>CM057847.1:135499923-135511055 GCA_030068395.1 Apalone spinifera | reverse complement strand
ATCAGTGCTTCATTTGCATTTCCTCTTTCAGAAGAGGAAAGCAGTCTAGATGTACCCCTAGTGATGATACATGCAAAAAGACAAATGAATAAAGAAATAGCAGGAATATTTAAAAAGCCCTGCATCCCTCTCCGCCCCCTCTCTCCGACTTGTTGAATGAAATAGTAACTTTACTAACAAAGTTAAGATACTTCATTCTACCCTTAGTCTGTGAAAGTGTGTCCTTATGCCACTGGGAGGTCAACAGTGATATATGGCCTGAATTTTGCAGCCTCATTTCATGGATGAGGATCTATAAAATTACATTCCAGGATTGTCATTCTGCAACCTAAAATGTCCGAGTCAGTGTGAAGTAATGGAAACAGCTACAAACATGGCAGAGAGCTCTTTATTCAGAATATCACCATGTTGAATTATATCTGTGAGTTTTGCAGTCTGTTGCCATCCTGTTTTCATGTTCATGGTGCTTTAGAATTTACATATTATACCCAGTGGTACAGGCTACGGTAAAGACATGTATCAATATCACTTCAAGTGGTCTAGACCACTGTGATACTGGAAGTAACTCAACCATCCACCACTTACTCTACAGCTAATTTATATGTAACAGTTGCATTGGTTGTATGAGGGAGACAGCACAGATGGCAGATTACTTGGCCTTCCAAACTACCCATCCAACAAAACCAGGATACATAATCCCTAATATACACACACAACCCCTTAGTGCAGAGCATATCACTCACTTCCCACCACACAAATCAACATATCTTCCAGCACAACCCCCAAGATCTAAGCAGCACAACCAGCATACACAGTGACCTCCTACATCACTCTGAAGTCTATTTGAGTCAGTCCAAAGTGAGTGAAAAGCAACAAGAACGGTTGAGAGATCTTTCAATTTAGAATTTCACTGGGTTCAATCACCTTTGGGATTTGTGGACTATGACTCCTTATTTATAGTTGAAAGTTCCTGCTGTTGTAAGATTGTATTTTGTTAAGAATATATCCTCACCCTGTCTAAAGCATGAGCATGACTGATTTCTGAGATATACTCCGTGTCATGTTACTGTGCTACTTAACAGAATTAGCTAAGTAACAATATATAATACAATGTCTTCCTATATATATATATATATATATATATGTCTAAGGAATGTTTGCTCCCTTCCAGAGTGACAAGACTGAAGCTCAAACAGTTAGTATTATTAAACCCCATCTCTCACTAAAACGGTCAGTCATTTTGATAGTTGATTATTCTTCCCCTCCCATTTTATTATAGAAAGTTTATTTCTGTGAAATGATTTTCATTCTGCTGCTGTTTCCTACCCTCTGCTAATGACTTCATTTCACTCCCTCATCCCCAAGAACTGGCTTTTAGGCTGTTTTAGCAGTGCACATTTTCTAGTCTACTTGTTTTCTCAGTGACCAAGTACCACTGCCAAGCCCTGATGAGAACTTTATAAATTCCTTATTTTATCAAGTTTAAAACAAATCTCAGTCTATCTTGGTTATGCAGACTTCTGGATAGATATTTGAATTGTCTGCACGGGTCTGGCTATCAATTTAGCAGAGGAGACAGTACCTCATTTAAACCACAGTTCTCCTTTGGAGAGTGACTTTATGCAGATGAAACATCCTTGCTCACCAGATTTGCTCAGTGTTTTGTTCAGAATGCTATCTGTTAACTTCAGCTGAAATGTTTTTCTACTCATGCCAATGGAGGAGGGTCTATGTTGCTAAGTGAGCATGAGCGGGATTTTCTCTCTCTCCTTCAGCATTAACAGTATTGTTCCCCAAATTCCATTAGTTACACATGAGCAAACCTACGGAAGGTTGCCCATGTATCATGGAGGGAATAATCCGAAAACCATGTGGAAGCACAAGTGTATGTCAGGGCAGAATTAAGCCTAAAAAATTGCTTTCAGATCCCAGAGTGACTCTGCATTGTTACTAATTAGAAAAAAAAACAACACATCTTTTAACTCAGACCACAAATGAGTGTATGAGAGACATCAGAGTGTAACATTTTTTGTGCAATACTTACTTTTTAGCCTCCTGAGGGTTAGAATCTGCCACAAGTTTCTTGTTCCATCTCTCCCAGGATCTTTCAGTTATAAGTTTCTGCCCTGGAATCTCAGGAATATTCATGGCCTTGGCAAAAAGGTTTGCCCCATGGTCAGTCAGCAGCACATGCTCTGTCTAATAGAGACAGAAGAGAAACTTTTAACACTAGCTAGAGTTCAGATCTGTACAGTCTTATAGAAACATGTAATTATTTAAAAAATGTAAGCAAAGAAAATGTTTTGTTTTAACTTCTTGTAAAAAAAAAAAAAATCAATAAAAAGACAGTTGTGGCCCCAATCGAGATTCCATTGACTTAAGTAGGAGTAGGTTGAGATTCCCATGTGCTTTTTCAGTGGAACAGGATTCAGTAATGAAAAACAAAACAAAAACAAAAACACCAACACAGAACAACTAGCACTAACAGAATATAATGGTCTTCAAATATTTAATACTACTAGATGAGAAAAACAGAATTCACTTAAAACAATCTTTTGCTGAAACTAGATAGGATACATAGCTGCTATTGCAATCCTATTTATAAATGGTTTTGTAACCTCTGCCAATCAATCATTGGCATTTTGTTTATCTACATCAGTGTTTCTTAAAGTGTGTTCCGCGGCACACCGGTGTGCCACAGAGAGAACAGAATTCAAAATGGCCACCCTTAAAGGCATAAGCCTCCTTTTTTTTTTGCTCAACAACTTTTCCCTGGGGCAGTGTTTCCCAAACGTTGCTCTGCGAAATCCCATGGTTCCACGAAGTGGAGCTCACGGTTCCCCCCAACAATTCTGCTCCCCCACCTCCTGCAGAGCCCATAGGCAGCTCCTGCTGTGGCTGTCCCCTCCCCAGTCCACAAGACGGCCCTTGTCCCACAGGGCCTCCAGTGCTGTGTAGCCTCCTCCTTCTCCATGCGTGCAGGCAGCAGCTTTTACAGCGGTCGCTGCCGCTAGGAAGGAAAGGGGTGAGCTGAGGAGCCGCTCCTGGACCTCGGCGTTTTAAAACTGCCGCCTGTGTCAAACCCAGCTCAGGCTCTGCCGCCTCCCCCAACCTGGGGCACATTCGGGCTCTGCTGCCTGCCCCACCTGGGGTGTGCTTGGGCTCTGCTGCCCCCGTCCCCTCAGGGCACGCTTGGGCTCGGCTGCCCTCCTCAGGGCATGCTCAGATTCTGCATCCTTTCCCTCCCTTCAGGGCATGCTTGGGCTCTGCTGCCCCCCCCCCCATGCACTGCTGCTCTCTTCCCCAGCAGGCTGGGGAGGGGTGCAGGGGAAGTGGCAGAGTTTAATCTGGCAGGGACAGTTGGGGTTTCTACCTCCCTCCTCCGCCCTCTCCCCCCCTCAGCCCTGCCAGCGAGAAGCCTCATCTAATGCTGCAGCTGCACTGGGTTCCCCGCTGCATGGGTGGGTGGGCGGGCGGGGGGAACTGAGCTCTCCACCCTCACATACTCAGGAACAAGAGCATGCTCCCTGGAGGCTTTCCCTGCTGCAGCAGAGTGCCAAGCCAGGTAAGTGTCTCCCCTCATGCCCAGACCTCACAACCAAACCCCCCTCACTCCCCTCCTCCGCCAAGGCCCCGCATTCCCAGATTGCTCTGATAACCCTGCCCTAAGTCCCCTTCTGCATCCTCTCTCCTGGCCAGACACCCTGCCCCGAGACCCTCCTCTACCCTCCCTCCTGGCCAGACACATGACCTTATTTAGCATTTGTTTATTATTATCCTTATTATCGGGAGGTGGAGGGGGGAAATCTAGTGGTTGGGGTTTTTTTTTTCTTCTCTCGACAAGTTTTCCCTGGGGGCTGCTTCCCCCCCCTCCCAACAAAAACATCCTTGGTGCATCCTTGGTGTTCCCAATTAAAAAAAATTGTTTGGTGTTTCTCAGTCTTAAAAAGTTTAAGAAACACTGATCTACATGACTGGTTTGGCCACATCACCGAATGACCTAAAGAACTCTTTTTATTCGAAGAGAAATTTGCTCAGTTGGTGACCTGCAGGACAATTTATCCTTTATTAAAATGTTATTCCTTATAAATAGTAAAATGATAATTCTAAATTTATCACACTAACATACATTTTTCTTAACTTATAAAATGACTAAATTGATGTTGACCCGCCTCTAAAACATTCACTGATCTTTTTAGACCCAGTTCTTGTCCTTATGTATGCAAAAGACATTCCCAGAGAGTACCTGAATCAGTAGTCACATTAAGTTAATCAGTGCGGTGAGGGTCCACTGCATAAACCTAGGTGCCTTATGTCCGGACGCAATACAAATTTCTTCCCGTACTCGGGGCGGCACCACTAATACCACAGCAGTTCCCAGCACTGCATAAACTTACTATAGTAAGGCCCTGTTTCAGTAAAGAACTTAAGCACAGATTTAGATCATACTGAACTCACTGGGACTTAAGTGCATACTCTTAAAGTTAAGTACAAGTACACGTTTATAAGCTCTGCTGAATCAAGGCCTGAAATAATGTCCTCAAACTTTGGAACCCTTTTACACCCCCCCAAAAACGATGTCTATGAATTTAGTCTGTATAGCACTGTAGTCATTCTGCTTTACTAGGAGCTTTAAAACTTTCTGACAGGAAAGCATTTACAAACATTAAAGGACCAAATCCTTTTATTTGTGCCTATCCTCAGCATGTGG
Organism: Apalone spinifera; assembly: GCA_030068395.1. NCBI lineage: Eukaryota > Metazoa > Chordata > Testudines > Trionychidae > Apalone > Apalone spinifera. The sequence continues at coordinate 135,506,344 of CM057847.1, read as the reverse complement.
ACTTGGCCCAGGAAATGTTGTAGAAGGGAGAATTTGCCCCTAAGAGTCTGACCCTATGAGATGCTGAAGTGCAATCAACTTTGACTTTCAAGGTTGTGACATTAGCCACCCCCCCAAAAAAACAACCAATCAATAAAAATCACACCACGCACCCACATCGATTCCAGAACACAGCATCTCACTGTTATTGAACAGCAAACTAGAGTCCTACGAGTACACGGGCAGCTAGACTTTAAATTACCTGGGATCTCTCTCAGGGTATGTTATATGTTAAATATAACATATTTATAGTTATATTTAGTGTTAAATCTTACAGACATTTACACGTGAGCATCTTTACTCTTGTGGTTAGCTCCACTAGATGCATTTCTTGCATGACTGCAGCTGGCCTGTGTCAGCTGACTGAAGCTCACAGTACTCAGGACATGAAGCTATGAAACAGGCTCTGGGACTCCATGAGAAGGGAGATCACATAGCCCAGGCTCCAGCCTGAGCCTGAACTTCTACACAGCAATTTTGAAGCCCCAAAGACTGAGTCCCATGAGCTGACTGAGGAGAGCCACAGATATTTAATTGACAGGTAAACACACGGGCAAACAATGTTTACATTTTTTTTTAAATTGTCAATGTAGGTCCTTATTCATGAGAACAGAGACATGGAACAGTTTGCACTGCAGAAGTTGAGGTATGAGACAGGCATCTTCTGTATCTTCATAACAATAGATGACACAGTCTTATATACTGAGTGATGTTACAAAATGAAAGAAGATATACCTGTACTGCTTGGCATTTGTCAGAGAGAAGAATAAAGACAGTGTATTCAGATAATGAAGAAATTCTCATGTATGTTGCTGAACAAAACTTACTTTGTGCAATACTGCCCCCCTCTGCCCTTATAACTAACCTACTAGCAACCTGTGATCCAAAAATCTCTGAGAATTAGAGTGGGAAGAGAGAGACAAATACATTTAAAAGAAAATGTTAAGAAGTCTGTCTCCAATATCTGCTGTCTTCCATCTCCCTCCAACATAAAGCAGATGGTTAGTGAAAACCTCATCACAGTATTACGGATGTTAAGGACTAATCAACTAGTCCATTTCCCTCCCCTTGCTGCCTCTATGAGATAGAGACAGCAAAGGGGGAGGGAAAAGGAGTACTTCAAAGCAGCAGCAATGCACAGCTGAGCCGGGGATCAGCTGTGCGATGCTGCCACTTTGAAACTCCAAAGCAGCGTTTCAAAGGGGCAGGATCAGCCGTAGCAGCTGATCGTGGCTCAGCTGTGCAGCGCTGCCCCTTTAAAATGCCGACGCGCCTAGGGTCAGCTGGGGAGATGTTGTGCGGAACCCAGGGTCAGCTGGGGAGTTCCCAGCTGATCCCAGTCTTCACAGCGCTGCCCCTTTGAAACGCCATCTCAGCATTTCAAAGGGGCAGCGCCGCACAGCTAAGCCCGGGATCAGCTAAGCAGTGGCCATCCCTTTGAAATGCCACCTCCATGTTTCAAAGGGGCAGCTGTGGAACCTGGGATCAGCTGGGGAATCCTCAGCTGATCCCGTGCTCGGTGCGATATCTCCCCAGAACCCAGGGGTCAGCTGAGGAGTTCCCCACTGACCCCAGGCTCCATAGCTTTGAAATGCACAAAAGCCCCTGTTGGGGGCTCTTGTACATTTCAAAGGAGGAATGCGGAAGTGACTATCGACTAGTCGATGGAAATCCCATTGACTATTTGACTGGTCAATTAACTGCAATTTAACATCCCTACTGTACTTATTTAAGAAGCAAACATTCTCTTTTAAAATCAGTTTTATTTGAAACCATTAAACGTCTAAACAATCATCTTTTCATTTTATATGCCTTATTAAATTATTTAATTTTTAAAAGTTTCTTTAGCAAAAGCAGCTCTTGGGTGTTCCCAGCATGCATTGCTTTGGCAATGCCTCACACTTTATACTAGGTTCAGAACTAAGAATCTTTGTCAACACAGGGAAGTGTTCCTTTAAGCTAGCTCTTACTAGCTAGGATGGATTGATCTTCAGTGTTCCTTCTATGTAGCACTTTTCTAAACGATATGATTAACAATCTTATTGTGTAGTCTACAGCAGAAAAACCAACTGTAATATTGATAAATAAACCTTCCCTCCCTCTAGAGAACTCTGCTTCTACCTCCCTCTTTTTGTCTATGGCTTCCTGAACATGTTTGTCAAATTAATAACATTGCAGATATTGACAATGAGTGGAATATAAATAATAGAGAGACAAATAGGAGCTTCCAAAATGAACAAGAAAGGCCTCAAGGCTGGGATAGCAAACAACAAATAGGTATGGGTGTCAGTTTAAAAAACTTCAGCAGCCTGCCTTGAATTCAGACAAAGATTCCCATTTGTTTATTCAAGACCCTGACACAATACAGAACACAGCAACAATAATACCTCCTGCACTCAGGAGCTTATATTCTATACTGGAATCTGGGGAGGTAGGTTGTACAGCAGTGATTCACACAACTAACTCATTGCATGGAAAACCAAGTAAAGCAGTGTTCCAATCATCACACAATTTGTTTGAGGTTTTTTTTTCTCCTAATAACCCTTTAATTTTTATATGGCTATTTTCACACTTATACACCCTATATATCAGTTCTCAATTTCGGTTCACTGAACATAAAAAATTAATAAGAATTGCCTACTAAGGGATTTGTTGTCTCAAGACGTTAACCTGCTAAATGCCTTTCACCTCTAAACACTGCTAGATTCTGTTTTACGGGAAGTCATGGGTCAAGTACTCTCCTTTACATCCACATCACAACATTAGTATGCCATTTGGCTAAGTATGACCCAACAGACAGCTCAAGTTACAGAAAACTAGGATACCATAAGTGTTGCAGAATTTCAATGAATTGTTTTGGCCAGCAGATGGAGCCCATATTGTTCCACAGGCAGAAATAAACACCGATAATTATAAAATAGCCTTTTTTCCCTTTCTACCAAGGCTGTTTGTCAAAGGAATCTAGGGTAGTTAAGCACTTGATTTCCATTGAAATCCCAGGGGATCTAACTATCCAACCCTTTCAGACTCCTTTAAAAATCCCAGCCTTCAATGTCCATGTATTATGGAGTTCAAAAGTTCCTAGTTCATACGTAAATCTTAGTAATATGCAAATATTAGATCTCTATTAATAGCAACTATTTTTTTCTTACCATCCATAAATAAGGTCTGATGTGCATGATGTTAGAGTAGTTAGGGCTATACAAAGATAAAGTCACATTGGGGTACAGAGGGCTGCTACAAGGCCTAGCTCAGCCATTTGATAAAGCTGTGCAAAATAGGAACTGAGCTTAGAGCACCCACATCAGAAGGTTCTGCACCTTCTGTGCACCGCAGAGATGAGGTCTGCACATATGTTGCTGGCCCAATATTTCTGCCTACAGGGAGCAGAAGGGCAGCATCTTGTATTCCAGCCAAGAGAATAGAACTCTGGCCAGTGGATGGGAAGAAGTGAATTCCCCTGCTGGCTAATACATATATCCCCATCACCTGCTTGGGAGTTCTCCATGTGGAGCCTGGTTACCAGAGCTTTAAGGAAAGGAATAAATTTTACCAGAAAATAAAACCTAAATGTTTTGGTTTTGCTTGTATTATTGTGGCATCTGGTCCCATACAGTAAGTGTTCTGATACTTGACTTAAAACGACCAAAAAAACCAAACACAAAAAAACCCTTGCCATTGTTCAAAGACTTCACCGTGATTATAGGAAAAGAGAGAAATAAGTAAATAATAATGCCACACAGCTCTCGAAAAACACTTTTCCATCAGTAGCTCTCAAAGCACTTTACAAAGGCAGTCAGTATCACTTCCCCCATTATACTGGATGGGAGAACTGAGGCATAGAAGGAAAGTCATTTACTGCATGTCACTTGGAAGATCAGTGGCAGAGCTGGAGACAGAACCTCCTGAGTCTCCAGAGACCCAGCCTGGGATTCCTTTTTTAAGAGTGTTTACTGATAACCTAACTCTGCTCCTGCTCAAGTCAAAGGTGGTTTTACCATTCAAATAGCAAAATCAGAACTTTTATCCCTTGAAACAGGAACTGCCAGAGGTTATTAAAGATTACCTTTTTTTTTTTTTTAATGCAACCTGTGTCTCTTAGGATATTTAGAAAGACCTGGAAATATTCCTCCCCAATGTCATTTTTACATTAGAAATGTTATGCCTTGTCTACCTTGGTTTTGCCTGGATGACTCTATGAACATCTGTAGAATTAATGAGACATCACAGGTGAATGAAACCTTAGTTACTGAGTGAAAGGGGGATTTTTTTGTCAGAATCCCTAAAGAAAACCAATCTAGATTTTTTTTTTAAAACACATTTGTTTAACCCAGTATTTTGATGACAAACACATATTGGTAGAAATCTGTCTTTGTTAGAGATTCAACCCCGCTATTCTTTGATTAACGTCTAAGATAGCTCCCACTCCAGTTCTCTTGTCCTTCAACCAGTCTTTGAGGACAAGTGTTAATATTCTCTCTCTTCTTGTAACCATAGTAAGATCAACATATATCTTTAAAAATCCCATATATTCAGGCTTTTATAGATCATTAAAAGGGGGAAATGGTTGCATTCCTCCTTTGTAAATCACCCTTAAGGTAGCCAGGAGACCAAGGTAAAAGTAGCATGAAAAATAAACATGCAGGCCTTGTCAACATGAAAATATTTTTTACCCTTGTTCAGTTATGGTGGAGCTGCACTGGTACCACACGAGTGTAAATTCTAGTTTAAAAGCTTTCAACCTTCTCTAATCACCATGTCATATAATCCAAATGTTTGTAAAATAGTGACACCTCTGTCTAATCTAGAGCAACCCCATTAGAAGCAATACTGTGGCTAGGCCATTACTGAATAAACAAGTAATTTCCTCATGCAGACACCCATTAAGAAGCACTTGTTACTGGAGAAAAATGACACACAATAGTTAACATGCAGTCAAGTCCAGATACTCATAATTTCATTGGCCACATATACTGATAAATAATTTGTGTTCAAATAAGTTCAGTTACCACAAAGTGCATCTCTTCCTGCTCCTAGTGCAAAGTTGCAGTGCTAGTCTGTGACATCACTAGCCTTTCCATATCAGTCATCTGATTACAGATTGGACCTCCTTGGTCCAGCACCCTGAGGACCTGACCAGAACCCGATGAGGCATTATCCTCAGAGGAAGGTTTGCAGGTTAAACTGGGAGCAAAGAAATGCCCTTATTCTTAATCTTGATGCAAGAACAACACTGTGCCCTACAACAGCTTTCACAAGGCCCCCTGCCCTGAGGAATTTCAACAAACTGTTAAGTACAACTTGCAGTGAAAACAAACAGAACCTGAGGGTGTAGATAGTGACCAAGAGTTGAATGAAAGGTGTGTGTTTCACCCAGACAGGCACATATCACTGTGGCCCCATTTCCCTCACATTGTGATCCTGTTTCCCTCTCCTCTGCACCCACCCTCCCGCCTCACTTTGGGGAAGCGGCAGCGGCCTCCCCTCCCCCCTCAAAAAAGTGAGTGAAGTTTCTGAGCCAGGGGAGCAGGGAGGACAGGACCTTCAGCTGCTAATGGAAGGCACAATTTAAAGGAACCCCAACAACTCAAGTGTCATACGGCTCCCCTCTCCAGCCAGTAGCCCACCACTTCCCTTCAGTTTTCCTATGAAAAAGCAACTGTTTCTTCCTCCCTTATCTAATCTCAGCAGCCTACCCTTTCCTTTTCCCTACTACTCCAGACTTAGCTATTTGGTGCACATGTTACTTGTTTATCTGTCCTAGGCCCGGGCTGTCTCCAACAATCAGGAGAGGGAGGAGGAGGAGAGCTGGGCAGGCAGACCCTGGCAGAAAACTGTGTGTGTGAGGGGAGTAATATGACTCAGTGCAGTGCATGTTGTTGTCGTCGTCGCCCGCCTGTCCCTCCCCCCCCTCCAAGTGTCACCTCTATGCAAGGAAGGGAAGGAAAGGGATCACAGGCAGGCTGCAACACCATCCTGGGTTAGCCTAGTGCTCACTTTGCAGAGCTGTGCACAGTGCAGCAGTCCTGCCGACAGAGCTGGGGGAAGCCCTTTCCTGGGCAAGTGGCTCTTAGGTGGGGAAGGGGAAGAAAATAGACAGTGGACCCAGACCTGCTCTACACTAACATGCATCCAGATAGTAGGGCTGCTCCAAACCCCAGCCAGCCAAAACCCAGAGAGAAGCTGCGCGTGCACGCACGTGCACGCACATACACACACCCCCTTCAAGCCTCACCAAACTGAACCACCCATCACAAGCCTATTCCACTCCCCACATAGCTTCTACAGGAGGCCTTCCATCCCAGGGAGAATGGGGAACTCCCCCTCCCCCTGGGCACCAACCCCTACTAGGGTTGCCAAATGGTTTAACCAAAAATACCGA
>CM057847.1:135487652-135498707 GCA_030068395.1 Apalone spinifera | reverse complement strand
AACACAAGCTCAGCACACAGCAAGAAAGCCCCAACACCACCACACACTTCCCTCCCGAGTCCTGTATCTGCTTCTCCTTTACCTGGAGAATTCCCTCTCTAAACTCCCTGTTAGCACTCACCTGTTCACAAGCTCCTTGGTTGCTTGCCTAAGAAGCCTTAAGCTTTCAGGAGCTATGTGGAGCCAATATAATGCTGGCAGACTCTGGTCATCTACAGGCAGAATTGAACCTAGAATTTCTGGAGCTTAGCGCATGAGCTAAAAGCCAGCTGGCTGGTAACTTAAGCTGTAGAGCAGACTCATCATTCTTCTGTAAATGGTATCAGTCACAGTAGGCTGATGTGTGGGTTACATCAAGGCAGGCAAGAAGCTGATAAAGTTGCCTATTCACACTATAGCAAACACTCTCACCCTGCTCCTTCTCTAAGGAAACCTGTGTTTAAAACTGCCCCAGTGGCATAGCAGGGTTAAGGCCTGGTCAGTGGTGCTGACTAGAGCTGCCAGGGTCCCTTCTTGACCAGGCATTCTGGTTGAAACCAGACACCTGGCAATCCTAATGCAGGTGCAGCTGGATACAGAACTGCTCCAGTAGTGGCTGATGTCACTGTCCCCAAGGCCAGCTACTTACAGTCAGCAACACCAGCTACTGCAGAAGTCACAGAGGTGGCAAGAAGGCATGGATTCCAGGACCTCCGAGTCAAACATGGAGCCCTAACTATGGTTCCTCCTTACCTCAGCCAGTGGAGCTAACCAGCTTTAAAGGGAGCATTTGCTGCACACTCTGAATACAGTTAGCTCTGGAAGACGCCATGCCTCTTGAACACCTGAGAGGACTGGGAGACTCCATATCATTCTCAACACAGGATCCATCTGAACTCTGTTACCTGAGAAGAGACCTTCATCACTTGGTCCTTACCTCTATTACCTCCCACCCCCTCCTTGTCTCTTAGCCATTTTATTGTGTAATGATTTACTGGAAAACACCAGCTTTCTCCTTTATGGAGATAAGCACCACATGGTGAGTTTTAAACAGCCACTCCAATCAGGCCTCTCTTCACATAGCTTTCAGCTCATTTTCTCCTACTCACTAAATACAGCTGTTCTCAATGATCTTTAACACATGTAGCTGTGTATGTAAGTGATTACAACTACTTATCATGGGCATTAGGGAAGCAAACTTTCACAAGCAGGCTACATAACTATTTCACTGAAAGCTTAGGCTCATAACCCTAACAATTTTTTGTTAAAAGTCAGTTGTCATTTAATATGTGAAGTCATTATAAAAAGAGGACAGAATTCAGAGTTATCTGAGGGGAGAAAAAAAAAGAGTAAATTTGAGTAAGCATTATTAAGCAAAACAATCTATTTTCTCATATAACAAACATGGCCACAAAACTCTGTCCAAAAAAAGGGAAGCCACATAACAAGTACTTTGCTTTACATACTAGTTAAATTTTTGACTGATGATCTTTTTGGTACAGGATAACCTGAAGTTTTACCACCCATTTGCAATAGTTTGAGAAATTTTGAGAAGCTGTTCTCAGTTTTATAAAATCATAGAACACTAGAACTGGAAGGGACCTTGAGAGATCATCAAGTCCAGTCCCCTGCCCTCACAAAAGGACCAAGCAACATCTAGATCATCCCTGACAGATATCTATCCAGCCTGCTCTTAAATATGTCCAGTGACAGAGATTCCACAACCTTCCTAGTTTAAACACATGGGTCTAAATCAGGGGTGGGCAAAAGGGCCTCTGTAGCCTGGATCTGGCCCACAGAGACCCTGCTGCTCCCCTGCCCCCGGGCCAATTATGGAAGCCTTCTCGGCTCTGCCCTCACCCTGTGAGGAGCATGTGATGTTTTGAAGCGCTGCTCACAGGGGAGGAGAGAGCAAAGGAAGCTTCACGCAGCTCCCAGCACCCAGGCTTTGATTGGCCCTTCTCCTGATTGGCCTGGGGGTGGGGGAGCAGGTGAAACCTCCTCCACTCTCCCCCAGCCCTACCATGAGAGCAGCGTACAGTGCATCAAAGAGTCATTTTCTCCTCAAAGGGCAGGAGGAGGCTTTGCATGCTCCCCCACCCCAGACCCTAATTGGCCTGGGGGTGGGGGAGTGTGCCAAGCCTCTTCCAGGGCATGGGTGCCTAGTGGAAAGGGGGGGCAAAAGGGCTTCCCCACCCCTAGACCAATCATGGTCTGGAGGTGGGGCAACCCCACCCCTTCCTGTTTAGGCCCCGCCCCTTCCAGGGTGGCCCAGGGCTACTTCAAAAAATTCTGAAGTTGCCCCCAGACAAAAATTATTGCCCACCCCAGTCTAAATTCTTCCTCTCAGTTACACTAGTTCACTGAAGCCAAAGGAACCAGTGCAGTGAAGCTAATGAGGTGACAGAGAAAATTTCACCAGCAGATTCTTGGCCATGTGGCATAGCCACTCCATTTTAATGGATTATTATAATAGGATCAAAGGACATGACATGAGATTCTTAGTCATGTTTTCTTGAAAATGGGCAAGGTGAGGGCAGTGTTTTGCAGATGATCACCTTTCTTGTCCTAGAGAGAAAAATGTAACTTTTCAGTATCAGTTACTGTCTGTCTGAGCTTGATGTCTACAAGATTGACAATTCAGACAATGAATAAAGTGAAGAGGAATGAATATACCTCAGAAGGGGGAGGAGGGGTGAAGGCTGATAACAAGGACTAACATCTCTCCCAGCCCCTCTCCCTGAAGGAACGATCTTGCCCTGCTGCTGCTGCACTGAGTAAGAGGCTTGCCTTGTTAGGACCAGGAACTCTTGTATAATTACAAATATAGTTTATTCATACATTTAGCACAATCACAAATACCCCAACTTCATATGACAGATAGGGTATGTATCTCTCTATTTCCATACCACATACTCACACTATTCCTTCTAGAACAACTTGAACTGTTAGCCATCAAGTTCTTCATCACCTTTGCTTTCCCCATCATTACCAGCAGCCATCATTCTGGTATCTCCCACGGACTACATCATTTTCTCCTATGGCCCCTTGGCTGGGATGCCACTTTTATCATATGTTACGCGGATGTTGTTATATTTGATACATATTCAGTAGGAGATGTTTCATCATTTTCTCCTAATTTGTATTTCTTCACCTTATTGATGGTGAAGTATCTTTTCCCTATAGGTCAGCATACCATTGATCTCAACTTATTATCATATACGTCAATTCAGTAGCATGGGACTTTTGTGGTTGTCTATCACATTTGTAATTTCTGTCCTACCTCGTAGTTTTAACCAATTATTTTGTGTTTTTCTAAGCAATTATATATATGTACTAAGTTTAAGGATATTAAGTTTAAGAGTGCACACATAAGAATTCACAAATTACCTACTTCCTAACAGCATTGGCATTCTAAAGAGAACAATCCTACTCAGTCAATAGATATAGGACAAATACAGACAAAGACTTAGGTCCAAGTTTTGCCCATAGTTGTACTGAGATGATTTACATGGGAATGCCAGGCTTATAAATTAAAGTATAATTCACTTCTGAGGGTGTGGGTTTATTAAATTCATAGCATAAAAATGAAGGAACTTCTGCAGAACACCAACACTGCAGATTAAGAACAAAGCTGTAGGCATTTAAAAAAAACTGAAATAAAAAATAGAGACACTCCTCTCCTTTTGTGAATCTATGTGTAACTACATGCTTTTTACTTACAAAAAGCATGTAAATGAGTAATAAGACATCTTGAGAGGCCAGCGTTCAGATCAACCGCAGTCCGTGCTCAACTAAATGCACCACAGTGAAAAAGCCATGTACCCCTAACTAACAGAGAAAAAGAAACTAGGATAATTATGCAATACATATAGATTTAATTCTATGATGATATACTTAAAAAATTACCTGCATTAAAATGTGGATCATCTTCCATTGATATCACTGCATCTTCAACTGCATCTACTGCACTGCCACCTTGTTTAAGGATGCTGTAACCTTTCAGTGCTGCTCTGATAACACCTGAACGAGCTCCTTCTTCTCGGTCTTTAAAGATGATGCCAGCTCCACCATGAACCACGATAACAGGTTTCATACTGCCAAATCCTTGCCAACTACAGATGTACAAATATGTTATTCAGAATTAATTTTCCTAAAACACATGCAAGGCAAGAAGTTTTAGCAATTGCCCCCCTTCTTCATGTTCCAGCCATACAGATGAAATCTCAATACAGGCTTCCTGATTCTGTAATTCACCTCAAGTGCTGACAGGGCATAAGTATGTTGTCCTTCACAACATTTTTTGAAGACCATCTATTTACTCAGCATTTTCCTGAGGGATGAATTGAGGAAGGAGTGTATTAAAAGATCCATTCCTACTTTCCCTACAGTCAATTGAAGTTCTGCATTTGACATTAGTAGATGCAACACAGACCCTTCTTATCTCAAAGAAAAGAGAAATTGGTTTGAACTATTTCAGTTTAGGGATGTTAAATTTAGATTAATTAACTAATCGAATAGTCGATTGGATTTCCATCTACTATTCGATTAGTCTATATGTGAGCCTCTGCCTTTGATGGGCACCTCCACCAGCAGGTCTCTTTCTAAAGTTCAAAAGGGGAAGCCCCTTGGGGGGGGGAGAAGAGGAGGGCTTCCTTTTGAAATGTACAAGAGCCACAGGGGGGATCTTGTACATTTCAAAAGGAAGCCCGGTAGGGATCGTGGGACCAGCGGGGGATTCCTCACTAGCCCCATGCTTCCTGCAGCGCCTCAGCCTCTTAGGGCTCTTGTACATTTAGAAAGGAATCCCTCCAGGGAGTACAGGCGCTCCTGCATTTGAAATGTACAAAAGCCCCATTGGGGGTCGGCATAAGCAGAGACTGCTTCAGTCCCCATTCGCACTGTTTCCACTATGCCTCTACCTCCCCTGTCCCCCATGTAGATGGTGCTGAGGGGAACTGGCTCCTGTTTCTCCCCCCTTGCTGATAGAGGCAGCGGGGAGAGGGGAGGAAAGCAATTAGTCTCTTACATCCCTATTTCAGCTATGTGTTTTTTCAATTATATTTTTCATGTGGCTTGAGATATTGTGATATGCAGAGCTTGACAAGCGGCGGCGAGCCGTGCTCGCCAGCTGCGCAGTTTGGCACACTGCGCATGCTGCGCTGCAGCACCGTGCCGGGCTAAAATCTACTTGCGACAGGTAAGTAGATTGCTGTAACTGTCGAGCCCTGGTGATATGCACATATTTTATAGTCCAAATAAATAAATCAACCAGAGAACTAGAATTATACCGAAGACAAAAGAGGAAAACACTTTTTGGGAGAAACATGATCTTATTTAAAAACTTTGATCTGTGAATTCTCTTTCTGCATTATGACTGTTTGTACAGCAAGTAAATAAAGCCCAGAAACAGCAACTACAAACTGCTGGAATCATATGGAAAAACTTAACAAACAACAAAGAGTCTAGCAACACTTCAAAGACTAACAAAACATGTAAATAAATGGTCTGGTAGCACTTTCTAGACTAACAAAACATGTAGATGGTATCATGAGCTTTCGTGGGCTCAGCCCACTTCTTCAGATGACAGGAGTTAACCAGACCATTTGCTTGCTGTTTTTCTGTAACTTACTAACTTGGCTACCCCCTGAAGCTCCAAAACATGTAAATGTTATCACCCACTTCTTCACATGATAAAAGCTCATGATAACATCTACATGTTTTGTTAGTCTTTAAGGTGCTGCTAGACTATTAGTTGTTTCTTAAGTTTTTCCATTTACAGACTAACTCAGCTACCCCTCTGAAGTTTTTTAATCATATGGTTAAGTAGGAGAGGGAAAAAAAAAAGGTAAAAAAATGAGATCATGACAATTCTGCACCTGAAATGGTTTTGGTTTCAAGTTGCTTTTTTTATACAGTGATGGAAAGAATTTGGTCTCAAAATATATGCAAGCAACCTTCATTCACTTCATGTGTAATTTTTTTAGTGAATCCTAACTTTAAGAAGCTTTAAGTATAAGCTTGCACACTATGGCTGTGTCTAGACTGGCAAGTTTTTCTGCAAAAGCAGCTGCTTTTGCGAAAAAACTTGCCAGCTGTCTACACTGGCCCCTTGAATTTGCGCAAGAGCACTGACTTTGTAATGTACAAAATCAGTGCTTCTTGCGCAAATACTATGACCCTCCCGTGCGGGCAAAAGCCCTCTTGCGCAAATGCATTTGCGTAAGAGGGCCAGTGTAGACAGCTAAAAAGTGTTTTGCGCAAAAAAGCCCCGATGGCTAAAATGGCGATTGGGGCTTTCTTGCATAAAACCGCGTCTAGATTGGCACGGACGCTTTTCCGCAAAAAGTGCTTTTGCGTAAAAGCGTCCGTGCCAATCTAGACGCTCTTTTCTGCAAATACTTTTAACGGAAAAACTCTTCCGTTAAAAGCATTTGCGGAAAATCATGCCAGTCTAGACGTAGTCTATATATTTACAGCTGCACATTTCAAAATATTCCACATTCAAGGTGTCTCCCTCCACCTGTTTTAAGAAGTTTCTCTTGTACATGGGAGAAATAATTCTTCTATAACAAATAATAAGGAAACAAAAACTTGGGGCTTCTTCCTTTATGTTGGGAAATAAATAATCCTTATCTTCCACTTTAATAAACGTTTGCAATAAGTAAGCTAAAGCTGCTCACTTGACATTAAGGAAGTGTTAAGCAAGATTTGGCCTTTGTTTAAAACTTAACTCATGCTTTTGCCTGGATTTCAAACCTTTGACCACTTGTGAGGTAAGCACAAACTCTGTACTCTGTGAAACACAGTATGTTAAAAGCTAATAGCAAACAGTTTAATTTTTGTCTTTGACTTTATACAAAGGAACATTAATTTCTTTGCTTTCCTATAAAAAATTAAGGCATCTTGAGCCATCAGCATCCATCTAAATGTATTGCATTAAAAAAAAAATCTACACACACTCTCTCTCTCTCTCTCTCTCTCTCAACAAAGAGACCTTTGTCTTCATGGTTATTTCTCCTTTGCAGTCGTAACTTTGAAAGTAGTTAGTTTACCCTCCCCAACTGTTGGGGATCAAACTCTTTTACTCTATAATCATTAATCCTCTCAACAGATTAATTTGCAGTACTGACTACTACCGAGATTAAATAAATGGGGGGGGGATTACACCTCTTTTTAGCACACAACGATACACTTTAGGAATGCAGATTTGTTCCCCTACTCTGTGGAAATGAAAATAGATTTCAGAACTCGAGTCTCTACACCGACACGCACCCATCCCCCTGCCTCCTGGGAGCAAAGGGTTTTGCTACCTGATGTTCAATAAGGAGAGCTTAAGTATCTCCCTCATTCACAATTCCCCACCAGCACCCGCTGACAAGCTATAGTTCCTAAAAAATACCTGACACTCCCTGCATACCAAATCAGCGAGAGCAGCACAAAACGCAAAAAACTGATTTATCCAGGCTGTTGCAGCCTGGCTACAGGGTTGGGTTACTCACAACGCAAGTGATTGTTCGTGCAGACTTCACTAGTGAGTGGGAAAGCGTATGAGTGGACACAACAGGAGCCACAGAGCTGCAAATGCTCAGTCTTGCGTCCGCAGAAGATCGCTCTAATCCCGAGGCTGCTGATCACATGAGCAGCAAATGATCAAGTAGGTGTGCCCTTAGCAAAAAGAGCGGCAGCTTTCCTCTCTTTGAACGGATTTGAAGCAAGAAGGCTCCCTTAGTTAAAATGGCTACCACTTCCCTGTGTCTTTCACAAACAAGCCTAGTACAGGCGTCATTTCCCATTCCTGTTAATAGGTTGGAAGCTGAGATGATCTCTCAAGATTTCTTGCCCCTTTCCCCTTATCCTCTAGGAAGTGGTGGTGGGTTCGGAGGGGGAGGATTCTGCTATCTGCTCTCTTTGAAATTTTTGTGAGGTGAGGAGAGAAAAGGGCTCAGGCAGCTGAAGGGAAAGTGCCTTCAGCTTCAGCAAGGAAGTGCAAACTAGCGAAGGAAAACTATGGGTGCTTGGTGAAACTTCCACTTGGAAGGTGGGAGCTTCCTCACTCAGGCCCTGCTCTCTTCCCACAATCTCCTCCTCTCTTCCCTGAGCATCCTGTGGTCCTGCTCACTGCCTGCTTGTCCCCTGAACCTAAGCAAATTATTTTTGAAAAAACCCTCCACTTTTCTGAAATTTCTTTCCCAACAAAATGCTGCCTATTTTGCACCAGGTGTCAGACAGGCAGAAGGTACCTGATTAAAAGCACTACATTGGGGATTACAAAATGTCAGTCACAGGTTTATTATATACCCTCATAGCTACAGTGACCATATTTTCTGAACCAAAAATAGGGACATATTAGCCACATCCCTGGCCTCATTAACCTTAACCATGCCCCTTGACCTTACTAGCCATGCCCCCAATTCCTTAGGCCCTGCCCATCTGCTGTATGAAGTCCCATTCTTCGAGGTAGTAACTTCTGGGGTCAAGATGGACATGTGACCAGAAGGGGGTTGTGTGACGCCCTCCAAGAACTCCTTCTAGTGTTCTCTACCAAGAGGGATGGGTTTAGGCCCCATAGGATCCTCCCATGCAACTGTACTGCAATTGCATTAATTCAACTTGTATTGCATTAACTCAGGGGGAGGGGCCAGGGGTGCCTCTGTTTCAGTGGTTGTCAAACTTTTTGACCTGTGAACCACCTGGCTCAATGTAAACCTTTCCAGGGACCACCAACTGCCCATGGAAATTCACTGTTAATTACATAAATTATGCCCAAGCCATTTTCTTAGTGCTGCAGTAGGGTTTAAATCAGTAAACAGATTAAGCATTTTAACTCTCATGTTAGTTTATCAAACTTCATTTTAAATCAAATAATTTATGTCCAACACAAAAGGTTTCAATGTTTTTTATTTATAGCAGAGCCAGGCAACCTTTTTTGGGTTGGAGGCCACTGACTCACAGAAAAATCAGTTGGGGACCACACAAATGAGAAGCAAAAAAAAAACAAAAAAAAAAAAAACCAACAACAACTCTACTCCCAGTGCTCACTGTGGCCCCCAACTGAGATACCTTACTTTTCTGGTGCTCCAGCCCCACAGGCTGAGGGGTAGGGACAGGAAGGACTGAGGTTCAGGGCTTCTCATAGGTCAGATATACTTTTCTGGTGGATTTTATGGACCCCCTTACGTTTCGTGGTGGGGACAAAATGAGAAGTTCAGTGTATGTGACAGGGCTGCCAGAGAGTGGGAGAGGGCTGGGGTGCAAGATCTGGGAGGGAGGTGGGAGCAGAAGGAGGTGAGGTTGTGAGGTCTGGGTGGGAGGTAGGGTGCAGAAGCAGGCTGGGAGTAGGGTGTCTGGCCAGGGGGAGGGAGCAGGAGCAAGGGAAAGTGCACTGTGTGGCCAGGAGGGAGGTTGCAAGGAGCAACAGTGGATGCAGGAGCATGGTGGGAATAGGGTGTCTGGCCAAGAGGGAGGAACAGACTGGGGATAGGGTGTCTGGCCAGAAGGGAGGGCGCAGGAGGAGACGTGAGGTAGGGATTGGACCTCCCTGGTCTGGCACACCCGGGACCTGCCTGGTCCCAGATGAGGGATTTTACCTCATTTCAGGCCCCTCGCTGCACCCGCCCCAGGCTTTCTAGCTCCCCTGGAACCATGCAGTTCTGCTGAGCAGCACATTGGTTCCCTGTGTCCCCCCAGCTAGTCAGTTTTGTGCATTCCCCTCCAGCCCAGCTGAGGCACGCCAGTTCCCTGCACCCTCCTTCATAGCCCAGCTGAGCCATGCACTGGTTCCCAGCATCCTCCTGCAGCCCAGCTGTACCTTGTGCTGCCCACACCTCCCCTTTCACAGCCCAGCTGAACTGCACGTGACAGTTCCCAGCACTTCTGCCCCCTGCTTTCAGCTGAACCATGTGCTGCCTGCACCTCCCCCCAGCAACCCAGCAGAACTACGGCCACCCACACCTCTCCCCCCACAGCCCAGCTAAACCGTGGGCCACCTGCACCTGCTCCCCCAGCAACCCAGGGCTGCCCACAACTGTGGGCTGCCCACATCTAGGGTTGCCAGATGGTTAAAACAAAAATACGGAACACCCCCACCCCCTCAAAAAACAACAACACTGGGGGAAAATTATGTTGGGGGGGGGAGACCAAAGTCTTTGAGAAAAAAAACAAAACAAAACATTAAAACAGCATGTCCCCTTTAAGAGTGAGTGCAGGGATAGGAACAGGGGAGTGGCTGAGTATTAAGACCCTGGGGAAGCTTGGTCAGCAGCCATTTTATGCCGGTACCTTGTGAAACCAGGTACGCGTGGGGGCTGGGGTCATTGGGAGCCGCAGGCTGGGCACTGAGTGTTTGTAGGGTTGCCAGGTGCCCAGCATTTTTGCCTCCTGGCCAGGGAAAAAAAATCAGAAAATACCAGACATTTTAGGTGTCTGGTATTCTCTGAATTTTTTTACCAGACAGGAGGCAAAAATACCGGACTGTCTGGGTGTATACCGGACACCTAGCAACTCTACCTGCATCTCCCCACCTCACAGCCCCGCTGAACCGAGCACCAGTTCCGAGCACCACCCCCTCAGCTCAGCTGAACCACAAACCACTCTCACTTCCCTCAACCAGCAACCCAGCTGAACTGTGGGCCAGTTCCCTGCCTTCCCCTTCCCCCAAGCCATTTACTTGCTTTTGTGCGCTCTAACAAGAAACACCTCCCCCTGCTTCTATTGGCTGGATTCCCAGCAGCCGGGAAAGGCTTCAGGAAGTGTCCCACTAGTCTCCTATTCCCCCAGCAAGGCAGGGCCAGGAGCTGGGCAACACAGGGCCCTGAATGCGTGGGGCCCAAGGCAACCACCTTGCTCACCTTGCCCAAAGGCTGGACTTGTCTTCAGATGTCCTTTCTTCACACAATCAAAAAAGATGTCAGGTCTCACCCTCAGCCAGCATTTGCCTCCTTACCTCCACCCCCACCCCCGGGAGAAAATGACTAGAATCAGACTGCAAGACTATGTCTACACTGGCGCGGTTTGCGCCAAAGCTATGCAAATGAGGCTTAGCGTTAGAATATTGCCGAGTCTCATTTGCATAGC
>CM057847.1:135474615-135487552 GCA_030068395.1 Apalone spinifera | reverse complement strand
GTTATTTCGAAATAGTGTCAAAATACTGTCAAGCTGGAGGACTTCGTACTCCAACTCCTGTAACCCTCATTGTATGAGGAATAAGGGAAGTTGAAATGCTCCATTTCGAAATAAGTGCTGTGTAGACGCTCGCTATTTCAAAATAAGATTTGCAATTGACGTAGCTCAATTTGCATAGCTTATTTTGAGATAAGCCCTGAAGTGTAATCACACCCAGACGGGCAGACCCAATATCCCTGGGGTGAAGGAACCAAATCCCCAACCCTGTTCTCACCAGGCAAATGTAATCTCCCATCCTCTAAAAAGTAGAGACTGAAAAGAGTTGAGACCTATCCTAACAATAACTTCTCTCTTCCTTGCCACCATGTCTCTCTTCCCTCTGGCCCCCACTTCTTCCCTCCACATCCCTCTCTCCCCAGGCACTCACTGTTTAGGATCACTGCCCTCCCCAACCACGCACTCCCCCTGGTCTGCCCGTCACAGGAATTGAACAAGTAAAAAAAAAAAAAAAACCCAACAACAAATTGCTCAGGCCACTGCTTATCTGTGGGAAAGCTCTGAAGGGCTCCTCTGGCTCAGGTGGAGGGGAATCCATTCCTTTTAGCCATGTACTGTTCTGCCCAGTCCCTCTTAACAGGCCAGCACAGGATACCTGCTGCCACAAATTATCCAACCTTCCCTGCAGCACTCACACAGCATAAGGCTGGCTGGCCTACTGCGTATAGTCATTTTAAAAGTAATGATGGGGAAGGCCTTGTAGAGCCCTGCTCTCACTACCCCTGCCTCTTCTGGCAAATTGCTCCAGTATCGCACATTGCAAAGAGGAGTCATCCCATAAAGCCCCAAATTTAAATTCTCCTGTAATCCAGGAGCAGTGGATAAAGTAGAAAGATTTTGAAATTGTAAAAAAACACTTTGCAAAATTGTACTTCTCAGCACTTTCCATCTGATGACATCAAAGCACCTAACTAAAACCAATGAATTTACACAAACCCCTGTGAGGCGGGCAAATATTATTATTATAATCCCTTTTTTCAGATGGAGAAACTGAGGCACAGGGTAATTAAGTTCCTTAGCTGCTGGGTTTTTTAAAATCAGTGGAAAAACTCCCCTTGAGACCAAGCCTTAAATGACAGGTCCAATGTCATACTGGAAGTCTATGACAGGAAGGCCATCAAGAAAATCCCAATCTTCACATTTCTAGCAGAGGGGAGCACAGGCCACTGGCTACACTGAGGTGGAGCAATCATGCTGAAACCTCAACCTCCATAGTACAGGAACTCGGCAGTCAGGCTGCACCTGACCGTGACAGTATAAGGGCTGGCCCTGCCCCCCTCCCCCACTCCCAGTGCCAGGTGTATCGGACATAGCTGGGCAGGCTCAGCCCAGCATGATCTAAGTGGGGAGGGGTTAGCGTGGGGGGACCCAGGTGTGGGGCAGTCTGGGTGTGGGTGACTAAGTGGGAAATCTGGATGCACAAGGGCTAGTTGGGGTATTCTGGGTATAGGGGCAAAGGGACTCTGGTTAAGCTCCTTGGAGGAGTCAGGGGTAGGTGGGGTTCTGTGTGAGGTCCAGGTGCTGGGGAAGTGAGACTTCATAGGTTAGGGAGTCCAGGTGTAGCTTGTTGGGGTTTAGTGAGGTGGGGATCTGGATATGGGGGGCTTGTTGGATGAGTCCAGATGTAGGAAAGCAGGACTTGTCAGGGTGAGCCTGCCTAACCAGGGATCCCCAACTGCTGCTGATGGGACACTGCATGCTGGACTCCTGCCCCCCTCCCCCCGATTTGATTCCTCATCTCCTTTTCTTTTCTATACCCTCATCTTTCCCCTAAGTCCCCATTCCTTCCCCACTGACTCATCCCCCCACCTCGTCACCCCCCACATTCCCTCATCCCTCAGTGATGACAGTAGACATAAACTGCAGTGTAGACATAGCCTTATTGAAAAAGTCAGAAGTCTCATGAATGTATGGATAGTTTTGCAAAATTCAGGGCAGATGCCTACCCCATATGTGAGCATGTGATGAATTATTTGCATTTTAAAGGAAATAAAATTGTTTTGTGACATTCCATTCCATATCCTTTGAGAATATAATCATGATATGAATATGACATACTTGATATGTATTTTATGCAAGATAACCATGTAAGGTATCATTGGAAAGGTTCTGATTTACTGCATATGATTATCCTATTTTATGCAAGTATCATTTTTTGTATCTGAAGTTAAGAATATTGACAAGTCTATCTGTATTCCAATTATGCTACTTTGGGTGATGCCTTTCTCCTCTGCCAGAATCTTTCACAAATGTATTCAGTTACACAACACACTGTGGACACAGCTTGCTTTCCACTGTTGTAAGTAGCTACACATACCCTACATGCCTTCACCAGTGGTGTACAATGTAGAAATAGCCTTTGTTTGCCTTGACCCTTCTCCATAGCCATAACTTTAGTGTTTAGTTGGAATACTGCCTGCATCCAGGGTTTAGGCCACTCACTCTAAGTAATTGTGAACTGACCGACCACTCCTGCAGAGGTGAAAGTAAGGTGGTGCACACTGGTGCATCACTCCAGTAAGAAGGAGCCAGCCGGTACTGGGGCGCTCTGCTGCAGGAGGAGTCATGGCACATGGTGTGCTCCCAGCCAGGCTCCCAACAGCTCCCAGAGTTCTCCTGCAGGCAAGGTGCTGTGGTGGCCCCCTACACCATGCTCAGCAACAGGCAGCCAGACAGGTTAAAGAGGCCAGGTGGGGATGTGCGCTAGGAGGAGTGCGTGCTCCCAGCCAGGTTCCTGGTCAGTGGCACTGCAACATTTGTAAGAGCGGGGTTGGGGGGGACAGAGGAGACCAGTTGAAATCTAGATGCTTTACTCCTGTCCACCGCTCCCCATCCCCACCGCCCAAGCTGTGTCTGGGCGCAAAGGCCCAGGCATGAGGCAGGCATCAGTGTTCCAGGTGCAGGGGACCCCAGACCCTGGGCACTGGACCAGTGGTGGGCAATCTGGTCTGTGGGCTGCATGCATCTCATTGGGATTCTCTACGCGCCCTGTGAGACATTTTGTTTACCATTGCCCATATGCAGGGTTGCCAGATTCTGCTGGTTTCTGTCCATGTAGTTTTTTTTTACCAGTATTAAGTGACACACATGTAAAGCAAGAGCATGTGAAGTGAGGTGTGTCCTGATTGCACACAACCACACAACATTGACTGTGAGAGCCATGTGCACGCCCCCCACCCCAACCCCAATCTCTGCCTTGAGGTCCCACACCCTTAGCCTCCTGCCCTTAGACTCCTGCACCCCTCCACACACACTCCAACCCTGTGTCCTGAGCCCTTCCTCAGACCAAACTCCTGCTCCCCTGCACCCGGTCCTTCTCTTGAGCCCACCCACCGACAACCCAACCCCCTACCCTGGTACTCCCACACTTACATTTCTTTCAGGTACTATTATATTACAACTCCCTCAACACTCTGCCCCTCCTCCCCCATTGCAATTTGATGATACTTATATGAAATGTAAGTTACTTTCATCCCTGGTTTTAATCTTTAATGTTAGAATAGTTTAAAATAAATTAAAATGTAATTAAATGAAAGAGAAACTATATTGGATGGTTTTCTATTGTCACTGATTGGATTAACAAAGTGACAAGGATTTCCATTTTATATGTGAATCATGTAAGTGCACTATCCACTTTTTTTTCTTTTATTTTTCAGTTGAGCCCTCTCCTGGTTGTCTATTGATTTTACTGATTAAATTGGTTTAGAAAGCAATTTAGTTGCATCGATGCAGATTCCTTGTGTGTATAACTTAAGCTACGCTGACATAAGGAACTCACATAGAAATCGGTGTCTAACCAAGGAGGACAATAAGTGTGTCAATTTGACTAACCAAATATGAATCATATTAGCACAACTTCAATATGCAGACAAACCAAAGTCAGTTTATAAATACCTAATGCGATTGGTACAGTTTTTTACATGCAAAGAAGGCCACTACAAACAAGAATCTGAACTCCTGAGGTAGGTTATTTCCCTGTTGGGATAGAAACTAATGGACACAAATACAGGTTGTCACCTACTTAGTATAATTTATTATGAGTCTATATATTCTCAAACACATATGTTGATGCAAAGCAAATTGAAATTTATTGCATTATTTTGCTGTGCTACTTTCACAAGTTACACAGCACAGCTGTGTGCAGATTTATAGTCAGACAGCCATTTCACCCCAGGTGCTGCTTTCAGTTTGCTCTATGGCTTTGTCTTAGCTCCTCTCAAACACACTAGATTCATTTTATGCTGCAGTTTTCCAAACAAAGTCACTACCAACATCCAGAACACCTCCACAACAGCATCAATCCACCTGAGGTGTGTCAGTTTGTCAAAGTGAGCTATTTATTTCTGTCTTTGAGACAGTGGGTGCAATAGATACCTGATAAAATGGTAGCAGCTGTTCAAGAATTCATCAAGGACATGTCTTAGCACTAAACTATTAACACATCCTGTTAGTTCTCTGGTCACTGATCTTCACTAGGGAGTTATTTTGATAGCACTAAACTATTAACCCACCATGTTAGTTCTCTGATCCCTAGTTTACATTAGGGAGTTAGTTCAAAATAACTCCCCTTATTTCAAAATAATAAGCGAGCGTCTGCACTACAAAGCCTGTTATCTCAAAATAATGTGCTGGTTATTTAAAAATTTGTACTATTGCTTTCCTTGGGGGAATAATGCTATTTCAACTTTGTTATTTTGGGAGTTATTATTTCAAATTTAGTTATTTCAAAATAATTTCCTAATGTAGACATGCCCTGGGAGTCTAGCAGTGCCTTTTAACAGTTTGTGTAGAGAGGTATATCTCAAAAAATGAGCTAACTAACATTCCTTTCATATCTTTATATGTCATTATTTTTACAATGGAAAAAGGTTGCATACAGGATAGGTAAGTCAGGGTATAGAAATTGAAAACACAGAGGGCATGTACACAGCAGGGCAAAAGTCAAATTAGATACGCAACTCTAGCAATTGCATAGCTGAAGTCAAAATAGATTAATTTGGCTTTTGGCATTGTCTACACAGCAGGAAGCCGAAGTAAGAACAGTCTTCTTTCAACTTCCCTTACACCTCATGAAATGAGGGTTACAGGAATCGGAATAAGAAGTCTTCCATCTTGACATTATTTTGAAATGTAGACTATCATTTTGTTATTACAAAATAACATAAGTTTTTCTGAAGTAACGCTTCTGTGTAGACGTACAGACAGAAAAGTTCTTTTGTAATAGATGCAAATTAATTCAAAAAGATTCTGTAAACATTACATAAAAACCTATAGAATTTAATGGAGAATGTTATTCTCTCTGGAGGTTTACTGAAGTCAGAGATTTTAGTTAGACTAAAGTATTTCAGTCCTCAGGATTAAACTGTGTACCAATGTTCAATGCTCTTGTTATAGCAAGGAGTTGATGAAATGAGCTATAACTAGATGATCCTAGTAGGTGAACCATTTCTTATGCTAGAGAGGAAGGCAAACAGGCCACTTAATTATATATCCCAGATCTATTTTTAAATCTTGAATTAAATTATTACAACTATAGATATTTTGGATTCTATAGAAGTTTCTTTATTTACTTCATCCATGTTAAATTCTGAAAGGAAAGACCTTGTATGTTATAATTATCAGAGAAAAATCTTTCAAAAAGTTGACAGTAGAAATGTGCTTTATTGTATGGCACAGCTTTGTAGAGACCATCTTTTACACATGTTAGAGTCCAGGAAAAATGTAGGAAAGAAGTGGGAAACATGTTTTGGTAGATGACATGTGATGAGAGGGTGTTTGTGTGAAAACTGCTAAATAGAGTACCATGTACTCTGCATCTTGGATGACTAGAATATCACAGAGCTCAAACCTTTTATTTTTCTGCCAAAACTTGCTTATAGAGAAATTGGTCTCTAAGCAATGAATAATTTCATGTGTTTATTTCATTTGTTTTCTTAAAATTATTTTTAAAATAGCAGTCAGTGAAGAAGTTTGGGGGGGAGGGGAATGCACTCTTCCTTCAAGGGTCATGTTGTGTTCTCCTTGTATGCAGTATGTTGCAGGGTTGTTACTAGCAGATCAGTTTTTTGTAGCGATTTGGACTGGGCTATAATGCTTCCATCATGAAAGAATCAACAGTTATGTTCTCTTTAAGCAGAAGTGAAAGTAACTTTAATTTCCTATAGATACTGTCCTATCACAACCTCCCCCTGGTGGGGGGAGGAGGGCATGTTGCGAAAGGAAAATACTGTTACACACATAAGACCAGACGTGAATATATTCCACCTGAGAAAAAGTAAAAACTGAAAAGAATTTGTAATGTAAAATATTGTGACTGTAAACTGTATGTCATTAAAGCAATAACTCTGATTTTCTGTTTATTAATGCAGTTTCATTCCTATTGGAGTGCAGGTGTGCGGCGGTTTAGGGCAGGGGACTCAGGGTGCAGGGGGGGCACCAAAGTCAAGGTAGGGGACTTAGAGAGGGGGGCATGCCAGAGTCAGGGTAGGGTGTGGGGATGGGTCAGGAGGTGCAGAAGTCAGGACTGGGGGTGGGGAAAAGAAGAGTTCTGGGGCTAGTTAACCTTAGCTGGCCACAAGGCAGCTGTGAACTGTCTGTGTGGGGGCACTGTTGCAGGGAAACTGGCAGCAGTGTGAGACCCCCCCCCCTTCTCCCGGCTTCTTCCCAGGAGCCACTGTCAATGGGGCATGCCAGGGAAGGCACATATGCTGCCAGTGCACCGCTCTTCAGCAGCATGTCCACAGCCAGCTCCTTTTACCTGCCTGCAGAGCTGCTGCCTCATCTGGCTGCATGCGCCTGGCCAGCACCAGCCTGCAGCAGCAGGAACCAGGCTGGGAGAGCCCATCCTAAGCTGCACCTCAGCCAGTCCGGCCAACATAGGTGACTGGTAGCTGTTGATAGTGAGGGTGCACCATTAAAAGATTAGGGTGGTATGCAGAAGGATTCAAGGCAGTATGAATCCTGACAAAGGTGTTTTGGTTTCTATTGCTACTTTTGATGTCAAGTTTTACAATACTATGTAATAGCAGATGAAGACTGTTATAAAAAGGAGCTACACATTAAGAACATTGTGATTATATGCTTTATATACATTAAAAATCTTAAGAAAGTTGTCCTAATACATGGCTAACATTAAGGCCAATTTGTACATTGCTGGCTGGCTTTGACACTTGAGAATCTTAAAAAAAAAGATTGTTCACAGAAATTCTAAGGCTGTCATTTGCTTGTTTGGTGTGCTACCTCAGAATAAAGTGCCAGAGTCAGGATACGTCTACACTTGCTCCCTAGTTCAAGTTAGGGATGCAAATTGCTAATGAAGTGGGGATTTAAATATCCCACACTTCATTAGCATAATCTCGCCCGTGCATTATTCCACTCAACAGCTGATTCGAACCAGGAAGTGCGCTCTGGGACACGTTAGTTCGAATCAAACCCCCTGCATGAAGTAGGACAACTGAATGTAGTTCTTTTGGGTGATACGCTTTAAGAAAGTAGAGATATTGGAGAGAGTTCAAAAGAGAGCAACAAAAATGATAAGATTTAGAAAGCATGAGCCACAAGGAAAGGGTTAAAAAACTGGGCATGCTCTTCAGCGTGTCCAAGATAAACTATAGGGCAGATCTGAGTAAGGTGTCAAAGTCCACAGCCTTTGAGGCAGTTCACCCCATCCACCCTGGTCTGGGGTCTCCTGCAACCATCTTGTTAGGCCTCTCACAGCTAGCACAAACCACCTAATGTGAAGAAAACAAAATCAGAGTCCTATACTGGGCTTACCTTCTTCCTGAAGGGATTTGGTAGTTTGCAGTCTCTGGAGAAGTTCTGGGTTGGTACTTTCTTCAGGAAGCAATTTGATTACTAATTTGTTTTGGTATCTTTCCAGAGATCAGTTAGGCTGACTGATCTATAATTTCCTGGGTCATATTTGTTCCCGCTTTTAAAAACAGGCACAATATTCACCCTTCTCCAGGCCTTTTGCAACCTCACATGTCTTTCATGAGTTCTCAGAGGATAATGATTCCAAGATTGTTTCAATTAGTTCCTTAAATGCCATAGGATGAATTTTGTCAGGCCTTGCTGAATTAAGTACATCTAACTTACTGAAATATTCTTTAACCTGTTATTTTGGTTTTTTTCCCCCTTGGTGTTAATATTAATTGGGTTAAACATCTGGCCACAATTAAGCTTTTCAGTGAAAAACGAGTTTCCATCTCATCTGATATAGTGGGTTTTACCCATGAAAGCTTATGATACTATCTATTTTTGTTAGTCTCTCAAGTGCCACAGGGACACTTACCGTAAAGTTTGCGAGTATAGTGCGCACTTTTTTCCCGTTTTTTTAATGTCAAAGTCGGGGTTCGAATTATCCATAGGAGTTTTTTTTCCAAAGTTTTCATTTGGCGGTTCCACGGCACTTAGTTAATTGGTGGACACCAGAGGTTAAGTTGATTTTTATTAGCATCGACAAGCAACTATATACACAGTTTCAAAAAGGTAAGTTAAACAAATGAAATCAACACTGCAGCACAAACAAGCAAATACGATATGTTAATTGATCTTCTACTCATCTTCGAAGCCCTCGAATTCGCATTTGTTAGAATCTTCCTCGAACAGACTAGCAATATCTTCTGGGGTATAGCCCTTGACATCTTCATCCAGGTAATACAAATCATTGTCATCTTTGCATACTGGTAATTTGCCCTCAGATGATTCATCGTCGCTTGGATCCATCCACAGGGCATCATACTCGCTGCCATCCATAGCATTAGAGATGCTGCATTTCAGAAACCCCTTCCTTATGATAGCGGGATCAAGTTCAACCCAGACATCTGCTATCCACTGGGTAACATCTTGCTGCGTCGGTGTTCGCATACGTCCACCTGCAGTAAATGTATGTTCACCTTCCAACAACCAGGTGTTCCATTTCCTGCGTAGTGCATCTTTAATTGGCTTGTTAACTGTCATGTCAAGCAGCTGCAACATTTTGGTCATTTCACCAGGAATAATTGCCAAGTCTGTTTTGTCCTGCTGAAGCCTTTTCTCGACGGATGGCATACGATGACACCGAAATGCATCCAAAACTATTAGAGAATGCTTTCTCATAAGTCCACCCAGCCGCTTCGCCCAAACCATCTGTAACCAATCAAGCATTAAAGCTTCGTCAATCCAGCCTTTAGGGTGAACACGCACGTGAACAGTGTTCGGGAATATAACATTCTTTGGCATTGTCTTGCGCTTGAACACAATATAAGGAGGCAGCTTTGTTCCGTCAGCCATGCAAGCAAGCATTACGGTAAACCTAGACTTTTCATGGCCTGTGGTAGCAATGGAGATGGTCTTGGCACCATTCACTTCAAGCATTCTGTTGTAGGGATTATCGAAATTTAATGGTGTCTGATCTGCATTACCAATTAATGAAAGGTCGTAGCAGTGCTGCTTGCGTAGTTTTATGATAAACTTTTGGAACTGTAGTAGCTTGGTGTCTGAGTCCATGGGTAGCTTCTGTGCGATTGTTGTTCGGCATCAGACCGATAATCTATGGTGATTCATGAACCGATTGTCCCAGCCATGCAAAGCTTTAAACCCGTCTGTGTTAGCGCACGTTTTGGCAGTGGTCAAAGCCTTCATTCTAACCTCCACAATGCTAACACCACCGCCTTGCTGTGTACACTCAGCAATCCATTCAACCAGCTTGGCCTCCAACTCAGGATATGCAGCACTTTTACCTCGCTCAGCCATCTTCATCTGAGGCAGCGCTTGCAGGCACTCTTTCTGCTGTCTCCAAAGCCGAATGTTAGACTCTGTTATGCCATCAAATTCACAGCTAGAAGCTCTGTTGCCATAAGCCTCAGCATAGCTAACAACTTTAAGTTTTTCAGCAGTCGTGTAAGATTGCTGACAACTCATGGCATCCCAAAGAGAGCATGGAATCGCTGCGTAGTGTATACTCGTGCGCTTACGCGTGATTACCCAGCAAGACAAGACAAGACAAAACAAAATACGGCAAGACAAAATACAGCAAAGTCAGGGTGCGCATTATAGATAGGAGCTCAGTTTATGCCGGAATTCTCATGTTTAAAAGGTAGTGCACATTAAGCATAGGTGCTCATTATAGTCGGTATTTTACGGTATTTTTAAAGTTACAGACTAACATGACTACTCCTCTGAGACTTTTCAGTGAAGATTTTAAATCTACGGTGTAATCCTTTATTAAGTCTCTTTCCCCTCTAACTACTGGACCTACGCATTGTCTAGCTCTTGCTCATAATGTATTTGTAGAACCTTTTTTGTATTACTTTATGTATCCCTTGCTAGGTGCAATTAACTCATTTTGTGCCTTAAACCAATTTTGTCTCTATGTGCTTGCACTGTACTTTTAAACTCACCCTTAATAATTTGTCTGTGGTTCCACTTTTTGTAGGAATCTCTTTTTCATTATTTCAAGTAATCAAAGTGCTCCTAATGCAGCCTCATTGGCTTCTCATTATTTTTCCTGTATTTCCATGGTATTGGGATAGTTTTCTGTTAAACCTTAAGTGATACTACATGATTGAAATATAACTATATATATCATTAATATTGCTACTAGTAAGCAATTGTAACAAATGTACAAATCATGTAATATGTCAATGGAAAAGTTATGATTTGCTAAATAAGTTTATCCTGTTTAAATCCATGTATCATCACTGTATCTGAAGTTATAAATATTGACTATATATCTATATCCCATGTGTGTTTGTTAGTGGACTAATGTTCACAACAGAAAATCTACACTGAAGTCAGACAGCTGTGGTTTGGTGGTAAGGAGACATTTAACTCTTGCATTGGGGCAGAGAAGAAACTCATCCTGGCCACCAAGTTTTCTTACGGACACCATATCATAGCTATGGGCAATAGCTGCCCCATAAGCGGGCAAACCACATAAAGACATGTGATGTGCTCATATGACTCTGGACACCAGTTCTGGCCAGAAACTTTCCATGGACAGGGGCTATGAGTTTTGTTGTGGACACTAAAATTCCAAGCACATGATAGAAGATATAAAAAAGCCTTGAAACATCTTCATGTTGTCTCTTTCTTGCTATGGTTCTCTGAACTGTGGACTATGGACTGAGGAACTTCCAGTGTTGTCGAAGTTACGAGAGTCTTCACAAGCCGGCAGTCTATAGTATCACTGCTACAAACCTGATATAAGATTACTATTATTGTATGTATATGATCTGTTAGCAACTTTACTCTCTTCTCCTTGAAAACTTCATTTTTTACTTCTTTTTCATCAGTGTGGTAAGACAGAAGTTTACTTTTTTACTGTTTGGGTGTAATGATAAAATAACCACCAGGTGGGGTTAGTCTGCTCTATTTCTCAGCAGTTTGTCTCGAATCTGGTATTTTCAGCAGTAACCCACTAAGGCATGGTAACACCTTAAAATACTGTCTCCAAGAAACCAGCACTTCTGAACTCATTTTTCCCTTATATTATCTTCCCATCAGACCTTACCTACCAGTTCTGAGTTTGTAAAAGTCTGCTTTTTTGGAGTCCATTGTCCTTATTCTGCTGCTCTCATTCCTTCCTTTCCTTAGGATCATGAAGTCTATTATTTCATGATCACTTTTTGCTTTCCATTTTTAGACTGGCTATCAATTCCTCTCTGATAATCAGAATGAGGTTTAAAAAAAAGGCACCCTTCCACAATCCACTGAAACAAGAAGTTGCCTCCAATACATTTTAAGGTCTTACTGGAAATGCTTATGTTGTGCTGTATTTTCAAACAGATACCTGGGTAATTGAAAGTCTTCCATTACTATTAGATATTGTATGATGGATATTTTTGTAAATTTTTCTGGAAAAGCGTTGTCTTCCTCCTTCCAATTTTGGTGTTCTATAATAGACTCCAACCATGTTGCTACCCCTTTTTCTTTCTCCTTTTATTTTCACCCCGAGACTTTCAACTGCCTCTCCTCCTTCTGGACCTCAGAACATTCTTGATGCACAGTGCAGGAACCCCTTCTTGTCCTTCTTTAATAAGCTATAGCCCTGTATACCAATATGCTACTTATGAGGTTTATTCATAGAGTATGAGGACAATTAAGTTATATATAAGCTGAATTAAGATGTCCAGTTTTTCTTTATTCCCCATGTTCCTTGCATTTCTGTATACACATTTAAGATGTTGAACAGATTCCCCCATTGTTTTCTCTTTTGTTGCTCCTGTGACCCCTATTATAATTTAATATCCCCTAACATTCAACATGGCAAAGTTGCTTTTTTATACCTACCTCTGAGCTTTTATGATCTTCCCCCTTTCAATCTAACATAAAACCCTCCTTGCTAGTTTGCACAATACAATGGCACTGTGAATGACCACTGGTGCTTTTTGACTCCCACCCATTCTTGCTAGACTTGAGCTTCCTCCTTCCACCAAGTATTTTAACTGTAATCTAGATAATAGACTTTTTTCCTTCCAAAAGTCACTTGATAACACAAAAACAGTCTTTGTGCTAGCTTATCGTTCTTTGTTGTATAGTAACTTCTGTCATTCTAATATTGTCAGTTTTTATTACACATGAGAAACACACACACAAAAATCTAGTCATACATTCTGCAGTAAAAATACCCATGGCAGCAGGAATAATAACAAACAAATGGCCGAGAAAGGTTTTTTTTCTTTTTAAAAGACACTATGAAAGAATCAACTGACAATCAGTAAAGGCTTCACAATGCTAGTAATCTGAATATCATTAATAATTAAATATGAGTGTGACACCCTGTCACGTTACTGAATTTGAGGGAAGCAGCCAGATCACTGCTGCACCCACGGGGGGGTGTTGACCCCAAAAGTGGTATAAAGGGGGCCATGTGAGGTGTCGAATAGAAGCTTACTGT
>CM057847.1:135461491-135471876 GCA_030068395.1 Apalone spinifera | reverse complement strand
AGGATGCACCTGTCTCTGCCCAGGCCCCTACCTTCGACAGGAAGGATCGAAGAGTACACCACCTGCGCTCCAAACTCCTTCACCAGTACCCCCAGAGCCCTGTAGTCACTCTTGATCCGCTCAGTGTCACACCTCACAGTATCATTAGTGCCCACATGGATGACTAGCATGGGGTAGTAGTCAGAGGCCGGATAATCCTCGACAATGCCTCTGTAACATCTCAGATACGGGCCCCCGGCAGACAGCATACCTCCCGAGATGAAATGTCAGGAGAAGAACTGCAAAGAAGCCCATTGCTTGATGTTCTATCAGCAGTGGTAAAGGAAAATATTTTCTCTCCTTCTTCCTTGTAACGATCTTTTAGTTACTTGAAAGCTGTTATCATGTTCTCTCTGTCTTTTATTTCCCAGACCAAACAAACCCAGTTCTTTTAATCTTCCCTCATAGGCCATGTTTTCTAGACCTTTAATCATTTTTGTTGCTCTTCTCTGACCCTTCTACAATTTCTCCACACCTTTTCTGAAATGTGGTGCCGAGAACTGAACACAACATTCCAGATGAGGTCTAATCAGTACAGAGTAGAGCAGAAGAATTACTTCTCATGTCTTGCTCTCAACACTCTGGCTAATTCATCCCAGAATCATGTTTGCTTTTTTGGTAGCAATGTTCCATGGTTGACTCATATTTAGCTTATGGTCCATTATGACTGCCAGATCCCTTTTCGTTGTATTCCTTCGTAGGCAGTCATTTCCCATCTTGTATGTGTGCAACTCATTTTTCTTTCCTAAATGGA
The DNA here is from genome assembly GCA_030068395.1 of Apalone spinifera. NCBI lineage: Eukaryota > Metazoa > Chordata > Testudines > Trionychidae > Apalone > Apalone spinifera. The sequence goes on along the minus strand of CM057847.1, from coordinate 135,471,083 downwards.
GTATTTTTCATTTGTCCTTATTAAATTTTACTTCAGACCATTTCTCCAGTTTGTCCAGGTCATTTTTACTTTTAATCCTATCCTTCAAAGCACTTGCAGCTTCTCCCAGATTGGTGGTATCCATAATCTTCATAAGTGTACTCTCTATGCCATTATTTAAATAATTGATGAAGATATTAAACAGAACCAGACCCCAAACTGATCCCTGAGGAACCCCACTCATTATACCCTTCCAGCATGACTGTGAACCCTTCTTTCTGTCTTCAGGTTGGACCTCTCTGCTCCGGCATCATCGGGCGCTAATTCATCCTGAAGGAGAGTATTTGCTGGATGAGGGAAGGTATCCCCTACCACTGGCCCCGAACCAGCCAGTGCCCTGCCTCTGGCCCCTTTACCCACTCCCCAGCTGGGCTGTCTGACAATAAAGTGAGAGTTTCAGGCACAGCGGCAAAGTTTGGAGACCTATCACTGAATAGGACTCCAGAAGGAGAAAAGACACCATAATTTCTCCAAGTTAAAAATAATTCAAGCAAGCTTTTCCTCCCAGGATGAGGAGAAAGAAAAAGACTAAATAATATAAAATGAAGAATACTCATAAAAGAGAGTTTCCCCATTTTTTTGGCACAAATATACAAATCCTTTATGGCCCTAAAGGGATGCATCACAGGACCCACAACATAAAAGGGCACAAATATGGCAGATATATGCTGTGTGTCATGACACTTTATGGAACAAAATGAAGCTGTGAGTTAAAGGACATTGTCAGGGGGTTAAGAAGTGATCACTCTTGAGAGACTTGAAGGCTTGAAAAAGCTACAAAGTAAAGTGGCAACAAAGAGAATCCTGGAGCTCCAGAACTAGATCTAAGGGTTCATCTCAAGATTTGAAATCAGAAGGCAACATTGCTGTGTGTCTACCCTCCAGTGACCTTGTAATTTATAGAAAGAATCTTTAAAAATTAAATACAACTTCATAGTATTTAACTAAAATGGCATAGTAATAATCACCAATTTCTTAGGGTATGTCTACACTTGCAGCCTAATTCGAACTAGGACTGCAAATGTAGGCATTCGGAATTGCAAATCAAGCCTGGGATTTAAATATCCCACACTTGATTTGCATCTTCTCGGCCGGGCACCATTTTTTTTTTTTTAAATTTACAACCTGAAGTAACTGCCTGCATCTTCATGTGGCAGTGAAACGGGAGTTCGAAATAAAGCCCTAGTTTGAACTCCCTGTTATTCCTCCTGCAATGAGGTTTAACAGGTAGTTCGAACTAGGGCTTTATTTCGAACGCCCGTTTCACTGCCGCGTGTAGACACGGGCAGTTACTTCGGGCTTGTAAATTTCAAAAAATGGTGTCTGGCCGGGAAGATGCAAATCAAGCACGGGATATTTAAATCCCAGGCTTGATTTGCAATTCCGAATGCCTACATTTGCAACCCTAGTTCGAATTAGGCTGCAAGTGTAGACATACCCTCACTCCAGTTTGCAAAATAACAATATAAGGAACATAAATAGATGTCAATGAAACAAAAATAAAAAGCCAAGATTTCTAAAAAGTGGATGCCTAAATTATTTTCCTAAATTGATATTTAGACATCTAAATAAGTGGCCTGTTTTACAGAGGTTTGAAGGTCTGGACACATCCATGCATTTGAGCCAATAAATACAGATTTAGGAGCCTAATTTAGGCATCTATTTTGAAAATGTTACCCAAGAGATTAATGGAATTAAATAATATACTACTAATTAGGCAGTGTACATCATCACTTGCGGAAAACTATGATGTATAAATAAAAACTGTTCCATCATAAAGCCAATAGCAGTCAGAGAGAGAAATTAAGTGTCTTGGGGAAAGATACATTTTAAAATGAGAACTGAAGTGAGGCAGTAAGATAGCGAAGAGCTATTTCAGATGCTACGATCTATAGAGAAGTCTGTCAGACTCAGAGGCGCGAAATTGCGAGAGGAATTAAAGTGGGGCTTGGTGCAAGGTGAATAGAAGGAGTAGACAAAGTGTAAAGGGAGACCAGTTCTATGAGAAGACTAGCAGAAGGAGAATTTTGGAATCAGAGAGTATTTTAACTTAATACTGATATGAATGTAGAGCTACTGAACATGAGTAGTGTGATTACATTATTGTTAAACATGTAGGAATGATAGAGCAACCTCCACCTAGGGTACCATTCAGCATCAGGCTGCGGCACAACCTGTGTGCCTGCTTCAGCTTCCCCATTAGTGTTCTCCAGAAATAGCCCTCAAAGGCTTTCCATATTTAGCTCTTGCAGGGTTAATTTACTAAGAGTCCCATGCACACGAATCATAACAAGAGTCCCATAGCCATAATCCAGAATTCCACAGCATAGTCCAGGCAGAACATACCCTGGCATCTTTCACCAAGTCCAGCCCTGCCATCTCTTAGGGCATGTCTACACTTCAGGGTTACAAGGTGAGTGTCTACATAGCAAGCCCATTATTTCAAACTTATTTTGAAATAATAGGCTTTCTATTCCAGAATAATAAACCCACATTTAACAAGGAATAACACCTATTTCGAAATAGGGTGTGTGTAGATGGGGCAGCTGTGGTTATTTCGAAATAAGTGGCCACTCTGTCAACACTCATCAGAACTCTATAGTTCCCCTTCCCTTGAAACCTTTAAAGGTGCAGCCATAGGGGAAACAGTTTGTGGCACAAAACAGGCCCTGATATCCCTGTGCCAAAAAGCTGTGCCCTGGTTTGTCTTCACTGGTACCATGGCACACTTCCATGCTCCCACTGAGCTCTCCCTGTATGTAAGTGAGCTGGCAATCAGCTCCCAAGCCCCTGGCCAGTGGTGAAAGAGGAGGGCCCCATCCTGGTCTGGTACGGAGATCCTGGTTCTCACTGAGCTCTGGGAGAGGAGGCAAACCTCCAGGATCTCTGCACCAGGTGCAGAAGGACCACTTGTGCCCAGGAGCAAGTGCACATGAATGTCAAGGAGCTGAGGCAGGCCTACATGAAGGTCAGGGAGCAGAGCTCCCACTCCAGGGCTGCACCCCAGTCATTTCCCTATTATGAAAAGCACCACTGCATCCTGGAAGGAAGGTCAGTCCCTCCCCCCACACTCATTGTGGACTCTGGGCTGAAGATGCCTGTCATCAGCCTCCTGGAGGGCAGGGCTCTGGACGAGGAGGTGAAGGAAGAGGAAGACAAGGCCAGCCATGAGATGATGCCTGCTAGCCAAGAGGTCAGCCTGTCCCTGGAGCCAGTACCCCTTCCCAGGATGTCACGCAGGGCTCAGATGAGGCTGGGGAAGGCCCATCAGGTGAGTTCAATTACTTTCCCTAGACACACGTGGGAGGAGGCGGTGGGTGGCGAGAGACTCCGTGCTCCTCATTTGGCCAGAGTAGACAGCTGCAATGAAGCTGCCACATAGGAACCTTGTGCTCTTGCTCACAGGGTTTCTGGAGAGGCCTTCCTTACTCCCAACTCTGTGGTGGGACACCTTCCCACCACAAGCTACAACTAACGAGGATGGGGTCATGGACACACACAGCAGTGCCATACCTAGCACAGGCTCATGCCCACACTTTCGGGGAAGCACCCCAGACTTGCCAATATTTTGACCAGCTCCACCACATCCTGGGAGTGGGGATAGTCCCTTCACCTCCCCAGTTGTGGACTCTGGGCTGGAGACGCCCATTGTCACCTGGCAGGCCTGGGCCTGAGGAGGAGGAGGAAGAGCAGAGCAGCGAAGCCACCATGCCCACCAGCCAGGAGATCAGCCAGTCCCTGGAACCAGTACCACCCTCCTAGGATGTTGCCCATCAGGTAGTGCCATAACTTTCCCTAGGCACACCTGAGGGGAGGTGGCAGGCAGCAAAGGGCTGCGTACTCCTCACGTGACCTTCTCAGCCTGGGCATTGTGCAATAGCCTGTGCATGCATGTGGAACACCAGTCCAGCGCAGACAGTCCCTATGAGGCTGCCTCCAAGGACCCTTGTGCTCCTGTTTACAGGGTTTTTGGAAAGGCCTGCCTTACTCCCAACTCCATGGTGGGATACCCTCCCACCCACAAGCCAACACTAAGGAGGATGGGGCCAGGGACATACACACTGCAGTGCTGCACACGACACATGGTCGGGCCCGCACTCTCAGAGAAGCATCCACTCCCAGCCAAGTGCGGCGAGGTGAAGGACATCGAGCCCGTGCCAGGGGAGCCTGCTGGAAGGAAGGAAGAGGAGGGGACCCCAGTAGCACCCTCCCTGGCAAGCAGTGTCTGCCACTTACACACACCTCCCCCAAAATCTCCCCGCTTTCTCCTCCAGCAGATAGGGATAGAAGTCCTCTCCTCCAGGGACACTGCCATTGCTAGACCTGGGGTGTGCACGGAAACCAAGATGCTCCATCACCCCCCTCCTACCCACAGGCTCCCGGCCTGGCTGGCACCTTCTCATGCCTGCTTATCCCTGGGATGTCCATGTGCCTGCAGGACAGTGCCCACTGTCTAGGCCACAGATGGCCTTGCTTGAAGCACCGAGACCTTTCAGTGTTGGCTCATATATTAGGGTGCTTCATGCACCCCATCTCCTGGAATGAATGCCCTTCTCTCTGTTCTTCACAGATGGATCAGCTGCAAGTGAGGCATGTCCACCCTCTCCTGCTGACCCCGTGAGGCCCACAGGTGCCAGCAACTCTGGGAAGACCTAGAGAGGGAACACATTGCCTGCCTGCATGCCCTGCAATGGTCTCTGGAGTGGCAGGAGCAGAGGTTGGATGATGACCTGGAGCTATGCTGCACCACCTGGCAGGAGCTGTTGCAGCAGGCCTGGAACATGTGCACGGCATACACCGTCACCATTGACTGCCTGATGGACACCACTGAGTGATTCAGCAACCACTTCCCTACTCCTGCTGCCGCTCCTGCCCCTCTGGTTTCACCCCCTAGCTTCCCCCATGGCTGCTGAGAGTCTCACACCCAAGGTGGTGGGACCACCCGAGGCAGGCGCCAGTCCTGGCCCCATCCCTGAGCCCATTCTCTCCCCTTCTCCCCCCTTCCTCCCAGGTTCTTTTACCAGTCCTTTCCCAGTTCTAGATTCCTAAAATAAAAATCAGAGAGTTTATTGGTTCAAATAAATAGTCCTTTTTATTTGGTCTGCAGGGGAAGGGAGGTGGAGGGAGAAGGGTGGCGTGTTGTTGGGAAGGGAGGGCAGGGGAAGGGGATGGAGTGGGAGGAAAGGCACAGAGGGGCAATGCAGAGGCCCTTTGTAGGGAGGCCTAGAAGAGAGTGTCCTTGTCTGAAACTCTCCTTCAGGGCCTCCCAGATGCACACAGTCCCCTGCTGGGCCTGCCAGATGGCAGCGGTACACGGCTACTCAAAAACCATTGCCAACTATTCGGCCTCTGTCCCCTACCCTGGCAGGAATGTCTCCCCCTTGTTCTCGCACAGGTTGTGCAGGACACAACAGGCCGACACCACCTTGGAGACGATCTGCTTCAAACTGCCAAAGGCACCCTCCATGACGACACGGGCCGTGCTGAGCCTGGCACTGAACCATTCTTTCGTGGGTTCCAGTTGTCCCGTGTAAGGCTTCATGAGCCAGGGGACCAAAGGGTAGGTTGCATCCCCCATGATGCACATGGGCATGTCTACATCCCTGACCCTGATGGTGCGGTCAGGGAAAAATGTGCTGGCGTGCATCTTCTGGAACAGGCTGGAATTATGGAATATATAGGTGTTGTGCACCTTCACTGACCACCCAATGTTGATGAATCGGCCTTGGTCGTCCATGAGGGCCTGCATGGCCATTGAAAAGTACCCCTTCTGGTTGATATAATCAACCAGTTATAATCCCAGATGGGGATGTGGGTGCTGTCAATGCCCCCCTGGCAGTTGGGGAATCTTATGGCGGCAAAGCGGGCGATGAGGGGTCCACATTGCCCAGGATGATGGCCCTGTGCAGTAGGATGGTGTTGATGGCCCTCACCACCTGTAAGAGGATACAGAGAATCACAGGTTTGCCAGAGCCCTCGGGAGTTCCCTGAGCCCAACCCCCTTCCCACAGCAGGAACAACTCCAATTTACCCCATCTCTAGCAGGGATTTGTGAAGGAGGGACTGCAAAACCTCTAGGGATGGAGATTCTCCTTCCCCTTCCTAGGGAATCCCATTCAATTGCTTTACCACCCTCCTGGGACAATAGCACGAGAGCACTATACCTGCCTGAGTATGGCCCTATTCACCCAGCTCCAGGAAGGTGCCTTTCTGTGGACATTCTGGAGCCACTGCTGGTCATCCCACTGCTCCATTATGATGTGGTCCCGCCAGTTGTAACTGGTGTCCAGTCACTAGAAGCAGCGGTATATGGTGCACAGGGAAGGGTGAGCAGCAGCATGTGGAGAGAGGAGAGGAGGTACCCTACAATAAACTGCAGGGCCATGTGGGCAGCCTGCAGTAACTGGTGCAGGAGGTGCAGCATGAGGTCTTAGAGCGGGCGATGGCTTTGCAGCAGGTCTGGGTCCATAGCAAAAGTGCTGTGGTATCTGCAAGGGCAACTAGAGCAGGCAGTGAGATGAGTTTGCTGTCCCTCGAGGAGGTAGGCAAAGGTGAAGAGTCAGAGACACGGCTGTAGAAGGGAGCCCCTTTAAGCAGGAGCCTCAGATAGCCTCAGGCAGCAGCTCCAGGAAGTGACTGCTGCCCTGATGTCTTGCCCAGAGTGCTTCCAGAGGGCTTTAAATGTGATTCAACATCCAATCAGTGTGGGCGTGCTATTTCGCTATAGTGCTATTTCGATGGGCATTTGTAGTGTGGACATGCTATTTTGAAATAGCTATTTCGGGAGTTATTATTCCAAATAGATTATTCTGAAATAATGCTGCAGTATCCAGACTGTGCTCAGGCTCTCCAGTACAGCGCTGGCATCTCATTTCACACCTAATCCTCTGTGGTCTTCCAGCTTCTGCAGTCTGGTTCAGAGAGTCAGCGGGTATCTTCCTCTGCTGCTTTTAAATGTCACTGGCTGGCACTATGTCCCTCCATGGGCTTCCCAGCAAATATCCCTCTTTCCAGGGATGTCTGGAGAGAGCTTTCTTTTGCTTTTCCTAGGTTGCTCCTCTGGTCTCCTGACCCCCGCCCCCAGCAGCTCTCACCTGTCCTTTTCCTGAGTCATCAGATCTTTCAGTTTTCTCAGGCCTAGGTGCCCTCTGTTAAGCTTAACTGGGAGGCATCTGAGGAGTCACAGGTGCACTTTACCCTGCTCCTGGAAAAAGGTCAGTATTACCCTGTGATAAAAAGCAATAGCATTGGGCCCCTAGAAGGCAGACAAGGGAGAGGAGGAGGTGGTAGTTTTGGGAGGGGGAGTTTTGGGAGTTCTTGATCAAAAAGGTTCAAAGTGAGAGGACATGAAGGTGTGAGGAAAGATGTCAGCAGAGGTATAGATTCAGTAGTGAAGTGTACAGTGAAAGCTAGAGGTAGTTTTATTGCTTTGAGATTCTTGGCGGTTAATCTTTAAAAGTAACCACAAAACAATATATTGTACCTGACTTTTGATATCCAAAAACCTGACTTGCAGATGCACTTAGAGATATAAATACCTCAAAATCAGGGGACTCAAAAATCACATGTGCTCTTGAAGATTTCCAGACAAATCTATTTAAGTGGACATCTTAGGTTCAAGCAAAACGCTGAAGTTAGAGATTGAGTAAGTGATTCTTGGTGGCTCTGTTTGCCCCACTTCTGAACTGTTCATGATTTTATGAAATTGTATTGTGGAATCACATCTTGAAAAGGCAATATGTATGTGGATTCAATATGAGTTAAAAGGGCCGTGTCATGTCTTTTCCAGGCCAGAAACAAGGGAGAGCAATCAGCACTTAATGATAGTAAACACCGGAAACAATGCTGGGCTGGGAGAAGACACTTTCTCCTCTTGTGTGAAGGGGGTGGGGGTTGCAGATGGAAAATTGCCAGGAGCGGAATGTAAAAAAATGGGCAGTGTCACAAGGTTCCATGGACTCAAAAGGGGAAACTGGAAAGAGAGTCATTTTGCACCAGACTAAGATGGGAGAGACTGCTGCAGAGTCAGATTAGATAAGGGGGTAAAGGACACTGCCCACTGGCCTGATGGAACAAGGGCTCCCAAGGCAAGTGTGAGCTAGAGAGGGACATTGCATTTAGGATGTTTTAATTGTTTTGTGAGATCTGTATTCTCTGTGTTATTTATATTACTAGTCAAGGCCAAACACCTCTCAAATTCTGAATATCACATTCTCATAGTGCTTTTGCAGGGAAAGCCAAATGCTATAGAAAACAATGCTTGCTGTTCTGGAACTACTGCCATAGATACGGTAACCCTAGCTATCAAGATCATTATGTGATCAGGCCAACTTCTAGCTGGTGGTGGTGTGCCATGGCCCATACTCTTAGTTGTCTAAGGCCAGGTGTATACTAGGGGAGAATGTCAACCTAAGATATGCAATTCCAGCTATGAGACTAGCATACCTTAGGTGAAATTTCTGCAGTCCCCCTACTGCAGGAGGTTGACAAGAGAAACTTTCCCATTGACTTCCCTTACTCCTCATGTCCCAGTGGAGTACCAGAATCAACAGGGGCATCATTAGAGGTTGATTTTGTGGGTCCTTACTAGACCTGCTAAATTGAATGCAGGGAGATTGATCTCCAGAGTGTCAGTCTTTGGGTTAAGTGGAGCTGAACCCTAAGGTAACAAAAGTCCAAATCAGTTTGTTATGTAAAATGGTATATAAAAGTCAGTGAAAGCGAAAGATAGACTGAATTACTCCAAACAAGAAGGTTTCCTGATGCCCACACAAGAAGTGCTTTAAGATCGTAACTGGCATGCAATGGAGAATGAAATTGGAAACTAATGAATCAAAGCTGGCATTTAAAAAATTATGCCTAATTGCTGGAGAAAATAAAGAGGGGATGAAGTATTCCACTCGTCACCTGTATTAGAGTCCTTCAGAAGAGACTTTGGAGAAGATTCATAATGCAAGGGTGGGGGGGGGGAGGGGGTGAACTTCCATCCCACCCTTTTATCCTGGTTGTCCCCCTCCTGTCTTTATGACCATGGGTCCACTGTAATGCCACTGAGTCTTCACTGTCTTGAACCTGACCAGACTGGGCCAGAGAAAGGGAATCAGATGACATTGCCATCTCCACCAGATTTAGCAAAATCCTAAACAACACCTAAGGTGCAACTTCTCCCACATTATTTCTTACCTTTCTCTTTTTGCCTTCTGTTTAATAAGAATCAGGCAGACCTGGCCAAGATGGTCTCTTTCTGAAACACTGCTGCAAGTCTGAGGCCAGTGAGACAAATAAAATAAAAGCTTTAAACAGCCCAACACTTTTACAAGTTGGCCAAATCTCAGAGTAACTGATAAAACCATGAGCTGTGATCATTTCTCCAGAAGTTATGTCAGCGTTAGCACCAAAGACAGAAGCTGAATTTTGTATATTTGCTCTTCTTTATAGGTCCCCTTGTGTGCCTTTTTCTTCTTTTGTCTTACAAAAAGCAGAATCAGACTAACAACAAAAACAACCACAGCAGCTCAATCTGTCTCAACTAATTTTATATCTCCCCCCCCCC
>CM057847.1:135440735-135461446 GCA_030068395.1 Apalone spinifera | reverse complement strand
AAAAAACCCTCTGTAGCTAAAGAGGAAGGCAATAAATGATATTGTTAAAATAAAAGCCTTACTTCATATTTTATATTTATAATGCTTTTACTGTTTCTCTGTATATTTTATTAAATGGTTCTAAAGATTTTAATGGTGGTTGCTGCCATGGGACTAAGCAGGCCAAAGTTTCTCTCCTCAAACACCAACCAAATATTGTTTAATTTTTCGGTGTTGCACAGTCAGAGTATGTCTACACTACAGCGTTATTTTGAAATAAGCTATTTCAAAATAGTTAATTCGAAATAGCTTATTTTGAAATAACCTGTCTACACACAAAATGTATTTCAAAATAGCATTTTTCTATTTCGAAATAGTGTGTCCACACTGAGTGAACATTGAATTGCATTTAAGGCTGGTTGGAACCAGTTCCAGCAGGGCATCAGGTCAGAAGTTGCCTTGTGGCCAGGGTGGCAAGCAGGGCACCCTGGGAAAGGCTGGAGGCCCCCTATTTCGAAATAAGCATCTACACACTGCTTATTTCAAAATAGCAATTTCGAAATTGGCACTATTCCTTGTGGAATGAGGTTTACCAATTTTGAAATAAGCCCTCCACTATTTCAAATTAATTTTGAAATAACAGAATGGCTGCGTAGACACTAGGAAAGTTATTTCAAAATATTTGTTTATTCAAAATAAAAAGTTATTTATTTTGAAATAACTTTGCTGTGCAGACATACCCTGAGAGAGTTACACTAACACTTTTGACTTTCTGGACCCATTTATCCCATAAAAATTAACACAACCTTAGACTGGGTATAAATTTAGCCTGTGACAGCATTCTTAGTCCACATATCCAGGGATGGCAATGAGAGGTTTGCACAAACCATAGGCAAATTATGTAGTAACAGAACTTTTAGTTATTTTTTCAATACCCAGTTATTGTGCACTGCATCAGTCTGTGTGAAATATGCTCAGCATTAGGATTATTTCTATTTATGTCCTGTGTTTCTTTTTCATCCTTATTCTCCTTTCTTTATTCCTATCTCTACTCCCTGTCTTTCTCTCTCTCATTCCACCTTCCCTTTGAATTTCTTTCCCTCAGAACAACAAATTCCCTCCAAGGCTCTCACCATTCTACCATCTAAATTTGTCAGCAGTTACATAGCTAATGCGAATAATGTGTCATCATTAGGTTTAAGAGTTAATGCTCCAAGTGAGAGTCATGGAGGAGATGACAACACAGAATTATTTTTTCAGGTTGTTTACCGACTCAGAAAGATGACATAGTGTCATTCACATTCTCTTCACATTTTGACAGTTAACTTGTAAAATTGCTCCTCAAGCAATAATAATACTTATGGTAGAACCTGGAGTAAAGGACAGAAAGTAGTTAATATTCTGACTATTTCTACCCATGTGTCTGAGGTGGTTAAATTTGTTTTGTAATGTTTAAGCCTGCTTGTTTCTTTTTGTCCTTGCCTTTGAGAGAAAACCAGTTATATATATATATGCACTATATTCATAATGGATTTTAATTAATGATATTATCAGCTCATTTTTTTTAAATAAGGTTTTTTTATGATATTGTGGATAAATGATGTGTAAAAACAATAGAAATGCTTCAAAACAGGTTGAAAGAAGAAAACTGCAGGCTTTCTGGAATGCTTTCTTATTGAATGTGAGATAGAGGAACATCAAACTTGTTTTAACAATGGCAACTTTTTCCCCACGTATAAAAATAGATCACAGTGCAATGACCCAGAGAGAGAGACTGTAAAGATGTGTGTATTCTTGTAAGACTCCTGATATATGGTTACAATCTGGGTGAAAGAATGAGAAATTAGCATTTCATTGCTTCCTATATTCTTTGAATTAGAGTTTGAATTGTGCTATGCTGTTTGTTTTGACATCTTCAATATTTTTAATTTAATTAAGGCTCATTTTTCTCTATGTAGTACAGGTAGAAGGGCACCGAAGAAATAGCCATTTACCACTGTAATAGCACTTCACTCTTCTCCATTTCAACTGATATATTTTGAATGTAATTTATGCTACTGCATTCTTTTGCAAGCTAGCTGATTATGAATTTTAAATGAGCAAACAACAGAAATGGAACAATGTTAACCTGTGTTCATTAGAGAGTGCCCAGGCTGGCTGGAAACTTTAGCTACTTCTCAGTCAGCAATTTGGAGGCCCGCAGGTGGCCGGAATGTTTTCCCACTCATAACTGTCTTATCAAGTTGTTAAAACATGAACTGTATAGCTCAGGTAATTGGCAGTATATTATGGAGCCTTTCACCTCAAGGTCATTGGTCTAAATCAAGGTAAGATTATAATGATTGAAGGTTATTATAAGGTGATAGCTGTTCAGTGGCCTATTTAAAATTAACTTGTCTCAGTATTGTTCCTAGTTCATGGGTATTTGCATTAAAAAAACAACAAAACATTCTAATTGACACATTTCTTGACTATCTCAGTAAGTAGATCAACACATTTTTATATTAGTCCTTCCAAGTGTAAACTTTGATTTAAATATCTGCAATTAGCATTTTAAATGTAAATAATACCAATAAGCAAATTAAATTCTTTAGATTCAAGCCTAAAGATGAATTTAATTTAGTGGAGGATTGTGAATGATACAATGAATGATAAAAACAACAGGTGCTCTAATAGCACCTTAGGATGTGTACACTGCACCATAACTCGAATTAAGATATGCAATTTGAGCTACGCAAACTGCACATCTCATTTTGATGCTATTTCGATGTAGCTTATTTCGTCATTTGGCACTGCCTACACAGCGCCAAATTTCAAAACAAAGAGCTCTTCCAAATTGTTCCTTACTCCTTGTAGAATGAAGTATATAGGGACATTGGAATAGTTATCCCAAAATAACGGGCTTGCTGTGAAGACACAGGATAGCTATCTCGGGATACTCTGGTATCCCAAAATAGTGTTGCAATGTAGACGTAGCCTAGGCTTAGAGACTGACCAAAATATATACAATCATGAGCTTTTGGGGGCAAAACCCACTTCATCAGATGAAGTGCCACAGGACCACTCATTATTTTTAAAGTTACAGACTAACATAGTTACCCCCAATTAATGATAAAATCAACTTTATTTAAAATAAAATCTTTATAGTCATTAAAACAACAGGAATTTCAAAATAGACATACACTGCATTTTATATCGCATTCAGTCCCTGAAAGGTAAGAATGGGTATCTAATCCTTTCTTCCAGCAATGCCTTGATGGTAGATGAACACATGAATCTAAAATCAGCATGATTCTCTTTTTATAATCATTTACCACAACAACCCTTACATTTTTTACCATACGGATAGTCTGCTACCATAATTAAAATGCCTTCTATTTCCTCAGTGGCTATATAATATTACACATTGTCTCAAGTAACATATGTATAAATGCCCTCAATAACTATTAACGTAGATGGCATTTTTCCAGAACATTCCATTTTGTTCAAAACTCTAGTTAAAACCAGTTAGGCCAAAACATATTTATGACATGACCTGGGGTTATATCCTAATTTGGCTCTAACTTGCCTCTGAGCTGTTTTATTTTCAGTCCCAACAATTCACTGGGCATAGTGGGGGTGCTGTCTGCTCTGTAATCTGGTGTCCCCCTGCACTGTATGATTCCCACTGACTCACCCAAATGTGTATTAACCCAGACACCTAGGCTCAGCCTCCCAGGGAGAGAGACAAATGGAGGAAGGTGGAGACCAACACCTGGCTGGGGGGCAGGGCCTTTCGGGGAGGTAGTTGCTGTCTGGGAAGCATTGAGAGAACAGGCTAAGCTGGGGGCTAGGGGTGATAGACCCTAACCCTCGGGGCCTGAGCCATCCTGGCCCTGCCCCCGATAGCCACATCACATATGTGCTGTGCTGTATTCTGGAAAATCAATAAACCCCTCTCTATTCTATTGGCTGGTGGAGACTGTTCTGGCTGCTACGGGGATGCAGGATCGGGGAAACCCCAACTTGCCATCACAGCCTCATTGTAAAGCCTAAATGTAGGCCCCCAAATCTGTTCTCCACTCACATTTTATGACATTTCTATTTAACAGGAATAAACAACACTTTTAAAAGCCACACTAGCTGAGGTGGTTGACATACTTAGAAACACTATCATGAGAGAGTCTGCATAGCCCTTTATGCTTTCATGCTGAGTGGATAAGAAGATAGCAGCTTTGGCTGCTGTCAGTCAGACACCTTTCAGAAAGTTACTGGGAAAAACATATAATTAATAGACCTTCTGATTGCTACTAAGGGGGAAAACTAAAACTGTTCATTAATTATAAAACTGCATCACTGATCTATTCCTCAAAATTAAAGGGCAATGATCTTGCACCTGAACTGAGATGAACTTCAACACATCTACTCTGATCTATACCAGTGTAACGGAGAGCAGAATACATTCCATTTCCACTTCAGTATTTCAAGGATTTTGAGGACTTTGACACTGGGTAGAAATGAGTATTATACTGACTTAATTGTAACCTGAGAAATAAGGTTGCCAGGTGTCTGGTTAAAAAGGGTTGGCAGAACATGTGGTTAAAAAGCAACCCTGGCAGCTCCATTCAGCATAGCTGACAGGGCTGCTAAAAGTCTGGTTGGCCACATTAGGCTGGCCTAGGTTGCATGGGGGGCAGAGGAACTCAACAGGGCTAAGGCAGGCTTCATGGATGACTCTGTGTGGCTCCTGGGAAGCAGTAACATGTCCAGCTCCTAAAGACAACCAGGGGCTGGACATGTCCAGCAGAGGGACAACCAGGGGGCTCCACCTGCTGCTCCTCACCCACAGGCACCATCCTGAGCACCAGTTCCACAGCTGCCATTGGTCAGGAATCTGCAGGGGCTGCAAATCCAAAATGCCACAGCTGTATCCAGCTGTATCCATCCCTGGGAAATGTCAGGGCAATGCTGGTGCAGTTGCTATTTAAGGGGCTGAAGTCAGCACCTCCCTGAGCCCCCATGAACCACACCAGCCAGAGCCTGCACTCCAACATCCTCTCCACTGAACTCCAACCGTCTGCCCCAGCTTGGACTCCTTCCCACTCAGTCTTCCTCTCGGAGCCTGCACCCTCCCTACCCCACTCCTATCATAGCCCTTAGCCACTTCTGCATGTTGAACCTCTCGGCCCCACCTCCCTGCCCAGATCCTTCTCCCGCACACCAAATCTCTTATCCCTGGTCCATGCCAGAGCCCACACCCCCAGTCCAAAGCCCTCACCACCCTCCTTTATCCCAACCCTTCATTTCTGGCTCCCATTCCAACTCACACCTGAAGCCTATACTCCCTCCTCTCCTTCAACCCCTGCCGTAGCCTGGAGCATCTTCCTGCATCCTGAAACTCTCATTCTGGCCCCACTCCAGAGCCCACACCCCCATCCCAGAGCCTGTAACTCTCTCCCACACCTCTAACCCCTCTTGTACCTCCAGCACCTTGCATACTCCTGCTCTTCCTAGCAGCTGTGACCATGCTCCTCACTGGTGCAGGAACATTTTTTACAATGGTGGTGCTGAAAGCCAGTGATCCTCACTGCTTTATTCCTGGCCCCCTTTATTCCTGTCCATGCTGCCTCAGTCCCCTCCCCTGCCTCACCATCCCCCCCAGAGCTGGGGCCAGGACTGGGGCTATGGCTGGGAAATGCAGATAAGGTTAAGGGGCCAAGACTGGCACTCCATGTGTAGGGCTGGGAACAGCGCTCCCAGTTGAGGGCCAGTGGTGGCTGGGACCCTGCATGTGGACTCCAAGTGAAGAGCTGTGAACAGAGCCCTGGGTGCAGGGCCAGAGGCAGCCAGGCCCTCGCATGCGGGACCAAGAATAACCCAGGCACAGAGCAGCTGGGACTCTGTGTGTGCAGGGCCAGAAGTAGAGCTGGGTCCCGCATGCAGGACCAGGAGCAGCCCCGGGCACGGGTCCTACAGCTAGAACTACAGGCGCAGGGCCAGAAGTGGAGCCCTGGACACTGGAAAGGCAGTGCCAGAACCTGAGGAAGGGGGTGGAGGGCGGAACCCCCACAAAAAGTGGGAATGCTGTAGCACCCTTCACTCTTCTGGTTCCTGTGCCTATGCTGCTCCTCACACGTGTCTGACAGCTGCTTAGGGAGGAGGAGTCAGGTGTTGATGCTCTGAATTAGTGGCTCCCTTTCCCTGGTAATCCCCAGAAGTCTCCCAACTTCCCTGAGCTCTCTGGGGTATGTCTACATTTCAGTTATATGCCCTACTAGCCTGGATTAGCAGACTGGGTCTGTAACATCGTTGTATAAACATTTGGGCTATCTGAGTCCCTCTCTCCCCCTTTAGAGGCCTGAGATCTTGGGTTTCAGCCACCATGAGCCGAAGTCAGCAGACACAGGACGGCCAGCTTTAGTTGCTGTATAAACACACCCAGCCAACCACACCCCCTCCCAGCAAGTGGAGCTCAGCAGCTGCTAGCCCAGGTGGCTGTGCAGGCCAATCCCTCCCTACAGCAGGTGTATGTCGATTTGTGTGGTTTGGGACATGTCTCTGGCAGTGGCTCTCTCTGGCAGTGTCCAGGGCCTGGTCTGGCTTCTGCCATTGGGGTGGCCACTGCAAGCCACCCAGTCAGCTGGGCACATGAAGAGCCATGACAGCAGCCAGGCATTGCTGTGCGCAAAGCCTGGCACTTTGCACTGCTGGGTACCTGCTGCAATCTGCAAAAAGTAAGTGGGTCAAATGGTCTGATGGTGCCAGCTCACAGGCAGCACAAAAGGGGCCTGACAACAGGGACTGCTTTGCTTTACTAGGACTGATATTCCTGAAACAGAGGAGCTAGTCCCTGGCCGTGGTAATCTTCCTCCCATCCAGAGACAGGCCTTTTATGTTATGAATAAAGGACAACTTGGAAATTATAGGAGAAGGTTTATTTTTAAGGGCTTTTCCCCAGTGTTTTATTTGTGATACACATTGATATGGAAATGGCAGAGATGCTTAATGACTTCTTTGTTTCACTCTTCACCGAGAAATCTGATGAAGGAATGCCTAACATAGTGCATGCTAGTGGGAAGGGGGTAGGTTTAGAAGATAAAATAAAAAAAGAACAAGTTAAAAATCACTTAGAAAAGTTAGATGCCTGCAAGTCACCATGGCCTGATGAAATGCATCCTAGAATACACAAGGAGATGATAGAGGAGGCATCTGAGACTTTAGCTATTGTCTTTGGAAAATCATGGAAGACAGGAAAGATTCCAGAAGACTGGAAAAGGGCAAATATAGTGCCCATCTATAAAAAGGGAAATAAGAACAACCCAGGAAACCACAGACCAAATCAGTTTAACTTCTGTGCCAGGAAAGATAATGGAGCAAGTAATTAAGGAAATCATCTGCAAACACTTGGAAGATAATAAGATGATAGGGAACAGCCAGCATGGATTTGTAAAGAACAAATCATGTCAAACCAATCTGATAGCTTTCTTTGATAGGATTGTGGACGTGGTATACCTAGACTTTAGTAAGGCGTTTGATAGGTCTTGCAGGATATTCTTATCAATAAACTAGGCAAATACAACTTAGATGGGGCTACTATAAGGTGGGTACATAACTGGCTGGATAACCATTCTCAGAGAGTAGTTATTAATGGTTCACAATCCTGCTGGAAAGGTATAACAAGTGGGGTTCCGCAGGGGTCTATTTTGGGACTGGTTCTGTTCAATATCTTCATTAACGATTTAGATATCGGCATAGAGAGTATGCTTATTAAGTTTGCAAATGATACCAAGCTGGGAGGGGTTGCAACTGCTTTGGAGAACAGGGTCATAAATCAAAATAATCTGGACAATTGGAGAAATGGTCTGAGGTAAATAGGATAAAGCTTAATAAGGACAAATGCAGAGTGCTCCACTTAGGAAGGAACAATCAGTTTCACATATACAGAATGGGAAGTGACTGTTTAGGAAGGAGTACATCAGAAAGGGATCTAGGGGTTATAGTGGAACACAAGCTAAATATGAGTCAACAAGCTAAATATGAGTCAACAGTGTGACACTGTTGCAAAAAAGCAAACATGATTCTAGGATTCATCAACAGGTGTGTTGTGAGCAAGACACTAGAAGTCATTCTTCCGCTCTACTCTGCGTTGATTAGGCCTCAGTTGGACTATTGTGTCCAATTCTGGGCACCACATTTCAAGAAAGATGTGGAGAAATTGGAAAAGGTCCAGAAAAGTGCAACAAGAATGATTAAAGGTCTAGAGAACATGAGCTATGAAAGAAGACTGAAAGAACTGGGCTTGTTTAGCTTAGAAAAGAGATGATTGAGAGGGGACATGACAGCAGTTTTGAGGTATCTAAAAGGGTGTCACAAGGAGGAGGGAGAAAAATTGTTCTTCCTGGCCTTTGAGAATAGAACAAGAAGCAATGGGATTAAAGTGCAGCAAGGGAGATTCAGGTTGGACATTAGGAAAAAGTTCCTAACTGTCGGGGTGGTTAAGCACTAGAATAAATTGCCTAGGGAGGTTGTGGAATCTCCATCTCCGGAGATTTTTAAGAATAGGTTAGATAAATGTCTATCAGGGATGGTTTAGACAGTACTGGGTCCTGCCATGAGGGCAGGGGACTGGACTCGATGACCTCTTGAGATCCCTTCCAGTCCTACTATTCTATGATATACAGCTAACACACTGTATTACAGTGTACTATCCTGTGCACGATGATTGGTGTATACAAGACAATATTTATTGATATAATATATAATGTGGAATATTAGAAACCAAACAAAGGACAAGTGGTCATGCTGTGTGTGATATTCTAATGTATTTTTTCTGAACTTGCTTTGAGACACATGTAGGATGCAGTACAGGTGAAAAAAATAGAAGAACATTCGAAAATCTCTTGGTGAGCAGGATGGTAAAATAGGAAGGGGTCAGTTTCTGCAGCATGAATTACATGTTATGCAACATCACCTTCTTAACATTAAAGAGCTATCACATATTCATAGAATAACATCAATGCAATCTTAAAGTTACATATTTAAATGTAAGTGTCAGGAAATGTTAACATTAAGAATCCCATAACATGAATTTGTTCACGTTGCATATATTGACTATTAAGGCAAACATATAAAAAATGTAACTAGTCTTTGAACATGGAGCATCATAACTTTTCCAAACTGCTATACAGTTCATTGTCAAAAGTTTCAGAGGGATAGCCGAGTTAGTCTGTAACAGGAAAAACGTAAAAAACAACAAATAGTCTAGAAGCACTTTAAAGACAAAACATGTAGATGGTATCATGAGCTTTCGTGGGCACAGTCCACTTCTTCAGATGACTGGCCAGTTCATTGTCAGGTGAACAAGGAGTCAGTCCATGGCTGCAGTACTACTGGATGCCTCACCAGAACAGTTGGGCGAAAGCAAGAAAAATCAAACTCCTCTTCAGTCTTGCTCATTGCAAGTGAGTGGGAATTTTTTGGAGGACAACTAATTTTACAAGGGCGCTTAAAATCCCCAGTGATGTGAAGGGTATTTGAATCACACAGTCTGTCTCCCACATTCAAACTGTTTCAGATCCTGGTCTTCTCTTGATGCCTACTTAAACCTTGCAGTGAATATGAGTGAGTGAATATGAGGGGGAAGAGCAAATGATGGAGGTAAGAGGGATGCAGTGAGGAGGGACAAGACCTTGGGGAGGGATGTGGCAGGGTCAGGACTTCTGAGGAAGGGAGAAGACAAGGGTGGAAAAGGTAAATAACTGGCTGCTGCTTCACCTTAGATGCTAAATACTCTGAAGCCCATTTGTAGGAATTATAGATAAAAATTTATCACTAGAATCACTGGAAATACTAAACACTCACTCAACCTATTTCAGAATTTGTGGTGTGTCAATGAACATTTGTGTTTCACAAGATTATCTTTACGTCAGCAACAAATTGTCAGCTAAAGGCCCAACATTTCTTGTGCTATCTACATGTCAATGAAAATGTCAAGGCACCTTTTCTTGAGTATATTTTGATTTCTGAATTGCATACTTAGTTTGGTTCCATGGAGGACCAGTGTTTGAATGTTTGAAGTTGAGCATGGCTAGTCAGCAAGAGCCATCTGGATTAGTTGTCTCAGAGGTAGCAACTTCATTTTCTGTTGCTTGCTAGTTCTGTCATCATACATCTAGCGACTCTTACTTCAGGGGCCAGAGTGTTGAAATGCTGGCTGCTACACAGGACCTGAGCCCATTGATCAGTTAGTATATAATACAGATTTTTTTAACAGTGCGTGGTGACTTGCATGCTAGAATTGACTTGCTTTGATATGAAGCTACCAGTCTCAGGTGTGTTAATCACTATGGCTAGTGAAAAACAAACAAAATTATTTTTGTTATGGAATGCCATGCTTATAGGTAAAGTACAAAATAGGGCAAAATACTTGTAGTAAATAGCCTTGGAGAACAAAGATTTGCTTTGGTAAATCTTGGTTAGTTTTAAGGGAAAACATTAAGAGTAAAAATAGTAGAGGAAATCTAGAAAAACAAAAACAAAAAGACTTCAGAAAAAGTAAGACATAATTCAAAAAAGGATGAAAATATAGTTACAGATGAGATTTCTCGGACACTGTGTTTGCAGTGAAAGAGTTCAAATGACAATCAGGTTTGGGAAGGGAAAGCTTTTTCCACTTTAAATTATATACTAATCAAAATAAACAGTAAAGATATTCAAGGTAGATAAATTTCAATTTGATGCATATGTTTACCTCATGCAATTTGGTGCATATGTTCAAATCCTACTTTTCAGGGTTGCAAACTCACTTGCTACATACCAGATAATATGGCAGAACCAACCTGTTCCATAAAGATTTGTCTATAATAAGAAGCATTAAAACTGAGTAACAAGAAACTACTTGAGAAACTAATGAATTCATTTTTGTTCTAAATATAACCTTATTGGAAGGTAATAGAATTCTACTATGCAGTATGACTTGTTTTGTACCACAAACTGAACCAAACATCTGTTAATAAGGAACATAAGAAGTTCAGCCTTCTTAGAATATATTATTGGACTTACATGTTGTGAATAAATGTTCCCCTTTGCTGGTACAAAGTTATAAGCAATATATAATACAATGGTATGGACTCTTGAAATCATTATATGACTCAAGCTGCTATTATTTAACAGAGAATTGTAACTCCTTCTCTTGTGAGTGACAGATGTGATTCATTACCATTTGGTCTTATTTTTACCTTGAGAATGCTACTGATGTCAGCTCATAGACTAACTTTTGGGAATGTTTCTTTGTTGATTTGAAATGCTTAAGCTATAGCATTGAACTCTGCAGTAAATACTACAGATTAAAAATTCACTAAAAAATTCAAATAATAAACAACAGAAGCCTTTTATCTAATATTGGAAATCCATAAATATAAGGTGAGTATATATAAACATTTTACTTTAATATTTCAGGTCTTGCTTCCACTTAAGAAGTATAAACGTCTTTCACTAAGAGTGGAGGTAAGCCAAACTAAATCACTATACTGATCATTAATATTTAATATGAGAAGCTCCCTATTAAATATCACACCATTTCATAAGGAATGAACATGTACTGAAAATAGCTAAGTATTGCTAAAATTAGGTTCTTAACCCACTGGGAAAACACCACATGAACTGTTGCAGTATTTCTGGCTTTGTTGATCATGTTGAAAACTGTTTACAACAATTAAAATAAGGTGTTTTTCCTGCTGTTTCCAAATTAGGAATGGAAAGCTGTTAGGAATTCTAAACAGTATTGAAAAGAACCACAAAGCAATGTAAGCAGGGTCATCTCTAGATTACTTTCACTGTAAGAAATATACAGCAGTTTCTTACTCTTCATTGCCACCAGACTCATAAAAAAATATTCAACAAGCAGGGGGAGAAAGAGGCAGAACATAGGTGTTCAGGTTATGATACATTTGCTATTGACAGAATTAACTGTGAATCTCAAGTTACTTACATGATGCTAAACACTTTCAATTCTTAATCACCTGAATCCTTTGTCAGCACATAGTGTTCACATCTGGAGGATATAATACAATAATATTTCTGTTTCAAAGTGCAAATGTCAAACTTTCCAAGTCTCCATATTTACCTTACAAAAAGAAAAGTAAAAACAATATTCTTGAATGAGTTCATACAGATTGAAAGAACAGTTTAAAACTAAAAACATTAATTGCGTCCCAGCAAACCAAACATCTGAGGACCCTGTGCATCACAGTTGAAAGTCCTGGCCACAGCTGCCACACTGGGGAACTGTGGGACACCTTCCACAGTCCAAGAACTTTGACTTTCACAGTGCTGTGTCTGAACTACTTCGTAATCAACCATGCAAGGTCAATTTTAGTGTTACTCCTCTTATCAAGGAAGAGTTCAGAAATCAACTTTAATTGCCCTTAAAGTCGGTGGATCAGGTTTGGTGGTGCAGACCTAATTTTCTAGGCTATGTCTAGAATACAATGATCTATCGGAAGAAGGTACACAAAAATGTGCTCTACAATTTGTGTACCTTTTCCTAATAGTTTGGTTGGAAGAGGCTTTTCTGAAATTTGGCCTGTCTTCACTGGGACAAATTTCAGAAAATCCTCCTGTTTCAGAAGAGTCCTTCTTTCTCGTGGAAGGAGGAAGACAGGGCTTCTGAAAGAGCACGTCTGCTCTTCCACAAAAAAAAGGAGACGTGTTCTCTGGACATGGTGGAGTTTTCTTGGGATTCCTCCAGTATCCCGGAAAAACTCCATAGTCTAGACGAAGTCCTAGTGTAGACCAGACCTCATTTAGGTTTCAGGTGCCTCATTCTACAATCCAGTACTCTAATCCAATAGATAAAAATGCCTCCAGAGTGAAATGATTTGAGGTTTTGCACAGCTATATCTGTTCAGAAAATCAAATGTTTTTCAACATGAGTCCAAATTGATATAAAAGGAATATTTGAAAGCACTGAGAAGTGGATGAAGCAAGTTTTGAATATTGCTAAGAAATAAGCAGCCCTACCTAATAATCTACTCTTTTAATAACTTAAATAAATTTCAAATGGGATGTTAAAAGGGTTGGCAATAATCTTGCAGTTTTTATTCAGAAGAGACATTTACTTACGTCGGCACAGTTCAAAAGACCCTCTTCACATTTAAACAGTACAGAAATTCCTTCTGTTTGCATAGTAATAGCCAGGTTCACCTTGTCACTGAGAGTAAGGATTAGAATTAAAGGCTGAAGTATTTGTACTCAACAATATTTGGGAAGCACTATTGGAAATCTGTCATTATGAGGAGTTTTCAAATTTGAGAAATGTAATGGCTTTTCTCAATTTCCTGTGAGGAGAAAAAAAAATCTAAAATCTTTCCTTTTAGGTCCAAGTGACAGAAGACTCATCTTTCAAAATCACCAATTTCCTCATTAGAAGTTCTAACTTAGGTGTTATAGAATTGGACAAAAATGATCATTTATCTTCTGTTGAGCAGCAGATTCCTTGTAATAATTACATACTGCTAGAACAAATTTGCATCTTTCTTACCTAATCTATCAAAAGGCATCTCTTCCTGTCTCACTTGATTGAATCCCCTTCTTAATTTCCAGAGTAAAAAAAATCAGTCTTACATTAACTTTATGTAGCTGGTTTTTAGATGTTGTCTGGTCTCAAACAGTTCTACATATGTCTCTCAGGGTCTTTTACATTACAATCAGCTTGCTGAGGTGCATTCCAGTTTTATTCCTTGGCCCAGATGGCCATATAGCTATGTTGAATGGCTTTAAAGAGCCCCACACAAATATTACTGTTACACTCAGTCAACTTATTTTGAGTTTTAAAATAAACTGAAATGTTCTATTTGATTAACTAGCTGTCACTGATGGAATAACATGCATTCATACTAGAACATGGTCTAAGGGAACATATTTTGTATAGGAGCCTCCATGACAACCACTGTAAATGCGTGACAGATCAAAAACGTCGAGTCACAACATAAGAACAAGCATAACAGAATTTTATGCTAGGAAAAAGGGAAATTGAAGATTTTCAAACTGTAACCTATAATATGTAAACTAAAGACAAATTATAGTCTCAAGTCTGCAAAGCCTTACATACCTGCATTCAACTGTATTTTTTATTTCGGTGGGCTTTCTCAAATGATTAGTTTGTAAGGCGGGTATGAGTACTATATAACAGAGAAACAATATAAAATAATGTGGACCATCCCTATAAAAGATTAAATACAGTAATTAAATATAATCCAATTTTGATACCCTACCAAACATTTATTTCATTTGGTAAAGGTATTTAAAGAGAGGCTATCATTTAAATGGAGGTCTTGTTTTTGCAGTGCCTATCACAATGTTAGATGCTTCTGTAATACTATTTTTCCTGTGTAGTTATTATTTGCATTATTGTATTTATAGTTTGACAAGATGGAAACTAACACCAGTTAGTAAAGAATTACTTCACTCCTTAGATGTTAAGGTTGGCAGTTATCACAACACAGAATTATATCAATCTCTCAAATTGTAAGTGTTTTGGGAAGTTCTGCTTAAAATCTGATAGCATAATGTGGCTCATGGTTGGGTAGTGGTTAAGGACAACACATCACTTCGTTTTAAATGTGGATCTCTGCGGAACAATCTTACATACAAAAATGCAAGCAGTCTTGAATTAAATACGGGAGATGAACTTTTGCAGATGAAGGATAATGGAGCCAGCTGCAGATCAGTGTTACCAAAAATCCAGATTCACTGACTGTTGCAGGGAAGTGCGATTTATCATATATGTATTTATGCAAAAGCATCACAGGTTGGAAAGCCCTTTTTTCTGGATGGCTATGATGACACTGCATATGGAATATTGTATTGAGGTCTTTGCAACTCATTGCTAGAATGCTATTGACAAACTAGAGGGAGTTCATAAAAGAGCTTAATATGTACAGCTTGGCTAAGGTCCTATGGAGCCATTATAACAATCTATAAATATTTGAAGGGTGTAATGCGAGGGGGAGAAATTAGTATAATGGACAATGGATTGAAACAAGGAAAAGGAAAAAATGGTCTTCTTCGGAAAACTTTCTGGCAGTGACAGGTTGAAATGATCTGTTGGAATGATCTCCTAAGGAAAGTGGTGGAAGTCCCACTACTTGAGGTGTGTCTAGACTACAGGGTTTTTTCGAAAAAAGTGGCCTTTTTTCAAAAAAACTTCCCCTGAGTCTAGACTGCTGCTGCGTTCTTTCCAAAGTAAATCGAAAGAACGCGGCAGTTTTTTCGACCACGGAAAGCCTTGTTTTATGAGGAAGAATGCCTTTTTTTGAAAGTGCTCTTTTGAAAAAAGGTGCTATGTAATCCAGACTGCCTGGGTGCTCTCTTTCAAAAAAGCGGCTTGTTTTTTCAAAAATACCGGTTGCAGTCTAAATGCTCTTTTTCAAAAAAGGCTTTTTCGAAAGTATCTTTTGAAAAAGCCTCTTTCGAAAGAGCCTTGCAGTCTAGACGTAGCCCATGTGTGGAAGTAGACCAGACAAAACATCAGTCAATAGGGAACAATCCTATACAGAGAAGGATTGGACTAAAATTCATAGATTATAGGGCAGGAAGGTTATCAGGTTGATCTCTTGAATAACACAGGTTATAGAATTTCCCTGAATTAATGCTTCTTTGATCTGAAATACTGCGTGGGGACTTGGTCCTCTCCAGTCTACCTAAGGTACCATTATGGGTATGCTAGCTTTTTAAGAGGCTACTCTTCTATTCTTCTAGCCGATGCCTGCTGCTTTTTAAAGCCCTGTTTCATGCTTTCCCAAGAGTCTTCCAGCATGGGCTTTAAAAAGTCTGTTCCTTCCCACAGCTTGTGGGGTAGTGGAGAAGAAAAATTCCACTTCCCTGTTCCCCACCAATTTCACTCCACTTCACTGTCAGGTTTTTGACTCTCTTCTTTGTTGGGTTGCTCTTTCTTTGCAGCCCACTGTGGAGGACCTTTCTTGTTGCTTCTTCTCTGGGAGCCTCTTCTGCCTGAGCTGATGCCATTTATCCCATCTGTTGCTAGTGCATTCATTAGCTGGAGGTGGGAAAGTAGCTACTCTGTACATTAATCACTTTGTTGCAGCATTGGTTTTATAGACCCCATCAGAAACATTTCTTTTAGAAAAACATTATTGAATGCAAAATTGCCAGTGACTAACAATGCCCTCTACCCTTGGCAAGTTGTTCCAATAGTTAATAACCCTCAGGCTATGTCTACACTGAAGGCTTTTTGCGGAAGAAGCTTTTTGCGGAAGAGATCTTCCGCAAAAACTTCTTGCTCAAGAGTACATCCACACTACAAAAGTGCATCGCAAAAGTGATGTGCTTTTGCACAAGAGAGAGTCCATACTGCATGGATGCTCTTGTGCAAGAAAGCTCTGATGGCCATTTGCAGAATGGCCATCAGAGCACCTGTGCTTTTTCTGATAGGCTCTTTTTGAACAAGAAACGCCTGTTGAGCATCCACGCACACCTCTTTGTGCAATAACTCTTGCGCAAAAAGGAGTTATTCCTCGTAGAAAGAGGTATACCTACACCGCAAAAAGCCCTCTATTCTGTTGTTCCACTATAAATTTTCTTGTGCAAAAATGCAGTTGAGGTGTGGATGCTCCATGGCTTTTTGTGCAAAAACTCTGTAGTGTAGACGTATTCTCAGAGTTAAAAAATGTATACCTTATTTCCAGGCTGATTTGTCTAGCTCCATCTTCTAGTCATTGGATCATGTTATACCTTTCTCATCTAAATACTATTTTCCATTTGCTTATGGATTGTGATCAACTCACTCCTTTAATGACCTCTTTAATAAGCTAAATAGATTGATCTCATAATAATATCCATACTGTGTCAGACAAAAGGTCCATAAAACCCAATATCCTTTCTTCCGACAGTTACCAATGCCAGATGCCCCAGAGGAAATGAACAGACCGGATAATCATCAAGTGATCTATTCCCTGTTGCTTATTACCAGCCTCCATCCCTGCCCATCCTGGCTAATTGCTAGGATGTATCTATCTTCTATGAATTTATTTAGTTCTTTTTAAACCCTGTATGGACTTGGCCTTCACAATGAATCACTGACTTTTAGGCAGGTTTTCTAACAATTTAGATCATTATCAAAGTTCTTCTCTGAATCCTCTCTAACATCATTCTTGAAGGTGGACTCCGGAACTGAACCTAGTATTCCAATAGCGTTCACACAATTAGAAAAGTTCAAATGTTATCATATTCTCAGCATGGAAACTAAAAAATACATCTCTGGAGATGCAGCTGGCCAAATGGAATGGAGACATGCACAGGGCACACCCCATGAATAACTGCTCAGCTTAACCTTCAAGTCAACTCCCAACCATCTAAGGAAGGCAGACAATGCATGTTGGTGATAATAAGAAGAATGGAAAGAAACTTCTGCAAGAGACAGGCAGGCAACTGGATGCCAACTCTTCCTGAAGCCAAGACATAAGATGTGACTCTAAGACTGGGGGCCTTCTGAAGCTGATGGGCAAAGATCCACTGCTAAAGGTGCATATCAATACTAATGGCATTGGTTCATGGGATCCTGCTTGGATTATTGATCAGGGAACTAAGAACAGTGCTGAAGGAGAGGAATGCCCAAGGGATCTTCTTGTAGGTATGTACATAAAATGCAGCATTCTAGTATGTGTATAAGAATATAATAAGCCTTATACAATGAGATGTGATTCAGTGTGCCCCACCAGCCATTCTTTGGGCACTTCTGCTTTTGGTGCTGTCTACATTGTAGGAAGTCTGAGTTAGAGCACTCTTCCTCCAAATTCCCTTACTCCTCATAAAAGGAAGGTTACATGAGTCAGAGTAAGAAGTCCTCCAGCTCGACATTATTTGGACATTGTCAAAATAACTGCTTGTGGTGTAGACACAGACACAGACTGACATTATTCCGAAATAACACTGCTTTGTAGACATAGTCTTTCTGAGTAGCAGGATGGAACAACCTAGTACCATTGGTAAAAATAAATCAAGTAGCCTGTCTGTGTCTGTTATTGATGTCTAGGCAGGAACAGATCAGAAGGGTTCTAGTGACTAACTATAGTCATCTTTTTACCCTTAGGACTGTACTTTTCTTTAAGAGTGTAAGAATATCTTTTGTATTATGGAAGAATTTATAATAGTAATAGTTACTCCACTCTAGAATATTTTGTACTAGACCTGTTTTTATAAAAGCAACTATGCAATCCTTGCTTATGTGAAGCAAAGATTTTTGTTTGTGTGAGTGAAGAATGTGAGTGAAAAGAGATTAGCCTGAAAGCCAGCATAGCATCCAGATGATCAGAGAAAGGTCTGGAGACTTGGGAGCACCAAGGAACTATTGAATTTGCCCATTGTATTTGGTGACAGGTGAGGGGCAGATTGACAACCCTGAAGTTAGAAGTAAGCAACGTGTGAAGTTAAGAAATCCCATCAAAACCAGGGTGAGGCAACACCCAGAAAAGTCATCATCAGACTGATGTCAAACAGTAATGAAAGCAATCTCCAGATAAACATATTGCAAAGTGACTGATTACAACACAATGCAGCAAAATCCATAGACTTTTATGAGAATGGATTCCTATAAAAGATGGGGTGTCTTGCACGATACTTTGGGTTCATCCTGCCAATCAATAGCATGGAAACATCAGAATTGTGACTGACAGAAACTGGCTCCTGCCTTGAGCCCAATCTAACTGGCCATTAGATTGGTCAAAGCCACAGACTGGTAACTATGACAATGTTGGCAGGACAGTGTGTGTGCGTGTGTATGTGCATGTGTTGATTTCTGTATTATGCTATTAATAAACGTGACAAATTGCTTTTCCTCTAAAAAGATACTGTGTGCTTCTTATAAACATAATATTCTCTGAGAGTCTTCCTGTCCCATGAGGAACAATATTCTGGAAATGAAACACTGGTTTGATAAGTAGCGTAATGTAGAAATTTTGGTGTATGGCACATCGGTCCACCTTCTATGGGGAAAGGAGGCTGTATTATTTATACCAGGGATCTCAAACTCCTGGCTCATGGACCATACTTGGCTGCAGCAGTTGTGCAATCCAATCTGGGAGTCCCGGTGGGACAGGGGGAGGAGACTGTCTGTTCCCATCCCTCAACCCCTACCCCTTCCTGCCATTGCTCCACCCACTTTCTCCCATGGCCTCTGTCCCCTGAGGGACATGGCCTTGGGAATTATTGGGGGGAAGGGTAGTGCAGCGCAACAGCAATAGTTGCCTCACCCGCATTCCCCATGGTGGTGGGAGCCACAGGGAAGCAGAGCACACTCAGCG
Organism: Apalone spinifera; assembly: GCA_030068395.1. Lineage (NCBI taxonomy): Eukaryota > Metazoa > Chordata > Testudines > Trionychidae > Apalone > Apalone spinifera. The sequence continues at coordinate 135,442,169 of CM057847.1, read as the reverse complement.
AGGGATGGACTGCTAGGGGGAGGAGGGAAGGAAAAGAGATGGTGGGAAGGGAGAAGGGGGAGGACTTGGGGGATAGGAATGGACAGCCCCTGATGGAACTCCCTGGTCAGTTCAGAAGCCTCTCAAGAACCACTTCTGCAGTAATGCGTATAAGAAATCAACCAACCAATGATAACTCTGTTGTGCAGCAGTTGAAATAGCTTATTTAAAATAAAACCCCTTCAGATTATTTCCATCTTGCTGGATGTTGCCTGTAAGAGTGTCTCAGGGCCCACACTGGGTTCTCTAAGTACAAAAACACGCTGGACAAGTATCTGTCAAACATAAGCAGTTTATTTCCTGACAGTTCTCAGCTGTGCCCCTTGACTAAAAGAACAACATGATAGGAAAAGCGGCTTCTTACGTCCCTTCTGCAAGCTGGAAACCCCGTTTCAGCTGCGGATGAGCGGGAAGTTATCTAAGCTTCCAAGGCACCGGTACCAGAGTCCATCGGTGAGGTCCAAATTGCTATACTTTAAATATAGTATCTTTACCCTGTTTTGCAGTTTGGAAGTTTCCAGGGGTTACTCATCGCTTGTTACAGTATGGCTCAGCCATACTGCTTGTCCTTTGACCTTGTTTTCATGACTAGTACATCTGGTTAAGCAAAATTGTTATGTGTTCTTGTTCTTTCCCCCTACTCTTATCTATAACTTGTTCTTGCTACAATGGCACCACTGCTTATCTTAAATGGCATGTGTTCCTAGAGGCTTGCTTCTGGCTCATCAGATATAGGGGAAGGAGGGGGAATGTGGGTCTCACCACCCCTATATTTCACATGTACAGAGTTCTTTCACAATTAACCCCTACTCTGCTCAATATCAAATCTTTATAACCATGTGATCTTATTTTTGTTCACTTTGTTCTCCCTGGACCACTTTGTCATACTCATTTGTTGCATCTTGTTTCAAATCGGATTCCACTACTAAAGTCTGATAGGAGCTGTACCCATATGAAATCCTCCTGACTGCAGTGGGACTACAGGAAGGGGGAAGCGTTTACTCAAAGGAAGTCTATTAAGGTAATGGGATTCTACATAGGCCGAGGAAGTTGTCTGGAAAAATCAGGTAGCAGGATTGAGAATTTAAATTATAAATTCTTTGGAGCAATGATAGTATCTAACTATAAGTTTGTACAGCACCCGGCACAATAGATCCATGATCCTGCCTGCAACTTTTGGTTACTGCCATAATTAAGTGAAGGGATGAGGACTAATTTAGCTACAACTACTCAAGAGAGAGATCTTGGAGTCATTGTGGCTAGTTCTCTGAAAACATTCACTCAGTGTACAGTGGCAGTCAAAAAAGCAAATAGAATGTTAGAAATCATTTAACAAAGGATAGAGAATAAGACAGAGAATATCTTTTAACCACGGTATGCCCATATCTTGAATAT
>CM057847.1:135415286-135437079 GCA_030068395.1 Apalone spinifera | reverse complement strand
TTTTTTGCTTTCTTGGATTATAAACCATACTGTGCAAGAACTATATTTGTACAGCACCAAGCATCTGAAAGGAATCTTGATCCTGGGTGGGCCCTGAGATGCTATTGTAATAAAAATAATAAATGCTATAATAATACCGATGAAGTATTAATAATACCCATGAGTAGATCAAAGTGTCTTCTCAGAGAATTCCCTGGAGATATATAGCCTAATGAGATTATTATAACTTTTCAGGAACTGGAATTTCCATTTGAGAAATTCCAAAACATCAACATTTGTTTTCATTCTATATCGGAAAAAAGCGAAAACATTACAATATTTCCCATGATTAAGCATCATTTTTTAAACTATTTTTTGAACAATCAAAATGTTGATAGAGCTGATAAAGTTGATAAATCTTCATTTCAATTTCAATTTTTAAAATGCTATATGATAACTTAAAATAAATGTTGAAGTGAAAAGTAATTTCAAAATGGAAATTGAAGCCTTTCTTTATAGGTTAAAATACAACACTTCAAAGATACTTCATTCTGATTCTTTTTAAAATGAAATGTTGAAATTACACACTCCCTCCAAACAAGTTTTGATTTGAATACAATGGGAATTTTCAATGGAAAACTGTTCTGTTGGAAAATTTTCAACCAGATCTAGGGATTATATCTAGTATGGCTAGAACTGGGCTTTTTTGGTGTAAACTAGATCTGCATTTCAAATAGTCCTCATTCTAAGAAAAACAGAGATTACAGAACCATGGCACAATGTCTAGATGGCTCTTATCTTAGGGTTGCAGTCTCCATTACAAGCAAGCACTGAAGGAACACACAAATCAGACATCTGAGTTAACTATGTGATAGCCATAATTAGCCTAACAGACTAGAATATTAGAAGTTATATTATTTGGCCCTCAGTTGATCAGACTGATGACAGAAAAATAAAACCAAACTTTCATAACCCAAAGAACTCAAGCACAAAACTTGTACTGATTTTCAAAGATTTAAAAGTCAGGTGTTTGAATTCTGCAATGCTAACCAATAACGACACTGAAGCGATGCAGGATAGTAATGCTAATACATCAAGTTACAGTATGAAAATAACCACCACTGACAGCCCAACTGAATTCAGACAAGTTTCACAGTGCTGCGTGCCTGGAAGCAGAACATCACATTTGACAGATTTCTCCCATCTAACATGGTATTTTCTCCAGGGCAAATGCCAGTGATTTTGAGGGACAGATATTAAACGGAGTTAGGTACAACTAGTCCATATAATGAGCAAATCCAGGAATCATATTGGGGAAAGTCTGATATATATTTAAGACTTTGTTCTAAGCTATACAGACCTAACATTGATCTTGAAGGTGAAAATGATAACCTATCCAAGAAAAGGAAAATTCGGAGTGCTAAGTATCATTCAGTCCGCCAAATACATAGTCTCTGGATCCACAACTTGTATCAATTTGTCATTCGGTGGATGTGCCAAAAAAGGAATTCTGTAGGGCTGGCCTGCTAAAGGGGGGAAACCATGGGAGCAGTTGCCTTGAGACACTGCTACTGCAACAGTGGCTGGAGCTCTGGGCCCTTTAAATTGTTGCCCTTTAAACTGTTGCTGCACACTCTGTGTGGCTCTGAGGGCTGGGGGAGAGGGGTCGCCACACTCTGAATGGCATAGAGGGCTGCCCCCAACCTTGCCCCTTCCACCAGAGGCCCTGCCCTTTCTGGGAGCATGGAGACAGTCTCCCCAGCTGCCCAAGGGCTCACAGACTGTTAGCTGCCCTGTCTGTAAGGAACTTACCAGAGCCTGGCTGAGGCAGTTACCAGTCCCAGAAAAGTCAATACAGATTTTACTTCCTCCCACATCCCTCGCAAGACTGTTGCGGATGACACAGGTGAGCTGTAGTATGCATTTTATGTTAAAACTCATTGGTTATTTTTCCTCTTGTACTTTTACTTACATAAAAATGGCCATAATGGATTAGACTAGGGATGCTAAATATCGGTTAATTGAATAGTCGAGTAACCTCATTAATTCTTATTGGTTAGTCAACTATTCTGTAGTCCTCAGGGGCGGGGCTGGCAGCCAGTGCTCTCCAGCTCTATTCCCAAAGAGCCCCCTGCCACTCTGTGCTGCTGCTTCTGTATCAGAGGCAGCAGTGAGGGGTGGCAAGCAAGAGCTGGTCCACGAAGGAAGCCAGTTTAAAAAACATCTCCCCGAATGCCAGCTGCCTGTCATCCTGTGCTGCCGCCTCTAATAAAGAGGCAGCAGCGTGGGGTGGCAGCAGCCCTTGTCTGGCGGGGGGAGGGGGTCTGAGCTCCCAGACCTAGTGCAAGCCGGAACTGAGCCAGGCTGCCTGCCTGTCTACCTCCTAATACACTTTAAATGCAGAGCCACAGTGTGGGTAGGTCCTGGACCCAGCATGAGTCAGAACTGAGCCAGGTTGCTGGCCAGCTTGCTAAAAAATTTAGTGGCAAGGGTGGGAGGGAAATTCATGTAGTCTATAACATTAACCTATAAGCTTTTGCTTATCGGTTAATCGGTTAATTGACTACACCATTACATTCCTAGATTAGACCAGTTATCCTTGTAGCCCTTTATCCTGTCTCTGACAGTGGCCAATGCTAGATATGTCTGGCAGTTGGAGGTTTAGGGATATCCATAGCATTTGGTTATATCTCTGATCAAACTGGATCCTGTGCTGGACCTATCCTCTATGATCTTATATCATTTATTAAACTCAGTTACACTTTTGCCTTCTCACCATCCCATCGGGATAAATACTATAGGCTGTGCAATATGTGAAGAAATACTTTAAACTTGCTACCTAATAATAGTATCAGGGGCCTCTTAGTTCTTGTGTTATGTGAAGGAGATGACATTTGCCTGTTCTTTTTCTCTACACCATTCATGATTTTATAGATGTCTGTCATTCCCCACTTAATCTCTTTTTTTAAATTGAGCAGTCCCCGTCTTCTTAATCTCTCCTTGTATAGAAGCTGTTCCATTCCCTAATTATTTTAGTTGCCCAACTTTTTCAGTTCAAATGTATCTTTTGTGAAACGCGGTGACAGAAGTGTTGGCTCTATTAAGGTGTTCCAGGCATTTATATAGCGGCATTATGAAATGTTATGTCTTATTATTTCTTTCCTACGGTTTCCAATATTTTGTTAGTTTGCGTTTGTTTGTTTTTTTGGTTTTGTTTTTGTTTGTTTTTTGCTTCTGCGCGTTACACAAAAAATTATTCTGGTATATCTTCATGACACCTTCCATAGTGAAGACCAATGCAAAGAGTTAATGTAGCTCCACCATAACCTTGTCTTTAGCAACTGAGTCATCCAGTGGCCTCAGTGACCATTTGGCAGGTCATACATTATGGGGGGTGCCATACCGGAACATACCAAGGGGGTGCAAAGTTTATATTTCATGCTTCTAGAACTAATAGTAAATCTTCCTTATATCTGGTTAGTCTCTCCATATACGGAATGGTGGTCCAAAAGGTGGTCCAAAAGGTGGTCCAAAACAGCAACTAAACAATATTCTGCCTATGAAGAATGTGACTGTAAATGTGCTACTATTTATGTAAATCAATGCTATGACATTACCTAGTATACTGTGTTCAGTTTTGTCGCCTCCATTTCTGTCAAATCTCCAAACAACATTAGTGAGGAGAGACTGAAAATACTGTTTTTAGTTTAGAGACAGTCAATAAGATGGGAATAGATATGGACACATACATTAATGAATTATATAAACCAGGCACTTATATTTACTCTCTCTCACAATACCAAGAAGAAGTGTACATCCAATTAAATTAAAAGGCAATAATTTTAATATATTTTTATATACCATATAATAAACATATGTACCTCATTGCCTCACTACATTGAATCCAGAAGCTGAACAGAATTCAAAAGAAGGCTGAGATTTATGTGGTTAATTAGATAAAATATGAAATCTAAGAGTATGCTCCAGAGCATAAGACAACAGCCTAGAATTAAGAAGAAATTTCCTCTAGTGGTAGGTTATTTTTAAATTCCCCATCCTGGGAATTCTTGTAGCTTCTTCTTGTAGCCACTGTTAGGGCTCGTCTATACTTACTGGAAGATTGATGCTCTGGAGGTCAATCTTCTTGCGTTCGATTTAGCAGGGCTAGTATAAACCCCTAAATCAAATGCTGAGGGCAGCTCCTACTGGTGTCTGGTACTTCTCCTTTTGCGAGGAGAAAGGCCTCCTGCAGTGTGGATGCTGCCAAGGCTGGATTTATGGTAAGCCAACTCCAGCTACGCATCTTAGAGACTTGATGTTGAACTTGAGAGACCTCTGGTTTAATCCAGCATGGCATTTATATGCTTTTATGATACCACAAGTGAACCCAAGTCAAATGTTCCTAAACCTGAGGCAGGAGCTATTTAGATTCAAGAAGTTTATCTGTTTTGTTGTTGTATTTTATTGTAATACAAAAGACCATCTCCTGTTTTAAATGGCAAGTCACAATACATTGTACATTTTGACATGTTCAATATGACAATTGTTTGCTGTGTTGGAACTTAGCTTTTGCTGTTTGAAAAACTAATTAACATTTATTTATTTTATAAGTGATACTATTCCAAACTTGAGAAATTAAAATTCACCTTAAATGAGTGTTTTGGAATTGCATCTGCTTTCTAGTTAATTTTTTTCAGTGTGCTCACAGTGATGGAGTAAAAGCTTCAGAGGGGTAGCTGAGTTAGTCTGTAACAGGAAAACTTAAAAAACAACAAATAGTCTAGTAGCACTATTAAAGACTAGCACTCTAAAGACTAACAATTGATGTAGATGGTATCATGAGCTTTCATGGGCAAAACCCACTTCTTCAGATGACTGGAGTATAATGAGTCCAGATCCAAGGATAAATAAGGGAAGAAGGCCGGGGGGAAGGAAGAAAAAGAGAGACAGTAAGTAGATAAAACTTAAAAAACAACAATCAGTCTAGCAGCACTCTAAGGACCAAAAAAACATGTAGATGGTGGGTAGATAGTTCAAGTAGTTATAGGAGTCTGTTAAGAACCATTAGCACCTCCATTGTTTGTTTGGTTGAGTTAATAAAAACTGGAAGATAGTGTGCAAGCCGTCTAATATCTTTGCTTCGACCATTAGCATAATAATTAAACTTGTGAATGACGATAAGTTCCAATCCTTCTCTGTGTATTTGGTTTGTGGAATTGGTCTGAAACAAAACAGCGACTTGAAAATCCATTAATTAGTGTCCAGGAAAATGAAAGTGTTCTCCAGCAGGTTTTTGTGTGTTGCCTTTTTGGATATCTGATTTGTGTCCATTAATTCTTTCCTATAGAGACTGTCTAGTTTGGCCAATATACATTGCAGTGGGGGCATTGCTGGCATTTGATGGCATAGATCACATTAGTGGATGTGCAGTTAATTGTGTAATGGACCACGCTACCCCGAGAGGTTGCTTGCACCCTACCACCCTATTTATTGGCTCTCTCTTTGTGTCTACAATCCCGACATCGTCTCACGCCCCGTCCAGAGAATCCCCGCCTCCCAGCGTTTCCCACAGAGGCACGGCTTTTTAAGTCTCACATCCCGAGCAGTGGGGCTTGCTTCACTCCCGAAGACAGAGTGGGGGGTTCGGGCCCTCCCTCTCTCCAAACCCCGGCCCAGGGCCGTAGGGCAGGGATCACCTGTCCCTGCTCAGTGGTTGGGGTATTGCCCCTAAACCCACCTGCTCACAGGCTCCATGACCCTGCCCTGGGCCGCTTCCTATTCCTTCTCTCTAGGGGTAGGTCCATTCCAGCTCCCCTCCCCACTCACCGTTTGTCTGCTCTGGCATCTTTCTGTCTCTCCCCCTTCCTGGTTGGCGGGACGTCCTTTTAAATCCCCCTCCAGTGGGGTTTCTGGCGTCGTCGCCCCTGCAACCTGGAGTCGCCCCATGATGACGTCATCTGTCCGCGCTTCCGGGCTGCTGGTGACATCCTCTGCACATGTCCCTGTGCTGCTCCCTATGGCGTCCTGGCCGGTGCCTCCAGCCCCGCCTCCCGGCGTGTCCCCTGCTGGTGCTGCGTGCTCCCCACATCTCTCGGGGCTGTTCCGGAGGGGTGCGGCCGGATCCCGTGTCCCCCTGAAGGACCTGCTCTCTCTCCAGGAGCCCACACATCCCTCGCCCCGATCCTTCCGAGTGTGGGGCGGGAGCACCCCGTCACACCACTCCCCCCTCACCTAGTACCCTATACTCGCCCTATCCCCCGTGTCGAATTCCGGTGCCCTCGAAAGGCAGTCCACATTCTGGTGGTCCTTCCCTGGTCGGTGAACAATCTCGAACTGATATGGCCGTAGACTCAGGTACCACCAGAGTATTCGTGGGTTGGCATCTTTGATGGTGTTGAGCCATTTGAGGGGGGCGTGGTCTGTCACCAACCTAAAGCGGCCTCCTGCAAGGAAATATCGTAACGCATTTATAACCCATTTAATCGCCAAAGTCTCTTTTTTGATGGTGGCATACCCTTTCTCTTGGGAGAAAAGCTTGTGACTCAAATACAGGATGGGGTGTTCGGCCCCCTCCATTTCCTGTGTTAATACCGCCCCCAGCCCTGTCTCTGAGGCATCCGTCTGGAGCACAAAGGGTTTGGTAAAGTTGGATTGGGCTAAGACTGGGGCCCGGACCAGTCTGTCCTTCAAATTTTCAAAGGCCCGGGCACATTGCTCTGTCCATCGCACCTTTTAGGGTTTTCCTTTACAGGTAAGGTCTGTTAGAAGGGCCGCTATGGAAGCAAAGTGGGCCACAAATTTGCGATAATACCCTGCGAGGCCTAAGAATTGTCTCACTTGCCTTTTTGTGGTGGGGGTAGGGTAGTCCTGAACGGCTTGGATTTTATCTATTAGCCGTTTCACCCTTTCCTTCCCCACCGTGTACCCTAGGTATGTTACCTCAGTCTTGCCAAAATGGCAGTTCTTAGGATTGGCCATTAGGCCTGCTTGTCTCAAGGCTTCTAGGACCGCCAACACCTGTTCCAGATGTTGCTCCCAGGTTTCACTAAAAATTATAATGTTGTCTATATAAGCAGCCGCATATCCCTGATGGTCTCTCAAAATCCTGTTCATGAGGCGTTGGAAGGTCGCCGCGGCTCCGTGCAGTTCGAACTGCATGGTCTGGAATTGATAGAGGCCAAAGGGGGTGGCAAAAGCGGTTTTCCTCTCAGGCCGCGGGTGCTAAGGGGATCTGCCAGTATCCCTTTGTTAGGTCAATTGTGGACAGGTACCGTGCCCTTCCCAGGCGGCTCAGCAATTCGTCAATACGGGGCATTGGATAGGCGTCGAACTGGGAGATTGCGCTCACCTTACGGAAGTCAATACAGAACCTCAACGATCCGTCTGTTTTCGGAACCAATACAATGGAGCTACGCAACCCGCTGTGTGACTCCTCTATTACTCCCCAGTCCAGCATATCCTATAATTCCCTTTTTATTGCATCCCACATCTTGCGGGGGAGAGGTCTTACATTATCCAACCCCTGCTTACCTGGCTCAGTGTTGATCTCGTGTTGGATCAAGTGCGTTTGCCTGGGTTTGCTGGTGAGTATCTGTTGGTATTCTTCTAGTCTCCGCCGGAACTCCTGTTGCTGCTCTTCCTTGAGCTCATCTCCCAGTGAGGTTTCCTTGACTGTTGCTTCCGGGTCTCCCCACAGTCTGAATTCCACATCTGTCGCTCGTGGTTCTATAAAAAAGGCTTTGCGGGAGGTCCATCACTTTAAGAGTATGACATGGTATATATGGGTGCCGCGTCGGGGTCTGCCCAACTGGACCTCATAATCCACCTCCCCAACCTTCTTCAATACCCGGAAGAGTCCCTGCCACCGGGCTATCATCTTGGACTCACCGTCTGGTAGTAAGAGGAGCATCTGGTCCCCGGGTACAAACTCCCTGACTTTAGCCTTCTGATTATAATAGCGGCACTGCCCTTCTTGGGTCTTCTGGAGGTTCCCCTGGGCCCATTCAGTGAGAGAGCGTAGCCTTTTTTGGAGTTGCGCAACATAATGGGCCGCCCCTAAGGCCGGAGTCCTCTGCGCTTCCCAGCCTTCCCTCACCAGGTCTAGGATCCCCCTAGGCCTGCGCCCATAGAGTAACTCGAAAGGGGAGAAGCCTACTGAGGCCTGGGGTACCTCCCGGACCACAAACATCAGAGCGGGTAGGAGTTTATCCCAGCCTTGGGGTTCCTCCTGGACCAACTTCTTTAGCATACCTTTCAACATCCTGTTAAACCTTTCCACGAGGCCGTCCGTCTGTGGGTGATAAACGGAGGTTTGGATCTTCCGGATTTGTAGGAACCTACATAGTTCGGTCATCACTCGGGAAGTCAGGTTCGGCCCCTGATCAGTCAACAGTTCTTTTGGCAAGCCCACCCCTGAAAACACCTTGATCAGCTCCTCTGCTATCACACTGGTGGTAGCCCTCCGCAGGGGGATGGCTTCTGGGTACCAGGTAGCGTAATCCACGTAACCAGTATATATATGTGTCCCCTCCCCGACTTCTCCAGGGGCCCCACCAAGTCCATGGCTATGTGTTCGAACGGGACCCCCCATTATAGGAAGGGGGACTAAGGGCGCAGGGGCCACCTTCTGACTTAACGTCCTCTGGCATTGAGGGCAGGACGCACAGAAGTTCTTGACCTCCTGGTACACCCCCAGCCAATAAAAGCATTGTAATATAAGTTGTTGGGTTTTTTCACTCCCTAAATGTCCTGCCCAGGGGTGGTCATGGGCCAGCTCTAGTACCTTCCATCGGTACAGTCAGGAAACCAATAGTTGCAGACTGGCTTGTCCCCCCGCATCTACTATGACCCAGTAGAGTCGCTCCCCTCGTACCTCAAAACGTGGCCCCTACGGTGGTGGATCCCCGGCCTCAGTGGATTCTTCTGCCATAGCTTGCACCTGGGCCCATGCTTGTTGCAGTGTCGGGTCCTCCCGCTGGTGCGTCAGGAAATCTCTTTCATCCAGCTTGATGTGAATTGGGGCTGGCCGTTCCCTCCGTACCTCTTCCTCGATTTCTGGCGGTGCCGGAGTTTCCTCTCCTTGGGCTGCCAGGGTGGATTCCTTCCGCCGTCCTTGCCCTGTCGCCCCATTTTCCTCCACCTACTCCCACAATAAATGCACCAGCCCTGGCCAATTCCTTCCCAACAATGCGGGGTAGGGGAGTTTAGGGGATATGGCCACCTTACAGGTTGCTGCCTCCCGCCCATCGTTAATCCACACCCAGGTTGTGTGATACGGATGTACGTCTCCGTGCACGGACTTCATCCATATTCAGGGCCCTCAGGGTAGGTGGGGAGGGATCATATCTTCCCGCACCATTGTCTGCCCGCACCCCGAATCCACTACGGCCCTCACCGGTCTCCCGTTCAGGCCTATTTGCCTAATTACCTGCACCCGGTTTGGGGTCCCACTCTCTGTTCCTTCTCGCTGTCTCTGCCCGAAGGTGCAATCCATCATCGGACAGTCCTTTCTGAAGTGCCCCTCCTGGACACATTGGTAGCAGGCTCCCCTTGTAGTGGCGTCGCCCTTCGAGTTGGGTTCTCATGTTTCCCCACTTGCCCCTGATTGGCTTTCTCCACTGCCCGGTTGGTTCCAGACGGGTGCCAACTTCTGCTCTGTTGCTGGTTCCCAGGGCGGCTGGTGGCCGTACCCCATGCGGGATGGTTGCTCTATCCCGACTGTGGGGTGAGTTCCTCTCCTGTACACGGCCTGGGTGACTGGCGGGTGCTTCCCTTCCATCCCCTCTGCCGCTATGAAGCGCTTCATCAAGTGGGTTGCTTCCTCTAGTGAATTGGGCAGGTGGCGACGTACCCACTTTTGTCCCTCTGTGGGCAGGATCCTTATATATTGCTCTAGGATCACCTGCTCTGCCACTTGTAATCCTGATTTGTTCGCGGGTTCTAGACATCTTATGCCGGCCTCCCTCACTCATTGACCTATCACCCTGGGTCGTTCCTTTGGGTCATATCTTATTTCCCAAAATCTCTGCCTGGAGTTCTCCGGGGATATCCCCAATTGATCCAGGATCGCCTCTTTGACCTTGTAATAACACAGTGTGTCTTTGTCCACCATGCCTCAGTATGCCATCTGGGCAGGACCCATCAGGTAGGGTGCGAGGAGGGTGGCCAAGTGCTCTTGCGGCCACTTTGCCACAGTGGCTACCCATTCGAATGTCACTAGGAACGCCTGTGGGTCATCTTGGGGCCCTAATTTGGCCAGGCAGAAGGGTAATTGGGCACCAGGGTTTGCTCCGCCTTCTCCCATCCCCGGCGTGCTGGTTCCTCCACCCTGCACTGCCGCCCCTTGTGTGCCCCCTTCCCGGATCGCCTTCAACAACTGTCGTTGCTGTTCCTGGAATTGGGTCATCATTTGTTGCAACACTTGATTCTGCTGTTGTTGTTGCTGCTTCTGACTGTCTACCAGCCATTCTAACACCTTATTAACCTCCATCCTTCACCTTTGGATGAACAAACCGTTACCGGGTGCGGGTTTTTTTTGTTTTTGTTTTTTCTTTGGGGGGGCCGACCCCCCTGTACCCCTTCTTCCCAGGGTTCAGGGTCCTGCCCACATTCTCCACCACATGTAATGGACCACGCTACCCCGAGAGGTTGCTTGCACCCTACCACCCTATTTATTGGCTCTCTCTTTGTGTCTACAATCCCGACATCGTCTCACGCCCCGTCCAGAGAATCCCCGCCTCCCGGTGTTTCCCACAGAGGCACGGCTTTTTAAGTCTCACATCCCGAGCAGTGGGGCTTGCTTCACTCCCGAAGACAGAGTGGGGGGTTCGGGCCCTCCCTCTCTCCAAACACCGGCCCAGGGCCCTAGGGCAGGGATCACCTGTCCCTGCTCAGTGGTTGGGGTATTGCCCCTAAACCCGCCCGCTCACGGGCTCCATGACCCTGCCCTGGGCCGCTTCCTACCCTGTCTCTCTAGGGGTAGGTCCATTCCAGCTCCCCTCCCTGCTCACCGTTTGTCTGTTCTGGCATCTTTCTGTCTCTCCCCCTTCCTAGTTGGCAGGACATCCTTTTAAATCCCCCTCCAGCGGGGTTTCTGGCATTGTCGCCCCTGCGACCTGGAGTTGTCCCATGATGATGTCATCTGTCCGCGCCGCCAGGCTGCCGGTGACGTCCTCTGCACACGTCCCTATGCCGCCCCCTATGGCGTCCTGGCCGGTGCCTCCAGCCCTGCCTCCTGGCGTGTCCCCTGCCGGTGCTGCGTGCTCCCCACGTCCCTCGGGGCTGTTCCGGAGGGGTGCGGCCGGATCCCGTGTCCCCCCGAAGGACCTGCTCTCCCCGCAGGAGCCCGCACGCCCCTCGTCCCGATCCTTCCAAGTGCGGGGTGGGAGCGCCTCATCACAAATTGAGCCTTTGATTTGGTGGCTGATGTCATTGGATCCACTTATGAAATCATTAGGATAGATGTGTGTGCAGAGTTGGCAGTGGGGCTGATTGCAGGGGTGGGTTCTTGTGTGATTATGTTGGAGGTGTGGAAATAATTTGTTTGAGGCTAAGTGGTTGTCTGTAAGTGAGAAAAGGCCTTTCCCTCAAGGCTTCTGAAAGTGAGGGCTCATGTTCCAGGATAGGTTGTAGATTGTTGATAATGCATTGGAGGGGTTTAAGTTGTGGACTGTAGGTGATAACAAGTGGAATTTTGTTGTTTTCTCTTCTGGAGACAGAGATGGAGTAGACAGAGATAACAGAGCTACTAATATTAATGCCACCAAGAAACAAATAAGGCAATAAAAAACACACACAGTTTCTGTACCATGATCCTTTGCTAAGACATTTACTTACAGACTTCCTAGTAAAGCTACATCTGTCTTAGAATTAGAAAAATTGATTGCTTCATTGTTAAAATTAACTTTATTCACTAAATAAGAAGGGAGGAAACTCTGAAAGTCACTTCCATTGCAAGCCAAATAAACTATTTATTTACTGTACAAGATGCAGCTCTTTTCAACCTAATAGTTGAAGCCATCCCTACTATTTTCACATCACTAAATGGCAGTGTGACTAACTATTGCTTTAAAACCAATTTAGTTAATAATATAGGGTAAAATCCCATTCCTCTCCTTCACAGGTGCAGAGACCCCTTCCAGAAGCAGAACACCTGCATATCCCATCTGCACATAAAATCTTTCCCCTCTGCTTTTGGAAGTAGATTAATAAATTATTTAGTTGCCCTGGGGGTTTGTTTACAACAGTGGTTCTCAATCAGGGGTACACCGAAGTCTTCTAGAGGGTAACTCATCTAGATATTTGCCTAGTTTTACAACAGGCTATATAAAAAGCACTGGCAAAATCAGTACAAACTAACATTTCAAACAGACAATGACTTGTTTATACTGCTCTGTATACAACCCACTGAAATGTAAGTACAATATTTATATTCCAAAGAATTTGTTTCATAATTATATGGTAAAAAAGAGAAAATAAGCAATTTTCACTTCTGTATTCTTATGTCTGATTTTGTAAGCAAATAATTTTTAAGTGAGGTGAAACTTGTGGGTATGCAAGACAAATCAGACTCCTGAAATGGGTGTAGTAGTCTGCAAAGGAGGAGAGCCACTGGTTTACAAGAATAAAGGAGGCTGCTGAGACTGAGTTAGTGGTCAGAGAGGCTTCACTCTGTGACTTGGTGAGAGCGGGATTCCTCCCACTATGGATTGCTGTGAAAAGCTTTCCTACAAGACTTGCAAAAAAAAATGTACCTGGGGGTAATCCAAATACTGCCTGGCTATGTCTACACTGGCGGCTTCTTGCGCAGGAACACATCTATACTGCCATGTGCGAGATGTGCTTTTGCGCAAGCGCATCCATGGCAGTGTGGACGCTCTCTTGCACAAGAAAGCTCTGATGGCCATTTTAGCCATAGGGCTTTCTTGCGCAAGAAACCCCTGCTGCGTATCCACACTGCTCTCTTGCTCAAGAGAGCTTACACCTGTTAGAAAAGAGCGTAGCTCTTGCGCACAAAGCCCTCTCTTACTATGCCGTACTGTACATCTTCTTGAACAAGAGCAGGTAGGCAGTGTGGACAGTCTGTGGAAGAACGGCCATTCATGCGCAATAACCCGCCAGTGTAGACATAGCCCCTAAGAAGAGCAGGCCAAATTAACCTACAGATGGCACTTGGAGGAGGGGGGGGGGAAGGGGAATTGGGATTGATTAATCAGACATGAGGCTCAGCTGCACAAGAATAGGAAGGGCCAATGTAAAGTGAGGTAGTTGGTAACAGAAGGAGGCTGTAGGAAGGTAAATGCTGGGTGAAGGGTGGGTATTGGAAGCCATATAAGACAGCACATAGTTCCTCCCTGGGATGAGGGAGACTAGTGCACCCAAAAGGGGTGCAGGGAAATCTGGAAGGTAGGGGATCAGCCAAAAAGCAACAAGGAATAGGAGTGCAGCTCTTGACTGCTGATTAGAGGTACCTTGAGCTAGGACCTGGAATCAATGGTAGGCCTGGGTTCCCCAATAGTCAGTGGGCATGTGGCATAGACCATGTAGAGGACAATGAGCTGCCTAGGACAATTTGTTCTGTAAAGACTTTCCCTCCCTCAGAAGAGAGAACTATTACTCAGCCTTCTGGCCAGGTCAGTTGCTAAGATGAAACTGCAATTCCTGCACTCAGAAGGGCTTACAGGGTCAGAGTATGCCAGAGGAGGATGCACTGCCTGGTCAGAGCTAATCCCCCCCTCCCCCCCCAAAAAAAACCCCTACAACCTGGGAAGAGGTGCCACCTGTGGTGAGTGGACCTCATGACACACCTGCAACTTGACAGACTAAATATAAATGCTGCTAATGACTCATTAATTTATCTACTACTAGCATGGTTTTATGATCCATTTGTAGATGCATGCCCTTAATTTTAAGGGAATGATCCAACTCTGATGTAAATGGAGAAATAATGAATTCAGTGGGAGTTAGATCAGGCCTGAAGACACATCCTCCAGAAGAATAGATACACTGCTAGTATATAAAGCCCTGTGTGAGTGATTAAAAACATACAGATATGGGTACCAGACCTTATTGTTAGCACATCAGGATTTTTCACATAACAAGAAGATATGTGTAAGAAGATAGACCAGGCAGAGATCTTTAAAATACTCCTATGCAATTAACAATCTATATACTTTGTGATGGACATTTTCAGAGCTAAAGGAAGGCTACATTTCCCCTGATACATTTAAAGATAGGAAGACTTACAATAGAATTACTCAAGCATCACTGTTTAATAAAGCACCTTATCTGGAAAGAGGGAGCATCTTCATAAAATAGTAGTCAAGATTTGATTTTTATACCTGTTTCCACAATGTCCTGGGGAAATATTTTTCAAGATGATTAAAAAATGTATAGATAAACCTATTCAGGGAAAAATAGCGATTTTTTTTAATGGCTGGTCATTATCCTGCCAGCTATGAAAATTGATGTTGAGCATGTGGCAGCTGAGGTTTACACTTAACACATGTGCAGTGTAGACACTCCGCAAGTTTTTGCACAAGAACAGCTGTTCTTGCGTAAAAAGCCTGCAGTGTAGACGTAGCCAACAAGTTCAGTTGCTCTGCAAAGAGCAGGGTGTTGAGTGCTATTTCAATCCTGTCAGGAAGCCAGCATGATTATGTTTGTTTTGGAGGTCTGGGAGTTCTGAAGTAGGGTCTTGAGAGGTTATGTGTACCTTTCAGCAAACTGACTAGATAAATTGTTTTAAACAAATTGCATTTCCCCCTACCCCTCCAGATTCTATCCTAAATCGAGTGGTGGTGTTTCTAGTGGGCCTGTGAGGATCTGTGCTTGGTTCAGTGGTATCCAATATTATCATATCAACTATATGAAAAAATATAAAATAACTGCTGGTGAAATTTAGAGATGACATGAAAATGGGTGGAGTGGTAATCAGTGTTAGGTCAGTTACACAGATTGATCTGACTCCCTTGGTAAAGTGTCCTTGTTTGAACAACATGGCTGTGTCTGGACTGGCGTGATCTTGCTCCAGAGCTATGCAAATGAGGCTCAGCGTTGGAATATCGCCGAGCCTCATTTGCATAGCTAATGAGCCGCCATTTTCGTGGAAGAGGCTTTTGCGCAAGACGGGGCTGTCTACACTGCCCCTTCTTGCGCAAGAAAAACCCTCTTGCGCAAAGCCGTTATGCTGATTATTTTCTGGCGCAAGATCGTACCAATCTAGACACAGCCCATGGGTTTTGATACAACCAAAAGTAGTCATACATCTAGGAACAAAGCATTGGACTTGCAAGCAAAATCAGGCTCCTAAGTTACCTAAGCACTTTTGACAATTTTACCCTCAGTCTTTAATTACATGATCAAATGCTATTTTTTGAGTAACTCAACATGTCTTATGATATTTTCATTCACTGCTCTTTAGTGGGAACATTGTACTTGCCAAACTTCAGCTTTAAAATGTCAGCCATTTTGGCTGTCAGAGTTGAAAAAAGTCACAAGATTTTTTTTATGGGGTGGGAATATATTGTTTTCTTCATTCCTGGCTTTCCAAAATAGCTGACTTTTTTTGCTCAGACCCTCTTTTCCTTTAAAAAAAAACCCATTTTTTGGCAGAACTGACCCATTGAAAGTTTCAGTTTTAAGCAAATGAAAACAGGAAGTAGGCAGACTTCTTTGTAGAACCTAATTTGCAGCAGTCTCTGCTACTCTTGCTATAGTTAACTTACCTTCTTAGGGCTTTTCAGCACACACAACCTCTGTTTCTGTGGTGACTGAAAAGAATAGTCAGTACAGGAGTTGCTAGTTTTTTCTTCTGATCCCCCACAGAAGTTTCAGGGCTGCTACCCTAAATGCTATCTTTATACCTGGGGAAGAGAACCATTGAACTTATTCAAAGTCCTGGATATGCAAATAATGTTGGCCATAGATGCCTTCTTTCATTTTTTAGGCAAGAACTACACTCATTCTTTTCAGCTGCAGCTCTGATATGATTATTTCTAAGAGGGCTTCAATGTGTTTTACCCTCCAGATGACTGTAGTGGCAACATAGAAATCTTCATCTGAAACAGTGTGTAGGAAGTCTGCCTTCCTTAGATAATGAGATCATACCATACCAGATATACAGCTTCCTCTTATCCAAACTTAAAGCAAGGCCACGGTTTGGTTTTATCAGGAAAATGAGATGTGCCTGGCATTTGATTGTTTTCCGTAACATGGAAAAGGAGGGGGCTGATCAGAGGGATGCAATACTGCACAGTCACCACTGGAGGCAGTGAGCACGGGGCAGGAATACTGTATCACGATCACTGATGGCAGTCACACCAAGAAGGGAGAAGTCAGCTGCGGATGGGGCTCACCATCATGTTGGCCACTGGCCTAAGTAAGTGGCCCCATGCCTCCAAACCATTTCCACCCTCTAACTGAGGGGGTGGAATGGGGATAAAGCCCTGCTATGCCCATCACTGTGCCCCTCAGGAGCACCACTGAGGCTGGACAGCACAGCTCTGCCACCCTCTAGACCCAGGTGGTGCCCCTTAAAACCACTGGGCCACCCAGCATAGCCACGCTCGCAGACCTGCGTACTGCCCTCCCCCAGGGTGGCTTGGGGAGCATCACCCCCCTCTCACCAGTGGAAGGCCTCCACTGTAGCTACCATCTCCCCCCACTCCATCCTCTGGCCCTGACTTCCCCTACCCTCCAGCTCTGGCCCCGTTTCCCCATAGCCCTGGCCCACATCTGGGCAATGTCATGTTAATCTTATACCAAGATATGCCGCCAGAAGAGGAGTAGATAAGTGTAACTGCTTCAAAACTGGTCTCATGTTCCTCTTTTTTTTTATATTCTGTAAAATGTGATCTGTCACATTTGAGGAAATTGCAAGTCTTAGTTGGAAACTTCCAGACTCTTCTCAATTTAACAATCACATTGCTTTAATTTTTTGAGGGACCACCAGTTGGAATTCCAGGTATATTTCATACCTGATTGTCTCAAGGACATCAAAGGAAGGTGTTGTAAGGTGGAACAAAGAGGGCCATGATCACAAGAACAAAGGTCACAAAAGAAGGCCTTGTGTTCTTTTGAACCAGTAAAGACAATTGGAGAAGATGAGACCTTCTGTTTTGAAGCAGGTCATCTGTGAATTGAGGTGGTGAAGACTACCACTACTTGACCAGAAGTAGTGGTAGCATCCAAAAGAACCCAATAGTAGAACTGCACTGGCTCAGATACCATCTCACCTGATCCAATGATTGTAAAGTTCCAATCCCTAGTTACTTAAATATTTTATGTTCTGGAGTTTTAAGCAACCGCTCCAGACTTCTATTACTGTAGAGCAGGGCTTCTCAACATGCAGCCCACGCCGCATGCAGCCCGTGGCCCATTTGTTTGTGGCCTGTGATGCAGTTTCAGTTTTCACAGGGCTCAATATGTGTCCCGCGGGTGGGATCCTTTGAACATGGCCTCCACTGGGAACACGCTCCACAATGACGAGGTATCTCCCAGGCAAGGTGAGTATTGAAAAACGCAGGTGGACAGGCTTGATGGAACAAACAGGTACAAGGTGTCGGCATTCCTAGCTCCCGGGGGGGGGGGGGGGGGGGGGGGGGGGGGGTGCTGGGAGTGCTGGCTGCTTAGCCTTGCACTAAGGGCAGAGCCTGAGAGGTGCTGATTGGCTCACACTGGCCACATTGGGTCCAGCACCACGGCCGGGCAGCCCCGCTTCTGTCCTGAATGGAGTGACAGACTCCTGCATAGGGACATCAGCTTTGCTGGGAATCCAGGACAGGGCTCCTGGGCACCTGTCCTTTTTTGCCTCTCGTATCTGGCCTGACTTGCCCAGCTCCCTCCCTGTCACAGGCTGGAGCGCTCTGCCTTGGAAACTTTTCTTTTTACAATAAAATCACTCAAGAAATGCACAACCTGAAGCTTCAAGCTAAACACTCAAAACACTGGTATACAATTTTCTTTTTAATGAGAAGCATTAAAAAGAATGCTTTTTAATGAGAAGCATTAAAAATGGCAACAAAGAAGAGATGCTTGTTGGATGAACACAGGGTTTTCAACCCTGTTTGTGAGATGGAATTTGCTTTTGCAGAGATAAATGGAAAACCATTGTATCTTCTTTGTCAAAAGACTATCGCTACGTTAAAGAAAACAAACCTGCAACAACACCATGAATCTTCACACCCTGAGTTCAAAGACTTGTATCCCCTGACAGCAATTTAAGAAAAACTAAGATATGTTCCTTACTGGAAGGTTTCCGTACTCAACAGGATACGTTCTGTTCATAAGTTAAAGACAGTGATGGTGTTACAGAAGCCTCCTTCAGAATGACTTGACATATAGCTAAATCAAAAAGATCTTTTACCGAAGGTGAATTGATGAAGCAGTGCTTCTTGGACAAATCATTTTTTGCAGAATTTAAAAACAAAGAAGATATAGTTAAACAAATATAAACTGCAAGTATCTATTCAACTGTGTTTTAGTAGTTAAATTCCTGGACTGTCATTGCTCATTAAAAGTACTGTAATATGGGTGGAAATAGGGTAAATATTGCATTTTATTAATATTAGCAGATCTGACTTAAATTGGGTCTGTGTGTTGTGTAGTCTTGCCTTAATTTTTGTATTCATGCCCAACAGCGTGAAAGAAGCTATTTGCATATATATTTGCATGCATATGAAACCACACTTAAGTTGTGGCCCTCGGCATGTGCTGTGAGTATGATTGTGGCCCCCTGGGCTTCCAAAGTTGAATAGCCCTGCTGTAGAGCATAAGTGGGTTATATGTTCATGCTTATAAGCACCCATAAATCCCCAAGAAAAAGTTAAAGAGAAACACCCTAAGTGCCATCTCTTTGAAGATACTCAGTCCTATTTTCTTATAACCCTGAGATGTTATAAAACTATTATGTCTTTAACACTCTTGCTCAATTATTGTTTGTTCATCACACACTGATCTTTCTGCTGGGGGGCCAAAGAGAATAGCCATAGTCATCATGTATAAGTAAAACCTCAGAAGGAGGCTTTAGACTGGCTCCATTTGTATATCAGAGATAGTAAATTATTTGGCTTCTATATTGGATTATTTGCCAAGGGTAAAATTCTTTAGTTAGGTATAACTCATGGGACAACTATCTTCTGGAATTCATCTTTGTTAAAAACTGATTATTTTCTGTATTAATTCAGTGAACTAACTAATCTGATTATTTGATAGTCAATACCTTTTGATCAGCCCTTAGATTATTTGATTTTAATTTGACATGTATTGTTCAGGTCTTAGTTATGTAGAATTTGTAGTATCTCAATTTAGTATACCAAACTGTTTAGGATAGTCAAGACAGAAACAGACTGTGAGGGACTCCAAAAAGATCTCACCAAACTGAGTGATTGGGCAACAAAATGGCAAATGAAATTTAATGTGGATAAATGTAAAGTAATGCACATCGGGAAAAATAACCCCAACTATACGTACAGTATGATGGAGGCTAATTTGGCTATGACAAATCAGGAAAGATCTTGGAGTTATCGTGGATAGTTCTCTGAAAACTTCCACACAGTTTGTCAGAGGCTGGAGAGGGATGGCAGGAGACAAATTGCTTGATCATTGTCTTCGGTCCACCCCCTCTGGGGCACCTGGTGTTGGCCACTGTCGGCAGACAGGCTACTGGGCTAGATGGACCTTTGGTCTGACCCAGTACAGCAGTTCTTATGTTCTTAGTGATAGGGTTTTTTTAAAATTAATTTCTTGCTTGTTCATTCATTTAAATAATTAGTATTTCTATTTCAGTAGGGAGCTTGTCAGAACTATTTGAGAATCTGAACAAAACACATTTCCAAAAAGCCCATTGGCCTCCCTTTAAATCAAACATTGCAGATCTCACATAATGCTACATTCCCTACTCAAGATCCATCAAAATGGCTGTGCTCTTTTCCTACTCTGATCTGCTTTAACCACTGATTAAACCATACCAATGAAGCCAAAATCTTAGTGGCTCAGACAGTTCCACTAATACATTTATTTTGTTTTGTGGTTAGAAAGTTCAATATTGAGATTTATCTTAATGGCCGTAAGGAACAGCATCATGTTGTATATATTTGTATGTCTTTGATGCTAGGGCTTTTCTCAGGGATTGGACTTGCTATTGTTTCTCATATCTTATCTCTTCTTACAAGAGCAACAGCATAAGAAGCTGAACCACTCATGTTTTTGAAGAGGTCGTGTGTGGCTCCAGAACTGCCTGAGTTGCATGCATACAGTGTTCTGCCAGTACTTTTTATTATAACATCTCTATTCCAGAACATGATGATGGTATTACAAGAACCACAACAGCATCATTGTGCAGAACACCAAGTTAGATGCAACTCTCATTGCTGATCCCTTCATCCTCTAGTTTTTGCAGAAATTGGCTAAACACGCTGCTATGCAAAAACTGTTGAAATGTTGCTCTTCAACCCTGTTACAAGTCCCCTCAACAGGGGGCGTATTTACGCCCTGAATCCCCCCCCATCCATGTTCCGTATACATTCCCTAGTTCATTTAGCTATACAGTTTCAGGCGCCTCCGGGAGTATCTACTCCCTCCCGGGACCATTCACAAATCTCAAGGGACTGGGGAAGGGGGTTCGGGCCCTCCCTCACTCTGAACCCTGACCCAGGGCCATAAGGCAAGAACCCGCGTCCTCACCTAGCGGAGGGGGTTGGAACCCCTAAACTCCCCCACTCACGGGGTCCATGACCCTGCCCTGGGTCACTTCTTCCCCGCATTCTGCATGGTAGCCTGGAGGGCCTGGGTTGTGCCTCACCTCGGGTCCCTCTGGGGCTCCTCTTGCTCTCTCTCCTCCGCCTCTCTCCTTCCCCCTCCTCGCTGGCTCCTGGCACTCCTTTTAAACTTTCCTCCTCACCCCCCGTACTGGCGTGCCCCTTGGCGTCCTCCCTCTGCCTCTCTGGGATGACTTTCCCTATGACGTCATCCCCCCGCATCCTCCCAGGCCTCAGGAGGATGATGTCGCTGCCGACGTCGCCCCGAACGTCACCGGGGCCTGCCGAGCTACCTCCTCCACTTGGCTGAACGCCGGGACCTCCGCCGCTCCCCAGACGAGAAACGCCGTGGCTCTCCATCCCTGCTCGGTCTGCCCCTCACCGTCCTGCCGGCAGGTCCACGGGGGATGCCCCAGTGCGGGGCAGTGCCGCCCCGTCACAAACCCCATAAAGATTTTTGCTCCTGCTATTGGAATATAATTTACACACCTAATAACATAGATAAGAAGTGTTTGAAATGTATGTATACTTTCTCTACCAAATCATTAGGTACCTGGAGATGGGAGGAAGGTGAGGAACTCTGACATAAACATACTCTTCTTTGCAATGTTTTTTAAAAAATCTGACCATTGCATGTTTCCAAGACCAGCTCAGTGTTTTATCAGCACCTGATGAACTATATCTCTGGTAACGTGTAAAGTGCTGAGACACAGGAAAGAGATTATTTCCTTATGTTTGTACAGCACCTAATGCGCTGCCAGGATTCAAACAATAATGCAGCAAATGAAATCCAAGACAAGTATGTTCTTCTGGAGCATTTTAGAACAGTAATAGAGTTGCTTTTTTGATATTTGATTTTGTAAACTGCATTAAAGACTCACTGGAAAAACAAAAGGCTCGTGGGCTTCTGAGTGTGCATGGTATAATTTACACATGCAAAAAATAATAGTTTAATATTGATAAGAAACTATTTTCATTAGCTTGCATATTAAAGTGGGAACTCACAGGCTTGTTAGTGGATTACTGTCACTAAGGGTATCTAGACTTCATCCCTCTGT
>CM057847.1:135394406-135404531 GCA_030068395.1 Apalone spinifera | reverse complement strand
ACCGGCATGCCCAGGGGCAGCTCTGGTTCCATGTGGCCGAGTGCTGTGGTATCCCAAGTGCGGACACTCAGGGCACTCCAAGACAGGACTGCTTTGCTGTCCTTCATCAAGGTAGACAAGCAAGCAGAGAACCCTGAGAACTGTCTGTCCGGGGTGAGGGTAGGGTCCCTTTAAGCACGGAGCTCAGGCAGCAACCCCACACACTAAGTCCTAACCTGATGCCCTGCCGGCACTGGTTCCAGCCAGCCTTAACTTTGGTTCAGGGTCCACTCAGTGTGGACGTGCTATTTCGAAATAGTAAAACGCTATTTCAAAATAGTTTTTGTGTATAGATGCGTTATTTCAAATTAGCTTAATTCAAATTATCTATTTTGAATTAAGTTAATTCAAAATAGCGCTGTAGTGTAGACATACCTTAAGATGCTGCAAGACTATTTCTTGTTTTTTAAGTTTTTCTTTGTTAGTTAGTTAATGCAGGATATTCTAAGAATGTTGGCATTCTCACACCCACCTTTGCCCTTATTTAAAAAAATAAAGAACAGGTGAGCTCAGTTGTGCATTATAGGAAGCCTTTGAATAGAGGGTAGTAAGGAGCATTGGAAAGAGCTATCAGAAAAACACAATGGTTTCCAGCACAATCAGGGTACAATCAGGGTACGTCTACACTGTGTGCTAAAGTCAAGTTAAGCTATGCAACATCAGCTATGTTAATTACATAGCTGAAGTCGAACTAGTTTGCCTCAGCCTTTGGCATTGTCTACACTGCAGAAAGTCAAAGGAAAAACACTCTTCCTTTGACTTCCCTTACTCCTCATGAAATAAGGATTACAGAAGTCAAAGTAAGAAGCCCATTATTTCAAAATTATTTTGATGCGCACTCTGTTATTTCAAAATTACACGAGTTATTTTGAAATAAGCGCACAGCATAGACACAGCTTCACTGTGTTAACCCCAAGCAGGTGCAGCCTGCCTTCCAGGGTATGTCTACACTACAGGGCTTTTGGCAAAAATGGCTGTGAGATGGAGCGAGCCCGTTCCCTTGCATCGGCGCTGCCGTGCCCGGGGCGCTGACATCAGCTGTGCCACGCGAAGCACCCCAACGCTGCTGCGCATGCTCTAACAGCCTGGCAGGGGGGTTAAATGCGGCGCTGCAGTGGTAGGAAAGGGGAAGGTGCAGAGGAAGAGGAGAGTGGAGTGAAGGGGCGGCAGAGAGAAGGACCTCTACCTGATGGGTCCCGAATGGGGGGAAGGAATCCCAGGAGGGCGACCCCAGGGAAGGGTCATGGGAGACTGAATTGAGGGTGACATCACCAACGGATGACCCGTTGGCATTGACAGCCCCAAATCCAGGACACCTGGGACTCTTATGCCCGGTACTAGGGCTGAAGACTCCGCTGGGACCGAGGGACGATGGTCAAATGCTGTGGCAGAGGCAAACATAGGCAAAAGCCCAGTATGGGGGAATCTCCACGGACGACGAACCCCCAAGGAGGGTGGTGCGTGTGTTGGTTTGGCTCACCATTCAGTTATGGCTCTGTAGTCGTACCTTTGCGGGCTTGGAGCTTGGAAGTGCAGGTGGGCCCGAGTTCCCCTACTCAGTTGTGATTGGATGGAGGTGCTGTGAAGGGCAAAGGACAGAGACAGCCCCATTGATTGACAGGGCTATGACCTTACAAACCTCCCGTGAGGAGGGACTGAGGTGGAGGGGACTAAGCAGGGGGCCTCTGAAAGAAGGCGTGGGACCGGGACTTTTTATTAAGCCAGCATCCATAAGATAAATGGCTCCCCGGGTAATGGGGTGAGTCCAGGCAGGCCCAGCCCCAGGGGCCAGTGAGTCCCCCCCCAGCAGAAAAGAGCCCAGATTAAACCCGGGACAGGACCCTGTTGTTTGGTAGTAGGGGAGCCCCGTCCCACATATACCACAGGGAGGGTGGGATTGGTGACAGGCTGTTTTTGCGCAAAAATTCGCGGAGCTTCTGCACCTCAAGCACGGTTTTGTGCAAGAAAATTTACAGTAAAATGGCAGAACAGAGGACTTTTTGCAGTGTAGGTATACCTCTTTCTATGAGGAATAACTCCTTTTTGCGCAAGAGTTTTTGCTCAAAAAGGTGTGTGTGGACACACAACAGGGGTTTCTTGCACAAAAAGAGCTTATCAGAAAAAGCACAGGTGCATCAGAACTTTCTTGAGCAAGAGTGTCCATGCAGTATGGACGCTCTCAAGTGCAAAAGCACATCGCTTTTGCAATACGCTTTTGAGGTGTGGACGCGCTTTCGCGCAAGAAGATTTTGCGGAAGAGATCTTCCGCAAAAAGCTTCTTGTGCAAAAACTTGCAGTGTAGACAAATCCCCAATCTGTTACCAGCCAATTCCAATAGCTTGTGAGTGGGGGGATGGGATTCATAGCTCCACTTTTGGAGTGGCTTGCATGTTAGATGGGGAGCTAACAGGGAACAGTCTCTGTACATGGCAGAGCCAAGTTTTGCAATGTGGGAGTGGTGATGAGTCACTGGTGATGGGCTAGAGAATGAGCCTACCCCACACTCACCTGGCAGCAGTGCTGCCTGTCCTACAACCTGGAGTACAGGGTCCCAGTGCACCCCATGAACCTTGTTTCAGTGCCCAGTGGGGAGTTGGGCCCAGCCTGTGTGATAGAGCTATAGTTAATGAAAGAACATGGTGGGGTTGGTCTCCAGTCTTGTGTGAAAAATTTGTGTTGTACACCTCCTTTTGTCAATTCATAAGATGCTTTACATGGCACCAAACATATATCTAAGGACTTATGGTGGTAGGAGATCAAACTCCCTCCCTCCGTCCCTATTAGCCCCTCCACTAGTCTTTTTGCTCTAGACTGATACTTTGTTACCATGTTCCCCCTCTTCCCTCACACACACCTGGAGAAGACCTGCTACAATCTAGCCTTTAACTTTTTAGCCACAGTAAGAAAGTTTGTTTTTTGAATAGTCAATACAATTAAAAATATCAGCTCAGCATCAGTTATAGTAACAAGCAAAAAATAACCTAACATCTCATTCTCTTTTCTACAAGCTTCAGTGCACTGAGCAGCTATTGTCATCAAGCCATCCAGAGTGATGGCTAGATGTTTTCCTCGAGAGGTTACAAGCCATTTAGAAACTATCAGGATGCATGCATATTGTTCCTTCCAACATGCATTATCTTACAGGAAATACTTGTATATTCCTGCTCATTAGAGTGAGAGGTGACATTATCAGGAATTTTATGTTGCTGTATCTTGTGCTCTAACAAGGTTATTACAATTCTAGCAACCTATTAGTTTAAATTGGACATAATTACAAAAACATATTAAGAGGGCAATTGAATTATTATAAAAATGTTTCTGCATATATATTTCACTCACAGCCTATATAATCTCAAGGCAATTTATGAAAATTAGCTATAGAATATGCACAGGATTACTCCTGAGAATCACGGCACAGAGGAGAGTGGTCTAGTAAATACAGCAGGGGCTTGGGAGTCAGGATTCTGCATCTGTTCCCAGGTGTGATCCTGGCTTATTGTGTTACCTGCACAAGTTACTCCACCTCTTCTTGTCAGCAGAATTGTGTGTATATTTAACTACCTTACAGATAAGGTGCGCTAACTGATTCACCAATATTTGTAAAATCCTTTGGGATCTTTTGTTGAATGGTATTCTACAGAAGTGTAACGAGTAATAAAAGTTATAGAGCTGGAAATAGGCTTCATTTACAATGGAGTTTTTAATCACATGGGTAGCTCCAACAGTTCATGTCCTGATGGAAACCATGATTTGCGTCATTGCCACTTGGATTGTCCATAGTGTGATAATAGCAAAAGAGCTACAATAAACAATAAAATGAGAATATTAACCTGGCTGTTATACTCTCATCACTAAAGGCCTGTTGGAAGGACTCTTTTACTTCAATGGGTTTTTATCAAGCCTCAATAGAGCAGAGAGAATAATTCACAGTGAATGCTCTGTTTAATTAATTTAGTTTTTCTTTCCACTCATGGAAAGCCCACCAGGATACCAAGTATCATCAAATTTACTTCACAGATTTTTATGCAATTTTTTTGTTCTTTGGATTGACAGCAAGCAGTATGCTGCAAATAAGTAATACTACTTTATGATTGGTCAAATAAGTCACATGGTATTTTTATTACAAGATTGGATAGAGTACTCCTATGGTCTGGAGGAAATCGTTAGAAGCCGTTGAATTTGAACTCTTTCAGGGAGATGTTTGCATTATAGTGAGAAGTAATTGGTAAGAAAGATTGTGACATTTTTGGAAGCTTTGAATCTTTTACTTTATGAACCATGCAGGTCTTGCTCAAGGGGGAAAAAAGACCTTATAACATCTAGGCTAACACTGACTTATTGGGGTCTTCATTTTGCCAGGATCAGGACACCCTCAAATCCCATTGAAGCAAAGCTCGATCTGGAGAAAATAATGGTGCTCTTCTCCCAGGCCTTATCCATAAGCCCAGCTCTGTCCACTTGAGATGCCAAAATAAAATGTGACTCATAGCAGATTGCACAGATGTCCAGAACATAGCTGGAGGTTCTTTATGGGCTTGGTTCTTCTTTGGTGAGTTTTGTATATACCCCTAGGTGCAATTGGTATATGCCTAGAGTTCTAGAGCTCAGAATCTTGTTATGGAATCTGAATCTCAGCTTTCATTTGTTTCTAGCCCTCATGGTTGCAAAGAAACACTTGAAACCATGAACTGAGAGTTATTCATACAGCAATATCTATTTGATCCAGAAGAAACTCCCAGCAGACAAAGCGGAACAGCAGCCATTAGAATTAGTGAACATGCCCCACAACCATTACCAGATTAGACCTGAGGCTTCAGTTGTTCCTGAAGTGGAGCTGGCTGGTTAGGAAAATTGGCTGCCTTGCTGGAATTCATGAGCTTTATTCCTTTTGATTGGGTTCAAATGTACACTATAGCTCCATTCCACTCCTCTGACCTTGTGGCTGTGTGGGTCAGATTGACTAAGAAAATGGTGATCCTCTCCAAAATGCCATCCCCTAACAACACTAAAATGAGATGCCACTTCCTAAACTATTATTTATCTTTATTTATAAGCTGTATTTCTGCAGTGCTTAGGGACCCTACTGCTGATGTAGGACCTCCTTGTGCTTAGTGTATCCCTGTCCTTTCTTCCATGAGAATATTAGCCAAACTGATAACTTTAACTGAGAATTTCTGAACTAGAGTATGTTTAGAGTTTGTATGTACAAAGTTCTTCCACGGCCATTCTTATAAATGGGTACGTTAGTGAATGAAGTTTTTACATATTTTATCAAATTGTTGAGGGCTCATGTATTGACTCAGAGGTGACTAAGGAATTACATGTCTCTGTATAAACCACTTCCCCTCCTCACACCAGTATCAATATGTATTCTCCTTTAAAATGCTACAGCAACTGTTGAAGAGAGTCACAGTGAACACGTGTGCATGTAAATTAGTAGCCTTTTTTGAAATGGTCCAAGCCCACCAAGGAGAAGATATCATTAAACATACACACAGAAAGTGAGCAGGCAAACGGATAAGCTTCCTACCCACTGAATTAAATGATCAAAATGGCCATGTGTGAAGTATTTTACTTTGGCTAACATGATTCTCTTTTTGTCACAAACCATTTATGTTAAATAGATCACATTTGGCTGTAGACTATAAAAGTCAAGAGGGACAACTGTGATCATCTAATTTGACCTGCTGTGTTACACAGGCCATAGAACTAAACTAATTATTTTTCAAAATATAACATTTCTTATAAAAAACATCCAGTCTAGGTTTAAAAGTTGTGAGTGATGTTATATCTATCACAACCCTTGGTAAATTGTTCAAATGGTTAATTACCCTCATTATTAGAAATCGACGCCGTCTTTCCAGTCTGAATTTGTCTAGCTTCAACTTCCAGCCATTGAATTTTGTATCACCTTTCTCTGCTACATTGAAGATCCCATTATCAACTCTTTGTTCAAAAGACAGGGGTCAAAACAGGGCAAAAGGTGCTTCTCTATTTTGCACAACTTGTCTGATCATGAATGTTGTTTACTAAAGCTACAGATGATAGCAAACAAATGGAGTTTTCTGTTGATTTCCTCATTCTAGTTATTTCTTTTAGTGAAAATGGATGGAACATGACTTTTCTTTCTGTAATTATGGACTAGTGCAGAGCCTGGATGCCATCAAAGTGTGTAGTGAGTACATACAGTATAACACTAACCAAGATTTTCAGTTATCATAGATATTTTTATACTTCAGTTTAATTTTGATGCAGGAGTCACAGTATTTATTTTAGAGGAAGAGAAAATAAAATACATCAGAACCTTGCTAAATTGTACAATTCCACACACAAAACCTAAGGGTCAATCCTCATACTCAAAGATGTGATAGCAGCAAATGTGGGATAGTCTTGTATTAATATCGTTTCTTTTGACAAAATATTAAGTGGAGTAGCTAATGTTTGGGCCAACCTCTAGTGTGGCTAGATTCACAACTGCTCAACTGAATGTCATAGACCTTTAAACAGCTCACAGCTAACAAAGATGCTTGTAGTTGAAGTAATAGGGTCCTTGTCTTTTGCAACAGAAGGTCCCAACTTTTATCACCATAGTGATAACTGTAAAGACCTGCGCAGATGAGGATGTGTATCAATATGCTGCAATAGTACTAGTACATTGTGAGAGATCACTAAAATTAAAGTGAGTGATTTGTGTCAGATTAACCTAGTTTTCATTGTCTTTGCTCACCTTTGCTAATTCACAATTCAGTAATTGCCCATATCCCAAGTATTAGAGAAGCTCTGCTTTAGTTTCTTTTAATAGCATAGATTTGCATTTTTTTAACATTTCAAAAATATGTTTTAACTAGACACAGTTAAAGCTTTTAGTTACCTAAAGTTTGTCAATGCTGTTAAGAAAATAGCAGGTCAAATGGTGCCAGATGTCCATGCAGATCCTGGGAAATGTATTCTAATCTTTTGTACTTCTCCAGTGGCTATACTGCCATTGCTGTAAAAACAGACCTCTGATCAGTAAAAATGGGTCAGGAAGTTCTGTGCTATCCACTATTTAATCGGAATGCCTTTTTTGGAACAATGTATATTTTTAACCACTCCCCCTCCCAACCTAACCTGACCAGCCTTTGCTTTCCAACCTCTGTTTCCATGGCATTCCAAGGCAGAAAGCTGGTACAGTAAGAGACAAACAGCAGCTTGAGCAGCACTTTCCTAGCAACACCTACAGACCACAGGATCCTGTTGTGTTAACTCAAACAAGAATAGAAACAAAATTTCTCCACTTTTTTTTCCTCCCTTCTCATGGGTGTACATATATGAGGGAGGTTATATGGTCTGCCAAGTACTGAAACTCCTATTTATACTACCCCAACACAACAGCAACTCTCACAGAAGCAGATTTTTTTTTTATAAAAACACTGTATATGCAATAGGAAAAAGGATAAATACCTCTATACATTTTATAAAGAGATTGCTTGTATTCTCTGCTGATTGTTGCAGGCAAGCTCATGTTATCTAGTTTGTTCTTGTCTGCTTTGCTACAGCGTGATTCTATAATTTGTTAAAAGTGCTTTGCAACAACAGATTTCATTTATAGTATGTGCTTCACAATTAATAAATCTGATCTCCTTATATTAGTGAACCCAAAGTTCTCAAAATCTATGAACAGGTAAAAAGTTCAGAACTTAAAGTACTAGCTCTTTGTTTTAATATCATTGACAAAGTGTGCTAGGGAGAGAATGCCATAACTTAAGGAAATATTTATAAAATATTTCATAACAATCCAGGTAAAATGTATGTCTCATCTTTTTGTAGCACCTTTCTCCCAAAAATAATCTAAAGAAGAGCTCAACATTACTTCTCTCATTATAGTAACTAATAAAATCTGCACAGTTTCATAGCAGAAAATAAAAAAGACTAGAGAATAAAAACTTTCATCCCAGTGGTTTGGTTATTTTATAGATGAGGATTTGGACCCACTGTGTAAATATAAGAGATGGTCCTTGCCTAAAGAATGTACAGTCTAATAAGAAAGTCAGACAAACAACAAATACAAAACCTGTCAAGTTTAATTACTTTTTTTCCTTGTTTTGCTCCACCCTCTTGCTCAGGGATGGGCAATAATTTTTGAACGAGGGCCACTTCAAGCATTTTTAAGTGATCGTGGGCCATTCCAGAAGGGGTGGGGCCTCGGACAAAGGGGCAGAGCCTCATGTGGGAGGGATGGGCCTTTAAATAAAAGGAGTTGAAAGGGCTTGCGCCTTCCCTGAGGCTCCCAGGCATCAGGTTGGTGGGGGATGGGAGCTGAGAGTCCTTTCAATTCCTGCTATTTGAAAGGCTCGCTGCTCCTGGCCTTGCTGCTAGCACGTTGCCTGGGAGCCACAACGCTAGAGCCCTTTCAACTGCTTCTATTTAAAGTGCTCGCACCTTCCCCGGGGCTGTTACCTGATAGCCAAGTCCTTTAAATAGAAGCAGTTGAAAGGGCTTGCATGTCCCTGGCTCCCAGGCAATGTGCTAGCAACAGGGCTGGGAACTGTGAGCCCTTTTAACTGCTTTTAGTTAAAGGGCTCGCAGCTCTGGCGCTGCTAGTATGTTGCCAGGGAGCCAGAACATATGAGCCCTTTCAACTGCTTCTATTTAAAGGGCTTCTGCCTTTCCTGAGGCTGCCAGGCAACACATGGCCCGACAGGCATGAGGAAGGCATGAGCCCGTTAAATAGAAGCAGTTGAAAGGGCTCGCGTGTCTCTGGCTCCAAAGCAATGCGCTAGGGGGCGGGGCCTGGAACTGCCGCACATGCTGGATCAAAGCCGCAGGCGGGCTGAATCCAGCCCACTGAGAGGATTTTGCCCACCCCTGCTCTTGCCCCTGACATTGCTCTGTTAAGTCATATAAACCATTTGGCCCCACAGTCGCAGACAGCCATTTTTGAAGTCTTCCCTCACATGTATGTTTTTACTTTGTTTCTGACCTTTCTATTATATGTTAATTATAATTTATTTATTAGTATTTTCACTTTTCCTTTAAACTCATCCTCAATGCTGTTACAGTCCAAGAGCCGCATTCAATACCACCTGGCTCTCCCAGAGTCCAGGTGAGACCTGTTGACATTGAGGGGGTCCTGATGGGACCTAACTCTCTGCAGATGTACTCTCCTGGCCAGGAGGATGATGTGTTGTTGCCATACTAAATCTTTCTTATTTAGTAGAGCAGGAGCTGCAGGAGCTATCCCCGGAGAGGAAGATGCCTCAAGACTTTATTGCTGCAGGGTCTGGGCTGGATGAGGAAGCCTCAGCCTTCAGTTTGTAATCATTGGGGCTGGAAAGCAGAATAATTGCTGAGGCTCCAGATAGCAAGATTCCTTTATACTTTATCTTGCTTAAAGTGAAAGACTGACACTGTGTTTGGGATTGGCTCACAGGGGAATGTTTGGATGGAGAAGTGGAAAGAGAAAGAAGTGTCCCTTTCTTTTTTCAAAATGAAAAACTGGGATATTTCTAGTCAAAGGCAGTGTGAAATATATGAGAAGGGAGGTCCTGACAAGTGACTTCTGAGAGTAGTAATGGGGAACATGAAATAGGAAAAAGAAGGGATCTGAGCCAGGGGATGTGAATGTGCAGGAGAGAAAGAGCTTTGGAGTCTGGGAGTCTGAATGGTTAAAGAGATTGGGTTGAAGAGAAGGGGTTCTCAGTGTGGGTGCACTAGGCTATATTGGGATGTGGATTTTGAGCAGGTGGGAATTAGGTTGGAGGGGTTCAAGAACAGATGGGACAGAGTGGATTGGCAGGGAGGTAATGGGGTCAGAATGATACTCTGGGGCTACATCTAGACTGGTACGATTTTCCGCAAATGCTTTTAATGGAAAAGTTTTTCCGTTAAAAGTATTTGTGGAAAAGAGCATCTAGATTGGCGTGGAGTTCGTATTATAACGATGCGCTTTTGCGGAAAAGCGCGTCTACATTGGCGGTGCGCTTTTCCACAAAAACAGAAGCCTGGAACCATTTTGCAGAGGGCACAAGGGCACCAGCCCTTTCCGGGGGTGGGGGCTGGAAGCCATTTCAGACACGTGCTTAAAGGGATCTCCCCGGACAGCCG
>CM057847.1:135382466-135394306 GCA_030068395.1 Apalone spinifera | reverse complement strand
GGGCAATGTGTGTGGAGAGGCTGGCAACGGAGTTCGCGATCAGTGCACATTGTCCCTGGAAGGTGGCCCAGGCCTCCTGGTGCCACTGCAGGTCTGCCTCTGCGCACCTCTGGATGGCAGCCTCTACTCGCTCGACAGCCTGCATGTGGCGCCGCAGGAGCTGGTCCCGGTGTCGGACGCGCTGCCTCGGTTGTTAGGCGGCTGGGGGTTCTGCTGCTGCCGGACCGGAGGGTCCCCCGCTCTTGGTTGGTCCCGCTGCAGGGAACAGAAGAAAGGATGGGTCAGTCAGGCAGCCCGGCCGCTGTCCCCACACCTCATGCCTTCCACCCCACCCCTGAGCCCAGGTGACACCACAGGGGTAGTGTGGCTTGGGCCCCCTCGGTTCAGGGGGGGCCACGCTCACAGGGCTGTAACACTGCGGTTTTCCCAGGTGCAGCTGGCTGTGCCTCACAGCCAGGCATGGGGACAGTGTGCCATTTTGCCTGCTATACCCTTGCGGAGGTGCGGGCTCTGGTCTGAGTCCCTGGGGCCCTGGCTAGTTCCAGCCAGCATCCACCCTTCCCGCCCCCCCGCCCCCCCCCGGTCCTGCCGGATGTGTGTGAGCAGCACGGTCCCAGGTGTGCCCTGGAGCTGCCTGCTGCGGCCACGTGCCGCTCGGTCACCAGGCTGCATGTGGTTGCACGTGCTGCTTGCTGCCTAATGCTACACAGCGTGCAGCTCACGTGGCCCAAGTGACATGCTCTCCCCCTCCCCCCTCTGGGTGCCTGGCTCCCCTCCCGCCCGCCTTGTGAGTGCAAAGTGCAACACTTACTGGTGGATCCTTCCCTGGCCTCCGAGGAAGTGCGGGAGACGTCGGGGCTGCGGAGGGGGCCTGCTGGGTGGCACTGCTGGCCTCGTCCTCCGACGCACTGCTGCTGCTGTCTCCCTCCTCCGTCGTGGTGGTCCTGGTGATCAGAGGGCAAGTGCAGGTGTCCGCCGTGACGTCCGGGGCTTCTGGAGCTGGCTGTCCCAGGATGCCGTGGAGCTGGTCATAGTGGGGACAGGTGTCTGGTCCTGCCCCCCGGCCCTCGCTGGCCCGCACATAGCCCAGATGCCGCTCCTTCACCTTAGCCCAGACCTGTTCCAGGTTCCGGGCTGGATGTCCCTGCTGGGCTAGCGCCTGGGCCATGCGGCCAAAGATGTCAGCGTTGAGGCACCAGGACCGGGTGTCATGGAGGCCCTCCTCCTCCTCCCACAGGTCCAGGGGGGTGTCCAGCTCCCCTGAGCTCCAGGAGGGGGTTCTCCTTTTGTGGCCCCTGGGGGCCTCCTGCGCTGGGGGTGCAGATGGCTGATCGTCCAGAGCTGCCATGCTGCCTGTGATGTGGCTGCTGGCCACGGCAGGGGCAACGTGGCAGACCTCAGGCCCAGAGGTCTGAGGCACGCTCCTGCCACGTGGACTCAGCAGCCTGTGTGTGCTTTAAGAGCTCAAGTTACCAGGAAGTCAGGGGCTCCTATGGGGTCTCCTGGCATCCAAACCGCTTTTTTCCATGTAGCCTGCTTTTGCACAAAAGTCTTAGCTAGCTGTCTACACTGGCCCTTTTGTGCAACAGTTTTACGCAAAAAGGACTTTTGCCCGAACGGGAGCGTCAAAGCTTTTCCGCAAGAAGCACTGATTTCGTACATGAGAACGTCAGTGCTTTTGCAGAAAATCAAGTGGCCAGTGTAGACAGCTGGCAAATTTTTGTGGAAAAGGGACTGATTTTCCAGAAAAACTGGCCAGTCTAGACACAGCCTGGGTAAATTGCTGTGTGGGGAGCAAGTAGGAAAAGATGGTGGAATATGATCTAGATGGGAGGGGAACAGGTTGAGACTAGGAAAGGGATAACACTTGTTGCTGGAAATAGGGAAGTAGCAGGGGCTGAGGATTAGTCCTTGCTTTTTGTCCTCATCCTCATAACTTGCACCCCCATATGCTGCTGAGCTGCAAGACCCAAGTGGCAGCAAGGTACATTGCAGCCTTCAGTCTCACAAGGAGTCACCTGGTGTCAGCAGGAGGTACTGCATGCTGAAAAACAAGCTACAATGCAGTGTCACTGTCTGTAAAATCAATGAGTAGTCTTGTTTATTAGCCTTAGAGACTAATAAAAAATAGGATAATGAGTTTTCATGGGAAAAAATGGAGTGGGTTTTACCCATGAAAGCTCATGATCTTATATATGTACTTTAGTTAGTCCCTAAGGTGCCACTGTATGTAAAGTGGCATAACTGGTCAGGCATCTAAGCCCTGAAGAGCTAATAGCTTCCACTTGTAATGGGTCTCTTAGACTTGACTGCTTTGGCAGGTCTGCATTAAAGGTGAAGGTCTGACAATCAAGATATGCAACTCCAGCTATGTTAATTATGTAGCTGGAGTCAATGTACTTTGATTTGAGTTTTCCTACCATCCCCAAAGTGGAAGGCTGATGGGAGCAAATGCTCCAATTGGCTTCTTTTACTCTTCGCAGGAGCAGGAGTACTGGCCACTGATGTGAAGGACACCCTCTGAGTTTGATTTAGTGGGTCTTTACTAGACCCGTTAAATCGAACTCTAGAAGATGGATCACAGCCGTGTTGACCTTCCCTGGAGTGAAGACATGACCTTTTGGGTATATTGTTGATGCAATTGCACAGGAACAATTCCCAGGTACTACAGCAGTTTTAGGGAATAGACTATAATGTCTAAGCCATGCTGGTGCAGTCTAGTTATGCTACAGTTTTGCCCCAGCGTAGTTACATTAGTTTAACTACACTGACGGTCGGACACTAATTTAGACAAGGCTTTACTGTAACCTTTGACTCTCTCAGGCCTCTTTCAGTACTTGCAAACATAGCATCATTGCTCCATCTTGCAATGGAGCTGATTCTGAACAAATCCTTGGAAGAGGTCTGATCCATTTCATGCTCAATGTGAATGGATTTGCCTTCATTTTGACCACGTCTTCTGGAACTTAAAAGGAGTTATTTTATTTTGAAATCTAATAGCTGACTTTTGCTTTCTTTAATACTGATTATGGCTCTGCTATTAGACTGACTATAATGTGGGTTTTCAAATTCTTGTGGAAAAAATAGAAATGCCTTAATACAAAGTGAGAATTTAGCAATCCTTTCCCAAGTCCAGAAATACATATTTACTGCCTCCTCCAATTTAGTTAGAACTAGTGTCTATATTAGTTCTTTCTAGGGTGATGATACATCCCATTCTGGCTAATTGAGGTCCTTTTTGAAAGCTGTTTTAATTGACCTGAATTTTTGGCAAAAGTGTGTATTTTTCCCACTTGCTCTTGCCAACTTGATGAATGGGACAAATGTCCAGTTTTGGCAAATATTATAAAATAAAATAAAAGTTCTGTATGGAGGAATGTGCAGGAGGGGTGGGAAAGCAGCAATGCCAACCCAGCACAAGGGGGAGGCAGGGCTCAAAGGAGCGGCTCGGGCTAGCCCCATTCAGGGGGCATTGGTTGGGCTAGCCTCATATGGTATCCCATTTTCCCGTGGGAAATTGGGAAATATTGTCATTCTAGTTCTTCCATCTTTGCCTGTGTAGTATGACAGTGGTGCTGCAACAGTTTTTGGAGTGGGGGTGTGGAGCTACCCCCCCTTACCTCTGCCCACATTCCTCACCACTTCCCAGAGCTGGGGCCAGCAGCTGGACCCCACAGGTGAAGTCAGCAGCCAGAACCCCAATGCTGGCAGCAGAGCCCCTGACTGTGGGGCTGGTGGCTGGGCAGGATCCTGGGGTTGGCAACAGTCTGTGGGTCCAGGGCTACTATCTGAGTAGAACCCCTAGGCAGCAGCAGGCGTGGTGACTGGGACACTCAATTGCAAGGGCACAGGCTAGGAATCCAAGCACAAAACCTTGGCATGCTGCAGTGCCCCACACACGCCTACTTCCTGCACCTATGTATTATGAGAGCCTAAATTAAAGGACAGAGATATATATCCTTTTACCTCTCCCCCTGTATGATATAAGGAGCTAGACAGACTTCCGTTCATTTTGTTATATTTCAGGCAGCAGCAGCTAGAACTCTCCTGGGTTTTCTCCAATGTCTCTGGGTCAGGTCAGGTCAATATAAAAATTAACCAAACGTTCTTTTACAGGGCTAACCTGACCTTTCTAAAGGAAGGGAAATCTCACCTATCATCAGTCTAAATCAGGCCTTTTCTACCCTGGACTGTAGTAGAAATCAGGTTAAACTAACAGGATATTAAACATGACTTAGCCCCTAGTACAGGCAGGGATAAATTGTATTTAAAAAGACATTAGCTGGCTGTGGCTAACTCTAGGGTTCCTAAAGGTCCTAAAGGTTAAGTTGTAGTGTGGTGATGAAAAATATATTGCTTTATAGTGTATAAGAACGATGGCTCTGAGTCTAAGCTGCACATGAGCTGTGTTTGGCCCAGATCCAGCTGCATTGGCAAGGGAAGCGGAACACAACCTTTAGGATGCCACTATAAAATAGAACAGCTGTGATAATTGGATATTTATTGTCTCACATAGATGGTCTAGCAACCAAGAACAGCTCAAATGCAGGGAGGCCCTGGACACACCTTCTTTTCTTGGGATATCCTCCTTAAGCCAAGGGCCATGGTGGTGAGAGCAGTCTACAGCCACTGTGGTGATTTACACCACTTAGGAACTCCCCTTACACAAGAACAAATCCCAAGTCATCATTTAAGGTCCCTTTATGCCTGCTTTGTGGTGCTGCAGTGGCACAAATTAGTCAAAGTATGGGAGATAACTCACTTAATGTGTTTGTCATGTAAGATCAGATGGGTTTTCACTTTGGAGAAGAGGGGGCTTGTAAAGGATGTGCTAGATAATGAAACTTAAGGGGTTCTGATACAACACCTTTGTTTCTGGAAGTGAAGGGTGACTATATTCCCCCTGAGCCTGAAGCACCCTTCCCGCACTTGGCCTGTATCTCAACTTGAACTCCATCTTCTTCGCCCATCACATAACTTGTATTTACTTGATTGGGAGTACAAATACTTTCACCTATACTAGTAAATTTATTTCTACTCTCCTTAGCTCATAAGAACATAAGAATATAAAAATGGCCATACTGGATTGGATCAAAGGTCCATCTGGCCCAGTATCTTGTCTGCCGACAGTGGCCAATGACAGATGCCCCAGAGGGAGTGAACAGAAGAGAGAATCATCAAGTGATCCCTCTCCTGTTATCCATTTCCAGCCTCTGACAAACAGAGGCTAGGGACACCATTCCTACCCATCCTGGCAAATAGCCATTAATGGACCAAATCTCCATGAATTCATCTAGTTCTTTTTTGAACCCTGTTAAAGTCCTGGTCTTCATAACATCCTCTGGAAAGGAGTACCACAGGTTGACTGTGTGCTGAGTGAAAGAAAACTTCCTTTTGTTTGTTTTAAACCTGCTACCTATTAATTTCATCTGGTGACACCTAATTCCTATGTTTTGGGAACAAGTAAATAACTTCCTTATTCACGTTTTCCACATCAGTCATGATTTTATAGACCTCTATCATATCCCCCCTTAGGCTATGTCTACACTGCAGGCTTTTTGCACAAGAACAACTGTTCTTGCGCAAAAACTTGCGGAACACCTACACTGCATGCGCGTTCTTGAGCAAGTAAATTTACTGTAAAGCTAAAATAGCCATCAAAGCTCTCTTGAGCAAAAGCACATGGCAGTGTAGACAAGCTCTTGCGCAAGATTTTTTGTGCAAGAACTCTTGCGCAAAATAGTTCTTGCACAAGAAACCTGCAGTGTAGACATAGCCTTAGACTCCTCTTTTCTAAGCTGAAAACTCCCAGTCATTTTAAATCTCTCCTCATATGAGACCCGTTCCAAACACCTAATCATTTTTGTTGCCCTTTTCTGAACTTTTTCCAATGCCAATATGTCTTTTTTGAGATGAGGTGACCACATCTGTACACAGTATTCAAAATGTGGGCATACCATGGATTTATACAGAGGCAGTAAGGGTATGTCTACACTGCCACCCTAGTTCGAACTAAGGTGGCTAATGTAGTCATTCGAACTTGCAAATGAAGCCCGGGATTTAAATATCCCAGGCTTTATTTGCATGTTCCCGGGTGCCACCATTTTTAAATGCCCCGTAGTTCCAACTACCTGCCCGCGGCTACACGCGGCATGGGCTAGGTAGTTCGAATTAAAGGTCCTAATTCAACTACCGTTACTCCCCATTGGACATTAGAGTGGTTAAACACTGGAATATATTGCTTAGGGAGGTTGTGGAATCTCCATCTCTGGAGATATTTAAAACAGGTTAGATATACATCTATCTGGGATAGTCTAGATGGTATTGGGTCCTGCCGTGATGGCAGGGGACTGGACTCGATGACCTCTCAAGGTCCCTTCCAATTCTAGTGTTTTATGATTCTATGATTCTGAAAACGTAACATTCATTCCTACCCTTTGTTTCCTGTCTTGAAGCCAGTTATCAGTCCATGAAAGGACCTTCCTCCTTATCCTATGACACCTTACTTTACTTAAGAGCCTTTGGTGAGGGACCTTGTCAGAGGCTTGCTGGAAATGTAGGTACACTATATCCTCTGGTTCTCCCTTCTCCACATGCTCATTGATCCCCTCAATGAACTCTAGTAGATTAGTAAGGCATGATTTCCCTTTACAGAAACCATGTTGACTTTCCCCCAACAAATTATGTTCATCTATGTGTATGACAATTTTATTCTTTACTCTAATTTCAACTAACGTGCCAGGAACTGACGTTAGACTTCATCATCATCATCATCATCAACAATCATAGGCTCAATGCCCGTTGGTGTTGGATGTCTCCCTCACTATTTCATTCCATTTTTCCCTGTCCAGTGCAGAGTTTCCAGTTTCTGTAGACTAGCACCACACCAGTCTACTATATCATCTACCCATTCTCTGTCGGGTCTTCCTCTCCTATTTGGACCATCCATTATGCTGAATAGCAGAGTCTTAACTTTTCGTTCATTGTTCATTCTGCAGATATGCCCGAATAGCTGTAACTTCTGTTGTATAACCTTCTACAGTAGGTTCTCTTTCAGTTGTATCTTCCTATATAATTCCTCATTGGTGACCTCCTGCATCAATCCTATTTTCAGGATCTTTCTATAACAACTCCTCTTGAATGCCAATATCTTTCTCTTCAACTCTTTCATTATCACCCATGTCTCACATCCGTACAACATGCTGCTACATACACACATTTTCAAGACGCTCAGCTTTGTTCCTAAGCTAATTGCTTTACTTTTCCACATGTTATCCATCGCCTTCAAACTCACTCTTGCTTTCACTATTCTAATTGCTATTTCCTTCTTACAGTCTAGATCACACGTCATGTTGCTCCCCAAATACGTGAATTTCTCTACGTTCCCTAGTTCGATCCCATCTAGACTGATCTTCCTTCCTATTTCCTTATCTCCAAATACCATTGTCTTCATTTTATAATCAGTCCATACTGCTTCCCTTCCTCATTTAGCACCTGTACCGTTCTTGCT
Organism: Apalone spinifera; assembly: GCA_030068395.1. Classification (NCBI taxonomy): domain Eukaryota; kingdom Metazoa; phylum Chordata; order Testudines; family Trionychidae; genus Apalone; species Apalone spinifera. Next base: position 135,386,796 of record CM057847.1, on the reverse strand, counting down.
AGCATCTCTTCATCTTCCTCGATGATAACTATATCATCTGCAATCCTCAAGTTGTTAATTCTCATCCCATCCACTGATATCCCTTCTATCTCTTCCTTGATCTTATCCATTGCTCTCTCTAGGTGCGTGATGAAGATACTTGGTGATATCGGCTCTCCTTGTCTCGTACTTCTACTCGTTCTAAACCAATGTCCCAACTCTCCGCACGTTCTACCAGTCTGTAATTGCCAGGATCACCTCTAGAGCCCTTTTAAAATATTGGCGTCACATTAGCTATTTTCCAGCCATTAGGTACAGAAGCTGATTTAAAGGCTAAGTTACAAACCACAGTTAATAGTTCAGCAATTTCACATTTGAGTTCTTTCAGAACTCGTGGGTGAATGTCATCTGGTCCTGGTGACTTGTTACTGTTAAGTTTATCAATTTGTTTTGAAACTTCCTTTAGTGCAATTTCAATCTGGGACAATTCCTCAGATTTGTCTCCTAAAAAGAATGGCTCAGGTTTGGGAATCATCCTAACATCCTCAACAGTGAAGACTGAAGCAAAGAATTCATTTAGTTTCTCCACAGTAACCTTATTGTCTTTGAGTGTTTCTTTAGCATCTCAATCATCCAGTGGCCCCACTGGTAGTTCATCAGGCTTCCTGCTTCTGATGTATTTAAAAACATTTTGTTATTCCTTTTTGAGGTTTGGCTAGCTGTTCTTCAAATTCATTTTTTGCTTTTCTCGTTATATTTTACACTTAATTGACAGAGTTTATGCCCCTTTTTATTTTCTTCACTACAATTTAACTTCCATTTTTTAAACAATGCCTTTTTATCTCTCACTGCTTATTTTAGCTGGTTGTTAAGCCACGGTGGCACTTTTTTGGTTTTCTTACTATGTTTTTAAATTTGGGGCATACATTTAAGTACGGCCTCCATCTTGGTGTCTTTGAAAAGTTTCCATGCAGCTTGCTGGGATTTTACTTGTATCACTGCACCTTTTAATTTGTATTTATCAAAACTCCTAATTTTTGTGTAATTCCCTTTTATGAAATTAAATGCCATGGTGATGGGTTGCTGAGGTGTTTTTCCCACCACAGCGATGTTAAATTTTATTACATTATGGTCTCTGTTTCCAAGTGGTCCGGTTATATTTACCTCTGAGACCAGATCCTGCACTCCACTTAGGACTAAATCAAGAATTGCCTCTCCCTTTGTAGATTCCAGAGCCAGCTGCTCCAGAAGCAGTCATTTAAGGTATCAAGAAATTTTATCTCAGCATCCCATCCTGAGGTGATGTGTACTCAGTCAAGATGGGGATAGTTGAAATCCCCCACTATTCTTGAGTTTTTTAGTTTGATAGCCTCTCTAATCTCTCTTAGCATTTCATAGTCACTATCACTGTCTTGGTCAGGTGGTTGAATGGTACTGCTCTGAGTATTGCTTCTTCTGCTGCTTGGATTTTGTGCTTATTGTATCCCATGTAGTGACAACATTGGCTATAATTGAAATAACTTTTATGTTCATAGTTAACCATACATGTATGGTTAACTCTTTTCCCATTAGATATGGATCATAAAAGAAGGTGGGTGCTCTAAATACAATTTTGTTTTTATTGCAAATACACAATAGCCTAAACACTCCCCATGTTGAATTGCAAACTGATAACTTGATATATCTGAGAGGTCAATACCTATTCCCCTGTTGTTCAAGAATTATGGAAACATTGGAAAAATATAGGCACAGATTGAACACTTAAAACAATTTCTACGCTTTTATAATTTGAGAATGTAGTATTGTAATCTGAGAATATTCCCTCCTGATTCCTCAATTGTCCTTTGGGAACAACAAAAAGACTACCCCAAAGAGTCTGCATGCTAATATAAGACTTTGGTCACACTGTACTGATAAGACCCTCATTCATCCATTATAGAAATGACCAATAAAGCTTAGTTAATTAGATCACATTCCTATCTCAGTGTTTCTATTTAACCAAAATGGGTGTGGATATAAAATGTTTTACCATATTAATAGATTTGCAAGATTATTTACTGAGCTCTGTAAGCTTAACTGTAGTTCTCTGGTATCACAGCTCTGAATTTAGATTTTGTGAAAGCCCCAATCCTGTAAACACAACTAAGAATATCATATATTATCATAAGGACCCTAATAAAATCCATGGGACTCCTGGGAATAAAAAACACTGCAACTTGGATAGAGTAGCTAACGTAAAGGAATAGGTTTGTTTTCCCTGCTTCATATTATTTACTGTACAAGAATTTTAAGGGTAGTCCTCAATCAAGTCTGTATCTTTTAAAATAAATATTTAATCAGAGATATGGGGAGGGGATAATTAATATGGCAGCTATTAGAAACAAGAATAAAGAAACTGGATATGGTGTAGAACCCAATCTCTCAAATGTCTTTCAAATACAGGAGGGAAAAGACTTGGATAACTATGTCTTGGGAGGTGGCATGGCCTAGTGGCTGGATCACGGGAGTGGAACTCAGGAAATATGGCTTTGTGACTTATCTGCTTGATGACTTTGAGCAAGCCACTCTGCCTCATTTGCCCATCTATAAAATGGAGATAGAGCTGGTTGGGAACCAGAATTTCCATTCTGAAGAAAATTCTGATATTGGATCCCCCCCCCACATTACCCCGCCCCCCTCCATTCTAAATCAAAGGAAAGCTAAAGTTTCCAGTTGAACAAGAATTGTGAAAATTTTTGATTCAGGAGTCCCTTGTTTACACACCCAAGACAGCATTAGCCTTTTTGGCCACAGCATCATAGTGGGAGCTCATGTTCACCTGATTATCCATAATGGCCCTCAATTTTTTTCCCCAGAGTCACTGCTTCTCAGAATAGAGTATTCCCATTGTGTACGTATGTATACATTTAGCCATATTAACTAGCACCCAGTTTTCCAAGTGATACAGAGCACTCTGTGTCAATGACCTCTCCTCTTCATTAATTAGCACTTATTAGGGATGTAAACATTTTAAAAAAATTATTAACTGTGTAACCAATAACATTTCTATTAGTTTCACAGTTAACTGTGACTCTTGGGGGGGGGGCACAAGTGCTCCCAGCCTCATGGGGCTGCCAAAGTCACTGGGGATGCTGGTGCTCCCAGCCCCGTGGGGCAGCCAGAGCCTCCAGTGTTCCTGGCCATGCAGGTCTGCCAGGGCCAAAGCTCCCAGCAGCTGTGCAAAGAGTTTAACCAGTACTGGTAATTAACCGGTACTGGTAATTACCTAAACTCTTACATCCTTACTGCCTACCCCAATTTCTATGTTGGTTTCATATTTTCTTCCAGGTGAACCTCTCTCTAGTGCTGCACCCTCAGGATTTGACTGGTGCTGAATCAGAGATTTTGCTGGACCACTGGAGGTCAATATTGTCTAGTAGAATTACCAACATTTCCACTGCTTACTGGGCTCTTAGAAGATGTGTAGGGGTAAATTAGAGCTAAATAACAGCACAGAACACTGAAAGACAGGACTGGTGGCTCTAAACAAACTTTACCAGACCACAGGAAACTTGGCTATCCCCAAAGTGGACATAAGTGGACATTTGGCTAACTAAAATCATGCAGACCACGGATGTTGCTGGACCAGGAAGTGCCAGACTAGAGAAGTTCTGCCTGTAAAAGTATTAAGAATTAAGACTCAATACCTTTGGAACTGCCACTAGAAGCCAATCTCTGTGAGGATTTCTCATTACACTTTGAGATCTACAAGTTAGCCATCTTTAATCCATTTAATGTGTGCCATGTTAACTTTATATCTTTCTAGCTTTTTAACGTTGTGCAGTATCAAGCCAAATGCCTTATAATATAATAAATAAACACTATTACCTTTCTCAACCAAACTTGTAATATCTTTAACAAAAATGTATATCAAGTTAGTTTGATTTGCTGTATTTTTCATAAACTTATGTTGATGGGTTTTAACTCTTGATTTATCAATTGTTTCATCAGCAACTCCATTATTGTATCCAGGATTGGTGTCATACTGACAAGTGTATAGCTACTGTTAGCTGTCAGTTATCATAGGGTTTTACCAGTTGAGAGCTGTGATATTTTGGGCTATTTTGTTGCCCTGCTGACACTGGCTATGCTTCTCAGGAGTTCTTGGGAGGGACGAAGCCTCTTGATCTGCCCATCCCCCTCCCAAGACATCTCACACACCAATTATTCCACGTCATATCCCTTCCCATGACATGGCGTTTGCAGCATGCAAAGAATTCTTGTCTGAGGGATGCAGATTTTTTTTTCTGCAGAATATATCATAGAACACTAGAACTGGAAGGGACCTCGAGAGGTCATTGAGTCCAGGCCC
>CM057847.1:135354037-135373308 GCA_030068395.1 Apalone spinifera | reverse complement strand
TTGGTATATATGGTTGTGCCGATTTTCTTCCACATATTGATCTGAGAAAGTGGGGCTGGCCCACGAAAGCTCATCACCTATAAACCATCTTTAGTCTTTAAAGTGCTACATAGTTCTGTCTTTTGTTTCAGCAACACCAGACTAACACGGCTGCATCTCTATCAGAAATTATTAGGTACATTGACAATAATCAAATCCCAGCAAACTTCATGGAAACTTTTCAAAGGCACCATGATGGAGGCCGTACTTAAATGTATGCCCCAAATTAAAAAAATACATAGTAAAGAAACAAAAAAAGTGCCACCATGGCTTGAACAGATAAAAGAAGCAATAAGAGATAAAAAGGCATTGTTTAAAAAGTGGAAGTTAAATTGGTAAATAAATGAGGAAAATAAAAAGGGGCATAAACTCTGTCAAATTAAGTGTAAAATATAATAAGAAAAGCCAAACATGAATTTGAAGAACAGTTGGCCAAAACCTCAAAAAGGAATAGCAAAATGTTTTTTAAATACATCAGAAGCAGGAAGCCTGATAAACTACCAGTGGGACCACTGGATGATCAAGGTGCATTCAAAGACAATAAGGTCATTGTGGATAAACTAAATGAATTCTTTGCTTCAGTCTTCATGGCTGAGGATGTTAGGGAGATCCCCAAACCCGAGCCATTCTTTTTAGGTGACAAATCTGAGGAATTGTCTCAGATTGAGGTGTCATTTGAAGAGGTTTTGAAACAAATTGATAAACTTAACAGTAACAAGTCACCAGGACCAGATGACATTCACCCAAGAGTTCTGAACTCAAATGTGAAACTGTGGAACTATTAACTGTGGTACAGCTTCTGTACCTAATGACTGGAAGATAGCAAATGTGATACCAATAGAACAGTGTTCCCTCCAAAGTGGGTGGCAGCACAGCTTCACAGGTGATTAATCAGCCCCACCCACTCTGACTGGATGGGGCTGCTTGATTACCAGTGAAGCTGTGCTGCCATGCAGCTTATAGGGAATACTGGTCTAGTGGTGATCCTGGTAATTACAGACTGGTAATTCTAATGTCAATACCAGGCAAATTAGTTGAAACTAGAGTAAAGAATAAAATTGTCAGATACATAGATGAACATAATTTGTTGGGGAAAAGTCAACATGGTTTCTGGAAAGGGAAATCATGCCTTACTAAGCTACTAGAGTTCTTTGAGGGGGTCAACAAATGTATGGACAAAGAGGATCCAGTGGATATAGTGTACTTTGATTTCCAGAAAGTCTTTGACAAGGTCCCTCACCAACTGATTCTAGTTGAAGTAAATTGCCCTGGGATAAGAGAGAAGGTGCTTTTATGGATTGCTATCTGGTTAAATGACAGGAAACAAAGGGTAGGAATAAATGGTAAGTTTTTAGAACAGAGAGAGGTAACTAGTGATGTTCCCTAAGGCTGTGTCTAGACTGGCATGATTTTCCGCAAATGCTTTTAACGGAAAACTTTTTCTGTTAAAAGTATTTGCGGAAAAGAGCATCTAGATTGGCACAGATGCTTTTGCGCAAAAGCACTTTTTGCGGAAAAGCATCCGTGCCAGTCTAAACGCACTTTTGCCATTGGGGCTTTTTTGGGATCTTTTTTCAAAAAGATCTCACCAAAGTAAGTGATTGGGCAACAAAATGGCAAATGAAATTTCATGCTGATAAATGTAAAGTAATGCACATTGGAAAAAATAATTCCAGCTATCAATACAAAATGATGGGGATTAATTTAGCTATAACTCCTCGAGCGAGAGAGAGATTTTGAAGTCATTATGGATAGTTCTCTGAAAACATCCGCTAAATGTGCAGCAGCAATCAAAAAAACAAATAGAATGTTAGGAATCATTAAAGGGAAAGAGACTAAGACAGAGAAAACCTTACTGCTTCTATTTAAAACTATGGTATGCCCATATCTTGAATACTGTGCACAGATGTGGTCGCCTCATCTCGAAAAAGATATATTGGCATCGGAAAAGGTTCAGAAAAGGGCATAAAAATGATGAAGGGTTTGGAACTGGTCCCATATGAAGAAAGATTTAAAATGACTGGGAGTTTTCATCTTAGAAAAGAGGAGATTTAGGTGGGATAAGATAGAGGCTTATAAAATCATGAGTGATGTGGAAAAAGTGAATAAGGAAAAGTTATTCACTTGTTCCCAAAAACATAAGAACTAAGGGTCACCAAATGAAATTAATAGGTAGCAGATTTAAAATAAATTAAAGGAAGTTTTCCTTCACACTGCACACAGTCAACCCGTAGAACTCCTTGCCAGAAGATGTTGTGAAGACCAGGACTTTAACAGGGTTCAAAAAAGTACTAGATATATTCATGGAGGTTAGGTCCATCAATTGGTATTAGCCAGGTTGGGTAGGAATAGTGTCCTTAGCCTCTGTTTGTCAGGCTGGAAATGGATGACAAGAGTGGGATTATTTACTAATTCTCTGTTCTGTTCAATCCCTCTGGGGGATCTGGCATTGGCTACTGTGAAAGACAGGATACTGGAATAGATGGATCTTTGGTCTGACCCAGTATGGCTCTTCTTATATTCCTTAGGTGGCTGATGATTGCATCTGATGTGTTACTCAGAGGTATTGACAGGCCGGCTTCTGTGGAGTTACATCAGCAGGACAGACCTAGTGAATTACTTTTATGTGTAATGAAGTGGGGCAAATTCTGTGCTCCAGTCTAGCAGAGCTCGTCAAAGTTGTGTTTAGGTTAGCTCACCTATGTTGCTGTCTGTTCTGGAGATGACTGGTTCCTGATATACAGGTTACTCTACATGATGCCCAGTTGCCTATAGCTCTAAGGGGCCATAACAGTCACCAAGGATTGCTAGAGCGTAAAGATGTCTGGGGGGCACGTTGCTTTTCCTTTGCCTCCCCTCCCCACCTCACTGAATTACTCTACATTTACCCCTACCTCTACTGCCCTGTCCATGCACTTGCCCAGTGGACATCTATTTTTAAATTTGTTCTGGCTTATACCACAGTGATGAGCGTTTCATAGCTCTGGTCTATCTACCGACAATGCCCTGAGTATGGTTCCCTACAGTCCAACTTTGCTGCCTCTCAGATATACTGCTTTCATCAAGAATATGTTAGGGAGCATGACACAGAGCAAAAAGCTGTTCTTGGGCCAAACTTATTGAGGGTTTAGAGATTGCAGACTGTTATCATACACTCTCTTTGGCCTGGCCTATCCAGATGGTGAGTTTCTGCATGGTGAAACAGCAGCAGCTCCTTTCTTGCCTTTTTGACAGTCCTAAGTAGCGTTAGTTGCAGTACTCTGGTATGGAGGTGATGAATGAATGGATGAATGAATGGATCAGCCTTTGAGAAGAATGTTTCCTTCGTAGTCAAACATGAAAAAGGTTGTTTTGGTAACTGTTACTATTTGGTTGACCAGAAGTAAAAATGAATTAGGAGGACCCTGAGAGTAGACATTACTTGGTTCATTGATCAGTCTACAGCCTTCAACTAAGGGTGAAGTTATATTACAACTGTCCTGTGTATTCTGTCCTTCACGTTCCAATTTCCTTCATATATGGAGATTGCTAGTAGACAGCAGGCTGTGTTCTGGGTGAGGAGGACACAGATTTGGGTGCAGCCTTATAGACTTGATTCCATACACAGCATCTCCTTACTGCTTTTACATTGATGTGATAGAACTGATCCCTGCAGTAGTATCTCAGGCTATGTCTAGGTTACAATGATCTATCAGAAAAAGGTACGTAAAATGCGCTCCACAATTTGTGTACCTTTTTCCGATAGGTTTTTCAGAAGAGGCTTTTCTGAAACTTGGCCTGTCTACACTAGGCCACATTTTGGAACATCCTCCTCTTTCAGAAGAGCCCTTCTTCCTCGTGGAAGGAGGAAAACAGGGCTTCCGAAAGAGTGCATCTGCTCGTCTGCAAAAAAAAAAAAAAAAAAAAAGCAGAAAAGCAGATGTGTTCCCTGGACATGGTGGAGTTAAACCCCCGTAGTCTAGACATAGTCTCAAGATGGAGAAGCAGTTGCCCTTCATGAATCTTTAGAATTTGCACCACTGTAGGGAGGCCCTTCATCTCAATAAATGATTTTTTTTCCATAAGGAGTTTGAACTATAACATATTTCAGGTTGTTTTTGGAAGGCATGGCTAGGGGAGCCTAGGAAGAATGAGTCTGAAGAGTGCAGCATGCTACACCCTGGTTCAAGAAGGGGAGCCCATTGAGAGCGTAAAACCCACAGCTAGGGCAGAGGAAGAAGGATTAGAGTTCATGAAGTGCCAGGCTGCAATGTAGGAGCCCAAGAAAAATATCTACAAGTTCTGGTGAAAGCAGCGAAACCAAGAAATGATTGGCATACTGAACACAGGTCTGGGTCAAAGTAAAGTCCTAGATGGAGTACCTGCAGCCTTACCCTAAGTCATAGGAGTGGGGGCAGCAAGTGTACAGTGCCAGTCTGTGGTCAGGGGAGACTGGGAGAAGTGTGTGCAGTACAGACACATACCAACAAAGTGATGTGGAGCTCTGGAATACCATGCTGACCTGTAGTGGGGAGCCAGGTATCAGCCTGTAGCACTGGTTTGCAGTGAGAAAGCTGAGCCAGAGAGGGATGAAATGCATGTGGACACTGCTCAAGGTAGGCAAGGGGGCAGGGCACCAGCTGAGGAGTCTGACAAGGCTCAGCGGCCCTTAACCAAGGGTGATATAGAGCATAGGAGAAAATATCCTCCCAATAGCAACTCTGGAAAATGTGTGGCCCCAGGACAAGTCAGGGGACCCAGAACGAGTGGTGGGAGTGGTTCAGGTCCAGGGACTCCACAGCCGCTGCAGCTCAGCTCGAGATAGCGAGAGCATCATCCAGGAGCGGAGTAGCTTGGACTCCGCCTAACTGACACCCAACTTCCCCCTCCCTCCTCAAAGCCAGCAGCAGCAGCATCCGCCCTTCTCCTCCAGCCAGCCCTGTGCGTACAGCCTGCCTGTGCACTCAGCCTGCTAGCTGCAATCCCGAGCCCCTCTCCCACCCAGGGAGGATGGGCTGCAAGAGGCAGCAGGAGGGCAGCCCCAACCCTTCCTAGAGCTGGGCAAACAAAGGGAGCAGCAGCAGCCGGGCTGGGGTGGATTCAAGCAACCATGAAAGGCTGGGTCTCCGCCTCCTCCGCCGCTGCCGCCGGAGAGCTGCTGGCTGCTGCTGCCGAGGAGCAGAGGGCTCCGCTGTGAAGGGAGGAGGCGGGATTGGTTTTGCCTCGCCAAGGTAGAAGGGGCAGGGGCCAAGGCGGCAATAAACATGTCTTCTTCGGCGGGGCCCCGCGGCCCTCGCCCCCCCACGGTGCCTCCCCCGATGCAGGAGCTGCCCGACCTGAGCCACCTGACCGAGGAGGAGCGGAACATCATTCTGGCCGTGATGGACCGGCAGAAAGAGGAGGAAGAGAAGGAAGAGGCCATGCTCAAGTAAGCGGCCGCCCGGCGGTCACTCAGGCGGGGCTGGGGGCGGGGGAGCGAGGCCAAGGCGGCCAAGTGGCTGGGCTGCCCCGACTCCGGCCCCTGCCCCGGGTCGTGCCCTGCACAGCCCCCACCTCGCGGCCCTGAACTTCCTCCTCTTCCGCCCCACCCATGGGGACCGCCTCCCGGCCCTGCGGGAGCCTCCTACCTGAGGAGACCCACGGGCAGCGGGGGAAGCGCGGAGGGGGGGGCCTCGCCCCACACCCCCGCCGGGATAAGCAAAGGAAGCCCCCGGACTGCTCCCCTGCCGGGGCGCGCTGCAAGAGGGGAGATCTTGCCTTATTGGGGAAACCCCCCACATTTGGGGAAGGGATTCCTCTGGGGGCTTTAAAACCCCGCCCGTTACGGGAGGGTAATGGGTGGGGTTTCCCTAGGACAGAGCCTTCAAAAAACACCATGCTGCCCCCACTTGGCTCCGTGTGAACGGAATCCTGCCATTGGGGATCAGGCAGCAGCAACCTGCCTCTCCCTCCGCTACTTCCACCCCCTGCGGGGAGGGTTTCTCCAGCGGGGCTAATCTTCCTTTTGGGACCCCTTCTTCTGCCTGGCGGCTGCTGTACACTGGGCAAGGATGGGGTTAGGAAGCATCTGGTTGTAGAGGGGGGAGTTTTGATGTGGGAAAGCACTATGTGTTCATAATTAGGTACCCAGTTCCTTATAGAGGGCGGGGTTTATACCTGTGTTGGTAGGCTAGAGAGGGAATTGTAGATTTATTACACTGTTGATTACATAGAGAAAGATGTAGGAGGCTCAGAGTGTCGATGGATGCCATATTTGGAAACTAGTCTCTCCTGCCTCTGTTGCACCTTTTATCTCTCCGCCCCCCCCCCTTCCTTGCAAAACAACACCTATGTGACCTCATTTTCTATCCTCCTCCATTAGCAGCAGGCTTCAAATGTAATGTTACTAAATTGCCTCCTGTGAGTGATGAGACTAAACAGATTGATATTGTGGCCTGAGGAAGACAGCCACCCTCCAGGCCTATTCACTTTTGGATGGAAATGGCAGAATAGGTAACTGATTACAGACAAAGCTCTTCATGTGATCCAGAACCTTTCTATCCTGTAAGGTGTGTCCTTGCCTAGTATTTCCCATTCCCTGCTGTGTGTTTGGAGGATAGGGCTGGTGGCTTGCACAAAAGGTGTGACATGTTGTGTGCAGGGTTTTTCTTTTGACTGTATCAGAAATAATCAGTTTTAAGGCGCGTGTTCCAGTTTTTATGCTTTCCCTTGTAAGCCAACAATGTAATCTATAATGGATAGAAATATTGAATCTTTGTAGTCTCTTAACCTCTGTGCCATATATTGCAAACAATTTGAAGCTGATGGCAATGCTTGATTGTGCTGTTGTTTCTGTTCTTTAAAATCAGGGCTGGGATTTGCATTTCTGCAGTGGCTGCTGCTGCTGGTATTAACTGCAGAAATGTACACTGAGGCCCATGAGCTAGTGATGCTTATTGCCTGGGACCAGGACTAAGGATGGGGGTGTGGCACAGAGAGCTGAGATGGGGATGCAGAGTTCAGTTCACTGCTGCTATGGTTCTGTGTGGGGGGTGTGGTCGACACTTTATTGGGCTTGGGATAAGAGCAGATTTGTGAAACTGCACTCTATTAGCCAATGTGGGGGATAAGCATTCAGGGTCACTTTTGGTGTCTATTCTTCATAAGAGAACTGAAAAGAAAATGCTTGCAAAATGCTGTAAACTACGTTACTACTCCTCTCCAGCCTCTGTCCTCTACTTCTCTGCCCACCGCTACTTCCATATAAATGTTTAGGTGTTATTGTGTGGAATATAGCATTTTTAGTTCCATGTCCATTGCTAGAGCAAACTTTTTGTTAGGACATTTTTTTTCCAGTGCTATAATTGCCAAAGGCAAGGTAAGGGATTTCTTCACTGCTTTCATATTAGCATCTGGGAAGTCTGGAACAATGTTTAAAATGTTTCCCACAAGGGTGCTGAAAATCTTCAAAGCTTTTGCTAGAAGACTTGGGGCACTGTTCAAACTTAATTTTTTTGCGCAGGTCAAAAATTGCCCTTTGTGGATTCTGCTTAAAAATTGGGTCTCTCTACATTGCTTTAGGGTTTTTTATGCCAAAAAGAATTTCTTGTTATTTGGTCCATGTAACATTTTTTTTCAAAGATGTCTGAATAATAGGTAAGACTTTGCATCAGGCTGAGAAAAATGTGATTTTTAGATGGCTGGGCTGAATTTCCAGCTTTAGCAGGAGGGTGAAAGCTTATAAACTTTGCTATATAGTTATATATCGTTTATGGGAATTAGGTCAGAGTCGGTAGTTTTCATCTAGTTATGATTTTGTATGTTGTACAGAATCATTATATCTTCTAGAATCATTGTAATTTTCTCTATCTAGCCAGCACTACACTTTTTTTTCTGGGATACGAATTATACATCCTATTCCTTATAGATAGGAATAGGATACCATTCTGAACAAGAATTTCCTGCCCTAATTCTGAAGAGAGATGTATGCGTTTTACACACATGATGGTGTACACACATCTAGGTAATAAATCGCATAGCCATATTATTTATTGTGAGTCCTAGACCATGTTACCTACCCACTATCTATTAATCTGTCTCCAGCAGGAATAGTTCTAACATTCCAAATGTCTGAGCAGCTTCAAACAGCTATTGGTTTTCTTTTTAAAATAATCTGATAAGGAAATGTTTCCTTCCGCAGCACCCACATCCCAAATATGGAACATTCTCTCAAAGTAATGCTGGCCTGAGATGCCAAATGGACAATATTCATTCCTGGACCAGTGACAGGTTTTCTGCCCAATATCTCAGTATGGAAGATGGATGCACAAAGGGACAGAATTAAGGTTGCACAGGCAAACATAAATCTGGCCATTTCCTAATTTTTGAGTGTTTGATTCTGCAAAGTAAATATTTTAAATATAGTTTTATTGTATGCAGTACACGTGCAAGCTTTATGATAAATAGGACTCAGAGCTGAACACACTAAAACTGTGTAAAGTCTAAAATGCAAGATTGGATCGCACTGCTGGATCCGATCTGAAATTTTGAAAGCTATGTCTTTGAACCCACCTTTACACATGCTTTTGACACAGTAAAATAACTCCCACTCTAATTATATTATGCAGAAAATCTGACTAGATGATCACAATAATCCTTTCTGGCCTTAAAATCTATCAATCTGTAAGTTAATGGGTATCATTGGTGGCTAGCAGGAGGGATAGTGTAAAGGAGGAGGGGGAAGTGTAGAGTCCTTGTATAGGAACTCCCCAGAGCAAAAGGGTGTTATAAATCTAGATTTTGATGAAAATTCTGCAGAAGAGACAACCTTTTTAATATGCTTTCCTTCTAATATTTCATTGGTTGGGAATCTGGAAAATGCGAGTGTTCCAAGAATTAAAAAAAAATTTGTTTCCCTTCCAAATCGTATTCCATTTTATTTTGTAGGCTGTACCTAAGCTTTCTTTTTTGCTTCCTTTAACACTGGAATAAAACTATCAAAAGTACTGTATTGCTGCCTCCATCAGGTGATTAGTGAGTTAACATATTGCTGAGCATTTTTAGCACTTTCATTTAATACTTAAGTAAAAAAAGTTTTAAATATTTGAATAGTACTGACCTTATATTGTGAAAACTATAGACCAAAATATCTGCTAGTGGAAATGGGCACAGATCAGTTGACAACAATGCAATTTTGCTTATTTGCACCATGAATATTTTGGTTCAATATTTGTTTTCCCCTTTAACCACTTATATGTGCAAATATATATAACTATTCACTGGCTCACATCTAAAACTATACTGTAAGGGCCAAATTCTGAACTCTTATAAAATGGTCAGGTCCAGAGTAACTTCACAGAAGCAAAATAAGTGCTCTGGATTTTCACTGATATAAAAATAGGCTCAACATTCTTCAGTACTTTGGTCTATTTGTAATCTCAAGTAGTATAATTTGGTGGACTTGGAAAATAGGGACATTTTGTAAGGCACTCAGCTGGCATTTTACCTTTGAGTTTAATGGGAGCAGAGTTAGGCCAACACTTGAATGCTTTTGAAAATCTAACCTATAATATTTTTTTGGAAAAATGACCCTATAATACTTGTATCTGCAGGGCAACTTTAGTCTGCAATGGCTGTACTGGGGAAAACATTTCATAAGATCCCATCTGATTAGATACAAAGATCAAAAATACTTGATTCTGCTCTTTTTGGATATACTTGTGCATAAAACCTCAAATTACTGACAGACGTTTTCACATGATCACGACTAGGGAATTTATACTAGATTCTTCAGTGAGAGCCAACTGAAAGATCTGAGGAATGCATGGATAGCTTTTTAAATCTGCGCTTCTGCCATCTGGGGCCAGTATTTAATCCTTACATTATCCTGTGTATATTTGGGAAATATATGAGTATGCCTAGTTTTGGAATGTAGGCATTGAATGGGGTTCTTAGCCATTTCTTCACCTATCATAACAGATTATAAAGAATGGATTGCATTATAAGAACATAAGAATGGCTATATTGGAAGATCCATCTAGCTCAGTATCCTGTCTTTCAGTAGTGGCCAATGCCAGGTGCTCCTAGGGAATGAGCAGATAAAGTGATTCATCCCCTATCACTCAGTCCCAACTTCTGACAAACAGGGACACCATCCCTGCTCATCCTGGCTAGTAGCCATTGGTGTGTAATTTTTGTTTGTAGAAATGCTTGTTACCTAAGTAGGACAGTTTGTTCAAGGATTGGCTAGTATGTGGGACTGCGTTTTTATTCTCTCTCTATATATCACCTTCAAAATATGATTGTGTATGAAATGCTGATGTCCACAGAGAGAGTTTGAACATGAAAACCATGATCTGAATATATTTGTTAGCACTATAGTGATGAGCAAAGCTTGTTGTGATTTTTCAGTTGTTACATACAAAACCATTCATACACTCACAACTTTGAAGACGTGAAGGGACAAGGAAATGAAGAACTGCTTCCATATACCTCTCCATTGGATGTTGAATTTCTGTATTCGCATACATGCCTGAATTATTGTCCACCATATAGGCTGCATCTTGTCCTTTGCTCTCACTGGACCATGCATTCTCGCTCTTTGTGAACAATTCAGTGGAATCATTATTAGCTCTGCTGTAGACTGGGAGGAGTGCATGACGGTGACCTCTCTCATGAGCTCAGATGTTGCTGTTTTAAATGCCACCATAAATGGTTAAACTTACTTATTTTGGGCACTCATACTTGGAACAGAAAGGAACCATGAACCTGGTGATATGCACTGAAGCAGGCTGCTACTCTGCAACTCTGCATGGCATAGAGTAATGTGGTAGGAACGGTGTCTCGGTTCCCTCTTGTTTTTTTTATAACTACTTGTTTTCAGACCAAATTATTTAACATTCCCCCTGCCTGGCATTCAGTATATTAAGATCTTCTAAATATGCAATTTCCTTTAGTCCCTCAGGACCAAACTCTTCCCCAGGTTAATAGATTCCACATCCCGCCTTTCTTCCATTGTTTACCGTTTCTGTCTGGTTAAGGGTCAGCCTTCCCTCCTAGGGCACGTCTATACTTGGCACAAGACCAATGCTCCAGAGGTTGATCTTCTAGTGTTTGATTTAGCAGATGTAAACACTACCAGGCCCTAGAGATGTTCAGTAAAGACTAGCTACTCTAGCTCACAGTAGCCAGCCCTTCACAGAACCCCTCTTTTCTCCTGGTGTGGTTCAAGGTCTCTACCACCTCCATGGCATGGCATTCTCCTTTCTAAGCTAACTACTCACTTGCCCTGTAATTTCTCATGGTTCTCTAGAGGCTTCTGATCTCATCTCTGCCTCAGGCTCCTTTTAGGTAGATGGTCTGCTTGTCTTGTGGCTTAACTTGCATGCTGAAGTGGAGAAAATAAGCAAACTAGTCACCAGTAGGACCTGTCCCCCCCCCCCCTTAAAGAGCTATTTACCTTGGGACAGGCACTTCCCAAGTGGTTTCTGGGTGAATTGGGCACATTAATAGGCTAGAGTTAAAACTGTTGACAATTTTTCTAATACCTGCACCATTTCAGATTCTGGAGATCTATTGTGAAATTCTGAAGGCAGATTGGAGCCATTAGGGCAGTGGTAATTTTCTCTGAATTTAGAGGTTGGGTGATGAACACCAATTTCTGGGTAGAATAAGTGCTCCCGTATCACAAGTCAATCATGCATTGTAAATGCCTTAAATCTAGAGTTATTTTTACAAACTTAATTATGTGCAATTTGTCAGTACATTACTCACAAAAAGAAACAAAACCCAACCATGCTAAAAGCTTAAGAGTTAAAGTATGGGCTATATACTCACATGAAAAATATGACTGCAGGATCAAGCCTTTAATAATTAGAATATTTTAAATGTGATAATGAACGTTTGTTTATTTCAAATAATATACATGTGTATTCTTTAACTGGGAGTTACAGATTTTTGGAACATATTTGTGTCATATTTCTAGCCATGACATGATAGGTACTGGTAGGTTTGGATGGTATAAAGCAGTAGCTCCCTATCTTTACACACTACTGTACTCCTCCTTTCAGGAGTCTAATTTGCTTTGCACATCCCAAAGTTCAGCTCACTTAAACTACTTGCTTACAAAGTCAGACATAAAAATACAAGTCTCTTACTTAAAATTACTTCCCTTTTCATATTTACCATGTAATTATAGAATAAATAAATTGGAATATGAATATTGGACTTACATTTCAGTGTATTCTATATAGAGCGGTATAAACAAGTCATCTATATGGAATTTTAGTTTTTACTGATTTTGCTAGTGCTTTTTATGTAGCCTGTTGTAAAACTAGGCAGATATCTAGATGAGTTTATGTATCCCTGGAAGATCTTTGTGTAACCCCAGGGGTATAAGCAGGTGTGCCGATGGGAAGGGGCAAAGGGGGCAATTGCTTCAGGTCCTGGTGATTTAGCTGCCTATGGCAGTGAAAGCCTCCATGCCTTTTAAATTGCCACCAGAGCCTCAGATGGTAGGCGCTGGGCAGTACTGAATGGGTGGTGATGGGAGGCTAGCACTCCCAACCCCCTAAGGCTCTGCCCATTCTGGGAGTGCAGAGCTGACCCCCTCCCATCTCCTTCCCCTCCATCAGGGTCCTGGCAAGTCTGTCAGTCTTCCTAGGTACAAGTACATCTTGTTGAGAACTGTTGATATAAAGTATAGCACATGTAAGTTCAGGTTGAACCTCTCCAGTCTGGTACCCTCAGAACCTGACTGGTGCTTAACCAGAGAATTTGCCAAACCATAGGAGGTCAATATTGTCTAGCAGCATTACCAACTCTTCCACTGCTTACTGGGTTCTTAGAGGACATTTAGGGTATGTCTATACAGCAAAGTTATTTCGGGATTCAAAAGGTATCCCAAAATAGCTGCCTTGTGTCTTTTGAATGCGTCTGCTATTTTGAAATATAACGGACATGCTATTTCATCATCCCTGTAAACCTCATTGTACGAGAAGTAAGGGATGGCTCGAAATAATGCTGTATTTTGAAATTTGGCGCAGTGTAGACTGTGCCAAATGATGAAATAAGCTACTTCGAAATAGACTCGAATTGTAGTTTTCCGATAATCAATACTTTACTTAATATAGCTGAGTATTTTCTTTGGTGCTGTGTTCTTTTATTGAAATGTTGACATAGAATGGAAAAACTAAGTTACAATTTTCCAACAATAAAATATATCAATTGGGAATTTTTTATATATGTAGAACAGCAAGGCTGTTAGATAGTTGATGGGTACTCTGACAGTGCACAGAAAGTTTAGAGAGGAGGACAGGAGTTATAAAAGCTTTGCACTTATCCCCTGTGTAACTCTTTTGACTTTGGCTCTGAATGATTTCTCCATTTTCAGTATTTATAAAAACTCCCTGGCCTGTCTCTTTCTGGTACAGGTTGAACCTCTGTGGTCTGGGATGCTCTGGTCCAGCAACATCCATGGTCTAGCAAGACCATAAACGTTGCTTGGTCGGAGGTCCCCAGCCACAGAGGTTGCCAGTGACTGGAGCTCACAGGGCCAGTGGCCTATGGGCAGGGAGCCTGGCCAGTGGGCTGGCAGCTGGGGGCAGAGAGCCCTGGCAGCTGGGGAGTAGAACACTGCCAACTGGAGCTCAACTAGCTGCTGGAAGCAGGGAGCCCTAATGGTTGGAGGCATGGAGTCCTGCTGTGGCCAGAATGATTCTGGCCCAGAGTGTAGTCCCACCAGCGGGGAGCAGGGAGCTTTGCTGGCCACAGGCACGGAGCCCTGCAAGTTGTGAGTGTGGAGCCCCATCAGCCAGAGTGGGGCTGGTGGCTTGGAGATGAGCCCCACCAGAGGGATGGGGGCATCAAAGCCCAGTAAGCGAGATGGGGCAGTGCACTGGCCGGGACTGTGGCCAGGAGTGAAGCCTCAAGAGAGCCCGAGACCATCCAGCAAACTTCCTTGTTCAGCACCGCTCAGATTCCGAGAATGCTGGACGAGGGAGGTCCAATCTGTATCCTAAATTACCCAATCAGTCCTTCTCTATGTCTAGCCTTTCACACAGTGCTCATCACTGTATTATCTGAATCAATTACGAATTCTGAAAGAACCATAATAAAAGATCACTCTCTTTTTTTTCCCTCTACCCTTCTCTTCAGTAGCAAATGTTTTTTATGGGGGAAGTAAAAGGCCTTTTTTCAGTTTTTTTTTAAATTTAGTTTAATGGTCATGATTTTTATGCAGTAGAGCATAATCAGCTATGGATTAGAAATACCAGATCAGTAAATGTATACTTTATTATAAAAACAGGTAAGAAATGGAAGCTATTTGTTGTTTAGCACCTCCTCACCTTGCTGTTCTTTGTAGATGCCACTCTAACAAAATGTTGCTTTTTTTTTCATTATATGAAGCAATTTCCTATATACCAAAGTAGAGTTCTGCAAATCTGTGGCTATCCACAGAGCATTTTTGTGGATTTCAGATTTGTATCTATACAGGGTTCTACTTACATGCTGGTGCTCCTGTCTCTGTGATTGGAGGGATAGTTTAAATGCTTGGTCTGAGTGTATAATGGAGAAACTTTCTGCTTATATTAGTACAAACAGTTAATTGGATAAAGTATTGAAGGAAATTCCTCACCTTTGCTTTGGTACCACGATGCTGAGTTAAAAGGACCTGAGTGACCTAAGCAGATCTTAAAAATTCCTAGGAGTAGAAGGTATGCCAGGCCTGGGAGGGGCATGTCAGGAGCATGCCATGCTGTGGAGATTCTGAGTGGTATTGTGGACCCTAAGGCAAATCTAATAGAATGTAGTAACTTAAATGACACACCCCGGAGCTGTCTAAATTATGGACTCCAACCCCTAGAGTAGCTCAGGATCAAGAAGGAGTAAAGTATTTTAAAGCCATCTTAGAACCCCCTTCTCCTGGGCACCACTTAGAAGCACACTGTAGAAACTCACTCATAAAGTATAAGTACAGTATGTGTGCATTTAAGAATTGGAAATAGTTTTTGTGTGAACTTTCCATATGAAAATATGCACAATCATTTAATGGGCTTCCATTGTAATGCTCTATTGCTTATTAAAAATATGTACAGTGCACCAAAGGTGATCAGCATCTGGAGCTTATTAGCAATGACTGCACTGCACTTTAAGTGAGGGAGAGTGGGAAGCATTGTCTAGGTTGCTGGAGGGAAGGGGCATAGCTCTTTGAGGGTACAGAGGCATAAATGTTGCTGCATATGTAACTCTAACTCATGTTTTCCACTAGCCCCTGGGGAAGAGTATATAGGTGCAAGCTGAACAGGAGAAGCCTTCTTTCACCTAGACCAAGTGGAGCAGCAACCACCCTTGAAAGTGGCAAAATACCAAGTTTAGTCAGTATCTGTTGTGGGCAGTGCACTAGCCTCTATTTTCCTGGCGGGGGATGGGGGGGGGGTGGGAAGGAATTTTTCCTTTACCACCACAACTGGCCATGGCAAAGTAGGAGTTTTTTCACCTTTCACACAATTGCAGTTGATAAGCATGGGGTGAATGTCCAGTGTAGGTACTCCATGGGATAGGGATATAGTGATCAGGTAAATGGTTGAGTAAAGAATTTAAAGGGGGTGTTTGTTAATGGAGTGGGAAAGGGACTTGTGGCTGCTATGACTGGCACAGCAAAGAGCCACCACCTCCATTATAGATAGAGATATACCTAGCTCATAGAACTGGAAAGGATCTTGAGAGGTCATCGAGTCCAGTACCCTGCCCTCATGGCAGAACCAAGTACCATCCCTGACAAATTTGCCACAGATCCCTAATGGCCCCCTCAAGGATTGAACTCACAACCCTGGGTTTAGCAAGGGATTGAACTTGATGACTCTCAAGGTCCCTTCCAGTTCTATGTGATAGGTATATCTCCATATATCATATCCATATGATATAAGGTCCACCTTAACCTGCATTTGTTGTGTGCGTGAAAGTGGCGGGGGGGAGGGAGCTAAATTTCCAGCAGGGTATTTGGCTGGAGACCATGATGGAAAAGTGGGTGGAGCTGATGAAGACCCTGGGGTAGATAACCCAGGGTTATCTATACCCTTTTCTCTGGGTACTCTCAGAGAGTTAATAATACATTTCCAACCTAATTAAACCACATCCAATGTTTCCTGTCATCCTTACAGTAAAGCTGGACAGTATAGCCCAGACACCATATCACTTCAAATTCTAGTTTTGCCAAGTCCTACATGTTAATATCCTGATCCTAGAAACAAACGTGCTAGTGAAGCCTCTTGACTACAGTGTCTGACCTTAGTGAATCTCTGCCCAGGCACAAGTGTTGCTAGGATCACATCTGTTTACAGGGTCTAATCACATTTTAGATGGGAGACTTCCGGAATAAATTCTGATGGTGAAAACATGCTTTTTTCTGTGTTATTACTGAACCAATGCCCCAGTTTTGTGCAAAAGGAGGTGGACCGCTTGAGAGAAATGAAACCAAGGCTAGGTTCCTGTAGTAATTAAAGATTTGATAGCATCTTGCAAGAGCAGAGCTATACTCTGGTTAAATCCAGTTTATTTAAAACTTCATAAAAAGATAGGCATACAGAACATATTTACTTGCATATGCTATTTTTTATTCCCACTGTGAATCTATATGCTAGTTTTTCATTGTACTGTTAAAGTACCGTATTCCACTCCAAAGAGGTAGATTTCAAATATGCACGAAGTGATTCTTTTATGGGATATGTAAAAATTTGAAAATCCCTTTGAGACTAAAAACACTGTATATTTTTTCCTGCGTTTCAAGACAAAATTAGATATTGATTTTTTTAATGTAAAATCTATTTTAAAAATAAATTGGTAACATGGTTTTTATATCTTGTGTTTTTATATGATTCAATATTGATTGCGACTTTAAATTTACAAAAAACAAACCTTGATATATATAATCTGTTTACAATTTATTTTGCTTATTTTCTATGAACACAAGTTAAAATAAAAGCTGAGCATTATGCATTTTAAAAGATAAAATTTAAAATCTTCAAAATTATTAGAAAATTTTAAAGTAAGAATCAACATGAATGTAAGTGGACTGGTGACTCTGGGAAACAGTAAAGAAATACAGATCCAACCAGCTCTACATTCTGATTACATCATTAATGATGACTGCAGGAAATAAACTTGTTCCTACGTGAAGAGTTTTCAATGGGCTATATGAAACATCACAGTAATTTCAGTGCAGTTCCTGCTGGAAACAACTACATCATAAAACCACACTTCCTGTGCAGTGGAGAGAAGTTTGGGCAGAGAGTGTCAATCACATGTCTCTTTCATCAAACCCAGGTGTTGCATCTGATTTCTCAGGATGTAATGTTGATTGGGAACTGGATGAGTGTAAACAATCTGAGTCTTAATCTGGGTAAGACAGAAGTTACAGTGCTAATCAGGTGCATGAAGAACTTTGAAGCGTATAGAAGGAACAATAACAGTCATTATTGTGGGATTTTATCCAATTTTTAGTCAAGTGGTTTGCAATTTGGATTAATTGCTTTGTATTTCAAGTAACTTTGTTGAAATTTCTGCATCTGGATAGGCATTGGAAACCATTCTTTCAGCTCAGAGTCTTGTTCAAGTGTTCCAGGACTTCTGCTATGTTCTGATAGATTACAGCAGCATTCCCCATATGGGGTTATATGTGAAGACAACTTGGAATCTTCAGTAGGAGAAATATGTGGCCACAGAAAACTCATGTTTGCCTTTTTTTAATGAGATGCATGGGACTCCTGTTCATTTTGGGGTGCAATTCAAGATGTTGACTTCAGTCTGCAAAGTCCCATTGCCTGCATCCTGGCTATTTGGTAGACAGTCTTTCTTCCCATGTACTGCCTCACTGAACTGAGATCTGCAGACCCACGTAAGGGATTACTCTCCAAGGCTACATCTAGACTACATGGCTCCGTCGACGGAGCCATGTAAAATAGTTTATTTGGCGTAGTCAGAGAAGCGCGGATTTAAATAATCCCCACTTAATTAAAATAAAAATGGCCACCGCACTGTGCCGACGATCAGCTGATCTGGCATAGCGCAGCAGTTTAGACGTGGTGCGGTTGACAAGGGAAGCCTTTTAATAGTTTAGGCCGAATAAACTATTTTACATGCCTCCGTTGACGGAGCCATGTAGTCTAGACGTAGCCCAAATGTATATGACAGGGGACTTGTGACCAAGCCATCACAGTGAAGGGTCCTTGGATTGGAATTTTCCCAAAGGAACTTGCCCTACAGAGCCAAAACTTAGGGGTCTTTAAGGTATGGTGCAAGTTCTTATCCCCTCCAACTAATAGTTGAGACAAATTTGTGAGGAAGGGAAAGCTGGTCTTGCTATAATACCCATTCTGGACTTAAATTATAGAATCGTAAGACTAGTCTAGTCCCCTGAATTCATGGCAGGACTAAATATTATCTAGACCATCCCTGACAAATGTTTGTCTAACCTGCTCTTAAAAATTTCCAATAAGGGAGATTCCACAGCCTCCCATGGCAAATTCATTTTAGTGCTTAATCACCCCGACAGGAAGTTTTTCCTAATGTCCAGCCTAAACCATTCTTGCTGAAATTTAAGACCATTGCTTCCTGTCTTATCCTCAAAGGTTAAGGGGGACATTGTTTCTTCCTCCTCCTTGTAACAATCTTTCATGTACTTGAAAACTATTGTCATGTCCCTCTCCTTCTTCTCTTTTCCAGACTAAACAAACTCACTTTTTTCAATCTTTCCTTACTGGTCATGTTTTCTAGATCTTTATTTGTTTTTCTTCTTTTCTGGACTTTCTTCAATTTGTCCACATCTTTCCTTAAATGTGGTGCTTACAACTAGACACAATATTATTGCTGAGGCCTAATCAACATGGAAAAGAGTAGAACAATTACTTCTGTGATGATTTTATAGGCACAAGAAGATGAGGGTTGGAAGACACCTTAGGAGGTCATCTAGTCCAATCCCCTACTCAAAGCAGGACTAACCCTTATTAAACCCCATATTACAACAAGAGTGTCTTGCTTACAATAACAACAACAAAACACTTTAAAGACTAACAAAATATTCAGATGGTATCCTGAGCTTTTGTGGGCACGGCCCACTTCTTCAGATGACTGTAGGGTAGCTAGATGGTTTAACAAAATACTGAACACCTCCCCCCCCAAAAAAGGACCCCAAGAGTTGTTAAGCAAAAAAACTAAAACCCAGAGTGGCCCTTTTAAGAAATGCTTTTGAGGCTTTTTGGCCCTAACAGGCTGCCAGC
>CM057847.1:135288229-135345186 GCA_030068395.1 Apalone spinifera | reverse complement strand
AGTTTCCATTAGTATTTACTTCATTAAAAACATTAAAGAGGTCTCTATCCATATTCAAATTAGATACCGGTGGTCTATAGCACACCCCAAGCACTATCCCTGGGGAGGATCTAATAGTTTTCTTCCTCAATGTGATTTTTGCCCAGACAGACTCTGTCTTCTCCATTCCATCCCTTTTTATTTCTTTACAATCTACCTCATCATTGATATACAATGCTACTCCACCACCTTTACCTTTATTTCTGTCTTTCCTAAACAGCACTTACCCTTCAATACCTGTACTCCAGTCATGCCTAATATTCCACCATGTTTCTTTGTTCCTATAATATCTGGTTTCACTTCCTGGACCAATAGCTCTAGTTCCTCCATTTTGTTACCTAGGCTCCTCGCATTGGTGTACAAACATCTTAATTTTTGCTGTTTGGCCTCACTCACATTCTTTACCCAATTTGGCCCGGACATTGTACCTCCAATATGACCTATTAGACTAGTATCCACTCTACCCTTCCTCCTTATGTCCATTCTCCTACCCCCAGCTATATCCTTTCTTACTTCTTTTTCCTCCCTCTCAATGCTAAAATCCGGCGTAGAGATTACCTGGACATCTCCCTCAAATTCCTAGTGTAAAGCTCTCTTAATCAGTTGTGCCAGCCTCCATCCTAGAAGTCTATTTCCCTCCCTACTTAGGTAAAGTCCATCCCAAGAGAACAGTCCTCTGTCCGTGAATGCCTCCCCGTGACCATACATCCCAAAGCCCTCCTTATAGCACCACTGTCTGAGCCATCTATTGAGCATCATAATCCTGTCACACCTTAGTTGCCCTTCTCTAGGAACAGGCAGAATCCCACTAAAGATCACCTGAGCCTCGATTTCCTTAAGTATCTTCCCCAGCCTGGCATAGTCTCCCTTGATTCGTTCCAGCGAGAATCTAGCTGTATCATTTGTTCCTACATGAAGGATGACCAATGGATTCTTTCCCGCTCCCTTTAGGATCCTCTCCAATCTCAACTTCCACATCCCGTATCTTAGCACCTGACAGACAGCACACCCTTCTATTCTCTGGATCAGCTCTAGTTACAGGCCTGTCTATTCTTCTCAATAAGGTGTCCTCAGTCACTTAGACCGGCCTTTTCCTGGTGACAGTCCGATTCTCTGGTCTATCTCTTGTTTCCTCTAGCTGCAAAATCCTTTCCAGTTCTATTTCCCGTTGTAATCCTCTTCAACCCATCCTGTATCCTCCTGGTGCTCATTATTGGTGTTGTCTCCATCGACTCTTCCCCTTTATCTATGGGACTAACCACTCTTCTCTTCTTCCTTGCCCTTCCATCTTCAATGGCCACCTGCTGTACCCCTTTTTCATTCTCCAACTCTGCATACTTGTTCTTGAGCTCTATTTCTCCTTCACTGGCCCATCTTTTCCTCTGCCTGATTCTCTTAGTCACATGCTTCCACTGTCCATTTTCTTCTCCCAGCAGTCCCCCCTCAGAGGCCTTAGATCCTGCTTCCATCTGCATGTCTAAGCTTTCCCCTTCAGCCATCTCATGCCTTTGGTCCATCATCTGCTTGAACCCCCTTCTAAACTCGACCAAAGTTTCCACCTGCATCTCCAGTCCTCGGATCTTTTCTTCCATCAGCTCTATCAGGCGGCACTTCATGCAAACAAAACTCCTTTCAGGTACCCCCTCGAATCCTGTACATACCGCAGCTACCACATCCAATCATCCTCCTTGTGTCCTCTACTACTTGGACCATGGCCACTGCTGCCTCTGTGTTTATCAGCCTTCTCACCCAAATCCTGTTAGTCCGGCGAACACAAAAACAAACCAAAACACCCTCCACCACACACAGCAAAAACAAATCCCAAACGAGTCCCACAATCCAAACCTTACAAACTCCCACTCAAACTCCCCTGTTTACATCTCTGTTTGCTGGCTCCTGTGCCGCAGCAGTTGTCTGAGACCTTACTGGGAAAAAGCAGGACCAGTGAAAAGCTGGGTTGATGGCTGGGAGAAGAGCCCTGACACCCCAGGGGAGACTGGCAGGCTGGCAGAGTAGAACTGTGGCTCACCAACTGGCCAGAGGAGGGGAGCCCTGGCCAGTGGTGGGGAACCACAATGTCCCTAGGGAGTGGAACCAATCAAGTCCCAACAGTGCTGGCCCAAGAAGGTTCAACCTGTAGAACCCTGCAAATTTTCTGATATCTACTTTATATCTATAGATATTCTCATCTGCTGATGTGGATGTGGATATCTGTGGATCATTTTTGCAGCTGTGGATGTGGATCCCAGTTTTGTACCCATGCAGGGCTCTAAATAATCCTATGTGGAGGAGGGAGGGGAGAAGAGCAGATTGTGAGGAGAAACATGAAAAATAAAGGCAGTATGTACAATCAAAAAGGGAAAGGCATGGTCCTGTTCCAATGACACCTAACAGGCAAACCCAATAATGAGAGGGGGGTACAAGGAAGATAAGGGAATTGTGGGATATTTGGTAACAAGGGGAAGGAGAGTGCATGTTGGGTTTTCCATCAAGGCAGTGCTACAAAGTTTGTTACTTATGGTACTTCTCTCTATTAGGTATATTTGGAATATTTGTCAGGCTATGAATTATGGAATAGATGTTTGGATTCCTTCTGAGACCTTTTCTACTTGGCTTATTCAGAACATCTCATTCAGTTCTGGGAGAACATTATGTTTAGATCTTTGGAATCCAAAAACTCTATTTGAATCTGAACTCGTCACTGAGGTTTCTTTACTGAGGTTTCTTAAAGCTACACTTACGGTAATTAGGCCCACGTGTGTGTTTGGATAGGGTTGTGGCCTAAGGTGGACAATAACTTGAAAGTATGTAATTATAAATCAGATTATATACATGTAGACTATGCTTGTTACAGTCTAACTTGTATTAAGTACTTTATGATTGGATTACTAATTTTGTGAACAAATCCTTGTATAGATTTATAAAATATCCATGAGCTACAAAGTGTGCTAGTAAGTGCAGCAGCAGCTGCAAGCTTATCATAACACATTACTCTTCTTACTATTTCTTTATGTACCAGCTAAATATTATTTATGAGGCCACTTGTGAATTCATACTTTATTCACTGTTAACCTGTTTCCTTACTTCTGTCATATTCTTCTTCTTTCTTTCATTCTTCATGCAAAGCCTACAATAGATACTAAAAGTTTTCCCAGTTCTTATTAGCAAAGAATAAATGAATTTGGTTTTATGCACAAGCACAACTGAAGCTTCAGGTTTATGGTTAGTGCTTAGGCTCAACACCAATGTAAAGCAGCAACAGACTGAAGAAGTAATAAACGTGAATGTCAAAACTTCCATTTGTGCAGTACTGTACAACTAAAATTTTGAAGATACATGCCACAAAATTACCTTTGGACCGAAAAAACCCAAGACAAATTTCAGGCCAAACTACCAGTTTTTTGGTCAAGTTAATGATTTGAAGATACGGGCTTTCTGTACTATAATCTACTATGTATTTGAGACTTTGTGAGTGAATCTGTCTGTCCGTCTGTTTGTTTGTTCAAGTACTTCTAAATGGCAAGAGCTAGGATCACCACAGTTGTTGTATGGCTTCCTCTTATAACTTAAAGTAAGTTGAGGGTTTTTGTTGCGCCGGGACCATGGGATGTGCTTGTAATGCAATTGTTTCTCCATAAAATGGAAAGGGAGGGTTCTGCTGTATAACAAGGGCGGGGAAACTTTTTTGGGTCAGGGGATGCTGACCCATAGAAAAATCAGTGGGGAGGGAGAGGGCTGCACAAAAGTGAGAAGAAATTAAAAAACCCCACAACCACCCTGCCTGAGGGAGAAAGACATTCCCCTCTCACACAAGAGCTTGGGGGAGGGAGGGGAGCGTGGGCACACTAGTACATTTTATGAGCCCCTCTATGCTCTGGGGTGGGGCAAAAAGTGAGGGGTTCAATGTGTGGGAGAGAACTGCTGGGAAGTGGGCTTGGGATGTAGGGTCTGGGTGGGAGAGAAGGTGCAGGAATGATTTGGGGGTTTGTGCATCTGGAAGGTCTGGAGGAGTGCAGGAGCAGGCTGGGGGTGGGAAGGTTGGGGGAGGTAGGATGCAGGAGCAGAGTGAGAGTGCGGGGTCTGGGCAGGAGGGGGTCCACAAGTCTGTAGCTTCCCGTTGCTGGACGGGATCCTCAAACCTGGGGGGGCCAGATCCAAACAAGCCAGAGTACAGATCCAAATAAATTGGGGGCCACAGGTTCCCTACCTCTGCTGTATAATGACCACAGGGGAGTGGGCACACCAGTCAGACAGTAAGCCATCTGAGGGTGGAGCTCTAGATGTTACCAGCTACCACACACAGGTAAGATTCCAGGCACATCCTATTTTCCTGGCATAACCAAAGCTTTTCATAATGTCCAACCTAAACCTCCCTTGCTGCAGTTTAAGCCCATTGCTTCTTTCCTATCATCGAGCTTTAAGGAGAATAATTTTTCACTCTCCTCCTTGTGTCACCCTTTGAGGCACTTGAAAGCTACTATTATGTCTCCTCTCAGTCTCAGTCTTCCTTCATAGGTCATGTTTTCCTTAAATCATTTTTGTTGCTCTTCTCTGGATATTCTCCAATTTCTCCACATCTTTCCTGAGAAGTGGTGTCCAGAACTGGACAAAATACTCCAGTTGAGCCTAATCAGTGCAGAGTAGACCAGAAGAGTTACGGCTCGAGTCTTGCTCACAACACTCCTGTTAATGCATCCCCGAATGATGGGGGTTTTTTTTCAACAATATTAAACTGTTGACTCCTATTTAGCTTGTGGTCCACTATGACCCATAGATCCCTTTCCTCAGTACTCCTTCACAGACAGTCCCATTTCATATGTATTTAAGTCCTGCTTATTTAAAGTCCTGCTTGGGAATATTAGTAGAGTTAATACATTGGTTTTGTCATAGTTTTTAGATGCTAATATAATAAACATATAAATAAGTTGAATTTTAGTCAGTGTCCTTTTAGCCAGGTTAGGAACTGCATGTATTTGTACATTTCAGCAAAAGAGATTTTAAAATCCCATTCACATCTTATGATAATTTGTTCAATTGTTTTAAACTCTGTGAAAGCCTAATAAATTGGACTTACATCTTCCTAACACATTTAAAGTTAAAATCTTTTCCCACTAATTATAAAGAAAACATAAAATAGCTATTCACAGGAATCTACTTTTGATTTTTATGTTCCATTTCTGTTCATTTGCTGATTACTGTAAAAATTGTATTGAAATCATAAGCGTGTGTATGGGATCCATATTGTTCTCTTGTATTAAAAGCTGCTTATTATAGTACTTTCTAGTCCTCATTTGGCCTTGAGTTATATCACATGATCCTTGGTTTGTTGTATAATGTAAGTATTTATAAAAGAACCCAAAAGATTCAATTGTTTTTTGAATCAAAGCAGTGCCAAGTTTCTGTCCTCTGAGGTCCAGGGCACTCTTTGGAAGAATTGCTGATTAATTTACAGGCTATAGGTACACACATCCCAAGCAGTGATGCACTGACAATATTTTAATAAGTGACTTCCAAAAAAGTTTCTCCCTCTTAGCCCCTTATAAACCCTCTGTACCAGTTTGTGAGTGTGCTGGAGAGTTTTGGGGAGTCTCTTCATTTGTTTTTCCTATGGAAACAACCCACTTGTTCATAACCAGGAAAGGAGGTAGCTCCACTTGTCAAATGTATTTACAATAAGTTGCACTTTGCTGAGAGTGTTTATATTTTGTCCTGAAAAACACATTGAGTCCTTTGATAGCATTGCACAGAGTTTTACTTATGTAGAGAAGGGGAAGAATAAGGCACACAAGGCATATTTTGTCACAGTCTGGTTCATTCAAAAGGCAAAGAAATGTGTACTTCATAAGTATTACTGCAAGCCCCAGAGTTGTTATCTCTTGGCAGAGATTGTTTGGCAGTGTCCAGAAAAAAAGGAAATGGAATTAACCCAACCTTCCTTCGAATCTGATTAAATCTGAAAGAGCCCCCTTCAGAACATCACATGATCCAAAGAGAGGCAGGATCTAAGCAGAAAGAATAACTTACCAAAAATAATAACTTACATGGATCTCCTTTTTTGTTAAAGAAGAAGGAAAGATCTGATCAGGTAGAAAATATCTGCAGCATTTTTGGCCACACAAGCGCTGAAAGTGTCTAATTAAAGATTTCAAAAGAAATATAATACCTGGGTACATTAGGTTATTTTAGAGTCCAGTCATTTTTCTTATAGTGTGATGTGCTGGTTAAGAAGAACAGAAGTTATGTGAACAGAATTGGAACAGCTAATCTGTTTGGTATACTGAAATGTATTGATTATATGGTGTTGTACACATTTTTCTTTTTAAATATATTTCAGGAAGCTACCACATGTAGTTTCCATACTGAATAATGTGCTATGTATGTTAGGCATATTGAAAACGTCTCCTATGAATACAAAATTGAATATCATAATCATCTAGCTATTTGTTATTTTTCCATTTCCATATATGCAGCTTTGACTGTTTACAAATAAAACAGTCAGAGCTGAATTGTTTGGTGTAATCGTGAAGCTGGACTCTGAGCAACTTTCAACCTTTATCCTTTTCAACCTTTTTTTAAAATGTCACAATTTTATAGCCAGTTGGTGTACAAAATCTGGTAAGGAAGACTTGCTCCAGCAGACTTTTCAGGCCACAGCAAGGTAAGGCTGTCTTTGTTCGTTAGCAAATTCCTAGAAGATTTGAATGAGGAGGTAGCTCCCCTCATATTGTAGTAGTGTTTGGTGTAGGGGATAATAGGGAGACTTTGACCTACATAAACTTTAAATGTTCAAGATTTTAGATCTACCAAATGTACAATTAAATGCTGACACAAAACCGTAGTTTTAAAAAGAAAAAACACAATTTGTGTGTGTCACATTTCCTAATGCTTTTATTAAAGCTAAAGTATCATAGTCTATCAAAAAGCCATGATGGTTTAGGAGTGGATAGTGGCATTTAAAAAGTACAGTGTTGCTCTTATCCACTGTAAGGCCCCAGTCTTGTCAAGCGTTGAGCAATTTGTATGAAGTTTGTGGCATTCTGAACTTTCATTAAACTAGATGGAGGCAGAGGGTTCTCAGGAGTTCACAGAATTGGGTGCTATAAGAGCAAAGAGACATGGAATGGAAATTAGTAACAATATTTCAAATCAGTTTTAATTCACTAATTTTTTCCAATGAAATGTATGGCCTGAGTCTCTTTGACTCCTTTGAAAATCCCAGCCTGGAAAAATAGTAGATATTTATCTTGTAGCAAATAACTCAGGTGAAACAAAAGAAAACTGTGTGGTTGTGAGGCTGCTAATCTTATGTGGATTTTCTTAGTGAAATCCTGCCCTTCATTGAAATCAATGTGGGGGCAGGATTTCATTGTCCCATGTTTTATTTAAATGATTGAGAACACGTCACAATCACTAAAAGAGAATTGAATGGGTGAACTGGATGGCCTTGAGTACACTGATATTTTTACTTAATTTCCCACTATTGCACTACCCCTGGTGCAGCTCTAGCATTAGTAGTGAAAGCAGTAATACAGACAGGCTACTGTCCAGAGCCAGTGATCTCCTACTGTCAGCTGGATTTTCAAAAGAATTCAGCCTCTTATGGGTATCTAGCATAGTAAAAACCCTTTGAAAAATCTGGGTGGATATTTAGGTATCTGAATGGGAGCTGAGCAGTTCTGCAAATCAGGCCTTATATCATCAAGCCCTGCTTGGAGAATAGACAGACATAAACACCAGTGGGGATAGTCTATTCTAGCACTAGCAGAGCTTCAACAAGGATAACACAGCATTTGGAAATATGAAGGAAAACGTTAGTGGAGACATAGCTTATGAGACAGATTCTCTAGTTGACAATGTTTCCTGTCATAACTTTATATATTTGAAGAAAGAACTAACCTTAGTTTGGTCTTAAATCCATAGAAGATAAGGAAAACAAGGAGATGTATCCTTACAAATTGTCTTACTGCTTCTGGAGTTGTGATGCTAAATTCCTATATGAAAAAAAAAACCACCAGAAAAGAGAAAGTGAATTCACCAAAGTTAGTAAAATAGGTTTTACAGTGGAAAGGGAAAGCAAACAACATCACAACATTTTTTTTGTTTGTTTCAGTTGTGATAGATGCTTCAATAAGATTTGCTAGTAAAAGAGGCTTTTACAACATCTTCACAAACATAACTTTGCTGCAAAAGATTTTTAAATATACACATGTAAAAAAGCAGTTGAAAGGTTTTACTATTATTAAAATGACATTTAACTACATTTTCCAAAAGCTCCAACCTGTCAGTTGCAAGGTGCAAGAAGTTCAATATAAAGAAAATTGAAATTCCCTTTCAGTTATACTTACATCGACCTAAATTAGATCTAATCCATGCCACGCAGAAGCCCGGTATTAATTTGTATTTTTTAATTTCACTTCACACAGTCTCTGCCCTTAACTCTTAGGCCTTGCTTATCCTACTTGTTCACTTCAATCTGTTGGTGAGGAATAGGAATGTGAGGCTGGACATAAAGCATAACTTTTTAGCAGTGACCTT
The DNA here is from genome assembly GCA_030068395.1 of Apalone spinifera. NCBI lineage: Eukaryota > Metazoa > Chordata > Testudines > Trionychidae > Apalone > Apalone spinifera. The sequence goes on along the minus strand of CM057847.1, from coordinate 135,336,612 downwards.
GATTAACCACAATGTAGCAAAGTTTGTGGTGGATTCTCTGTTGCTGGCAATTTGACAATCCAGATAGAGCATGTCTTTTAGAAAACATTCAATCTTAAACAGGAATTATTTTGGGGAAAGTTTTATGGATGGGATTTCAAGGGAGATCAGCTTGGATAATCATAGTTGTCCATTCTGTTCTAAGAAATTATGGATCTATGAAAGTATGCTTTGACGAGAGACAATGAACAATACATTGACTATGTTATAAGATCTGCTAGTGGGTCTACAGTGAAATTACAACACATTGAAATCATATAATGAATTTATTGGATTCATGCAAACTTCAAGGATTGCCTATTAGACAATAATATATGCTGATCATCTGAAAATAAGGAGGATAATTTGTCTAACATTATTTTTTTGGCTAAATGCTGTAAGTGTTAGAGAAATATTATCAAGTAATATTTATATTACAGTATTACAAGTATAGAAACATACATTACCAGTTGAGTCAGAATTATGGCCCCTTTCCTGCAGTGTGTGGGCAGATGCTTTGCTCATTATGGGACGGAGACCTAAATTTACCACATACAGTTTTTCAATACATGGGACTGAAAAGCGTTTTAATAAATGGATTGAAATTGCCCTTAGTAGTGAGAAGAGATTGATCTTTATAAGGTAGAAAATCCTTGGTAAACCACTTTTTAAAAGACTGGAATATTAACATAGCCAAATCACTCCATACAAGCATCTTATAAAATAAGATTAATGACAAAAGTGAAAAAACTCATATTCTATAGCAAGAATTTATCTCTTACCTGAAGAAAAACAAAAACTTGCCCATGAGATTCCTCTGAAATTGCTAGGAAAATGCTGAGAGAGTACAGCATTGGCAGGTCAGGACTTTACAGAATACTGTATCTCTCTGTTATTTATATTATTTTATTTCATTACTTTGAAATCAATGTAGCTATTAACATCAAAATATGACTGATATCATTGGATTATTTGGAAATTTTTTAAAGTAATTAAAGCTAGTGTTATATAGACACACACTTACAGAGGTGAAAGCAGTAGTAAGACAGTACATGAAACTTTAAATTCTGCATTTCCCAACTTCTGAGTTCATAACTGTGCAAAGCTACAGTTTCTTAACATATTTTTAATGGAACTTCCCAGATTTTTGAAGATCGAAAAAGAGACTCAATCTCTATGACTTCAGATTTCAGACTGTGTGTTATGTTACACATTGATAATATCGTACATAGACTCATTTGAAGAATTTTATTAGCCACCTCTTAAACTTCCTTTTCCATGAACTTCAGGAGGTCAGTGGAAGAGAAAGCTCCTTTCCTGTCAACTTTCGGAACTGCCAAGCTCCTAGACCTGGTCTACATTACTTTGGAAGGTCAAATTAAGATATGCAGCTCCAGCTATGTAAATTACATAGCTTGAGTCAATATATCTTACAATGCATTTCTGCGCTGTCCACATAGCAGGAGGCTAGTGGGAGCAAATGGCTTCCCTTACTCCTCATGAACAGCAGGAATACTTGCACCTGATGCAGGCACCCTTTGAATTTGATCCAGTGGGTCTATACTACACCTGCTAAACTGAACCCCAGAAGATTGACTGCAGCAGTGTTGATCTTTCACGTAGTATAGACGTGTCCCTAATGTGGATCAGAGTGAAACTCCTTTCTGTGCACTTACAAAGTTGTCAATTTGTTTGTACCCAGACCAGATCTGTAGTAGCTGAGGCAAATGATCACGTGGAGGCCTTAAATCAGCATTTGTAACCCTTATGAAAAGCCTGTTCTGTCTCCTTTCTTGTGCTGTTCTTATATGTGTTGTATCTACCATCAGGGAAATTTGTAGAATTGGGTCCAAAATATTCAGTTACCTTCTATTAAACCGTGTGTCCTGTACAGGATCAAATTCTGGTGTCATTCACACTAGTGTAAGAGAAGAATTTGGCTCCTTAAATTGAAAAATAGAATGGGATATACTGTGTCCCCATAGAAGGACAAGAAAACCGTAAGAAGAAAACCAACACAAATAACAGCTCCTTTCTCCCACAGTCTCATAACGTAGCATTCTTAGTTTCCCATACATACAGATTTGCATGTGTTTACATGAAGTGTTTAGTTAAAACAGTGAAAACCCTGGTGTGAGCACTCTTATTTCAGTTAGAGATTCTTATTTTGGTTTAGCTCCTGATTGACACACAGTAAACTGAAATAATGTGGACATAGGTTGTTGCAGTGGTTTAACTACATCTGCTAAAAAATCACACCTATGTTAAACTGGTTCATTTCTATATATTGACAGATCTTCCATAGGGGAATCTGTACTCCTGTTTATTGTGCAGTACTGAGTTCTTGCCACCCTGTGGTGTTTTGTGAGGTTTTAAATCAGCAGTAATCCCAAGCCCAGTACTTGATTTCAAAATGTTGTCTGCTGGCTCTTCATCTGACCTTAGGTTCAAAGTGGGACAGACATGGAACAGCACAGTACCATCTTGTTCTGAGGAAGTGTATATTCCAGACTATTTCTGGCAGGAAATAGACAAGGAGGAAGCAGCTGCATGATGCACACTCAGAACTGTGTCCTGTCTTTCTGAAGTTCACTTTAAAGCACACTACCCCCAATATTTAGTCATAGGAAATGTGTTTATTTATATTTGTGTGTGGTATTTATATTTATATACATTTCTATATATAATGTGATTATTACTTGAACACATCTTTTTACATGAACAGGTGCTCCTTATAGGAGATAGCTGATGGGAAGTTAGACACCAAATAGTTTAAATACTTAAAAAAAAATATTTATGCAGTATTTAAAATAATAAAAAAGTAAGCCAAATCTCCACTTGAATCATAAATATGGTATTTTTTTTTACTACACTGAGTTTCTGTGGAATCCTATATTTGGTACCAGGGCTCTCCCTCTGCTCCTCTTCCTTGTCTATGTAATAATCTCACTTGTTTATTCTGAACAATATTTAAACTGAAGAAGGTATAATAGTGAAGTGCCTAGCAGACTTGTAGGTGATACAGGATTGGCAGGGGCATTCTGTGTCTCAAGTCACACGTGTTTCTGACTTTTACAAAGAAATAAGAGTGCCCACACTAGGGTTTTCACTGTTTTAACTAAACACTTCAAGTAAACATGTGCAAATCTGTATGTATGGGACACTAAGAATGCTAAATTATGAGACTGTGGGAGAAAGGAGCTGTTATTTGTGTTGGTTTTCTTCTTACGGTTTTCTTGTCCCTGTATGGGGACACAATATATCCCATTCTATTTTTCAATTTAAGAAGCCAAATTCTTCTCTTACACTAGTGGGAATGACACCAGAATTTGATCCTATACAGAGCACACGTATCTGGCTTACTAAAATCTTGCTGACATCTATTCTTGCTTCCCTTTTGTATTAGAAGGACATGTCTTGGACACACTGAACTAAGTGAGGAAAAATTGCTTTTAAAATTCAGAACATTTCTGTTGAGAGAGATCATCTAGTGCCACCAGAAGATTGCAAAGTTAGGTATACACCATAAATAGTAACAGCCAGTAACAATGTGAATACTGGCATGCACAGACTCTGTTGAGGAAGATTCCATATAATTCTGTGAAACCAAATACGTTCTGTGCAATGCAAAGAGAGAGCGGGTCAATTACTGAATATCTTCAAAAATGCACAGTCAGCAAGGAGATTTTCTCTTGAAGCATTAGATAATCAGTAAAAAGGAAATGTCTATATTTATATTGAAAATCTAATCTTAAATATGTGATTAGCCAGCCACTTCCCGCAAGCTGCAATTGGTTATTTTAGGTGTTGTTACTGAACACTTTGCAGTCAAACACATCCAGCCTCCTGTATTGAAAATCTGGCATGTGGGAGTAAGGTGCGAGGACAAAATGTCTGCTTACTTAAAATCAGAAAAAATCTGCAGTGTTAACAGGTTTTGTAGTATATTAATCTGACCCTGTGTCTTTTTTGTACTAGATCTCTGAAGCCACAGTGCAATCTTATTTGAGTTGAAGTTAATAATCGAAGTGACTTGCAAAACACTGGCTTAGAATCTAATATAGATGAAAGCTGAACGCAGGTTAGGATGATTCATATTCCTGTCATCTTTCAAATATTCTAGTTTATAGTTTCCCAGAATTTAGAGTTTATTATTTGACATTTTAAACAATGTTGGGACTCTTATGTCTGCTATATATTGCTGGGTATCATTAATTTCATACTTGTTTTAATTGCTGCACGGTTGCAACTTGAGACTCTTTTAAGAGAATTTTCGGAGCATGGATATTTGGCACTTCCTCAGTATCAGGCAGGCCTCTGTGACATGTCTTAAATAGGGCATCCAAAATCTTTACTTATATTTGAAAATTTGGCCAGTAATAATAAATGTAAATAATTTTGTCAAATTGCGTGAATGCTGAGAAATATCACGCAATTAGGGTTCAAAATGAGGGGACACTTCCAGATAACGATGATAAAACAAATACTATAATAGTCATTTGAAATTTCACATTTGGATATCTTTTCACTGCTTAATATTATATAATGAATCTAAAATTCAGTTAGAGAGGTGATTTTAGAAATGGTTGTGGGGCTCTTATTTCATTTACATTCATGGCTTTAGAAAATGACATTACTTAGTTTTCATTTGTTCTAATAAAGATAAATCGTTCATCGGGGAAGTCAAGGTATCATGAGTTCTACTTCTCAATCTATGGACTTTGTTCCTCCTCTGTTACACCACTAATATCATATACGCTGACCTCCATCACAAACAAGTTGTTTTCTCACTGTAGCTTATGCTAGTACTGCTGCAACTTAAATCAGTAATACAGACGGTAATATTGAGTCATGACACTAAAGATATATAGAAAATGTTACACATGTGCTTTACTTGAATTAATTTTAAACAAGGCAGTAAAGTGAGCTCTTCTGAATTCCAAGCTGCTGTTGATCAGTTGGGTCGTGGTTTTATCCTTCTACCCCATACCTCCCTTCATTTTTGGTGTCTTAGTGTTTTGAATGCCATGTCACATGCACACAGGTCCTTGCTAGTTGTGAAGAAAACAGATTGGACAGCACACCGAGCTGTTCCTGGTGAATTACGTGGTGGTTCAGAGCCACATGCTCAGGCTGCAGTCCTGCAGTTTAAAACAAACCTTGAATGACAGAAGAAAATATTTCCAGTTCCATAGTGTTGATAAGCTGCTAATTGCATGATGGAGAGGTCTGGTTTTTTACACTAATATGTAACATGATAAGTGTTGGAAGCCAGTATGTTTTAATGCTGCAGAGAAATTTTGACTAGCATTTTACATTTGCTGTGGAAAGCAAGTGTATCATTTGGATTCCTAGATAACACATGGCAAATTGTGGATGTCAGTTTTACAAGTAAATAATATATTAAAACATACTGCCTATAATAACTTACAATTTAACAGTGAATCACTTTCCCTTCTTCTCTCCACCTCCTTCTTCCTGGGCACAATACTCCCTATTTAAAAGAATCAGCTACTTAAATGGTCATTTTATTGATTTACTAACAAAACTGAATGTGTTTCATTGACTTAAAATGTCTTCTCTCAGCTGGAAATTTGCTAAAAACTATAAAATCATGATACTGCAGAGACTGTGGGCAATATGGCACAGATATCATATCTGTTGATATGCCAACAAATTTTAGTTTATTTCTCTGAAAAGTAATATGTCAGTCATCTTGGGAGGAAAAAGAGGCATAGGAGCTTACTTCACGTAGTAAGGAAATATATTCATTTTTAAGATAATTTCTTACCTGAGGATATTTCTTGCCAAAAACAGTGATTATTGTTTACAGTGTATTCCTACGCTATTTTTCATTTTAAAAAGATGCAGAAAATTAGGTTGTAAACTAATTACTTGACATTTTGAGAGCAATCAGATACGACAAAAATATCAAAAAGATCAAAACTTTCTATAGAAAATAGCTGTTTAAGAAAGTATTAGAACTCTATTTCTTCTCAGTGTGAGAGCCTGTAGTTATTCATACATAATTTATCAAGGTAAAATGCTAGTGATTTAAAAACATTTTCTCATTGTATTAATATATTTTGAAGAAATGAACATAAAGACTAGATTTAAATATTCTTTTTCTATTTTGAGTTCTGTGATACCAACAATGATATATAATGGAGGAAAGTGTTATAATAAAACATACATCAGCCAATATTTTAACACAAGTAATTAATTCAAAAGGTATGAGAATAGTCAGGATATTGTTCAGATTAATTGGTTCTATTTCAATGTGCTGTAGTTACTGCTGAAATATTAATGACTTAACTCTAATAAAAGGAAATAAGGTTTAACCTACTACTGAGTTTGAAATAATTAGGTTTCAAACATAGCTGGATGGTTCTATAGTGAGATTTTTGTGATAAAACATAACTCAACATTGCTGGAAGCTCATCAGTAAGGTGTAAATTTAGATTTCTTGATGACTTGTGGGCATTCATGATCTCATAACACATTTGGCAAGTGTATGGGGGTTAGACCTTTTGCTATTGACTTCATTAGGGACAGAATTTTATCCAGGGCATCTTGCCCATCTTTCCTGTTCCTTTGAAGTCATTGTGACTACTCACATATGTAAAGTTAAGCATGTGTGTAAGGGTTTACAGGATCAGGACAGTTTTCTTAATCCATTTCTCCAGCATTTTCTGCTGCATATGGGTAGAGCCCAGAGTGGATACAAAAGTTGTATCTGTATCTGCATTTGTATCCACAAAAATGAGCTGAGGATATCTGCATTGACATCCCTAGAGGTGGATATCTGTGGATTTGCAGGGTTCCATATATGGTTTTGCGCTACACACTATTAAAGTGGAGTTACATTAGTGGAATGCCATTACTTATGTTCTGTAAATATTTGAATACTGCTTAGTGAGTATTGTAGAACATATTCTGCAAATTTTCATTCTGAATTTTAAACCAATGCATTTTGACTACATTGACTCTGATTTTGTGTTTGCTTTCTACACATCTTCACTAGTAGGAATATTTGTAGAAATAACAAATTCTAAGTAAATATTTACCACTAGTTAATACAATAAAATTCACAGGAGCATTCACATGGAAAACTGATTTTTAGCCTTTATTCTTGCAAAGACAAAGCTAAGGTGGCTTAGGTGACCATTAACACAGTCCAAATTGAAAACTTTGAGTTCTTACAAAGACTTTCTTGCAGACTGAGGATTATTTGCAGATCTTGCTTAGTGAATAATTTTGAATATCAAATGGATTAAAGAAACTTATGATCTGCTCATGGATAATTTCTAAAGAAAAAAGTGGCTGAATATTTTGAATAAAACACTAATTCAAAGTTATTCACGCTGGGTGCATCTACACAGAAGGGCTTAACTCAAAATAAGCTATGCAAATTGAGCTACATTAATTGCATAGCTTATTTCAAAATAGCTTATTTTGAAATTGGGAGTATCTACATAGCACTTATTTTGAAATGGAGAACTCTTCCTCCGACTTCCCTTAGTCCTCGTATAATGAGGGTTACAGGAGTCAGAGTAAGAAGTCCTCCAGCTTGATAGTATTTTGACATTATTTCAAAATAAGTGCCTACGTGTAGACGCAGACTAAGTTATTTCAAAATAATGTTGCTGTTTAGACATGCCCTCTGCTGTAATATATACTTCATTTTCTAGAGTTACCAAACACAAGCACCTAGCGCAATTTATCATAATTTTTTTCAATAGCAATTTTTAGGATTTTTTAATCTTTTAATATCGAAAATTCATTTAAAAATAACTTTGCTTTCCATCATTTTTTAAAAAACACAAGTGACATCAGTTGTCACACAAATTTTACGTACATAGATAGGGAAGTTTCATTTGAGAGTTAATATTTTAAAAAGGTTCTTATACTGCCCTCATCACCTGAGACCTTCCAATCATGAATTAAGGAGTGTGACTAGCATCTATAACATGTGATTCATTTTCATTGTCATCCTTTTCCGAGGAGAAAATTCTGTAGGCAAGGTAGTGTTTTGTTTGAGTGAGTATGGCTTTGGTTTTTTTCTAAGTGTATGCTGATATGTGTTCATATTAGATATATGCACCTGGCACTTGGAGTGGAAGACAGTGAGGTTTGAATAGTCCTTAAATCCCGTGGGAGTTTGTTCCACAATCTTGGAGTAGCCCTTGAGAAAGCTCTGCCTCCTGCACATATGAAAGTTCCATTGTGGCTGAGGAAGGGAATTGCCAGCCATGTCTTCACGTGAAACCTCCAGACCAATGAGTGTCTCAAGGATTGGATTGCCAGGCATCTGGTTTTCAACTGGAATGCCTCGTTGAAAACAGACCATGGCAGTTCCAGTTGGCACTGCTGACCAGATGCTTAAAAGTTGAGTGGACGGCACAGATGGGGCTCAGGGCTACGGCCGGCTTCCTATCTGCCTTGGTTCCACACATCTCCCAGAAGCAGACATTATGTTCCTGCAACCAGCTGGTTGGGAATGCAACTAATAGGAGCTGTGGGTGTCATGCCTGCTGGCGCAACAGCAGCATGCAGAGTTACTTGTCCGCTCATCATGTGCCTAGGGCTGCAGGCATCTGGTGGCCACTTTCTGGGTGCTGTGCCCCAAATGCCTCTTGCACTCCAACCTTCTGCTTCAGCCTGTCTTGCCCTTCCACACCCAAACTCCTCCCCAGAGCCTGCACTCCCACCCAATCCCCCTGTCCCAGCTTTGAGTCTTATCCTGTACCCCAAATCCCTCCTTGGCTCCACCCCCAAGCCTGCATCTCTAGCCAGAGCCCTTACCTCCCTGCATCTCAACACCTGCCCCAGCCCAGAACCTTCTCCCACATCTTTAATCCTTGATTTCTGGCCCCAGCTGAAGCCTACACTCCCAGCCCACAGCCTATACCTTCCTCATCCAACCTCCTGCTCCTGACCAGTTTAAGTGGGTAAGAGTGGGATGGAGGGAAGGGGATGGAGCAAGTGGGGCCAGGGTCTCAGAGAAAGGGCAGGGCTCAGACAGGTTCTCGGAGTAGGCAAAAGGCAGGAATGTTTGGTTTTGGGGGATTATAAAGTTGGCAGCCCTACTTAAGGGTGAAATATGTGGCCAAAGAGGTGATGGCTGGATCTGATTTAGGTCAGGGTTCAGGTTCAAAGATGCATCAGGATGTATAGCTTTGATTTGATGTATAGCTTGTTCTAAAATATCTGAGATTGTTGACCTTAGATTTCTGTCCCAATGGAAGAAATTTCGTGTTGTTAGTTGTTTTTTAAACTCAAAATGAATCAGCCGTTCTCACAAGAATTCTGCTGCGTCCAAACTAAAAAGCAGCCTTCTTTCTTTTTGTATCTGACCAAGAAGCAAAATTGTAGTAGTGGATTCTGCCCCTAGTATTAAATTCCATCTCTCCAGACAAAATATTTAATGGGAGATGGATTCAAATTTGGCACACATCTATAAATCCTCATTGCAATTATTATTCTTTAAAATGGAGGCAGGGTCAAAGCTGCCAGGGCTTACTTAGGTGAAAAACTCAGTTCAACCTTAATGAGAAATTCATTCAGTTTAGGCATACACTGTATTTTTCATATTCTCCTCAAAATTACACACTCACTCTTTCAATATAGACTTGGTTATCTGAGAATTTACAAATGAATCCATTAATTAGTTTGAGTTCAAATTAATTAAAAATGAGTCTTCAATTGTCTTTAATGATCTTATTTACAGAATAATGGAGGTGCATTTAACTTTCTGTACACCTAAAACACACTAAAATCTTGTTCGTTGTCTACATTTAAATATATTTCTGCAGGATTAAATGTGCTGTTACTCTTTTACAAAAGTTTTCCCTTCAGAACAGCTTCAGGAATAGTGTTCTACAGATAGTTCCATAATACAGTTTCCTTTTTCCAGAATTCCTGCAGCCTCTTGTTGCTTACAATGGGGTGGAGGCACAAGCTGCCCTAAGTCAATATGGCCACCATCTTCATTTACCTGTTTCTTAATGTTCCTCTTCACCTCATAACAGCATAATGGGTCATCATTTTTGCTGAGGACAGGTTGACTTCACTTGTATTGGGAGGAAAAAAAGAGAAAGTGGCCATTTTAAAAGAGACCCTCTAACTGAGGGGAGCCTGTGCTCAATCTCAGGGAAGTAAGGGGAGTTGCCAGGGTAGTTGTATGGAGGGGGTAGGAGCAGGGTGGGGATCATGATTTATATCACTAGTTAGGAAGACTAAATTTAATTATGGTTTTCTACATAAAAGTGCATTCTTGTTGGTAGTTATAACCTTAATACATATTCTTCACAATAGATGTAGGTTTCATTTTTAAAAGGTATGCACAATATACATGTTTAAACTGATTTATTTTGAAAACTTTTCAGATTAGTTTTCAGGTATATCAGAAAATGAATGATTGGTTATTTAATTTACTAAATGTTATTGAAGCAGATATTTCTGAAATCATTGGGAGACAAACTATCTTCAATTCAACAGGTTAATCATTAATATTTGGAGATTTTCTTGAGATGCTGTATTAGGAGGAAAACATCACCAGACAGACATTTAAATTGTTTTATTTAACTAAAACAACAATGTTATGTATTCTGAATATTTTCTTCAATGGCAAACATAATATTTAACAAAACAAACATGATTTTTTGAATTTAGTTAAACATTCAAGCTTTTTTAAAATCAGGTTTGTTTTTTGTTAAAATAGCTTTTAGCTCAAATAGTTCAATGAAATATTTTTTAAAAACCCAAAAATTGAATACACTGCCAGTCAGGTCAATATGAAAAACTTAAAATATTGGCTTCTGCAGCTAACTCAGTATCTTCACCTTCATTTTCTGTTTGTTCATAATCTGGAAAAGAAAAACAAGCTTTCCTGCTTTTTCAGGTCCCAAACAATTTATCAATTTGGAATGAATTAGTCCAAAGGAAGGAAACATTCTTTCTACACTAGCAGAAGAAGCTATTGCTATTAAAAGTGAGATTATCACTTCATCAGTCTCTGAATCCAGATGCTTAAGTGACCTCCACCAGTTCACTGGTGTGACTTTCTTTAAAACATCATTAGTAAACATATTTTTCTTGAATGGTTCACCCCTACCTCTGAAGTTTATTACAGTTGGCATTATGGAGGGATGGTTGCTGAATGCCCATGTTATAGCCAACTGCTCTTATTCAGCAGTTAAGATTTGACCCTCATACCGAGTATTGAGAATATGTAGAAGAAAATGAGCTGGAGAGTGCTTATCCCATTAATTTTTTTAATGCTTATAATTTAAGTCTGTCATTGCATATTTTTATTTTTAAGATCTCACTCAGTTCCTTCCAAATTTCAACAGCATGAGCAATAAAACAGCTTTTCCCCTGCATTTTGTTTAAGACTACAGAAATAGGCTTCAGGGTACTCAGCATGTGTTCAACATTTCTCTTAGCCCAGTGTTGAAAATTTTGGCTATGACAGTGTCATCTTTTTTTTTTCCCCACAATTTTGTTCACAGACTGCTATAAGATTAGGCCAGTTCTGGATATAGTGCTCAAAACTGTCCACTACTGAATTCCATCGTCTTGTGGGAGAGTTAACTGGGTTCCTCCCACTTTTTTCAGAGCAGCTGCTGTGAAGAGGTTGTTACGGAAGCATTTTGCAATTTCAACAGCATTAGCTTTTATTTCTGGAACACTGAAGTCTTTGGCTAAGAGGTGTATCAGATGAATACTTCAGTGAGCCGTGTTATTAGCTTGGGACTCTCTTCACTCTGTTCTAAATTTCTTCTCATCTTGATACTTTGCAGCATTGTCTGACCAAGCTGAGTACTAGACATCTGATTTTTTTCACATTTTGTTATAGCTTTCAGTGCTACTTGTAAGTATTCTGCTGTGTGTGCATTTCCTGATGCATCAATTGTTTTTGTAAGAAAAACATTCTCTTCTTCTGTTGTCATACAAGAACAGACAACAGGATCATTGTGGGCATTGATCCACCCATCAAGCATCAGGTTAACAATTTTACCCTCCAGACTTTTTACATGCTGCTCAATTTCTCTTTCATACGCTTTATCCAGCAATTAGCCTGTGACATCTGCTCTGTTGCGTGGACTGTACCCTGGTTTTAATGACTGAATCATGTTAATGTCAATCATGCAGAAAGGAGAATTTGTTGCATAAACAAATGGGCAATATATTCATGAATTACATCTTTTTGCAATCTGCTGGTTCTTATCACAAACTTATCTATGGTTATTTCTGGATGATGGAGATTTTTTTTCTTTTTTGCACTGTGGCTATCTGACATACATGATGTGACTGTAACCCAGTCATTGGCACATAACACTGAAACTATGGAAAATTATGGAGATCTTGAAGGTGGATAGTCTTCAGAATCCTGTATGTTTGAGGATGGATTCTCCTAACAAAATAAGTCAATGCAGTTATGTAATTATTATTACCATACTTTAATTATTATTATCATTTAGTATTACTCATTGCATTCACTGACACTCAGTACTACTTAGAAGGTGAAATTGTAAAAGGAAGAGCTGCCTATTTCAGCTATTTATTTTTTTATTACAACTGCATCAAAAAAGAGTAACAACTATATTTTTTTTTGCTCAAAAATGAGAATTCTGGAATAGTCCAGAAGGAAGACAGGGAGTCCTTAAGAAAGAAGTATGAAGTAAAAATGTTTACCAGACTGAAGATTCTGCATGTTCAGACATATTCCTTTCATCATCTTCAATGCAGCTTCCTCTTGAGAAGGAACACTTCTCATGGTATTTCATTTGGGCAACCAGGCCTTGCGTTTCTTTGTTGCACTGTTTGCATTTTGCATGCATGCCTGTCTTACCCTCAAGTAAAGAGACTTCTTTAAAATATTCCCAAACTGGGTCTCTTTTGCAGCCTACTGACATTATAGGCTTTACCCTAGTAGTGGGAGACTGGTATGGTAGTTCTCAAATCACTGAAGGCTTCACTCAGAAAGACCTCAAGACTTCTGGAATATGCTGCTCAAACAGTTTCACTTTTGCTTCCAAGGCCTGTCCCTCTCTTCTCACATTTGTCTCCAGACTTTTTTTCCCTGTCCATATCTATTCCACCCCCAACAGTCTTCTATTTGTTGAACTTTTTGAAACGTTTTACTTTAGAGAGAGATAAGGTTTGACTCTGTGTTCACAAATGTGTAGAGGAACAATAGGGTTGAGATCTGTTATTTCTCACCTTTTTTTATTTTTATTTTTGCTGTTAACAAGCAAACAACATTGAGAAATGCAGAACTAAGCATCTCTGATGGTATCTTCTAAAATCTAGACTGAGCACCAAGTCCCATTAGGGAGATAGATAGATAGAAATATTAGCCTAAATAAACTAATCTATACAGAAGCCTCTGGAAACCCCATAAGATTGGGTCCCTAATAGGGATGTTATTGGAATATTGACTACTCCCACCCCTCACCCCCACCCTTGCTGCTTTTCCCAGTCATCGCAAACCCAGCTATCTATGTTTCTAATGATCGAATCTCCCATTACTAACATCTGCCTTTTTCTAATGGCTGGAGTTCCCTCCCCCAGAGAAGTAACCTCAGTGCGAGATAGGGTTGCCAGATGGTTTCAACAAGTATGTCCAGTATTTTTGACATTACTTCACAATCTACATTACATCTTATTTAGAAAATACTGGACATTTATATTTTCTCAATTTGTTTCCTGAACAGAAAGCTCAAATACTGGACTGTCCGGTTCAAAACCAACACCTGGCAACCCTTGTGTGAGAGGATACCCCAGCATCATTTGGAAGGAGGGTCCCAACTATGGGAAGGTTGACTGTTCTCCTTCCCTGAGCCTTTCATCCTCCTTAACAGTGCAGGGGCTGTCTAACTGGAGGTGGACAATTCTATAGTGCCCCGGAAAGCCTCATCTATGTACCTCTCAGCCTCCCTTAACTCCTCCAGTTCAGCCACTCTGGCCTCCAAAGCCCATATGCGGTCTCTGAGGGTCAGGAGTTCCTTGCACCGAATGCACACATATGCCACCTCTTCATAGGGCAAGTAATCATACATGCTACACTGAGTGCAATAAACAGGATAGCCCCCACTCTGCTGCTGGGCTTCTGCCTGAATTCTTTTCTATTTAAATCAGGGTTTCTATTTAAATCAGGAAGTTTTGGTTATAGTTAAGTTTAAAGGTTTTAAAGAATGGCAAGTGTACCTCACTCCCTTCCACTCCCCTTCAAACTCCCTCTCGAATCTCCGTGTTAGCTGCCCCTGGTCACTGACACACTGCTTTATAAAGCCCTGGCCTTCCTGATAGCCCTACCCCCTGACTAAGGCTCAACCAACGAACAGAGGGTTCTAGATTTCAAACCTTGTTGAGAAGCTCACAGCCTCCAGCTGCCAGTCACAGCACATGGTCCTTCAGACAAACATAAGCTCAGCACACAGCATGCAACTCCCAAACACAAACATGCACTACAGACATCTACTTACTCAGGGGTGGGCAATAATTTTTGCCCGGGGGCCACTTCAAACATTTTTGAAGTAGCCCCAGTCTGTCCCAGAAGGGGCGGGGCCTAAACAGGAAGGGGCAGGGCTACCCACACCCAGACCATGATTGGTCTGGGAATGGAGAAGCCCGTTTGCCCCCCCTTCCCATTAGGCACCCATGCCCTGGAAGAGGCTTGGCACACTCCCCATCCCCCAGGTCAATCAGGGACTGGGATCAGGGTAGTGTGGGAAACCTCCTCCCGCCCTGCGAGGAGCACGTGGGAGGGCTAGGCAGGGTGAAGGAAGCTTCACGCAGCTCCCCTGCCCCCTGGCCCTGATTGGCCTGGGGGTGGGAGAGCATGTGAAGCCTTCTCCTCTCTGCCCCTGCCCTGAGAGCAGCGTGTAGTACTTCAAAGTGCCATGTGCTCCTGGCAGGGTGGAAGGAGGCTTTGCGCGTTCCCCTGCCCCCAGGCCCTAATTGGCCTGGGGGCCGGGGAGCAACAGGGCCTTTGTGGGCTGATCCCACTTGGTGGGCCAGATCCAGCCCACAGAAGCCCTTTTGCCCACCCCTGCACTTACATCAAGGATCCCATGTTTGCTCCTCCTTCACCTGGAGAATTCCCTCCCGAAATTCCCTGTTAGCTGCCCCTATTCGCAAAGCTCCCTGGTCACTGACTCACTCAATTATATGAATATATGGTCTCATACTATAGAATTTATAACCCCTTTTCCATGATGAGAGATCTTTGAGCTAGAATGTATCTTAATTAAAACTGTCTTTAAATAATTTTTTCTCAAAAAGCATTTTATCAAAAAATTTGATTTAAATAAAAAAAATCGGATTCATTTTTTTTATCCACCCTGGATAGGAGGAATTTGGTGTGTATATGCAGAAGAACTGACGGATTGGAGGCAGGAGAAAACTGGGATAAACATTCCAGTTGCTTTGCTCTGCCATGCTGTTGTGATGTTATTGGATTCTGATATAAACATTCAAAACATTGTTGCAACCAATGTTATGTTTGCCTCAAATCTATGGGCAAGTGAGATGTCCATAGAAAGCTGCTGATTCACTGTTTCTGTTTATATTAATCATATGTATGCATCATTTTTTGTATTTGAAGTAGTATTGACTATGTCTTTGTATTTCAAATATGCTTCTGGGAGATTATCAACAGGCTTCTCCAACCTATTGTGAAAAGGTTCCTAATGAAATGAGTCAGAGTACTTGACTGACAATGGACCTTAAGTGGTGCTGATCCACATCTGAGGAATTTTGCTGTGAATATTCAGAGTTGAATGTAAGCCATGGCTTCTTGCCTAAAAAGGACTGAGTCATGTATGAATGGGTGACTTGCTTTTGTGACAAACTCCTTTTTGGGAGGTACTTTCACTCAGCAAGAACAATGAACTTCCCTCCACATGGGCAAGGTTATAAAAAGGGCTCTAAAGGTTTCTTCTTTGACTTCATTCCTGTCTTCATTCCAGCTCATAACTTCAGGAGCATCTTTGCTATGAACTGAGCCCAGCTGATCCATCCTAACAAAGGATGTATTCCAGAGACTTATAAAACAGTAGATTATTCTTTCTCTGCTACAAGAACTTTGTAATGATAGTGTATGTAATTTGATTCCCTTTACAGTTTTACTTTCAACTTTTTCTGATACTAGTATTGGCAAAGAAAAGCTGGAGTGTCTGAGGCGATTGCATGTGTGACTTCTTGCTGGTCAGTCTGGCAAACAGAAGTGTTCTTTGTGTCTAGTTTGGTGTTACTAATAATGTAACACCCCAAGTAAGGGCTATAAGTAGCCCTGTCTTTAAGCAGTTCACCTTGATTTAACCTTCTCAGTGATGCCCCCAGAACCTGTTATATTACAACACTCCAGTTGCTTTGCTGTGCAGTGTTGATATAAAAACAGCTGTAAATTCAGCTTAACCGGCTACTCTAGACTGAGCCATAAAGCAGCCACCGGGTGCCAGAGAAGCTGGTTCTATAAAAGTTTAAAATGCTAATAAAAAAATAAGATTGATACTGCTTATAATCAAATCTTTTTTAGCATGTTACTGTCTCTCTGTGATTCTTCTTCATGTATGATCACATACATGTATGATTTTTTGTTTAATTTGAAGGGGAGGAGGGAGGCGGAAGACTCCTCAGAGGAAAATTTTTAAAATGAGTGAGTCTGTGTGTATATGTCAGTAATTTAAATAAAATATAGGGGTGGTTTAAGTATGTCCCTAACCAGTATTATAAACACCGAAAGTCTTAGCTGTGCCCTGTAATTACTCCATGAGGGGAAAATAATTTAATTTGCCTTTACAAATCACTTTTATTTTATTTGGAATTACAAATAATTACGTGTTTTTTATATAGTTATTGCATGGTTGTTACTAGTAAGTAAATATGTTAAAATAGTTTGCTTTTGTGTAACTATTTTTAGGTGTCTACAAAGTGCTTAGTATGTTTCTGGTTTTATATAAATATTAATTAACAAAAGATAGATCAATATGGAATGAACTACTGAAAGGTTTACCATTTAAAAAAAAGCAAAACCTTTAAATACATATCTATTGTAATTCATAGTCTCTACAGACTTAATTCTGCTATTGTCTCTTACTTTTTTTTTGTATTTGCCACCTGTTGTTAATTATATGGGAAAAATAATTTGCATTGTTCGTGATAATGTTTCTCTTTAATGAAAAACATCAAGAAGTCTGATGATGAAGGAATGCCTAACATAGTAAATGCCAGTGGAAATAGGGTAGGTTTAGAAGATAACATAAAAAAAGAACAAGTTAAAAATCACTTAGAAAAGTTAGATGTCTGCAGATCACCAGGGTCTGATGAAATGCATCCAAGAATACCCAAGGAACTGATAGAGGAGGTATCTGAGCCTTATCTATCATCTTTGAAAAATCATGGAAGACAGGAGAGATTCCAGAAGACTGGAAAAAGGCCAATATAATGCCCATTTATAAAAAGAGAATTAAGAACAACCCAGAAAACTACAGACCAGTCAGTTCAACTTCTGTGCCAGGAAAGATAATGGAGCAAGTAATTAAGGAATTCATCTGCAAACACCTGGAAAATAATAAGGTGATGGGTAATAGCCAGCATGGATTTGTAAAGAAGAAAACATGTCAAACCAATCTGATAACTTTCTTTGATAGGATAACAAATCTTGTGGATAAGGGAGAAGCAGTGGACATGGTGTACGAGACTTTAGTAAGGCATTTGACATAGCCTTGCATGATCTTCTTATCAATAAACTAGGGAAATGCAACCTAGAAGGGGCTACTATAAGGTAGGTGCATAACTGGCTGGATAACCATTCTCAGAGAGTAGTTAACGGTTCACAATCCTGCTGAAAGGGCATAACAAGTGGGGTTCCGCAGGGGTCTGTTTTGGGACGGGTTCTGTTCAATATCTTCATCAACAATTTAGGTATCAGCACAGAGAGTATGTTTATTAAGTTTGCAGATGATACCAAGCTAGGAGGGATTGCAAATGCTTTGGACAATAGGGTCATAATTCAAAATGATCTGGAGAAACTGGGGAAATGGCCTGAGGTAAATAGGATGAAGTTTAATAAGGACAAATGCAAAGTACTCCACTTAGGAAGGCATAATCAGAAGGAACAATCACACATACAGAATGGGAAGTGACTCTCTAGGAGGGAGTACTGCAGAAAGGGATCTAGGGGTCATAGTGGACCACAAGCTAAATATGAGCCAACAGTGTGAAACTGTTGCAAAAAAAGCAAACATGACTCTTGGATGCATTAACAGGAGTATTGTGAGGAACACACAAGAAGTCACTCTTCTGCTCTATTCTGCGCTGATTAGGCCTCAATTGGAGTATTGTATCCAGTTCTGGGCACCATATTCAAGAAAGATGTGGAGAAATTGGAGAAAATCCGGAGAAGAGCAACAAGAATGATTAAAGGTCTAGAGAACATGACTTATGAAGGAAGACTGAAAGAACTGGGCTTGTTTAGTTTGGAAAGGAGACAACTGAGAGGGGACATGATAGCAGTCTTTGGGTATCAAAATGGGTGTCACAAGGAAGAGAGAGAAAAATTGTTCTCTCTGGACTCTGAGGATAAGACAAGAAGCAATGGGCTTAAACTGCAGCAAGGGAGGTTTAGATTGGACGTTAGGAAAAAATTCCTAATTGTCAGGGTGGTTAAACACTGGAATAAGTTGCCTAGAGAGATTGTGGAATCTCCATCTCTGGAGTTATTTAAGAGCAGGTTAGATAGACATCTATCAGAGATGGTCTAGACAGTGCTTGGTCCTGTCATGAGGGCAGAGGACTGGACTTGATCTCTTGAGGTCCCTCCAATCCAAGTGTTCTATGAGTCTATAAAAAATTAGTAAGTAAATAATACATATTTATAGCATTGGTATGGAACAATGTTAAATAAAGGTGTGTTAGTTTAATCTGTGTAAGTGATGTCTGCTGTTAACCAGTCAAAGAAAATTCCATCAGCTCCTCCTAACATTTCTTGAAAGCTACGGATTCTTAAAATGAAGTTCTTAGTGTACAACAGTCTTCCATTTTTTGATCTTCTGAACAGGAATATAATATGTTCTGTTGCTAATACATCAAAATTATAGCAAAACCACTTTTTAACAGCAGACGTACTTTGATTTTGCTTGGATTATCTAGTAAACCTTACTCTGAATAGAATGCATTGCATCGGAAATAATCAGGAAACCTTTCATCGATACAGACACAAGAATCATGCCTTGCCCTTATTACAGATCTGTGGAAAAAATAATTCCACATACTTGGTATTTTGTGAATCTAGTCAGTTTCCAAAAAAAAAACAAAAACCCAATAGTTTCACTACACCTTCCCCTGTCTCTTTCCCATTTTTAGCCAGACATCATTCTGCTACTATAGCTCTAGTTATTAACAACCTAGCTCTGAACTTTTAATTTGTAGATTTCAAGCATTTCACAAAGGAAGTATAATAATCCCTATTTATAAATGAGGAAACTGAGTCACAGTTGAACTGACTTGCCTTAAGGCAAACTTGCAGGATAGTGGAAGAGGCAGGACTCCGTTGCCTCCTGCACAAAGAAAATGGTCTGAAATATTTTTTTTGTTCACCAGCACTGTGATGTCTCCTCCTATGATACTTACAGCAAACAGAACTTACACTTTTCAGTAGTTGTGCCCTTTGATGTGGGGTGCTGAAAATGCATATTGTAAGCTTCGATATTTTTCCCCTTGCTTTTTTGCATTAATCTTAACTAGCAAAAAATGTTAAATTCTCTAAGTGTCTTAAATAGAAACATTCCTATGTTAAGTGAAGTATTCAGACTAGGTTTACATGCAGTTTCAAGATCCCTTATGTGATTAGCAGATATATGATTTCTAGATAAAACTAATATACTATCATTGTTGGCTCTGTGTTGGAAGAGCTTTTTATGTTATGCAGTGATGAAGGAGACGTGCTGATGAAAAGTAGAGTTTCTTCCCATACTAAGTGGTATTTTTCTCTATAGTAACATATTTAAAGAACTTCTACCGCCCCCCGCCACCATATTTTGCTTTTTGTTTTGTGACCAAAGTGGATTGCTCACGTGGATTGCTCAAAACATATTCTCTGTAGCCAACTTGTATGTTAATTGCATTTTGTTGTTGTTGAAGTGTTCAGTTGTGCCTCTTTACCACAACAAATTAAGTAAACAAGAGGAAAGAGCTACAGTACTTGAAATAATATTTGATAAGCTTTGTTAGGGAAAAATTTAATCTCATTGTACAATTAAATGATTTGTACAATTAAAGAATAGGAAGTCACTGGATTTTTGTTTTGATCAGAAGAACAGATTTTAATTATGTCTTTCACAACATTTCTTCTGTACAACAAATTTGCAATGTGTGTTTGAATTCTGTACTTTTTTAGAAATAGTGCCTTTGCCATTTCTGTATCAAACATTACTAAACTACAGTGTAATTAATTTAAAAGATTAGGACCCATTTCCTAATTAGAAAGTAAGTGTTCA
The DNA here is from genome assembly GCA_030068395.1 of Apalone spinifera. Classification (NCBI taxonomy): domain Eukaryota; kingdom Metazoa; phylum Chordata; order Testudines; family Trionychidae; genus Apalone; species Apalone spinifera. The sequence continues at coordinate 135,316,087 of CM057847.1, read as the reverse complement.
GACTTCTCAACATACCTAGAAATATATGGCTTGTCTAAACACATAAATTGCACCAATTAAATGTAAATAATTCAGTTAAATCAGTACAACATATGTGTGGACTGTCTTGTATTGGTTTAAAACTGGTTAAAATTTATCTTGTGTTTGGAAATTTATCAATGCAAATTAAACCAATATAAGATGGGTTTAAACTGATACAAGAATGTCCCCACACAAAGTTGCACTAGTTCAATTAATAGATTTAAAATCACTCCTTTAGGTCTGGCCTACATTGTAAAATTATATCAACAAAGCAACATTGGTCGGCGATGTGGACCCCCTCCTCCCCACATACACATTTATAACCAACCGCACACTTATAACCAACTTTCAAAAGAGGAATGTAAATTAGACATATTGAAATTGCAAATGAAGCTGGGATTTGAATTTCCTATGCTTCATTTGCATAATTGCGTCAGAGTTTTTTTGAAAAATATTTTGAAAGTGAATGTGCGGTCTAGACGTGGTTCTTTCAAAAAGCCTTTTTTGAAAGATCCTGAAAACCTCATTTTTTGAGGCATACAGGAGCTTTCGAAAAAGTCTTTTCTTTTGAAAAGAACCATGTCTAGATCTCGGTTTCATTTTCGAAATAGCGTTTTTTGAAAAAAATGCCGTGACGCAATTATGCAAATGAAGCACAGGAAATTCAAATCCCGGCTTCATTTGCAATTTCAATATGTATAATTTACATCCCTCTTTCGAAAGAGGGATGTAGTCTAGATGTACCCTCAGTTATGATTACAGAACTTCAAAATAGACACACAGATGTGGAAGAGGGCTTCATTTGGGAAGATGGTTTCATACTACAATAGAAAAATCCCTTGTGGAGGCATGGGCGCTGACCCCGTGGGTGCTCCAGAGCTGAAGCGCTGATGGGGAAAATTTAGTGGGTGACAGCACCCACTGGTACCCAAGCTCCCCCTCTGCCTCCTATCACCAGTGCCTCCCAACCTCTGGCAGTCCCACTGACCAACTCTTTCCCCTCCATCCCAACACCTCCTGCTTCAGTAAAACACTTATTTCACAATGTTCAGAGGCTCTGATAGGGGAGGGAAGGAGTAAGAGGTGGCGTGGGGATGGGGCAGAGGTAGGGAGAGGTGTAATGGAGGTGGAGGTAAGGTGTAGAGTGGGGGCGGGGCATGGAGCAGAGGTGGGGGTTGAACACCTCTGGGATAGAGCAGAGGTTGGTGCCTATGTGTGGAGGTGTAGACTATCTACACTATGAGGCTATGACAGTGAATACAAAGATAAGTCTCCAGATTTGAAATGGCATAATGATAGTTACCTCTGTGAGTGAATTGATATTTATAGCTGATTTTATAGTTTTATTAGATATCCCCATTAGACTGAGAAATAGAGGAAGCTTGTGGAGAGTCAGTGGAATATGGGAGGAAGGAAGGATAGGAAAAATAAAATTAGCGTTAGGCATCAGATATCAGAGAGAAAATGGGCAAAGAGGAGGCGAGAGAAGTAACGGCAGTGAATAGGATGCAGTTTAACATGGAGGAGAGGGACGGACGTCATGAAAGTGAAAGAGGAATACATAGAAAAGAGGTGCTTTTTCTCTTTATAAAAAAAGCAGATAAGAACATGAGAAAACAATGTTGTGGGCATGAATAAAATGAGTTTGACAGGGAAGGAGAGAAAAGGGGGACACAGAAATGAAATGGAGTAAGGGATTAAAGGCGAAAAGGTGTTTGTTAGACCAGGTCTACACTAGAAAAGATTTGTCATTATAACTATACCAGCAAACCTTCCTAGTGCAGACAGAGCTTATGTGGACAAAAAATAAAGCGCTTGTACCAGTATAGCTTGTACCGATTCCCCAAACAAAATAAGCTATGCAAGCAAAAGCTCTTCTTTTCTGACAGAACTGTGCTTACACTAGAGCTTTTGCTGGCATAAAAATGTCACCAAAAATCATATCTCCTATTTGACATTACTGTATTTAGCCAAGGTTTCTAGTGTACAGCACAGTTTTAATGAACTGAATTTAATGCATTTATGCTCTTATTTTAAATAACATTTTCCTTGCAGTTAACCTTTATTTGTGATGCTGCAAAAGGTGGCCCATGCCGATTCGTTCGTAGGATTGGAGTACGTATCACTAAACATCATGTCCAAAGTAGCAGGATGGCTATTTTGAGTACTTTTTGTATTCACATTGTTTTCTGAGTTGGATTCTATAATTCAGTATTTGGAGAAAAACGAAAATAACATAGAATTTGTGGACAGTCTGGAATGTGTTATCCTTGCAGTCCCACAACTGTAGGATTATTTAGAGAAGTGTTTGCAAAATGACATAAGTGGTTCTAGATTCCAGCACCATCAGGAACTTCTGCAGCATGGAAGTTGTTGGTGGCCTGAAGAAACTTCTTCTCCTCTTAAATGCATAGTCAAGGTTTGGTTAGCCCCAAAGAATCACTCAAGCTACCTTTCCCCATTCTCACTCTTTAAAAAAAAATCCTGTGCTTATGAGTGGTTCTGGTGAACAGAAATTTGTTAGGTTTGGAAGAGAGAGAGCCCCTGTAAACTTTTCACATGGTAACTCATAATGCTTTGACTAGTTAGACTACAATTTTCAAACCTTTTTATGGGTCTACAAAGAAAACCCCTATCTGCAGGGAAGTTCTGTCTGATTTAGTAACCTTTTCCCATTTTTCTGCATGATGACTAAAAGCAGCCAGTAAGCCTGTGTTCTGAATGCTCAACCCTTTGTTTAAACAGCTGGGAGACATAGGGCAGAAGCTCTACCATCTACACATATTGAAGGACCAGCATTAGCATGTGGAGCAGCTCTGATTTGCTGCCCTTCCCTGTGGCATAGGGGAAAGGCAGTCAATCAAAAGGATTTTCCCCTAAACAAGGATGTTCTGGGCCTATCCTTCAAAAAGAATCTGAAAACATATAGTCTGTGGACAAAACATTAGATTTGACGGGCCAAGGTGTGTAAGGAACAGTGGTGTGCGTTCATATTAAATGTGTGTTCAGAAGGAACTGGGTTAGATGTGGTGTGGAGTAAATTATCTGGAGAATGTGTTTGGTGGTGGTGGAATGAAAGTAGATGTGGTGGAATTCATGAAGCAGGTATGAAGGTGACAAATATGCAATGTGCATATGTGAAATAATGTAATCTGAGGCAAATTAAAATTGATTTGTATCAGTGCATGAACAAATTGTTTAATTACAAAATGGAAGTTAAGGAAGGAAAAATCAAATGCACAAATACAAAATGAGGAATAAACAGCTGGACAGTAGTATTTCAGAAAGACATCTGGAGGCAGCAATGGATCACAAACTGATTACGAACCATCAATGTGTTGCAGTTGTGAAAACAGCTAATATCACTCTGGGGTCTATTAACAGGAATGTATGTAAGATAGGGGAGGTAATTGGGTTGCTCTACTCAGCATTAATGAGGCCTCAGTGGAAGTATTGTTCCAGTTCTGGGCACCACATTTTAGGAAAGATGTGAACAAATCAGAAAAAATTCAGAGAGATACAAAAAGGATACAGTTTTAAAAACTTCACCTATGAGGAAATGTTAAAAAAAAACAACCCAAAAGCCTGGATGTGTTTAGTCTTGAGAAAAGAAGATTGAGGTGGGGATCTGTTAACAGTCTTCAAATATGTTAAAGGATGTTCTAAAGAGGACAGTGATCTATTGTTCTCCATGTCCACTGATGGTAGGACAGAAAGTAATGTTTATCTGTTGCAGCAAGGGTGATTAGGTTTGATAATAGGAAAAACTTTCTAATTTTAAGAATAACAAAGTAGATAGGTTACCAAGATAGGCGGTGGAATCTCCAGCACTGGTACTCTTTAAGAATACATTAGAAAAACACCTGTCCAGGATGGTCAAGGAATACTTGGTGCTGCCTCAGTACAGGAGGCAGGGCTAGATGAGCTTGTCTATGATAGCATTGTTCCATTTTTTTAAAATAACATAAGTAATATGTTTCCAGAAAGTTTTGTATTTTAATTTTTCCTCATGATGACAATACTAGTTATTGGAGAATTATAGTATTAAAATACATAATTTTAATCATTCATTGGGAAAGAAATTAACTAAAGATATGGTAAAAAATATTAAAGAGTAATTGCTTAAACATAGATTTAAAGAAGAGGTCAGCACTCATATGATTTATACTCTTTATCTCTTATATTTAAAAAAAATACAAACATTTTTGAGTGCTTGGCTATCAATAGCAATAAATCACAATTCAGTAAATCTGTTTTTTCTTTAAATCCGAATCCTGCTGTTTTAGTTCCCAAAGCAGCAGGATCTGCAACTTGAATTGCAGCTTAGGTCCTGCATATTTCCCGTTTTTGGTGTCATGCTAAATGCATATGCTTTCAAGGACTTAATACATAGGTTATATTTATATCATTTAGATGCTGAATTAGGATATGATAATGGAAAAATAAATTCCCTAATAATAGTGCAATTGTCCTGCTTGGAGATATAGCTTTAGATAGTTGAATTATTATATATTTATTAAAATGAAGAGAAAGTGAGGGAGGTATATGTGTTCTAGATAAACAAAATGCATGTTATTGACGGTTTGAAAATATTTCATATAGCAAATGTCTGTAACTGAAATTTAAATGTAGCTCTCATCTAGTTCCAACTGGGCAATATAGATGTAATCAGGGATAATCGAACTGAGCTGTTTTTTTGCTGTGCAAACATGACTGTTTTGGCTTTTTTTTTTCCACCTGAATATGTTTGTTCTACAACGGCTAATATTGTAACAGTAAAAATAACATTATCTTTGTCTATGGAAATATAGGAGTAATTCTTAGAATTCTGTCCATGAGAATGGTAAGATAAGAATGAGGCTGTCCAACTACATCCCTTTTCTCAAAAAAGGGATGTAAATTAGACACTTTGAAATTGCAAAAGAAGCTGGGATTTAAATGAAAAAATGAGTACAGGATCTTTAGAAAAAGGGTTTTATTTTAGATTGAACCCTGTCTAAACAGCTGTTTTTCTTTCAAAAAACCCCATTTAGAAGAAAAAACTGCGGACGCCATTATGCAAATGAAGCGTGGGAAATTTAAATCCTGGCTTCATTTGCAATTTCGAAGTGTCTACTTTACATCCCTTTTTCAAGAAAAGGGATGTAGTTTAGACGCAGCCTGATACTGTGCAATCATCAGCTGTTCCTTAAACATTGTGGGGGAATATTTTTGGTAGTAATGAGTGTGAAGTTTAGAGCTTTGTCATCTTGTGTGCAAGTCCTCTGAGTTAAGACATTTTCAATTATAGTTTTCCTTCCAGATGTGAAGTGTTAGGTTGCGCCTCCCCTCCCCCACTTTAAAATGTAAAATCTCTCTGTCAGACTTGCTTTCAGATAAAATATGCTCTTTCAGCCAAATGCTCTCAGCCTCTAAGTTCTGACAAACAACAGACCAAAAAAAAAAAGTGGTGTTACTGGGAGGTTTTACACTGTAAATAAATACCTGAAATATAAAATAGCCAGGGAAACAAAATTCTGTAAGCAAATTCAGGGGCACAATGAACTATTTGATAGGGGAGCCATGATTATTTTTTCAGTCCCCCACAGTTGAAGGATGGGCACGGGAGGTACAATATTGAATAATGTGAGTATGTTGCTGAATATCTTGTTTGGCTTTGTTGTGGCAGAGATAAAAGCTGAAGATATTGTATATGGAAAATCCCATTCAACTGCTTGAAATCTGGAGATCAGAATATCTCCCTCTTTATCTTTGGCCTAGAAACCAAACAATGTAAACTGATCAGCTTTCTCTGAATTACAACAACTGGTGAACAGTCAAAAACAATTTTTGTTCATAGATTTTATTATTTTTCATAGTGTCATTTTGTATACTTTCAGGTTTTTGGTCTTTTTCTGGGGTCTACAGTGGTTCTAAACAACCTTGCAGCATGGTTCATAAAGGAAAAGCACGCTTTTTGGCTGCCCTTCACTTGTATTTGGGATCTAACTAATTCCTAACTACTTTCCCTTAGGTTGGAGTTCATTTTGTTTCAAAGGTGCCAGCAAGGATTATCCTCCAGTAACTGCATTTGAATCTCATTTAAGCTGTTTTAAGAAAATAAATGTTATTGGAAAATATTTTGAGGCATGATAGAAACAGAAAAACACAAAATGAGCTGCCATGAAAATGAACAAGTCTAGTTTAACTTTTTAGAAATGACCCAACTAGACCCTGTTATTCATAAAGAATTGATATGTCAGAATCATACATAGTAGAAAAGTCCCATGTCTCATACCTGTGAACTGCCAAGCAGACTTTCTTTCTGTATGCTTAGTGTTGTCATTTTATTGTCCTATACTACAGTGATAGGTACTAATACAAAACCTAGATCCCAAAGACGTCTTGTCTGTCTGATCTGGTGTTTGCCCAACCCATTGCATCACTGTGATGACTCAGATTATGTCATCCCACATATGTACAGTTTTCTTCCTTTTGTTACACAGCTAACTTGAATAGGGTAGTATACATTCCTCTGTATAACAAATTAAAAAACAAATAAAAAATGTAAAATTTACAAAGTTATAAGTTATAAACCTCCACAATGAGGTCCATGCTATAGCTCTTTAGGTGTGATGATGATAATGTATACATTTAATAAGCAACTGAAAATGGTATCATAATGAAAAGCATTAAACAAACTTAACTCTTGCTCAACATATTATTTCTTTTTTCCTTGTATTGACTTCTGTTACATTCTCATTCCACCTCCTGTTTTAATGTTTAGATTAAAGTGATACATCTTTTTTCTCATTTCCAGTAGACATTTTGATCTAAGGTATGCAACCAATACGTTGTTTTGGGTGTTTTGCATAACATCTCATTAATTCTTTCCATGGTCTATTTTTAGAGGAAGATGTATTATATTGGAAATAAATGGATAGCTACTTTTCTAGCAGTCTAATTCAGTATATGGAAATTTAGCTTTTATAAAGCATAATTACAGAATACTTTAAGAAGACTACAGAGTGTGCAATGCATATTGGATAGTCTGGACAAGGAGTACTGAGTTTTGTATTCAGGAAACAGTCACGATGGCTCCTTCTTTATGTAACTTATAATGCATAAATAAACATTGTTAACACTAGGTGGTGATCTTGTACTAACATAACAGGTATGCTGTACTTAAAAGTACCATGTAAAAATTACACATTACTTTTTCTAACACTTAAAGTATTTCTCTTTATATTATCTGTCATGTTGTACTTTAAAAAGTGTGAGTCGTGACTGAATTTGTTTGTAGTCCCTTTGCACAGTATCCAGAACATCCCAAGGTTATGTCTAGACTACAGGATTTTTTCAAAAAAAAGTGGCTTTTTTTCTAAAAAACTTCACCTGCGTCTAGACTGCTGCTGCGTTCTTTCGAAATTAAATCGAAAGAATGTGGTGGTTTTTTCAACAGCGGTAAACCTCATTTTACGAGGAAGAACCCCTTTTTTCGAAAGAGCTCTTTCGAAAAAAGGCGTTGTTGACCACCAGCAGGGCTTTTTTGAAAGAGAGCATCCAGATTGCCTGGGTGCTTTCTTTCAAAAAAGCAGATAGCTTTTTCGAAAAAGTTGTGGCTGTCTAGACAATCTCTTTCTAAAGAAGCTTTTTTGAAAGATTCTTTCAAAAAAGCTTCTTTAGAAAAAAGCATGTAGTCCAGATGTACCCTAAGAGTTGAAGAAAGTAGTTAAGAAATATCATTTTATTCAGCCAAATTTTTGCCATTGCTCAGAGTTAGTCAGATGTAGTTTAACCTAAGATTAGTATTGAACTTTCAACTAACTGATAAAAATAAACAGAAGTACAGAGTAAAATAATTCATTAAGCAGTATTTCAAATGTATACATTACTTCCCTATTTTGTTTTCCTTTTTTTTTGTTTATAATAATATAATTCAAGGCAAGTAAAATCGTTGGCCAATACTATGTATTACAATACATGGATAGCATCTAAGGATGAAGGCAATGTGGAGCCCTGTGTTGAACCACTACAGTGATTTTTAAATCAGATGTTTTTAAATGCTGTAGTAAATTCATATCTGTACCTTATATTTCATATAGAATATTTAAATTTATTGTAAATCAAATTATTCACTTTCCAGTATTTTTCTACATAGTATAGGACATTTGTTTTCTTATTCTCCCTACTCTTTCCCTTCTCAGTTTCAGTGTGGGCAATGCTCAGAAGGATCAGAAATGTGCATTAGAAGTTCAGAATTGGTTGTAAAGCTGTCACTTATGTAGTGCTTAGCCCTAGCTAAGCTGTCAGATCCTTCTTCCCTTCTCCTTCAGCCGCACCATCCAGAGCTTCAGAACTGTCTCGATTTAGAGGAACATGAAGCCAGTACTGAGGAGGAAATGACATTGAGGACCATATCCTCTCCTCTCCATCATTCCTACTCCATCATCTTTGGCAGACGATTTTTGTCTCTTCCAGGAGCTGGCTAAGAGATTGGCAGATACTTTCCAGATTATATTGAAGGAAGTCAAGGATACTCACTATCAATTCCTTTATATCCTCCATTCTTTGGCCATCTCAAAGATGGCCCTCCCAGTTAAATAAGCTATTATAGACCTGGCAAAGACAAACCCCAGCATCAATGACTCCAGTCTGCAAGCAAGCAGAAAAAATTGTGTGCCAAGGAATCTGAATTCCTTTTCTCTCATCTGTCCACCCAACTTTATCATGGTGGTTGCTGTGAACTTCTGTGAACACTAGTCAAGGTCCTGTTCCTATGACAAGGATTGAAAGCACCTTTATCTGTTAAATAGAAAAGTGTACTCCTTAACAACTCTGGAGTTTTGTATTGCTAGACATGGGGGTCCTCATTGTGAAATAATGAAAGACTTTATTGAAAAAGATGCCAGACGCACATTGTGACTAATTCAAGGCCATTATCGAGGATGGCCAATTAGAATCAAAGACACTGTTGCAATCTGCCCTTGATATGGCTGACATGGCAGGTAGGTCTGTCTCCATGGCTATGGTTAAGTGATGAGCATCATGGCACCATTTATCAGGTTTCCTGAAAGAGGTACTGTTCATGGTTGAGACCCTTCGCTTTGAGGGCATGAAGTTTTTCATTGAGAAGACTGACGAACCTAAGTATCACTGACGGCGTGTCTACACTGTAGGGCTTAACTCAAAATAAGCTATGCAAATTGAGCTACATCAATTGCATAGATTATTTCAAAATAGCTTATTTCAAAATAGGGAGCATCTACACATCTACTTCAAAATAGAGCACTCTTCCTCCGATTTCCCTTATTCCTCATACAATGAGGGTTACAGGAGTTGCAGTAAGAAGTCCAGCTTGACCGTATTTTGACACTATTTTGAAATAACTACCTGCTGTATAGACGCAGACTGAGTTATTTCGGAATAGTGCTAGTTATTTTGAAATAATGTTTCAGTGTAGATGTACCCTAAAAGCAGCAAAGAAAGAAAGGGTAAATCCCTAAATACAAACCACCTTGCCTACAATTTTCATTCCAGTCCTCTACATCCAAGCACCACTTTTGACAGGCAGGTTGAGACACTGTTAGACCACTCCCCATGACTAACACAGCTATCATTCCACAGTTGATTGGCAGTGTTATACAGTGCTTGGGAATGCATAACATTGGACCAATGGGTTCTATATATTGTTCAAACCAAATAGTCCATCCATTTTACTCCTCTATCCCCTCCACAGCACTCTTTCCCATCTCTCTTCAGGGATATTTCTTACAATAATTTATTATGACAGGAGATTGCCTCCTCCTGTTAGAAGCCATAGAACCAATACCTCAACATCTATGAAGCAAGGGGTTCTGCTCTTGTTATTTTCTAATGGCCTATGTTGAGAGGTCTGAGGTCTAATAAGTTTGTCAAGGCTCAAAAACTCAACATGGTCACCTTATCATTGATCATTCCAATTGTGAAACAGGGAGACTGGTTTTCAACCCTTAACCTCCAGGACCCATGTTTTTCATATCTTGATCCTACTGGTTTACAGGCGATGCCTCATGTTCATGACCACTACCAATACAGAGTACTCCCCTTTCAGCTATCATCCTCCTTCCTCCCCCGAGAGTATTCTCCAAGGTTCTGTCAGAGGTGGCCAGTCATTTACGTTCCCAAGGGATAATGATCTGTCCCTACTTGGATGGGCCTCGTCTCTTTGAGAAGTTCACTGAGTCATCTAAGCTATGGTACACTTGCTTATAGAATTGGGTCTACAGATCAATACTCAGAAGTCGACCCTCACTCCAGTGCAATGCCTAGAATTCGTAGGAGCTGACCTTGACTTGTCACAAGCCAGAGATCTCTTACCCCAACATAGTTTCCTATTACTTAGTCACACTCAAAAATACTGTTCAAAGCAGCCCACAAATATTCTGCCTCCATCTTTTGAAGTGTATGGCACTGGACACAATGGTGATACCATATTGCAGGCTTCACGCATACAATGTCTCCCAATGTGGTTTAGTTGGTTTTACAAACTAAAAAAGGACAAATCCCTCTCACTGTTCACCAGAATCAGAAAATCCTTAAACTGGTAGAAGGATCTAGGCAACGTTTGCAAAGAGATCCTTTTCTCACAAATATCGCCATCACTGCTTCTTACCCCCAGTGCATCACTAATAAGATGGGGAGTGCACCTAAATGGCCTCACGACACAAGGCAAATGGCTACCCATGGAGATATCCCTCCACATCAGTCTCCTCAAGCTGTTTGTGGTCAGGAATGCCTGCACCTATTTCTTCCTGCTGATTACAAGATCACACACAAAACTCCTGACAAACAACAAAATCTTTGTTTTACACCAATCAGCAAGGGGAGCCAGATTGCCCTTTCTATGCACAGAAATGATTAGATTATGGAATTGGTGCGTATACCACAATATTATACTTTGCCTGGTGTATCTTCTGGGTACACAAAATTTGATAGTGGACAGTCTCTGTCGCAAATTTGCACATATCTGAGTGGGAGATATACCCACCAGTATTTCATAACCTATTCAAATGATGGGGGGGACACGGTCTACAGACCTACTGACCACTTATCTGAACAAGAACTGTCCATGCTACTGCATCAGAACAGGGATGGGACATCATGCTTTGGGTGAGGCTGTCTTTCTCCCCTGGGACAGGAACCTTCTCTATGCCTTCCCTCCATTTCTTGTACTGTTCAAAGTCCTGCTGAAAATAAAAGAGTCAGAGTCTGTGTTACTCCGATTGCTTCTACTGTTCCAAGGTAGACTTGGTAACCTTACCTGTCATGGCTTGCAACATGTCCACCAATATCTCTTCTGGCCATTCCGCACCAAATCTTGCAGTACAATGGATGTACCCTACATCCCAACTTGGAGCTTCTACACCTCAAAGCATGGCTCTTGCTTGGTTATAACACTTAAAAAGCTCCTATTCAAGAGAGGCAAAATAGGCAGCTCAGGGACATAACCAACACTTATATTGGAGTACCCACAGGGACACACTTTTTGAAGAACCATTGTTACTACACCAGGAGAGTAACTTCTCATTCAAACCTTATTATCCAGCTTGTGGGGGGTTAATGGTCAAAGTTTCTGTTTTGAACAGATCCCCAAAACTCCAAGTAGAGCTGTGCCAAAACCACAATATTCTGGAATGAAAAACATGAATGAAACCACATTCTTGCATTTTTACCAGTTCATACTTTGTTTCAGGAATGTTCTGCCCATTTGTGGAGGTGGATTTTGGCTGGGTTTGGCACAGCCCTGTTAGAGAGAGATGGATGATGGTTTGCAGACTGCTTGCTGAAAGATATTAATTTAGCCTGATTAGAAACACAAATTAAATTAAAAATACATTTTAGTCAGAGGAACAGAGTTAAATATTTAAAGATGCCTGGTAAGATCCCTTTACCTTTTTTCAATCTTTATTAATGTTAATTTATGCATAATGTTCAATAATAGTTGTGCTATCTGAAGTGTGTGCTCAATGTAAATATTTTCTATCATGGTATATTACTCGGTTACTATTTTGAGAAACCTGTAGCTTTTATGGTGAGGGATGGTATCTGGGGTTGAAAATTGGCCTTAATTTGAAACGCCTTGTTTCTGTCAATTTACATGTATGCCATGTTGTTAGATAAATTTAAGGTGGCTTACATTTTGTTGCTTTTTGGTTTGGGGTTTTTTCACCTTTTTTTTAATCCTAATTCTTCTCATATTGTCTGACTTACTCATGCCGCAAATAAAGCTCTATGATTCCTATTTATTCTATGCTGCCATTTGCATGACCCCTGTGTTGCTGAGTACAATTAGTTTTTCCTCTCAGAACAGCGTTCAATGGCAGGATCCTTTGCACATTCCTCCAGCTGCTCAGTGGCACTCCTGCCATGGTGAACACTGTGGCTTAACTCCTATTTCCTAGACAGTTCCATAATTTCTGGGCAACTTTAGCGATAAGATGCAGTTGAACTCTCTGATGTTATATATTGATTCCATTTAATACCACTATCTTTCTATGGTATTTCTTTGGAAGGTATTTTTAACAGAGAATAATACTGCCTTTATTTACTCCCCTTTATTAGGCTTTGGTGAGGCCACATCTGAAGTATTCTGTCCAGTTCTGGGCCCCCCACTATAGAAAGGATGTGGACACATTGGAGAGGGTCCAGCGGAGGGCGGCCAAAATGATTAGGGGGCTGGAGCACTTGACCTATGAGGAGAGACTGAGGGATTTGGGTTTGTTTAGTCTGCAGAAGAGGAGAGTGAGGGGGGATTTGATAGCAGCCTTCAGCTTCCTGAAGGGAGGTTCCAAAGAGGACAGAGAAAGGCTGTTCACAGTAGTAACAGATGGCAGAACAAGGAGCAATGGTCTCAAGTTACAGTGGGAGAGGTCTAGGTTGTATATTAGGAAAAACTATTTCAGGAGGAGGATGGTGAAGCACTGGAATGGGTTACCTAGGGAAGTGGTGGAATCTCCATTCCTAGAGGTGTTTAAGTCTCGGCTTGACCAAACCCTGGCTGGGTTGATTTAGTTGGGATTGGTCCTGCCTTGGGCAGTGGGCTAGGTTTGATGACCTCCTGAGGTCTCTTCCAGCTCTATGATTCTATGATTCTACTTAGCTCCTATACATCACTTTTTGTCCATAGACCTCAAATCACTTAACAAAGGAGGGTAAGGATCATTCTCCCTGTTTATAGATGGGGAAAGCTGAGGAAAAGAGAGGTGAAGTGACTTGCTCACGGCAGCAGTAGAGTCAAACAACTGATTTTATGGATGAGATATTTTCTCTGGCAGTTTAATTTTTCTGTGTATCTATTTGATAGCTTTCCTTTTCCACACCCTTTGAACAAGGCCTGTATTTTTAGATTATAGGCTATTTGGTATTTCAGTACCCAGGCCCTGAAAGGAGCGGCATGGGGGAGGAGGGCATCCATAGGCCCCGTATGGAGCTGCATGAGCAGGGTTGGGGGGAGGAATCCCTAGGTGCCACGTGAAGAGTGTGGGGCAGGAGGGAGGGAATCCCTAGGCCCCATGAAAAAGCATGGAGATGTATGTGTGAAGGGAATCTACCAGAATATTTAACATCCTGTGTATGTTCTCATTGTAATAAATGTGAAACCTTGCATTTTGTTTGTTCATGTTATCCATTATACCAAGAAAATGGACATTAACGTAGAAGCATCTGTGATTAGTGACACAAAACAGCTCTTATTACGTTATCGGTAATATTATAAAATAACTTAAATATTTATCTCCTATTTTGGCTCTTGCATTTTACTTTTCATTCTGATGAAAGAGAGTTTTTGCTATTTGGTTTTTGGTTTTTAAATGACTAAACTCTTAAGAAAGGAAATTGATTAAACAGCCAAAACACTATTTGGTAATATGGGATTTGCAAAAGCTTTTAATATTTAATTTCTGCAGGCTAAGTATCTGGAAGAACATTTAGTTCCTGTTTTGAAAGATGAATGCCTTATATTGCAAAGTGTATCATAGGCTCATCTGCAGTCATAGAGCACTGCTTGCTTCTCTAGTAAGTACGTGCAAGGAAGAGTAGAAGAGGTTGAGTGGGCAGTTGGCAGTCATTCATTGTCAGTGATTGCTAGCCATTCATAAAAACTGCAGACCTGAGAGGTGGAGCCAGAAGAAGCAGCCTTTCCCACTATTGCAGAAGATGCTCATTTGCAAAATCATAAATGATTCTAAAAGCTACTCAAATACAGCATGATGAATGTAATGACAAGACGTATGAAAAATCTGTGTGTAATTAAAAGAAATTGCATAGAATAAAATAAAATGTGAATTCTTTACTTATTGAGCCCATCACAATTTTATGTACGTAGCATTCTGCCTGTTAGTTTCTCAGTGTTCAGTTGAAGACAATAAATCACGTTAAAGGAGTGTTCTCTATTTTGTGAAGATGCTTGCAATATTTGCATGTTTCCTTTAATTAATGTAAAACAATAACAGGTAGTTAACACATTGTGCTGGAGACACCAAATCAAATTCTGTAGCCTATACAAACAAGTCCATATATTAAGATTCTGAAGCTTCTAGAAATAGAACTGGGAGCCTGATTCTGCATTCCTTACCCCTCAAAACTGCAAGGATTGCAGAATTGGACCCTGTAATTGTTCAGACTTTTATATGATAGTAAGATTTTAATTTCTAGAGAAATTGTCAAAAGAAGCAAACAATGAAAGCTCTTTTCCTCTAATGTGGCTATTTTTTAGGGTTGCTGTATACAGCAGTTTTATTTTTCTTAACTGCTTATTCACCATGAAGTTTTGACAACAATTTATTTCATCTTCATGTCCAAAATATGTCAGTGAAGCAAAATGGCAATGTTGTGGCACATTGAAAGACTTTCTTTTGTAATGTATAGGTTATAAATTTGAGTTATTAAAATTGGACATGAATGTTATTACATCCAATATTCAATATTTTAAACTTGGCATGCTCTTCCCACAAACCTCCAAATGTAATCACTCATCCGACAGCATCCTCATCTAGTATTTGTAGGATACAGTATTTAAGGAAGGATGCAGTGCCTAGTACTATAGCATGAGAATTAAAAGGCCTCATTTTAAAATGGCCAGACCTGATTTTCTGTTAATTTGTTATAGTGCAAAAGGGCTTGTGTATGCAGCAAGGGAGTTTTAGGTGGGATATTAGGAAAAACTTTGTCAGGGTGGTTAATTAAGCATTGGAATGCCTTATCTTGCAAAGTGTACCGTAGTGTCATCTCACTGGAGATATTTAAGAGCAGGTTAGATAAACATCTATCTGGGATGATCTAGATCAGTGGTTCCCAAACTTTTCAGCATCACGCCCCCTTTTTGATTTTTGAGAAACCCTCAAAAAAAAAAAAAGGAACTGACTAGGGCTGAAAAACAAAAATAGCAGCAAAACTTGGGGGAGGGGGGGGAGACTGAGGTTGTCTCGTGTCCCCCCTGGAATTTCTTCACGCCCCCCAGTTTGGGAACCCATGATCTAGATGGTGCTTATTCCTTCCATGAGGTCAGGGGACTGGATTTGATGACCCCTTGACGTCCCTTCCAATTCTAGTATTCTATGATTTTTATTATTTTATGTCATGTAGGAAGGATCGACATGGAGTAAAGATAGAACCAGAATGCCCTGGCAAAGGAGAGGGGAATTAAAATGTATCATAAAAGGGGGGAAAAATCTGTTTTAACTCCCCCAGAATTTTGAGTATGTGTAAATGGAGTTTTGATTTAGACCAGTGTTTCTCAAAGTGGTCCACAGATCCACTCTGAGAAAGCTGCAACTGGACCACTCCACTTTGTTTACTTACCGGCTTCACAGCCACAGAGCCTCGTAGCTCCCATTGGCTGCAGTTTACCATTTGCAGCCAAGGGAAGCCATAGGAACAGTGTTCTTATGAACACTGTTTTACGCAGCTTCATAGTGGTCTGCTTTACCCAGACCACTGATTTACGCAGCTCCCCTTGGCTGCAAACAGCAAACCGAAGCCAATGGGAGCTGCGAGGCTCCATGGCTGTGAAGCCGGTAAGTAAGCAAACCGGAGCAACCTGGTAGCAGATTTCTCAGAATGGGTCCATGGACCACTTTGAAAAACACTGGTTTAAACCCATTTTAAGTATAGTCAAAAATTTAATACCAGCCTATGTCAAATAATGAGACCGTGAGTTAAGTGATTATATACTGTTCGTCCCAATTTTTGGAGACAATTTTCACCCCTATTATTAGAAGAATTTTACAGCAAAGCAATTCAATGCATCTTTAACAAATAGCTAATTAAATAGCACATTCCTACCTCTCTGAAGCTTTTACAGAAACTGTAATTTAAAAAAATTCTTGTATATGGCTCTGTTCTAGTGAAAATGTATATATGTTTAATCTTGTTTGTTGGAGGGTAATTGTCCATTGTTGGAGAAAAATTAATGTTAGAGTGTCAAATAGCTTAAATAAATGACATGCTATATACATGTTCTTATGTACCTGGAAACTCTTCTATTACTCATAGACTGAGACAGACTGAACTGAGTGCAGACATCACCCAAATACCCCACTTTAGTCACCCTGAGCAGCCATCAAGAAGAGTTGTTAAAACTGCTCTCTCTCTTCTGGTTTCCAAACATCTCCCCACCGTCCAGGATGGTAGGTTTATATAATTTTTGGCTGCCCAAAATGGGTCCAAGTCTGCTCCTCCCACTGCCACCTGCCCAAGGCTTTGGGAAGGAGTTTTGGTGTGGCAGGCAGTGCAGGGTTGGGCTCTGGGAGGGAGTTTGAGTGCAGGTTATAGTCTGGGGCTGGAGACAGAGTGGGATACAGGGCTTACCTCAAGTGGCTCTCGTAAGTGATCCACCCCTGCCTCTGACAGTGGCTCCTAGGCAGGGGGCCAAAGGGTGTCTGCGCACTGCTGTCTGCAGGTCCTATTGGCTGGAGTTGGCAGAGTGGGTGCTCAGTGTGAGCGCAGCCCCAGAGAAACACACACCCTGCTCAGGAGCTGCAGGGACATGTTGGCAGCCACTTCTGGCTTTGGAAGCTGCACAGAGCAGGCAGGCAAGAAGCCATTTTAGCCCTGCTGGACTGCCAGTCATGGGGCAAGCATCCAGAGGTGACAGGTGGGTCTGGGGGAGAAATCTGGCCCTGAAGTTTGGTGGAGCCAGGCTCCTGTGCTCACATATTGCTGAGTCATGGGCATGGGCTTGCATATTGGTGGAACACAGGATGCTCATCCCTGCCATAGAACTTTCCCCTGCTGGCTACTTTATCACCTTCTGGTCAGGAGCCAGAAAAGCAACAGTGGATTCATCACACTGGCTTTTGATGACCTATTAGCACTCAGCTGATTCATTACAATATACTTGGCTGCTTTTGATTTTCCATCCTCCGTCTGTACTGCATGTTGCAATATTGGAATAACTAACATTTTACAGAAAGAAGACTTTTTTCCTTAAATAATTTATAAAATAGATAAAAGCCTACCCATCAGTGAAATGCATCTCCAGTTGTAGTTGGAATGACAGTTTCTATTTATAGACTTGCAACTTTCTCTCTCTCTCCTCTCCCCCCATTTCATAATGGGTTTTAGCGTAGCTAAAATTTTAAATAAAGTCTCATAGAATAATAGGACTTGAAAGGAACCTTGCGAGGTCATATAGTCCAGTTCCCTGCACTCATGGCAGGACTAAGAATTATCTAAGCCACCCCTGGCAGGTGTAACCTGCTCTAAAAAAATCCTCCTCCCTCTGCAATTTATTTCAGCTTCATAGCCAGCATGTTTGCGGTTTAGCCAAGGTAGAAAATACCCTTGTCATAACAAATAAAAAGAATTTAAAAAAAAGCTATTGAAAGCCAAGCTGGTTGGGGGTGGGAGTGAGACCTAGAGAGAGTCCCCAAGATGACTAACCCCCAGAAATGTTAAAAGAGGAATGTGAAAGAGTGTAGCTTCCCGTGATCTGCTAGAAGAGAAGGAGAATTCCCTCTGCTGCTCCTTTTCCTAGCATCTGAGAGGGATGATGAGACTTGGAATGCAGCTCTTTTGCCTTAGTTGTGAGGAGTCCACATACCCACTCTGGAGAGAAAAGAGCAGAGAGCCTGTGGTTCTCTCATCTTTCACTGTCAATCCTGAACGTGTGGCTTTCCTGCCTGCTCTGCATCAGTGAGTGGGAACAAGGGGATTGTTCAGAGGATAATCCTAGGCTTTTGAAGTCAATGGCAAATTTCCTATTCACTGCAATAGGGGCAGGACCCTTCCCCATCGATTTGCTTAGTGACAGCAGGGAAAAATTGTGGGCTCCACCCTGCTCCACTCACCTAATTTAAACGCTGCTAAATCCCCACAAAAGGAAAGGTTTTCAGCTCCTACATAGTGTTAGAAGCTGGAGACCATTCTCATTTCACTAACAGCACTCATAGTCGGAGGGCCAAGCTCTTGGAAATACTCCCTGCGATAGAGTAGTTTTGTAGAGCTCTGCATGCCTTTGAGCGTTACAGTTCTGAATAGTAGCTGTTGTCCTTGGAAATGGTTTCCGTGACAAGTAATTGTTGGAGCAATATGTAAGAAATCAGATATTTCTTGTCTTTATATTTTTAGGTGGATTGTTAAAAGAGATGGTTCCAGTACAGCATATGATTTATGTTTGTTAATAATGCTGTCCTGGCTGCTGCTGACAGCAATGCATCCACAGTTAGTACAGAGAGGAGCTCTCGCTAGTTGCCTATGTGCAAACTGGTCTGGGCCCTCTGGGTACATGTGTACTGCCCCTGTGCTGTTCCTGTCTACACTACTAATTTTTTAGCACACTAGCTCAAGTCTGTCTACCTGAGCTGGGAAACATGTTTCCAACTGCAGCATAGATGTACGCTCTGGGTACAACTACACAGCAGTGTTATTTCAGAATAGCTGATGTTATTCTGAGATAACAAAGAGCGTGTCTCCACTACAAGCCTTCAAACTGGAGGACTTCTTACTCTGATTCCTGTAACCCTCATTTCATGAGGAGTAAGGGAAGTCGAAGGAAGAGTGTTCTTCCTTTGCCTTCCTGCTGTATAGACAGTGCCTAAAGCTGAGTTAAGCTATTTAAACTTAAGCTAAGTTGGATCTAACCTCTTTCTTACAAACAATGGGGACCATGTCCTTTTAAATTGTTAGGTGTGTCCATGTGCTTCCTAACTATCCAAGTAATTTCTTGCTGACAACCCTGCCTACTTGATTGGTGTATGTGTAAGGGGACTGTTAGCCCCTTACTAAAACTCTGTGGGAGTTTTTGGTTCGCCAGCTTCAGTATCAAAAGGGGAAGGGTCCATGAGAAATCAGGGCCCTGAGACTGACAGACCTCAGGGACAATGGAAAGCAGCCAGCACTCCAGCTCGACCTGATTGACAGGTTGAACAGGCCAGTGAGGAAAGTAAGAAGCCAGGCCCCGTCCTTCATATGAGCTGGGATTTTCTGGGTCTCTCTGAGCAAGGAGAGAGAGCTAAGAGAGAGCTAAGAGGAGTAAGGTGTGTGGAGAGGCAGTTCTGCAGCAACAGAGCCAGGCACACACAGCCCAAGGAGCAGCAGACTGGCCTATGCTGACTGGCCTATGCTGAGCAGCAGACTGGCAGTGATCAGAGAGCCAAAGGGGACAGAGAAGCAACACAAGGAGCTGGAGACTGGCAAAGCAGCACAGCCTGCAGCTGGGTGTGGTGAGCAGCTGGGACCAGCAAAGTGGGAAGAGAGGCTCTGGGCAGGGAGACACCACCAGCCAAGAGGCCCTGCAGGCCAGACTGGGAGAGGGGTCCTGCCACTTAGAGCCTGAGGCCGTGTGGTCACTGCCAGAGCAAGCGTGTCCAGCCTGCAGCCCCCCTGCAATACAGCCAGGACCTATAAGGGACCTATATGGAACAGACTGTGAACTGTCCTTATACTCTGCAGACTACTGTTTGTGATGTCCCCATGCTACAGAGCAGGACTGTGTGTTCTCATTTAACCTTTCTCATTTTTTCTTATTCTTTTCTCCTTAATCAGTTGATGTTTAATAAATTGTATTTGCTTTGAACTTTATGAAATGATCACTGGGTCAAGAAAGCATCCAGTGTGAAGAGAGCATCCCGGAGTGGGGACACCCTAGCCCCTGCCCCTTGTGACTACAAGGTCAGAGATTAAGCCCCAGAAAACCTGAGCCCAGCCTTGTTGGGATTTTGAGGACTCTGCTACTCAGGAGAGTAGAAGGGGGAGCCCTCAGGGTCAGGGAGGCCGTGGGGTAAAGGAAGTGGGAGTGGGGACTCAGATCCTTTCATTGGTCCTTTCACCGGGGTGGTATTGAAGCCAGGAAAGTTCCCCACAATAGTGGGACCATTCCCCCACTTACATATGTAAAAGACACTTTTGTATGTGAAATAATCTTTTCTACAAATTTTCTTAATGGCATACTAGATCTCTGAACTGCACCAGAGTCTAGACCAAGAGTAAAACCTCTCCTTTGTACCTACACCATGAAATCCCATTACCTTTTGTTCTTCTCTAACGCATTGAATCCCACTGAAAAAACGAACATTTGTGGGATGTGAAGAGGTTTTAAACTATTTCCATGGAATGGAACTCTTTAGAAGTTTGATACCCTTTTGTGGTCTTCTTTATCCAGGTGCCTTTATTTTAGTATTTTAGTTTTATTTCTTTCAATAAGGGATACTTTGTTTTATGCTGAAGCTATCAGTTGCTCCAAGCCATTCTAGCTACAGCACAGAGAGGAGGAGGTTGTTTTAATTAATTGGTATCTAACCTGTATTTTACTTTTCTTCTGGTTATGGACATTCACAATGAGTCAGTTGCAAACAGTCTTCGCGTAAAACAAGAAAGCTGTACAAACAAGCAAAAAAAAATTAAACAGAAGTGGTGTATTTAAAACAATTAGAGCCTTCACAAACCTTTGCTTTGGAGAGAAGGAACTTCTGGTGGAGAGAGGGAACTTATTTTCCTTGTCTCCTTTCTGAACTAATTGTATAGAAAAAGCATATCCTCATTAGGGTGAGCAAAGAAGGAATGAATGAGAGAAGATTGTTTCACAAAAAATAATGATGAGGTATTTAAGCCATAGAGTGTCCATACCGAAAACTACATTTTTGTTAGTGCTTAAAATGTAGTGATTTGCTGCTTGAGGATTGATAGAGCAACATTTGTTTGCAGAAAGAGAAAATAAATTAAGATACAATAATCAAAATATTTTTGGCTTTCAGGCATTGGGGAAAATATCAAAATTTTCCACTAAAAGTACACATGCTTGAAACTATACATACATAAACCTAAAAACAAAGCTAGTTATTTCTCTTTCAGACTAAGAAGGAAGACAGACACAGATTGTTATTTTTATTTCTATTTTTAAATCTGTGCAAGATGTTCAGATACTATAGAGATGGGTGCTATGAAAGTACTCAGAAACATGGAAAAATAGGAGGAAGAACAAATCTTACACAGCTAAGATCACAGAAAACTCAAGAGGAAATCACACTAAATTAAATTACCCGTTTATCTGTATAGGTGCTCCAACTGTGCTGATCACTGTACCTGAGTCTTAGCCCTGTGTGGAATTTCCCCAGAACCTGGGGTCAGTTGGGGAGTCTCCAGTTTACCCCGGGTTCCGCTGCCACACAGAGCCCAGGATCAGCTGGAGACTCCCCAAGTGAGTTGATTATCTATCCTTAATGCCTTGTGTGGGGGTGGGTTGCCTCATGTCTCCATTCTACCCTAAGGTACTCCCATCCTTAATGCCTTGTGTGGGGGTGGGTTGCCTCATGTCTCCATTCTATCCTAAGGCACTCCCATCAAATCTCCAAAGATGTACCATTGCCAGGGACTCCCAATTGGGCCCAGCCTTTGGGCAAGTTGAGCAAGGCGGTAACCTTGGGCCCTATGTGTTCAGGGTCTCATGCTGCCCAGCTCCTGGCCCCGCCCATCTGGCCGGGAGCTGCATGGCCATGCAGCTCAGCATGCTGCCTTGGGTCCCGCATACTCTTTGGCCAGGCTCCCAGTGATGCACCACACCCCTCGCTATTCCCACAGATGAGAGAGGCAGCCTTAGAGAAGAGAATAAAAGATTGGGGCCTCCGAAGTGCATCACCAACAAAGCACCATGGCAGCATATTTAAATGAAGCAGTTTTGGTTTTCAGCCGAAATACTTTGGGTTTGATGTTTTTTTCCTGAAAAGCTACAATTTCCAATGAGGAAACATCATTTCTTCCTCAGTGTTAATGCTGTTTGCTAAGAACTTACTGCTTTTGTATAAGTGGAAGTTCTGAGCATGTGTATTATACTTCTGTTACTATAAATCAACAAAACTCTCATGCCCTCCTTTTGGAATGTGCCCAGAAAGGAAAATATGTGTTTATAAAAGTAACAGAAAAATATCAGAATTTGGTAGTGGCACCTTAAAACTTGAAGCAACATCCCAATTTACGAGTTTAATTTTGAACAATTTGTGTATTAAAATTGTTAAAATATTGTTAATTGACTAGTCAACTAGTTGATAGGCTCTTCCACATTCCTCCTTTGAAATGTACAAAATCCCCGGGCTCCACTGCTGCCCCTTTGAAATGCCCTGAGGCGGTGTTTTAAAGGGGCAGCCGCCACATAGCTGAGCCGCTGCACAGCTGATCCCCTTTGAAACACCACTTTGAAGTACCCCTTCCACCCCTCCCTCTTTGCTGCCTCTATCTCATAGAGGCGGGGGAGAGGGAGTGGGAATCGACTAGTCAAAAGACTATCCGATAAGCAAATGTTTATCAGATAGTTGACTAGTCGATTAGTCTTTAACATACCTATTGTGTATATGAGACTGTTCATGACACTGCTATGGATGTTTATTTGTATCAAACCAGTTTTTCAGATTAAACTGGTAAATATTTCTGTAAATGGAAAATTATAATATTCCTTTAAAATAGACCTGAAGTTTTACTTAATTAGAGAGCCGTTCAGAAGAGGCAAGATGAAATCATTCAGTAAATGAAACATCTGAAATACAGTCAAGTGCCTTTAAAAAAGAACCCTTAAACTATGGAGGAGAAGCCCTTTTTATCATGTGAAGAAAGGCTAGAGAAAGAGAGGCAGTGTTTTTTTAAGACTGTGACAAGTAAGCACAGAAATAGCACAACAATTAACTGAGTTGTGTGTGTGCTGGGCAAAATTTTAAAAC
Source organism: Apalone spinifera (assembly GCA_030068395.1). Lineage (NCBI taxonomy): Eukaryota > Metazoa > Chordata > Testudines > Trionychidae > Apalone > Apalone spinifera. The sequence goes on along the minus strand of CM057847.1, from coordinate 135,292,901 downwards.
CTTGCACAGCCAATGCTAGATGTGCATGTTCTGTAACTTCCAATTACTTATTTTAGATCAGTCCCCAAAATCATAGCACTTTAACCAAACAACTAATTAGTAATTACAGTTTATTTATAGATGTGCTAATTAGATTTAGTCAGAGATAAGTAATTTATCATCTGCCATGAATATAAAGCATAGAGTGAGTGACAGATTTACTAAATAATTGATTTTTGTTATGCAGCTTGGCATACCTTCCTCGAAGCCTTCTCTGTAAATATCTGCTAGTTGTCAATGTGTTCTTAATGATTTGGGCTTTTTAAGTTCCCAGAGGATCTATTTTTGTTGATGGTGGGCTAAATATATTTTGTTGTACAGGGGAAGTTAAACCTGGGTTCTTGATGGTATCATGTATTTCTTATTGAATGTAATGATTTGATTAATTTAAAGACACATCAGGTGGAATTTAATGCCTATGCTGGGTTGGCACTTGATAGGGATAAAGAAGTAAAATAATTCACAACTGAATATATAAATGAAAACAGGGATCATATCAGAGAGAGAGAGAGTTAATTTATCAGTAAATGTTAAAAAATGAAATAGCCATGCAGTACATTTGATTAGTTATGAAACAGAGCTCTGTGCTTTAAAAAGTGTCTCATTTCAGTATGTTGTATTGCAAATTTCTACAGTGATACAAACTTAGAACAATTGCAAAAACAAGGGAGCAGATTTGGGAAAGAAGTGTTATGAAGGAGGTGTTACTGTGTAAGGATTCTCAACACAAAAATAACGATGATTTTAATGTGTTTAAAATCTAGGCTTTTCCTTTGTAAAAAAAAATACAGGCATATCCAGGATAAAGCAAGCCCAGTGTCAATAACCATCTAAGTATATTCATGTACTCTATAGTTGATTTTGTATGACTTTTTTGCACAGGTATTAATGTGTATATCACAATATAATCAGCTATCAGAAACAGAAGACATATCAAGTCAAAATGAAAGCAAAAAAATCAAACTAATCTTATTTAACTCTCTTCTCAGTTGTAATTTCTTACCATGCAGGTGTGCCCTCAAGTATAAATATTCTATCCTCTTCTTTCCCTGGTACTGGGATTGTTTCCCTGGCCATCCAGAAATTAAAAAAAAAATCATATGGGTGTTTCAAGATCGCAGTCTCCCTGGGTAGGGTCACATCAGGTTTCTGAGACAAAGGGAAGTAAAAAAACCCTGACTTCTGTGAAGGCAAACACCATCTGCAGTCTTGTCTTACATCCCTCATGTTTCTCAAAAGTATTATTATGAAGTTGCTTTGCTGATTCCAAATGAAGTTCTGTCACAACTAGGGTGACCAGATTGCAAGAGTGAAAAATAAGGATAGAAATGGAGAGTAACAGGTGCCTATATAAGAGAAAACTGCAAATATTTGTGACTGTCCCCATAAAATTGGAACATCTGGTCATGCTAATCCCAACAGACTGGAAGGAGGGTGTCCAAGGGTGGAGTGTATTGGAAGGATGGAGGGTGTTGAAAAGAGGGTGTCCATGACATATGGACACGAGTCTGAGGTTATCACTAAGTAGTAGAAAACAAAAAATCTGTCCTCTGATATTATATGGTGTTATGAGTTTATGTACCAGCCATCTTTGTAGAGGTAGATTATATGCTTATTATTTTAACATGTCCAGCAACACTTATCTTCCTCTGCACTTTCTACCATTTGTCAGAGCTGCATGGTACAAAAGGTGCTTTAGAGTCTGGGATACAGCTTTGTCTTTAGACTCAATTCTCCTTCAGCTTAGTCCTTTGCATTATGATCTTGTTAACTATGTATCTTTATACTTTCTTTTCTCATTTGGTGAGTCTGGATACACAAATGAATGCAGCTTCAGTTTCCACAGTGTCATCCATATATTTATTTTTAATCCATTGTTTTTATCAACTCCACTGTGGCCTTTTTTGAAAACTTGATTTTTAAAATGCTATTTTCAACTTAAATCTTTTAAATTCTATTTTAGCATTTGAGTGTTGTCTATGATGATTTCCGTTTTCCTATGTCAGTCCTTATTCACCTGGGCTGTGTCTAGACTGGCCAGTTTTTCCGGAAAATCAGCCGCTTTTCCGGAAAAACTTTCCAGCTGTCTACACTGGCCGCTTGAATTTCCGCAAAAGCACTGACTTCCTACTGTAAGAAATCAGTGCTTCTTGCGGAAATACTATGCTGCTCCCGTTCGGGCAAAAGTCCCTTTTGCACAAAGCTTTTGCGCAAAAGGGCTAGTGTAGACAGCTCAGATTTGTTTTCCACAAAAAAGCCCCGATCGCGAAAATGGCTAGATTGGCACAGACGCTTTTCCACAAAAGCACTTTTTGCGGAAAAGTGTCCGTGCCAAAGTGCTTTTGCGGAGAAGCATCTGTGCCAATCCTGATGCTCTGTTCTGAAAATACTTTTAACGGAAAACTTTTCCGTTAAAAGCATTTTCGGAAAATCATGCCAATCTAGACGCAGCCTTGGTATTGTAATGTCTACCACTGGTGTACAGGGAAAACTTTATGTATTCCTATTTATGATTTTGGGTTATGCAAGTTCATTTAAATGTGTTAAGATGCTCACCCAGATATTATAATGTAATAGGTGCCTATATAAGAAAAAGCTGTAAATATTGGGACTGTCCCTATAAATTTGGAACATCTGGTCATGCTAGTCCCAAGTGACTGGGACAATAATATTATCATCCCAAGACTCTGGTTTACATTTCCATAAAAACCTCTATCACTCTAGAAAAGAAGTAGGACAAAAGAAAAAGGATGAGAGACAGATTTATTTAATAATTGATTTTGTTGTGCAGCTCGGCATAACTTCATCCAAGCGTTTTAAGTAAATATCTGCTAGTTGTGAATGCGTTCTTTGTGCTCTTGGTCCATCTTATTTTAAGTGTGTAATAATCTTAAAATATGGTGAAATTCTAGAGAGAATACAGGTAGTTATTCATATAATAAAGATCTTCATGAAGAGGCATAAAGACATTATTACACATTAGTGTGTTTAAAACTGGTTAAAGACAATTGGCCAGATTCAATCTTGATACAGGCAGATATAATTTCAAAGAACTCAGTGTCTTTAAATACCGATTTAGGCTTGTGTAGCTACCTTTTTTACTAGTGGAATAGACTTACAGTGCATAAAATTGTAGCTGCCCGCTTTTATATTTTTTTAAATTAATCTGTTTTGCATATGGTTGAATTACCTCTCTTTTGGCTGACACCCCCTGTAGGAGTTGTCCTGTCCAGTGGTGCAGAAAACCATGTATATGATGAATGAATGAATCATGCTTAATTTATCCTAGAAATTGTTCTTGTATTCTATAGCATATGCAAATCATGTTACTATGGGCCAATAATTTTTATGTAATAAGATATATTATAATGATTCAGTTTCAGGATATGTGATCTAGAATGGTGTAAGAGAGACCTAGGAAACTACAACCAAATATCTGCAATGGTAGATTTGTTTACCTTTTTTAAAGTATCAAAGATATTCCTGAGTATGTGCGAACCATTCTCCAGTCTGTTTTACACTTTTTACTGCAGACTTTCAGTGCTAATCTCTTTAGAATCCGGAAAGGTGTGTAACAATTGCTTTAAAGTGTTCTGTAACTGGCTGTCAGACTTCATCAAAGGAGGAGCTCTGAAAGGTTTCCCAAGCTAAGCAGTTTGGATAAACTGTAAAGTTGCACAGGGTAGCCAACAACCTATGTGGGCCCCTTGGCAAGGTGAAGGGGAAGGGCCCTGGCTCTCTGCTCCTATGAGTGGTTGGGCCTCAGGCAGAAGGGCTGGGGCTAGGGCAGCCGGCCCTCTGTGCTGCCCAGAGTATGGTTCTATCTTCCACCTCCAATCCAGTCCTCTCAAAGCCACATGGAGCGCAGAGTGTGGCACTCCAGCAGTGATTTAAAGAGCCCAGGGCTCTGTCCGCTGCTCCTGCTGTAGTAACAGCAGCAGCAACCAGGAACCCCAGGGCTGTTTAGATTGCCGGCCTCCCCCCCTTTGCCTCTCCTATCCTTCCTGTTAGCAAGCCTGGATGCATATCAGAAAAAAATCCACTATCCTTCTAAAGAGAGAAATCTATCCTGTGGACTAACTTCACAGACTGGGAACAGGAATAATTCCTTTGGAGGGGGATGTAATTTGTAGACCAGAAAAATAGCTTTGTAATAGAGACCTTTTATTACTAAGGACAGACATTGTCAGGTACAAAGTGAAAAGTCCCATTGAATCTTGTAAGCAAGATCACAATTTGACCTAATATGTTGGATACTCATGACTTACGAATCATGAGTTACTCTGTAAACTATGGATTGGAAGGTAACAAACCAAAGATAAAATTCTTTTGGGATTGAATGGATATAACTAAGGACAGAATCTTCTGTACCTGCCCCCATTTTATGGGGTGGGAGAAGAGGGGATGGACAGTCTAGAGCAGGCATGTCCAACTGGCATTTGGAGAGCTGCATGCGGCCCAATCGAAATTTTTTGCAGCCTGCCAGAACATTTTTATAAAAGAATGAAGTGCTGCCCCCCGGCCGCTCGGAGCAAATGGCCGAATGCCTGCTCACAGCTGGCCGGGACGCTCTGCGCCGCAGTTACTGCTTACAACCAGCTGGACTGCTCTGTGCACGCACTCGTGGATGGCT
>CM057847.1:135262180-135277305 GCA_030068395.1 Apalone spinifera | reverse complement strand
GGTGGGGTTCCAGGTGCAGGCTCTGGTTGGGAGGTGCTTACCTAGGTGGCTCCTGACCAGTAGCACAGTAGGACCCTGAGTCAGACTCCCTGCTGCAGCATAAGGCTCCATGTGGCTAACTATGCCATATACTGGGAAGGGGAGGCTTCACATGCAGCCCTCGCCCCCAGCCCAATCTCTCAGCTCCCATTGGCCAGCTTCCAACCAGTAGGGCAATGGTTCTCAAACTTTTTTGGCCCGTGTACTACCTGGCTCAATGTAAACCTTTCCGCGAACCACCAGTTGCTAATGGAAACTTACAGTTAATTACATATTTACTCCTGAGCCATTTTGCCAGTGCTGCAGCTAAGGAGAATGGTTTAATTTAAATTATTAAACAGATTAAGCGTTTTAACTTTCTCATGTTAGTTTAATGAAACTTCATTTTAAAATATTAATTTATATCCAAAGCAAAAGGTTTCAATATTTTCTTTATTTTCAGCAGAGATTTGGAATCTTTTTTGGGTTGGGGGCCACTGACCCACAGAAAAATCAGTTGGGGACCACACAAGTGAGAAGCAAAAACTCCTCCAAAAACTCCCAACTCTCACTGCTGTGGTCCCCAGCTGAGACATCTCACTGCTCTGGCACTTCAGCCCCAGGGAATATGGGAAAGAGACAAGGAGGACTGAGCTTCAGGGCTTCCCATAGGCCACATTTATTTTTCTGGAGTTCCAGAATTAGTGGATTTTGTAGACACCCTTAGGCTCTGGAGTGAGGATAAAAATGGAGTTCATTGTGCGGGACGGGGATGCCAGTGAGGGGGATAGGGATGGGGTGCACAAGCGCGCTTAAGAGTAGTGTTTCTGACTGGAGGAAGGGACCAGGAGCAAGGGAGGATGTAGTGTGGGACCAGGAGGGAGGGTGCAGGAGCAAGGCAGGATACAGGAGGGGACTTGGGGTAAGGTGTATGGCTGGAAAGATTAGGTGAAGGAGCAGGAGCAGGCTTGGGGAATGGGGTTTGGCCAGGAGGGAGGGTGCATGAGCAAGTGAGGGTGTAGGAGCAATCTGTGTATTTGGGGTCTTGGCAGGGGGAGGCAGTGAGTGAGGGAAATTGAGGTGTGGGGTTCTGGGCATAAGGGGGCACTCTTACCTCATGTTGCCCCTGCCATTGCTCCCATTGGCCTGCCAATGGCAGCAGCAGGGAAAGCCTGCAGCCTGTGCGTCACTGTGCTGCATTCTATGGGTGGGGAAGAGGAGAGCTCAGCCTCCCTTCTTTCTTCAAACAGCAAGGAGCTTGCACTGGCTGGAGCACCAGCTTCCCTCTCAGAGGGCACGGGGTGGTGGTGGGGGGGAGGGAGATGAAGAAATTCCTGACCTTCGCTGCCAGACCCGGCTCTCTGAGAGTGGCAGAACAAACAGCTCCGTGCTCTCATCAGTAAGAAATGACCCCAGCTCTTGGAGCAATCCCGTCAGATCCCACCACCTCAGAATGAGGCTGCAGGAGGAGCAGAGAAGCTGCTGCACAATGCATGTTAGTGTCACTGGGTGATTTGCATCCTTAGCCAGTGGGTCCCAATGAGGGGGTGGGGTGGGTGCCTGGCACCAGGGTGAGCGCACCGTGCTGGAACCCAGGCCAGGATTCCATGCATGCCTATGCGGAGCCTCTCAACACGCCAGGTGCTGCTCTGATGTCAAATCTCCAGAGAAGGTGCCACAGGAGTCTGCTGGGAACCAAGACCCATGTGCAGTCAGCTCTCACCACCCCCAGCAGCTCCTGCAGCAGTGGGGACCTGACATCCATTAGCTCCTCGTGCGGCAGGTGGGTGTGAGGTGCCCAGCCTGCAATTCTCCCTTCTGGGGAGTGAGCTCTGCCTCTGACTCCCCACTGCACTGCTCAAAGCCTCACACTGCCCCAGACGCTCGATCCTGCCCCAGATTACAAGAGCCCGGCTACCCCTGCTCCCTACTGTGATTGGCCAGGTATGCCCAGGAGCCAGTGACAGTGCCCCCAGAAGAGTGAGAAGAGGGTGAAACAGACAATCCCAGCCATGCCTTGCTAGTGCCAGTGCCACTCCAGCTGCCTCTATCCCAGTGGGGGAGGAAAGGGGGACTGAGCTCGAGCTGCGGACCACCTGGGAGGCAGCTGCTGATCACTAGTGCTCTGCAGTCCGCACTTTGAGAACCGCTGGCTGACAGACTGTGCTGAAGCTGGAGGCAGCGCATAAAGCCTTCTCCTGCCACAGCACAGAGAGCCACGTGGAGCCTCCTGCTGTTTTGAGTGGTGTGGGGCTGCTCTCTCCCTGAGGGTCCTGGCGTGGTGGGCCACAGGTTGGATTGAAAAGCTTGTCAGGCCGCTGTACTGTACTCCAGCCCTCAGGCTCTATTTTGCCTGCTCCTGCCCTAGACTCTACTTCTTCATGTTTGGGTAATGTTAAATCACTCAGCTCAATGAAACTATGCTGAGGCTTTAAGAATTTTTCTCCCTTCTACTGACAACTATCTCAGATAGTTACCATAGTTAATTTATTTGTTCAATATTACTCTTCCACAACAGTCTTATGGTACAGTCTCATTGTTTTCTGGTCTATTTACATAAAAATTGGGGTTCAATACACTTTTTAAAAATGTATATATATTGGTCAGTCATGGATCATACACAGATAAACATTCTGCATTCTGTAATATGTGTAGGTGTCTCCTGCTTGCCGGGTAGGGAACAGGAAGTAGAAGAGGGGGTGCTGATGTCAGGGTGCCCCTCCCTCCACCCTGTATCCCACCTCTACAGAGTGGGGGGGGCAGGGATGGAGAGAGTTTGCCGGCTGGTTTTGTGTGGTAAGCAGTACTAAACTGTAGCCTGCATTCTGAACTCCAACCCAGGTCCTGAACCCCACCTGCACCCCAAACCCTGGGCTTAGTCCTGAGTCCCCCTGCACCCAAACTCTCTCCTAGAGCCTGCATGCTAAACCCCATCCTGCACCACAACTCCCTGCCCCAGGCTCAGCTCAGAGCCCCTCCCACACTCTAAATCCTTTAGTGCAAGACCAGAGCCTGCATCCCCCACACCCTAGCTCTCCCTCTCACCTGATAAAAGTGAGTGAGGATGGTGGAGGAAGGAAGGATGGAGTGAGTAAAGGCAGGGCCTCGGGGCAAGGGTGTTTGGGTTTGAGGTAGATCCTGGATTGCAATTCAATTCAAAAAGTGATCTCATGCTTAAGAAGGTTGGAGACCACTGATCTACAGCTTTCACTGCTGTACTGTAGGCAGGTACAGTTTAATGTCAGTCTGACTCAAAATGCAGTGTTTCATTCTGTTTAACAAACTGAAATATTTTTATTTAGCTCAAGCAACCTTGGTCAGGTCAGAAATGAAATACTTTGTTTATGATTTTTCTGAGGGTGTATATGAATAAAAAATCAAAAGAGTGTAGCCAGGAAGTGCTTAGGTAAATAGAGAGCTGGAGGGGAGTGTCTTCACTCTACACACCTAAACTGTTCCTTGCCCTCTATATTGCAATGCTTGCCCATGCTTGGGTGACTGAAAGTGTATGCACATGGCAGCCTGCTTTTGGCAGTATATAGTGTGGATGTATTCTTGAAAAAATTTTAAGAATTCCAAGAACATGTAAGTAAGCATCATATCTGAAAATACCTCCTTTTTTTACGGGAATTTCTCCCCTCTCACATCTGCACCACTGTAACAGGTCCTGGGCACAGTGGAATTTACGCGACTTCTCTTGTGAGAATTGGGGAAAGGGAGTCTATGTAAGTGGTCTCTCCTTCCCGTAGCTGCTGAGATCCAAAGGGAATTTCTTCACCCCAGCCGCCAAATTTCATTTAAATAAAGTGCTGTACACACAGTGCTATGTAGTGGCTAAATAGTATAAGACAATTTAGTTTTCCATCATACCACTCAGGAAATGAGGCATCAGCAATTGTGATGATAGCTCTCCTGACTTTTTGGCACTGCCATTATCTTAGAATGTCTGTGGCCTGAGAGGAAAATCTGGCATACTGTTAATGAATCTTATGAACACATCTGATGTATATCAGCAAGCTCTGCAGCCCACTACCAAATATGGACTGCTATGGCACTTTGGCAAAATGCCAAATTCTGTGGACTATTCTGTGGTCTTGTACATGGTACTCCCGTCATGACAGATCATAGACACTGAGCATCTCCCTATATATACAAAAGTTGTCATAATATAAATGACCAAGTAACTATGTGTGTGTGTGTGTGTGTGTGTGTGTGTGTGTGTGCACGAGAGAGAGAGAGCAAGAGTAATAATGGTAATGTAGAAACATGCATAGTGAACCAGATTATGTCCCAGTTGGTAGCACAAAACACCCTTAGCAGCATGAGGATTTCCCTGGCACAGAGGAAATCACTTGGTGATATAGATTCAGCCCTGTGCCCCCAACCCCTGCTGGGCCAGGGGAAAGACAAGTTTGGAGCACCTCCATGCTTTCCTTGGCTGCAAAACAGCCCTTTAGAGGGGTCCTTGCAGCGGGCACGATTTATAGCAGCAGCAAGGATGCTCTAAGTCGTGCTAGTGAGTTTAACCAACTCCTGGATGGTGCCAAGATTGCTAGTTTGTAAAGTTCTTAACTATTTATAGTAGTCCTCAGCTTGCATGTGACTATAATGTCTTTGAGTCTTTTACTCTGGAACAGTCTCTGTTCCTGGGAGGAGTTCAGCTCACTCCTTTCTAAGTCCAAGTAAAGTCACTTGACTCTTGTCCCCAAGAGCACCTCCCAGGTCCTTCCATGGTCATTGGATGCAAGGAGCTCTCTAGCACTCCTAATCTATATCAGACTTGCAGCGTCAGTCGGTCATAGAGGAGAAAAACGAGGAGGACAAAGAACTATCAACTTTCTCATTTTGTGCTCCTCTAAGTACACTAAGTGATTGGGCAACAAAATGGCAAATGGAATTTAATGTTGGTAAATGTAAAGTAAATACACATTGGAAAAATAATCCCAACTATATAAACAATACGTTAGGGACTAATTTGGCTACAACTACTCAAGAGAGAGATCTTGGGGGTCATTGTGGATAGTTCTTTGAAAACATCCCCTCAATGTACAGTGGCAATCAAAAAAGCAAGTAGAATGTTAGGAGTCATTAAAAAAGGGATAGAGACAAAGACAGAAAATATCGTATTGCCTCTATATAAAAGCATGGTACTCCCACATCTTGAATACTGCGTATAGATGTGGTCATCTCATGTCAAAAAAGATATATTGGCATTTGAAAAGGTTCAGAAAAGGGCAACCAAAATGATGAGGGGTTTGGAACAGATCCCATATGAAGAAAGATTAAAAAGACTTGGACTTTTCATCTTAGAAAAGAGGACACTAAGGGGGGATATGATAGAGGTCTATAAAATCATGACTAGTGTGGAAAAAGTGAATAAGGAAAAGTTACTTATTTATTCCCACAATATAAGAACTAGGGATCACCATATGAAATTAATAGGCAGCAGGTTTAAAACAAACAAAAGGAAGTTTTTCTTCACTCAGTGCACAGTCGACCTGTGGAACTCCTTGCCAGATGATAAGGTGAAGGCTAGAACTTTAACAGGATTCTCAAAAGATCTAGATAGATTCATAGAGGTTAGGTCCATCAATGGCTATTAGTCAGGATTGGTAGGAATGGTGTCCCTAGCCTCTGTTTCTCTGGAGGTAGGTGACAGGGGAGGGATCATGTGAGGATTACCTGTTGTGATCACTCCCTGTGGAGCATCTGGTATTGACCACTGTCTGCAGACAGGATACTGGGCTAGATGGATCTTTGGTCTGACCCAGTATGGCTATTCTTACGTATTAGATCTGCGGGGACAGGAATCTACAGCACATTCTGGTTTGGGGTTTTTGTGGTGCTGTCTGCCTACTTCATATCACCTTGATTTCTTCAGGACCTGTCCGCTTTCCTTCCCTGTTCACCTTCGCAAACTCTTGATGTGGCATGGGGCAGTCTTTAATACTACCTGAGAAAGCATTGATATCAGAATGTTTCTGCTTGGCTATGTGGCAGTTTCAGAAGGGGGAGGATGTAAAAGAGTTAATCAGTCCACCTTGGCTCGTGCTTGGTGATTTGCAGAACCTGCCTTGTGGACAAGGGAGAAGGGAATGGTATATACTTCAGACCCCTGCTCCTTGCTTTGTTTCATCAGCAGTTAGAGAAAGGACAACATTTTATGTAGATACCCTAGGTGTTGGTCTTGGAAACATACACTGCTGGGTTCTGAAGCTAATTATAGGTTTTGGCATGGGAGTGACTACACATCATATTATTTGCAAAGTCACTCTTTTAATACTTGCTAAGTATTCTTACCATGCCAACTTTCTGAGTCTAACCCAGTTCCACGGGTTTTTGCTCCCTACTGCTGGTATCTGTGGAAGGGAGCAAATAAGCTGATGTTATTAGCTATTGTAGTACGTACATTGGCTGAGCAGGATATAAAAGTGTTCTTTTACTTGGTTGGTTACCTTAACTCTGCTCCCACTCATTACTAATTATAAACTTGGTATGACCTAATTTAAAAAAAATAAATCTGTGGTGCATGATGGATTCTATAAGCATGGGATAGCACAAGCCAAGGGACCTGGCTGTACACAGTAAGAATCCTTCCCTTAGTGACAGACTCAGAAACACACAGCTTATGAAGATGAAACTTTTCCACTAAGTACATTAATTCTGTTGGGGAAGAAATTGAATAAGTGGAATTGATAACAGTGGACATTGTCAGTAAAATGTTTAACATGAAAAAAACTGAGAAAATGATGCCTTCAGATAATCTGTCTAAATAATTACCTTCTGTTGCTGTGGTTGCATGTGATGTGCGATGACTGAATGCTATGGTTTGTGAAGTGGTTGTGTTGTTTGGTGCAGGGGAGATGTTAATACTGCTGCAACCTTACTGAACTTACAACAGTTACATTTATTTAATGCTGATGCCACCTTAGCTGTATCCATAACATTTAATTATACATTACCACAGAAAGCCTCCAGCATGAACTTTCTGGCATTAATTTCTGGTGGTTGACTATCAAAAAGCCATGTTTTCTTTGGGCAATTTCTGCTGAATGAGCAGTGTCTGTCATGCAGGGGAGCATCCTACATCAGCTGGCATCTGCCTATTGGGAAGGAGAAGGGACTCTGCCTTCCCTCTGTTGCTGTTGTTGAGATGAATGAGACCTCTGATTCTTTGTATTTCTTTTTCTCTATATTTCATTTCCCCTTACTCTGTATTCCATTTGCTTTCTTGTCTAAGTCTGTAAGTCTCTCTTACATATCTAGTTAAACTGCAAGAAAAGGGGGTATGGGATAAGGAGTAAAAATGGGTGGGAGTGAAATGAAAGGGAGAATGCAGGAGACCATAGACAGTGTGTAAGTGGTAGAGGGGATAATAAATATAGTGTAGCATAAAAAGAGATGGGGGACTTAGAGGGTGAAAGGGGAGATTAAAATGGGTCAGAAAATGAGGGACAGTCAGACTGCACTCAAAAGCTTTACACTGGAGATAAGGCAGTCATTTATTCTGCTCACACAATAAAATAATTTAAGCTAACATTGGTCCTGAACCTTTTTTCTTCTGGAATTAACTGGCCAAAACCATTACAATCCTATCACCTTGCTTTGTTTCCAAATGGAAGATTGAAAAGAAACCTTTGCAGAACCCATGTGTAATAAAAATGTCAGGTAGACTTAGTAAATATTGCCACTGGTCAGGGTTAGAGAAGAACCAGGACAGATAAGTTGTCCACTTGCACTTACTCATTTGTACATTTTTAAATGTAGAATCTTCTACCCCTATGGTTGGTCATGTCCTTCCAGCTCCTCTGCCATTAGGCGCTCAGCATCAGGATTTGTGGTTTCATTGAGGATAGAGGTGGCTATATGGTGGGTGAGTATTTACACTTAGCTTCCCTTCTCCTTTGCCCATCCCTTCTAATCTGTCTTTCATGGATTTTTGATCTCCTTGCTCCTCTCTACATTACAAGCAGATGTGAGCAGTTGGCCCTACTCTTCCTGCTTCTAGTTTGCACACTAATACATACTCTGTGGAATTAATTTGCTTATTGCTATAGTTAAGAGCTTCTTTGTGCTCATAAAATACTATTACTTACTGGAGCTTTATTTCTTTTAAACAACCTGGTGGTGCTCAACAATTACAAATTAAAATTGAAAGTGTGCTTTGTTGTTTTGCATTACAGCAGTTGCACTGATGTCTGGGGAAATACTGTGGTGGAGAAACTCTGTGTTGAAGTAATTCTGGAAATCACGTTCACATTAGAAATCCCCAAACTATGCTTTATTTAAAAATGTTTTAATGAGCTGTTTTATTCAATGCATTAATCTGTCAAATAGAAATATATAGGAGTGTTCTTGGAATCCCAAAGTGGAGGGTCGAAAGAGTGTATTGTGGAGGTGACATGTTAAGTCCCCATGGTAAAAGGCACTGTCTGATTTCCTCATGCCTTCTGTATCATTTATTCCTGAGGTAGTTGTAGGTGGGAAGCCATTGAAGTCTTCCTTCCGCATTGAACTGAAAGCCAGTAAGAATGAAAGAAAGAAAACCTAAGTAGATTTGAAATTATGCTAGTTTCTGGCTATCACAGGGACCTTTTCTTTAAGAGTCCCTATTCTAATCCTGACTCACATCACCCCCTCCTGTGGGAAATGGGTTTAGGGGAGGAATCTCTCAGATTATATTGCTTCTTGGCAGGAGAAAGGACAAACTTGTCTGATCCTAACAATTTCTACCTCAGTACAGGTTGAACATCTCTACTCCAGTACCCTCGGCACTGACCAATGCTGAACCAGAGAATTTGCCAAACTATGGGAGGTCAATGTTGTCTAGCAGCATTACCAGCAATTCCACTGTTGATTGGGCTTTTAGAAGACATTTAGGGCTAAATTAGAGCTGACAGCACAGAACACTGAGAGTCAGGACTGGTGTCTATAAACAAACTTTATGGGACCACGGGAAATTTGGCCATATCCAAGATAAGTGGATATCTGGCTAAATAAAATCATACCAGACCACGGATGTTGCTGGACCAGAGAGTGTCAGACTAGAGAGGTTCATCCTGTAGTAGGTTATCCATGAACAACCATGCTCTCTGAGAAATTTCCACAGTGATGCCTGCATTTTCCCCTTAGTTCTGCCTCCACCTAATCTGCTCTCCCTCCTACTTGACTCAGTCTCTGCTCCCTCCCACCATGCAGATCCAATGGAGGGCTGTAGGGTCTGGATGGGATGTAGAGTAGAACAAAGCCCAGGAGGCAGTCAAACTCATCTTCACTATAGAGGCGGGGTATTGGTTTTCGCAAGGCATGGATCTGGAAGTATGATACAGTCCTCTTTGTGATCTGGTGTTCATGATAAGAAAATCTCTGTGGTAAATTGTTCTGAAGCAATCTTGCAATATATTAAGAACAGTTAATATTTAGAAAACATGAATGTGGAACACTGCACATATTCTACATTACTTGTATATAAATATATCCTTCAGTGTTTCTTAAAGAAATCACAAGCAAACTAATATCAATAATTGCATGTTTAACTCATTTAAGCATTTAACCTAGTCCCTCAGTAAAACCTTTTCAGTGACTATTTAAAGCAAAGAGGAACAGAAAAAAATGTTTTAAAATACTTTATTATATACCTTGAGCTGTAATTTTTCAGAAGGGAAAATAGATCTGAAGAAGACAAAAACGTGGCCACCATAAGTCATTGAGATGAAAAATAGTAGTGTCTGCTGGGAAATGGAGTTGATCTGTTCAACTTCACAACAAATTTACAGATTTGAATGAAGAAGTATGGCTCCTAATTTTGAGCAAAGTGAATATCAGGGGAAAATGGTTCAGGAAATTCAAATTCAAGAAAACTGCAAGATTTGCTATGGGAAGAACAAAAGCATGAATAAGGATCATATAAGGAAAGATGCAACCATGTGAATATGATGATAGGTAAGCCTACCAGCATATGAAATAGCAGAAGGAAAGTTGCGTTCATATTTTGAAATATCTTACTTTGTAGCTTGTATGTACAAAAAAGCTGCTCTGGTTTTTCTGAAGGTGTTTTAAAACTGATCTAATTAAAATGACATAAAAGACTATGTGGACACATATATTGATTTGAAGAAAGTTACTTTTAAACTGTAATGTCTTCACAGTGGCTTGCATGGATTTGATTAAATCAGTTTATCAATGCAGCTTTCATATGTAGACAAGTTCTTAGATGCAATCTCAGAAAAATAACAGAGACTACAAAGTTATCTGAAATGTGGCTTTAAAAACCAACAACAACCAAAACCTGTTTTTTACAGCAGAGGAATATAATTAATATAATTCTTGTCAAAATAATATAATCCTTGTCAAACTTAGCTAAACAAATCTCAGCCAAATCCAAGTATCAACACTATCTAAATAGGAAGAAATAAACACATTATCAAAAAAATCTAAAGAAGACTGCTGGCTGCACTGAAATTGGTAGATGGAATTTTATTTAATTAATCTAGAAGAAAAGAAAATTGGAGAAACAGCTAACTAGGAACCCCTTGATAAGATTGCACTGTTTTGTCTTGATTTTAAACTTAGATAGTGTGATTGGTAAATTGGGTGTAATAAGATACATGTATATTAAAATCTTTAAATGCTTTTATAGCTTGTGGGGCAACGGTATCAGGCTGTCAGAAAATACTTGTATTCTCCTTGAAGACAGATGTTGATGCTCTTCTGTTAAACAGTTAATAAGATCCTCTTTTCCCTCCTGCTCTTTTTGCTATGTACAGCTCTAATCTGCACTTGTCTTCACGTTTCAACTCTTTTTCAGTATTCAGCTGATAAATTTTTGTAACCCAGGAAAATTTAAAGATAAGAGAGTAAAAACTTATTTTCTTTTTCACAAGCTAGATGGAAAAAATAGTTTCACTCGCAACACTTCCCTACTTGTACAGTTTTAATCCACCCGTTCATTCTGTTGCTGTTCACCATTTATAATATCTATCAAAATCCAAAGTAAGTGGATCACCTGACCACAAAGGATTCGGGTGGGGTAAATCCTTAGTCCATTGAAGTCAATTTGCTATTGACTTCTTTGGGAGTTTTCCCATTAACCTATTCTAGCCTATAGTTATCTAGTGGCCACCCCCCCAACATATATTAGTAAATGATAAATAATCCAGGAATTTAAATGGAAAAGGCAAAGAAAGAATGAGCAGAAATATTTTAATTTTTAATTAAATTTGTGTCCTTAAATTAAAAGCATTACATACTTCTGTGATGGATGCTGTAAAAAAATTCTTAGACAGGTGCTAAATTATGGCTGGGGAAATGGGGGTGAGGGGGAAGATAGGTATAGAAGTGGCTGTGTAAGATTCCCCACAATCTCCTGCCATTTCACACCACCATTTCACAACAGCCCTTATTTGGATGGCAGGTTCAGGCCCTGCTTTCACTTGAGATAATTTCTGATTATGAAAATGAGTCCACTAAGAACTCCTTAGTAAGTAAGTTAACATTACCAGCTCCTGGTACACAGACAACAGAATAGCTGTATGATGGTCATGCATTTTGACAAACAAAGTTGGAGTGATTGTCCTTCAGTAGCAAAATTAAAGGTTCTCTGCATTTCCTTGCTATTTTTTTCCTTGCCCGTGAATTAGTCTTTTTTTTACCCTTAGTTTTTAAAATATGCTTAGTTTTGCATAGAGACTCAAGAGCATTGTCAAAACAAATGCAGCACAGATTGGGATCTCAAACTCCTGGCCCGTGAGCTATCCCCAGCCAGAGCACTTTTGCAGTCTGGCCTGTGCCTCTCCATTCCTATCATACAAACCCTGCCCCTTCCTGCCATCGCTATGCCCTCTTCCCACCATGTCACGCCATCCACAGAGGGATGCGGAGTTTACTGGAAAACCTGGTTCAGGGCAGCAGCAGCTGGTGGGCTGTGGGGAAGTGAAGTGAGGCAGATCTAGTGTATCCACTGAGTGCACTCTTCTTTTGTGTGGCTCCCAGTTTCGTGAGGAGTGTGTGTGTGGGGGGGAGGACTAGGGGGAGAACTGAACACTGCTGCCACCCTGTGGCAGGCCCCTCCCCAGTAATCCTTGAGTTGGTGTCCCTTGGGAGACAGGATGCCATGGTGGGGAGAGGGCACAGTGATGGCAGGAATGGGTGGGGCTTGGACCACAGGAACAGACCGGTACCATTCTGGCTTATTGGGACTCCTGGGCTGCACTGCGAAACTGCTCTGGCTGGGGATGGCCTGCCGGCTGGGAGTTTGAGACCCCATATTGTGAATAATTCTAACACAGCTGCACCAGGGAAAGAAGGGGCAAGCTCCTACATCCCCAAGTGATGCTAAAAAAGCCCCTTTCTCTTCACCTTCCTTATTGAACCAGGGCACTGTTATGTTCAAAATCCTCAATATTAAGCTTTCTAATTTCTTCTAACCTCATACTACACATACATATTGTTCCCGAATAAAAAAAAAAGTTGTACAGTGTACATTAATTGATTTCACAGATTTAAAATACTACTAATGTATCTTCCTTATTAATGTACTCCATCTAGATATTTACTCCTCTCCACTGTAGTGTTCAGAATGAAAATCCATAATCAAAAGCTGCATGTAGCAACATCCCTTTTAGTATCAGCGTGGCTGTTTTTGTGGCTTTAAAGCTGAATTCCACATTTCAGAAAAGGAGCAAGAATTCTGTTTAGTGAGTAGGGTTAATTTTGCACCACTCAAAGATTATTACTGTACTTATTGTTTCTTAAACAATACAGAAGATCCAAAAATGCTCGAACAATGTCAATGAACACAATCCTGCTTTCATTGATTTCTATGGCATTGGCAAATCTTCCGTTGACTTCAGTAGGCTTTTGAAAGAAAATAAGAGCTTTTCCTCTAGACCCACTGAACAGTGTTCATTGTCATGAGTGTTCAGTGTGGGTCTGTTCTGAAAAGGTGACTTTCTAAAAATGGTACTGAGAGAGTCTGTGTTGTCTCACTGATTGATTCTAATCAGAATTGCTCAGGTTAGGAGTATTTTTTGTTCCAACTGTGAGCCCTGCAAACTCATCCAGAACTCAGAGATGAGTAGGATTATTTCCTTATCATTTATCACCAGTAATAGATTCTGCAGGACAAATTAACCTCCACTAACATCTGTGTAACCCCACTGAAGGCTAACAGAGAAAACTAAGTACTGAGACCCAAAAGTGCTCCAGGAGTCCTTGAGCTGAGATTAAAGTGTCAGTGACAGAGAAGGTAAGCCTGAGCTAAACACCCAAAAGCTTAATACTACTGTATGTTAAGAAGGCCTATGGATCTTGAAGGATCAGGTCAATGCTGTGACAGGGTGCGGTCACAGACGACCCCTTGGGGGTACCTCCCGGAGTGCTGACAGCCACTGCCACTCACCTTCCCGCTCTCTGGGGCTCCTCACCGCCCTGACCTGCTGGGCCAGCTCTGCTGGTCTCCCCCAGCCAAGGCCCTGAGCTGAGGTCCCTGCCCCCACCGAGAAGCAGTACAGACAGTGAACCACTTCTGGTCCAAGGAGAGTGCAGTTTAGGGCCCAGCCTCCTGAGAGAGCACTCCCCAGTTGGGATCAGACCCCAAAGAATTAGGTAAGCCCCCTTTAACAGTGAAAGGCGGAATGTGCACACTGGTTGCCCCCCCAGGTAACAATTATTTACACTGGGTTTTAAAAATGATTTTATTAAGTGGAAGCAGTAGGATTTAAATAGTAATAAGTGAGAACAGGCAGAGCAAAGTAGGTTACAAATCATAAGAAACAAAATCGCTTGGCTAATTATCCACTGAAACCTCAGTGCAAACTTAAACTCACCCTAAAACCTCTCTTCCAGCTGCCACTGTAAACCAGGGCTCTCTTACTACCCTGCGATCTCAGGCTCCTTCCCTCAGGTGCAGCCCAGCCAAAAGACCCAGGCCTCTCCTTTCCTATTCCTTTTGTTAAGTAGTTGAGGCCCCTCCCTACCAACCACTGCTCAGATTTAAGGACAGAAGATTGTTTAACAGTGGCTCACCTAGAAGTTGCAGGTAACACCCTCCATGTCTCCCATTCACACATTTGAAACTCACAGCAGATTATGACATGAAGATCGATGGGTTACATGAAATAATTCGCGCAAACCACCTTTGAGTTATGTATATTCATGTCCAGGAGTCTATTTCATAAAGATTGGGGCGGGGGAGAGGGCTCCGTCACAAATGCCTCACACCCTTTTTCGAAAGATCCCGTTAGTGTAGATGGCGGTTTTACTTTTGAAAAGCCCTTTTCAAAAGACTGCGTGGCTGCCATTATGCAAATGAAATGTGGGAAATTCAAATCCCGGCTTCATTTGCAATTTCGATCTAATTTACATCCCTCTTTCGAAAGAAGGATGTAGTTTAAACATACCCCAAGAGACTAACTGGTTTGAATACTCTGGGAGGGATCTTTGACTAGAAACAGTTACAGAAGAAATGAATGAAAGGGTATGTCTACACTACAAAGTTAATTCGAAATAACAGCAGTTATTTTGAATTAACTTTAATAGCATCTAGACGGCAAACCACTATTTCAAAATAAATTTGAAATAGTGGAGCCCTTATTTCGAATTTGGTAAACCTCATTCTATATACCTATTTCGACATGCTGTGTAGACACTTAATTCGAAATAGGGGGCCTCCAGCCCTTCCCAGGGAGCCCTGGTGGCACTCTGGGCACAACCAGGAAAACTTCCTCTCCTCTCCCTCAGCCCCGGAGCCATTAAAGGGGTAGACCCTGGCCACAGTGCCTGTGCCAGCTCCAAGCCTGCCAGCCCAGAGCCAGCAGTGGCCACCGGGGCCCCTGACCCAGTGGCCCCAAAACATGAGCCAGCAAGCCACTGGCAGCCAACCCTCCACCGCTCCCCAGGAGCAGTCTTCCAGTTCGCAGGAGCCTGCCAGGGGCTGGAGAAGGCAGGTGCCTTCCTGGTCCAGGGTGGAGATCATGGACCTTATTCAGATTTGGGGGGAATGCCCCCAATGTCCATGATCTCTACACTAGATGGAGGAATGCAGCCGTCCATGGCAGGATAGCTGCCATCCTGGCCACCAAAGGCCACATGTGAACCCAGGAGCAGGT
>CM057847.1:135227019-135253711 GCA_030068395.1 Apalone spinifera | reverse complement strand
GGAGGAATGAGGCACAAGCCCCCAGTGGGGCAGACCACGGAGACTGTTAGTGCTACTCGGGGCGGAAGCTCTCCTGCAGGGCCCTTTGGATACTGACAGCCCCCTGATGGACCTCCCGGATGGCAGCCTGCAGCAAGTGCAGCCAGGCTGCTGGCAATGCGTCCACAAGATGCACCAGAGTGCCCAGGGGCAGCTCAGTCTCCATGTTGCAGAGTGGTAGGATGTCCTGAGTGAGGGCAAACAGAGCACTCCGAGACACAAATGCTTGTTGTCCCTCATTGAGGTAGACAAGCAAGCAGAGACACAAGGGGATGGGGGGTAGGGTCCCTTTAAGCACGGACCTCAGATAGCCGCAGACAGCAGCCCCACACAGGAGGTCCTGACCTGGTGCCCTGCCGGAACTGGTTCCAGCCAGCCTTAACTCTGATTCAGAGTCCACTGAGTGTGGACATGCTATTTCGAAATAGCAAAATGCTATTTCAAAATGCATTTTCTGTGTAGATGCGTTAATTCAAATTAGCTTATTTCGAATTAGGTTAACCCGAATTAACACTGTAGTGTAGACAGACCCTAAAAGAGGTCTTCCTCAACCTTTCCTCTTTCACCATCAGAGACTCCCCACCCCAGAATATATGCATTGGAGCTCACAGGGAGAAGATGATGTAGGTAGTATCATGGAGCCCACCTGCATACTCCTGTGATTATGGCCATCAACTTTATTAGGCCCCTGAGACCAATACTTTTGGGCACCTGAGAACTGATTCCAACAGCAGTCATCCCCAGGTGAAGAACCACGTTCTCCATAGGATCACTTGTTTAAGGAGAAACAGGTGGTACTGTCAGTACTATTAATCCACCAGTGGTACTTTCTTTGCCTTTGGCAGATGAGACAGTGTCACTAGCTTCTTCATCACCACTGGATGACTTTAACATGCGCCAGTATGTTCTTAAGAGGTTTGATCTCTACAGGTCCTACTAAAGGAGGTCTAAGTTCTGACCCACAAGCTCCTGGACATTTTCTAGGCTATGGCTCCTTCTGAAGTGGCACTCCTGTCAGCCGATGGTCAGGGCAGTGTGTGTGTTACACCCGAGTCTTCAACTGCTGGGACACAAGGTCCTGTCGCAGCGGGCGGCCATAGGGGAGGCCGATGGGTGCCCCTACTGATCTGTCCCCTGGAGGCAACACGATCCAAATGCCCAGCTCCTCCTGTATCTGTCCCTTATGACCGGCTGAAGTTCTTTTAAATTGTGCTTGGTTCTGTTCCAGCAACTGAAGGAGTCAGGTTAAAGCTTAAACAGTTACAGGTTTATTAAAGAAGCTTATAAATCATATGATTACAATGGCTATTGCTCTATTTCTTAACTGCTAGCAAATATAGATCTTAAAAATGGTTACAAAGAAAATAAAGATAGAAAATAGAAATAATGGTACCATGTGACACTTAATCTTTAAAGAGCTCTACGTCTATGTGTACACTTTAAAAAAAAGGACCACATCCAGGTACAATTTTTACCCCCTTTTGTGCCTCTCGACTCCAGCAGGTCAAGCCAGGGCCGGTCCCTCAATTCCTAGGAAAGACGAATATGAGGTGGGCGTCCCCATGGAACCTCAGGAGGCCAATCACCTAACCCAACCAGCAAATAGATGGTAGATTGACACTCAGAGTAAGCGTGCTGCTGGACCCATCTTTATACCCATAGGGGCCTGTATCCTCTTTCTTATCTAAGATGCCAAATTGTACTAGTCCATTTTGTGGCTCCAGTTCTTACAAGGGAGTTTAAAATAATTTACACTTGTAAGAGAGAGATAGCTAAATTGTGAGTACTGGGCATTCTTTACTGGGTGGGAGATTCCTCCCCGCCCGCCCCCCGGACGGCTGTGTGTTCGTATCAATATGGTTTTCAGTCAAGGGCACTCCTCTGCAGCCTCTTGGTCAGCAATTAGCTCGATCACCCTCATATCTCTGCTTACAGCCATCCAGGGTCACAGTGAACTCACATATCTGGGCTTCTGTCAAGGCTTCAAAAGACTATGCTGTTTTATTGCTCTGTGTGCCCTGAGTGCTCCAGGCAAGCAAAAATGGATGTTACAGGGGGGTTCCTGTCTGGCTACAACTCCCCATTAATTAGGCTAAACAATCTGCTGAAACCATGTGGTACACACCTGCCATTGGTGCCTAGAAGAGGGATGAAACATGATGCTTCATTTCCTCCTGGATATTTGTTTTCCTACCCTAAATCCAACCCTTTGGTGGCCCAGGCTATCATAAATAGAAGCCTGCTGCATCAGCCCAAGTCAGCTTCTCAAAGATCTGAAGTGACTAGACCTCTTTTGGAGAAAGACTTCTTCAGCCAGTTTAGCACACTGTATAGCAAATTACCAAGAGCTGTGTCCAAATATAACTTTTCAAATACTAATACTTTTCAAATACTACAGGCTGCCAGAATTCACTAAAAATTACCTCATGAATGCAGATCTCAGTACCAGGCCATCCTACACTAGAGAAAGCTAGTCTCAAGATCATCCCTCCATGCAGTGGACACAATGTTATTCTCCATGGTATAGAGATAGTCATGAGATGAGTGTCATGGCTACAGTCCTGGGGGTCCCCAAGGATTTTAAGCAGCTGAGGACCACTTCTCTGAGTGTAGCAGTCTCTTGAGCAACAAAATTGATGAATTACTACATACAATCAAGGACTCTCATGCTACCCTCTGCTTCCTCGGTGTCAGGGAGTCAACTGCAGAAAGCCAGGGTATGTCTGTTCTTCAACTAGTACTGTGGTACAGCTGTAGTGCTTCAGCTGGGCCTTTAATGCTTCACCATAGAGTCTACATTAGGGCTGTCAAGCGATTAAAAAATTTAATCTCCATTAATCGTGGCATCTCCCCTTTGAAACGCAGCCATGGCATTTCAGTGGGGCAGCACTGCATGGAGCCCGAGATCAGCTAGAGTCCCCCGCTGACCCTGGGCTCCATGCAGCACTGCCCCTTTGAAGCACTGGGGCAGTGTTTCCAAGGGGCAGCGCAAGACATTGCCCAGGATCAGCTGGAGTGCCCAGCTGATCCCCAGCTCCACGTTGTGCTGCTCCTTTGACGTGCCGGAGTGGCACTTCAAAGGGGTAGTGCAATGCGGAGCCAGAGATTAGCTGGACATTCCAGCTGATCCCCGGAGGGAAGTTAAAGACTAGTTGACTATCCGATAAGCAAATGCTTATCGGATAGTCAGTCGACTAGCGGACTAGTTGATTCCCCCCTTCCTCCCCCTCCGCAAGGCAGTGTTTCAAAGGGACAGCTGTGGAGCCCATGGTCAGCTGGGTACTCCCCAGCTGATCCTGGACTCTGCACAGCATTTCTCCAGAACCCAGAGTTAGCTGGGGAGTCCCAGCTGACCCTGGGTTTCACAGCCACAGGGAGTCCAGGATCAACTGGGAGTCCCCAGCTGACCCCCTGGGTCCACAGCTGCCCCTTTAAAATGCTGCCTCTGCTGTTTCAAAGGGGCAGGTGCCATGGAGACCAGGTTCTGCACGGCAGTGGAACAGGTTGATCCTGGGTTCTGCACGGCAGTGGAACCAGGGGTAAGCTGGGGGCTCCCAGCTTATTCTGGGCTCCCCACAGCAGCAGACCTTGGGGTCAGCTGGGAGCTCCACTGCTGACCCTGGGTTCTGGGGAGTCCCCAGCTTGTCCCGGCTCCACGTTGTGCTGCCATTTTAAAGTGCCACAATGGCACTTCAAAGGGGCAGTGCAGCATTAGCGTCTGCAATTAACGCATTAAAAATGTGATGCATTAATCCTGGATTGCATTAATCACAGGTATTAACGCATGTCAATTGACAGCCCTACTCTACATATATCAATAGGAGGAGTTATCCCATTGTGGTAGGTAGTCCATCTTCTTAAGATACAGTAGGTGGAAAAATTCTTCCATCAACCTAGCAGTGTCTATACAAATGGTTAGGTTGACATTTTTACATTCCTCAGGAGTATGGATACCTGATACTGTGATGATGTAAATTCCAAGTGTTGACTGGCAATAGCTGATCTTGATCCTCCTGCATCCTGAACTTTCTGATCAGTGGAGGTGCAGAGCTAGCTGCTACCTGACCCAGCAGCTGCCAGAGCATTCCGTGCCTGCAGCTGGGTTTGCTCCTGCCCAGCCTGCTCTTGTGGACAGACCCATGTATGTATGCCTTCCTTCCCATTCTTCTGTCCCCTTGTCAGATTTGGAGAAAACAAGTTAAGTGGGGTGACTGATCCTGATAGCCCCAATGATGTCTGAGGCAATTCTGGCTCATTACCATCCTTCAACTGTGCATCGACCAATGAACATTCCTGGCCCGGCTGTCCAAAAAGGCAATAAAAACCACTCTAACCCATTGTTCCTAAATTTGACAGCAAGTTTTTTGGTGGACTATGAATAAAGAGAGGGCATGCTCAGATAACATTCAATCAATCCCCAGCAATAGTGGGAGGCCCTTTATGCTGATATGCTATTTCACCAAATGAAAGGGATTCTCAGTTTGGTGTTGCAGAGCTACTTACCCCTTGAAGCATCGTGTATCCCTTTTATCTTGGACCTGGAATATCTTCTCTCACTGCAGATGTCAGGTTTGTCTATGAGCTGCCTACAGTACCCTCAGCATGCTTTTCACCCCGTACACTCCCTTTCTCCCCTGTACACTCAGTCTTTATTCATCCCACTCTTAGAAAATTCCTAAAGGGTAACTGAATATCACTGGTGCCTACCTGGTATTTGGCTCTTGTCCTTTATATTCCAATGAGATCAACATTTAAACCTCTTGGCCTCCCACACTTTATTTCTTTGAACGGTGCCTTTTTATTACTTTTGGTGATTACCCCTGAAAAACTGGAAGGCAAGCGCAGCTTCCATTCTTTTTCAGAAGAACAAGATTTCTTCATGATTCATCTTTGAAGTGTTTTTTGAATTTCACTTTAACCAGGCTCTTTCCTTCCTGGTGTTTTATGTAATGCTCACCACAGCATGAAGGAGACAAGGTTCCATTCTCTGGATATACACACTGCTCTTTCTAACTACACACAGTGGCACCATTTTGTCAGTGTCTAGACTGCTCATCGCTGTGGCCGAAAGAATGGAGAGGGAAACTATCTTTCTCAAAGGCACCCTAACTGGATTTCTGCCTTTATTATCCCTGTCAGGGCCCACTCAAAAAGAGCCAGGTAGTATCAGTTGCTTTTTTGCAGGGTTTCTTTGTCTCAGAGATAGGCAGAGCAAGCTACATGGGACTCTGTACACAGTTTCACCAGGCATTACAGTCAATCTGGGTCCAGTTTCCACTGGGGATGCCGCTGTTGGCTCAGTGGTCTTCCGCTCAGTGGTCAAGCTTACGTCTTTGCACTATCCTCCTCAAAGAGCACTGTTTAGGAGTCACCCACAGTGAATATCCATGGGGACCAGCACACAAAGAAGAAAGGAAGATTACTTACTTTATAGTAATTGGAGTTCTTCTAGATGAGAAGTCCCAATCGGGTAGTCACATTCCACTCTTTCCCCTCTCTGCTTGAACTCTTATGAGATCAGAAACTGGAGAGGTGATTCTGTTCTGGTAAAAATGCATACAAGTTGCTAACATCTATATATGTAGTGATGTGACAGTACTATTTAATCCAAATTATGGGAGTACCACTGAGGAAAATTATTGACATGAGTAGTAAACATAGGATATATCTGTTCATGGGCAAAAGAATAAACAAAACAGCAAGAAAGAACTCAAGAAGTTGAAATCTGAACTTATATGTATATGCTAGTCTATGCGTCCTTAGTAGCATTTGTACCAAAACTAAATCCAGTTGATACTCTTTGGTTGATCATTATGTTTACCTCTCAGGAATTTGATTAAACAATGTAATTTTATGAAATCTGTGTGCATGAACGCAAATGTATTCACAGCCTCTGAACAACTGGACTCTCTGAACATGAAAGCAGAATAAAATCCAGACTGGTAACATGTATACTTGGTGCTTTAATAAAATCAGCTTCATAATGCTGAAAACAATTATAAGCCAAATCTTCCGAGAGGAAGAATTTAATCAGAAAAGTGTGAATGATAATTGAGAACAATTTAAGGACACCTTACGAGGTGTCTGAAAATTCACAACCCAACAACTAAGGAAATAGGCTGTGTTGAGTTTAAAAAAAATACACACACAACTGGGGAGGAGGAGTTTCCATTCCCAACCCAGAATAATTCCCAGCTCTGTGAGGGGGCTTGCCTATTACAAACTCTGGCCAATGGTATTTGAGGCAAAAGTCAGCTTCCATATAAACTTTTTTTTTAAATCCTTACATAGTTAAGGCCCCTATTCTATAACCCTGTCCAACCCCAAGCAAGATAGAGGGATTAAACCATAAGGTCTTTGGATCAGTTATCATGTATTTTGTCTGTAAAGGGCCAAGCACACTTATGATGGTTCAGAATCTACATAAACTAGATGTAAATATACCAATTGAGCCATATTCAGCATTGATGTTGACAGATATGAATAATATGGTGCTGAGCATTTGTGTAAGAATCTAGGAAAAGGTATGTATTCACTATCATAAGTAGTTAATTTGGTTTAGAAGAGGGGAAAGTACTGAACTTTTCAGTAGAGAAGAATAGGTCACTCTCTTCCATTAATAACAAAAACACATATATCAAAACTCTAGGTGAAAGGAGATTTAAAACATACTATCTGAATGCCATGCTTTTCTGTACAAATCAGCCACTGTCCTCCTTTTCTTCCAGTCCATTAAGATGCCATATGTTTTTCATTTGTATTTATTTGGCATCCAAAATACTGGAAAGAATTAAATACACAGAAGATGAGCTGAATCATTGTCTTGTTTTTGAGCACTTTGACAGTATATTTAAAATAGACATATGAGTCTTTTATTTCTTGTAAATATGGATATTACAAAGCAAGGTGAACAGAATGATAAATTAGAGGTGCTCACAGCCAGACTGTTTACATTATTTTTAGGTATAAGACATACTGTACACACTGGGACATAGCTGAAAATAATTAATATGAAATGCTATTGCTGTTTGTTGGGCTTGCAATCCCTTTGTGTCTTTTTTAGTTATGCCTCTTGCTTGTTCTTATCACACCCCTTGCTGTGAAATCTTTTCCTGTTTTGCACATGTCCTGTTTATTGCCACCATATGGTAGTTACAGTTTCAGTGCCATTGCTCTGCTTACGGACCACTGTGCTTTGTCATATCTTTATTGCTTACCCTGTCTTACCATCTGATACTTATCATCTGTTTAGCACATTGGATGCCAGAGGGAGTCACAATTTTTATGTATGTATGGGTTTGTGAGAGAGTGGACACATAATATGGGGTCCCACTCTCAGGCATATACAGGAATCTGGGTACATCCACAATAATAGTTCTTTCAAAGCAGTCTTCCCGTTATTTTGTCCCATTGCCCATACCTCTCAGCTTCCAAACTTGCCAAGGTATGTCAGATGACTGACATGCATTACACTTATTGCTTTTGTTGTGTGCTGTGCCACATTAAGGCCAAATCTACACTGGTAGAGAAAATCTATGTAAGGTATGCAATTCCAGCCACAATAATTGCATAGCTGGAGTCGACATACCTTGCATCAATTTTTCTGGAGCAGCCCCACAGTGAGAGGTCAATGGTAGAAATGCATCCATTGACTTTTCTTATTCCTTGCAACTGTGAGCAGTATAATGGTCGATGGAGGCACCTTCACACCAGAAGATCAACCATTGCAAGATCGATCTCTGTGGCAGTGAAGACAAGCCTTTAGTGTCAACTATGTGTTCTCACTGTCTGAATGTATAATATACTAGTTTTGCAGGCTGTAACAGGCTTTGCCTTTCCCTCCCCCTTTATCCAGTTACAGATTGTGAAACTGATTCATTACATTTAAAACATTCTTATAATCAGATATGATATTTAAATAATAGTCTGTCAGCTTTAGGACAACACACAATAAAAGTCATATACCTCAACTTTTAGCCATTTAGCTATTATGGGGTCTATTTTGTTCTCTGTCCAAGCTACAAACTGAGTTACTGTAGCCCTCCCAACACACAATGCTCCCTTTCCTCACCCCCCAAAAAAACCCAGTCTCGCCAATTAATATACATTCCCTCTTCTCCCCCCTCCTCCATTATTGCTGGCTAGGAAATCCCTACTTTACTTCAACTGCAATGCCCCTGCCCCAGCTCTTCTTGGAGCTCAGAGTCTTCTCAAGCTGCCCCTGCTACTGCACCTGTGGAAAGCAGGAAAGACTTATCATTCTGGCTTTATGAATCCTGTTCTCAAATGCTTGTCTCTTCCCATTCATTGTGTAGGGATCCTAGACACAGATCTCAGACTTTGTGAATCCCAGTGGTTTTTCCAGTGCTTAAAAGTCAGGCTTGGAATTGCTCAGCATCACCAGGCCTAAATTCCTTCAAGTTTAGCCTTCCATACCCTAATCCCTTGGCCCATCCTGATCTCTCTCCAGCTTTCAAACTTCCTCTCAGAGCCTGCAACACCCTCCAGCCCAGATGCCCTGCCCACATTTTGAATCCCTTATTTCTGGGCCCACCGCAGAGCCCACACCCCCAGGCAGAGCCCTTACCCCCTCCTACACCCCAATTTAGAAGCCCCTCCTATAGCCCAAACCCCTCATTTCTGGCCTAATCCCAGACCCCTCAGCCCTACCACATGCCAACATACACCCTGCCCCAGCTTGGAGCCCTCTATACACTCTGAACACCTTGGCCACATCCCCCACCCTGAAGCCCTCTCCTTCACCCCAAGTTCCACGTCTCCAGCTCTATCCCAGTTGCCCATTACCAGCCAGAGCCCTCACCCTCTCCCACATCCCAAACCCCTGCCCTAGAGCAGTGAAAATGAGTGAGTGAGAAAGTATGGGGGAGAGGAAATGATGGAAGGAGGGGAGATGGAGTGAGCAGGGGGTAGGGTCTCAGAGGAGGTGTGGGGCCTCACCTTTGTAAAGTCTTTGATGAAAGTCTTTGTAAAAAGAGACAAACCTGGCCCTATATCTTCTTTTAAGAGTTTAAAGTAATAACCGTGTGACTATAAAAGATGGATCTAGATGCCCTCATTTATACCATTCTATGGGGATTCATCCTCTCTCTTACCCTGTTCAAAATCTAAGTGGCATGTCAGGGAGAATGTAAGATAGCATGTAATAAAATATTGTCCAATGGCACCTGGGCTTCACCTTTTGCATCAGAGATGTGCAGCACTATTTCCCATGTCTCCAAATGCCTAGATGATATCAAATTAAAAGAAAGATAAAACTGAATCCAGAAAATCTAAGAACCTTGGTGGGGAGAGAGAAGAATTAATCTCTTCTATAACTTTACCTTTCATACCATTTACCTTTCATTTTGGAAGTCTAGTTTTGTTCATTTAGGGTGTGTTTATATTGCACCCATAGCTCGAAATAAGCGTTGCAAATTGTGTAGCTTATTTCGAGTGGTTTTTGAAATACCTTATTTAGACAGTGTTAAATTTCAAAATAGAGCGCTGTTCCGAAATGTCCCATAATCCTCATGGAACAAGGGACTTTGGAATAGCGAGCCTATTCTTTCAAAAGCTATTTCAAAATACAGGCTTGTTTAAAAGATGTGGAATAGCTATTTTGGGATACCGGAAGTATCCCAAAATAGTGCTGCAATTTACACATACCCTCTGACTCCTCACTGCTTCAGGATAGTCCAAAAAATGAAAACAGCAAAACCAATCTTTTCATCTTACGCTGGCTGGGAGTCTGACCCCATTGATTTTAACAAAGTTCCCATTGGTTTGGGGCATACTGGTCATCTTGTTGCATAACATAAGCTGCGGTGAGCACATCTGCCCCACTATTCTACTTTTTTTTTTTTTTTTTTTTGGTCAGCTCCCTTTGGAATTCTATGTCAATTTTTCATCCACATCTTCAAAGCCATCTGTGGGATTGGCCAAAATTACTTGAAGGACATATCACAAAGAGTAACTGTGAAGCCCCATGCTAGATACATTTCACTTGAACAGTGGAACTGACATCCTCAAGAGTAAAGGACAGTTTTCTAAGCAACAGCTTGTGACTGTGGAATTAACTTCTGGAGGAGATGAGAATGACCATGAACATCATTGACTTCATAATGAAATATAAACCCTGCTTTTTTGACCTAACCTTTCCTCAATAATTCCATCAAAATCACATATTTGAACAAATAAAAATTAACCTCCCTTCAGAATGAGGGAAAAAGCGAGAGAGAGCATTGTTGTTGTGTTCTGCTTATTGAATTTCTGAGGCACTCAAATAGCACATTGATGGGCATGACTGAACTAGCTAACTTGATGCTTATGAAGAGAAGATACATCAGTGTATTCTTCAGTGATTCATAATGTATTGAAGCATAATGTATTTGAAGCATAATGTATTTTGAAGGTACTTCATAAAACTTTTTGTTCAATTGAAGCAATTCTCATAATGCTCTCACAGATTATTTGCTTCACTGCCACAAACCTCACAGTACTTCTGTCAATGAAACCGTGCTGTTAGTGCAGTATTGGTTGAACCTCTCTAATCTGGCATTCTTTGGTCTGGCAACATCAATGGTCTGTGGTCTGGCATGACTTTAGTTAGCCAGATGTTAGTCCTGGCTCTCAGTGTTCTGTGCTGTCATTTGGGGTAAATTAGACTAAATGTTTTCCAGTAAACAGTGGAAATGTTAGTAATACTGCTAGACAATATTGACCTCCTGTAGTCGAACATATTCTCTGGTTCGGCCCCAGTCAAGTCACAAGGGTGCCGGACTAGAGAAGTTGAAGCTGTAATGCACTACCTGTCTTGATTACACAGAAGGTGGGCTCACTAAGAAGGTACTGTTTTGCATATCACTCAGATAGTGTGAGAGATGAGAACTCTATGCTGAATGAGATTCAGCACTGCTTTTATAAAATTAGTATGGAAAGGTGAATATGACCTAGCTCTACCAAATTGTTGGGGGGTGGGGGAAGCTTGAACCTACATCAGAAATTTTCCAGATTCTGTCTTCAGTAATAAAAGCAGAGTTGAAAGTCCTATCTTTAAAATATGGGTAAAAAAATATTTAAAATGGATGCAATAGATAAAAGCTTGTTTAGCATCAAGTAGCACTATAACTATTTTTAAACTGATCCCATTCTCCCAGTGTTTATGCTCATTCTTTCTCTGCTACTTTGCAGCTGTTAGTTGGCTATGGCTCAGTACTAGCAACAAAATGTTCACTGAATGGCTTTATACTCATTCTTTTTATTATAAATCATTGCCTCCTCACCAGCTAATCAGTGCTCTTGATTTCTAAACATTTTGAAGCACACTTATTTTGCTAACAGTGTTGTCTCGTGTTGCTCTAAGAAAACTGAGAATTAAGGATGTTGATTGGCCAGTGAAGATAATAGTATATTTCTTTCTGAATCCTGATAAAACTTTAGATAAATTTACAACTGCTATATGTTCTTTTAGAAGGTATTTATATAAGTAGCTTCTAGCCAAAATATTTTATTTGAGCATCTAAATTTTGATTTATGGTGCACCTACACTGCACTGTTATTTCGAGATAACTAGAGTTATTTCAAAATAACAATGCGAACAACTACACAGCCATTCTGTTATTTCAAAATAATTTCAACATAATGGACAGCTTACTCCATAATCTGTGAACCTCATTTTACAAGGCATAATGTATATTTTGAAATAGCTATTTCTGTGTGTTTTTAAAGAAGCAATCCCATTCCAGGCTCAAATAGTGAGGCTATTAAAATAGCTATTTCAAAATTTCAAAATAGCTATTTCAAAATATAGATGCTCCACTGCTGCTATTTCAAAATAGCCGCTCACCAGGGCCATTCTAAGTTATTCCTCCCCAGTGCCTCCTGGGGCTCTAAATCAAGATAGTACGTCCACATTAGGGAAGCCTGCCTCAAACTGATTTTGAGGCTTCCCTGTTGCATAGATGTGCTATTTCAAAATAAGCTATTTTGGAATAACTATTTCAAAATAGCCATGTAGTGTAGACGTACTCTTAGTAGCTTAACTTTAGGCACCTAGTTTGAAGATGCAGGCTGACATTTTCAAATCCTCCTGTTCCATGTGGTAATGTAACATCAAATGAAATATATTAGTTTCCCAAATACTTAGGAGGACACCTATAGATCCCCAACTTTCTTATATATGCTATATATTTGAGAGAGTTTGTGTGTGTGTATCTGTTTTTTTTTTTCAAGAACTGATTCTAAATGGTAAGCGGTAACACCACCAAATTCTATATACAGTTTCCTCTTAATATAACTTAAAGCAAGATAAGGGTTTGGTTGTGCCAGGAAAGTGGGATGTGCCTGGAATGGGATTGCTTCTTAAAAAACACACAGAAAGAAACAGAATCACTGGCAGGTAAAAGGGACTGGTTGAGGGTATGCCCCCTCCCTGAGTCTCCCAGGGTAGTGAGGCTGCCCCTCCCTCTGATTTGTATAGGAAAGTACACAGATTGCTACATTCCTCATTCTGGCTGGGGAGTGAAGGGGGTAGATGAATCTGGATGTGCCCCAGCTGGGATTAGGAAGGGAGGGGGAAGAGGGCTGAAATTTCCCCTCCCAATTTATATGGGAATATTGCTGGCAGTTCCCCTTTTTCAGGGAAATTGTACAGTTGGAAACATTCCTCAGTCTGGCTGGAGGGTGCAGGAGGCTAACAAACCTGTATCTACACCTGTTGGGGGTCATGCACCCCTCCTCCAGTTGTGCCAGCTGAAACTGCAGTGACATGGAAAGGTGCTTTTCACATGGCCCCAAGCTGTTGTGGTGAGAGAGAGTTGGGGTAGTCCTCTTTACCCATGACAACGTGTGTACTGAACCCCTCATCCCTAGCCCCACCCCAGAGCAATGATTTAAACGAAGAAAAACAAAAATTGTGTTAAGGACCTGAGCAATGCCGGGTAGATCTAATCATTGTTTGGCTCCTTCAGAATAATTTGTTTTTTCTCAGTCCCCTCTGTTTTCAGTAATTATATTCAGGAGAAGCCAAGAATTGTAAGGGCTGGGGAGGAAGAGGGTCTGAACTATCCTTGTTACCCAGAAAGGAATTCCTCCCTGAGGAGATCTGAGGCATGCTGGCAGGGCAGTGTGTGTGGGAAACTTGCACAGCTGCTTGGTAAACAGTGGACTTGTTTACAAGAGTTGTCAATCTGACACCTTTCATCAGACTAAATCTTCTATCCTTTTTTTTCTTAAAGCTGAATTTTGATATATAAACAAATTTGATCCAAATCAGAATATGCAAATTCTTGTTTAATATTTTGCATAAGATGTTTGCATAAGTGTGAATGTCCTTTTTGTTCCAAAAGGTTCAAAGTACAGTCATTGAAATTTCAACCAGACCAATTTATGTTCCTATTTGGATTAAAAAAATACAAAGCAATATACATACCAAAGATAAACACATTCATGCTGTTATGGTACATAACTAAAGGTACCTCACTGATAGAACAATTATTAATAGCATAGTATACTTCACAATTCTAATATGGCAAATGAAGACAAGGAGGTTAACATTCGTAAGGGGCAATAATGTAAAAAAAGCCACAAATAGGATAAATAATGATGAATCCCATAAAAATACACAAAACATAGGGCAGAATTATGCTAGTTTGTGTATGACACTGGTGGGTGATTGTGGCTGGGCAGGATAGATTTGCTGGAGAACAGATGGCATGTATTTGGAATGTCTGTTGGCTTCAGTGTGTAAGGAAAGATGTATGCCAATATATGGCTTTACTTATATTTTTTGTATTTCGTTGTGATTTGTGGGTTTGGCCTTAGCAATCTGGGCTGGTTTGTGTGTGAATACTGCAAATAAAACAGAAATTAATTTTCCCATAGGAATTTGGTGACTTTTTATTGTAGCTATAGTTGAAAAGATGAATTTATTTACAGCACCAGTGTTATTATTTGATGATAGTTAGATCCTGAATGCATATTTAACAAAGTATTTTAATTAAAGAATGAAAACAGATGTCACCATTAGCAAATAAAATAGAAAGGAAATTACAATTTGTCTAACACTAACTTTGCTATTGAAATATACACAGAAATAGCCTACAAAATAAATACCTAATGATTGAAGACAAATCTAGTATTCAGAGTGTACTATGCAAGTAAATTATAGAAAGCTTAAAATATCTCAATGAACATAAAAGGTTGGGATGTCCTGAATACAGTACATTTTATCACTTTCCGAACAATATTAAAATGGACCTTGGAGTTGTTTAAATCTGTATTATTTATTTTAAAAAAATATTTGATTATTTGTTTTCAGAGGGAATTTTCCCCTTACCACTAGATTGGCTTCGGTGGAGTGAGGTTCTTTCACCTTCCCCACAATGAGTGTCAGGGAGCACCTTTTAGAGTAAGAAGAAAAGATGGTAGGTCCGCTATATGTTACAACTTATTTTGTAAGTACTCCATAGGGAAGGCATCTAAGTGACCAGATAAATGGCCTGGTAAATGACTTAAAAGGAGGTACTGGATACAGGAACAGAATGGGAGGAGACAGTTTGGGGACTCCTCCCCTTTATTCTCATAGCCCAGCTTTACTCTTCTACAGGGGTGATGGATGGTAAGTTCCAAGCCATGGGTTGGCAGGGGGGCCTGAATGGAAACTAAGAGGGGCTGGTGGAGGGCCTGTGTAATGATTTGAATAAGCACTGTATCTGTTAGGTAGTTCCAAATATCTATATAGTAAGGTAGCAGCATGGTTAAAATCGATATTAATTGTCTCCTGTCCCTTCAGTATACCCAATGTATCAGTTTGTTTATAGTCTTAAGCAGGGGTGGCCAACCAGTTAGACACAAAGAGCCAAAAGAGCTGTGGATAGTAATGCAAAGAGCCACACATCCCTCCCCCAGAGCCAGGCACCCCCAGCTACGCCCAGCCCAATGCCCTCCCCCTCCCCCAGAGCCAGGCACCCCCAGACCTTTCCCATTGTAACCCAATGCCTCAGTCTCACCGGAGCTGCCACACCACAGCCACGCACTTCTCCCTCCAGGAACTGGGGCACGTGCACAAAGCAGGCATGTGGCTCCAAACAAGCTGTAAACCTGAGAGCCGCATTTCTATGAGCAAAGAGCCACATGTGGCTCAAGAGCCAGAGGTTGGCCACCCCTGGTCTCAAGTTACTATCTTGGATGCTTTGTACTTCTTTCTTTAGTTTCCTTATTGCTAGTGAAATTTTAGATTTTGCTTAGATGAGCAGTTATGGAATGAACCATTGTCAAATGCCAGTGATTTTATACCCAAGTTCAGCTACTACTGCCTTTCACTTTTCATGTATTCTGGCATTCGTTTGCTTTCACAAAATTGGATGCCTATTTAAAAGAAAGACTTTCAAGGCTGAGAAATGCCAGTCTGCATTTCTCCATGAAAAGAAGAAGGACTCCTGTTCTTACAAAACAATGAACTAGACGGTCAAGTGGTATTTTGTATTTCAACATGTATTAATGATAATTGATATTAAATGTTATATTGGTATAATGGGATCCACCTCAAGTGAGATATTACCAATAGATACTCAGTTAGCATGGTTCTGAGAGCAATATAAAAGCAGAAATAAACTCACTATGTCTATTGACCTTTTATTAAAGATAGATGAAAGATCATCAGATGATGTGGCCCAGATCCTCAAAGATTTTTAGGCACTTAACTCCTCTTAGGCACTGTTCATGTCAGTGGAAGTTAGGAGCCTAACTACCTTGGAGCATCTGGAGCAGGGTCTTAATTCAAACCAGCACGAATACATCTTCATGTAAGACTTTGTGTGTCATTCTATTAGTTAATTTACTAAAGTCAAATTATTTCTACTGAATTCTCTTAATTCAAAACCTTTGTCAGATGATCAAAAAAATTACGAAGTTCTATTCATTATTTAGGTTGTTACACATCCCGCTGTTTTTTTTTTTTCCTTAAGTGGAAAGAAGAGACTTTAGACTAAACATAGTACTTAAATTGATTGGTTAACAGTCATTATCCTCTGCACAGGGTAATAAATAATTTATTTTAAAATGATTTCCAAAATTTACACATTGTTATTTCTTTATTTGCTATTTTATAGTCTTAAATTACTATCATGGATGCGTAACTTCTTTCTTTAGTTTCCTTATTGCTAGTGACATTTCAGATTTTGCTTAGATTTGTCTACTAAGAAAATTTCTACTTTCACACTGAAAAGACTTATGTACATCAAGAAAGAAAAGTCCAGGGCCTCGTTAACATCTTTAGTGTAAGACAATGCAAACTCCAAGCACAAAATTGACATGCAACTAGTCTGTGCTGGATTTGCAACCAAAGCTATCTTCAAAGGAATTTTTACAAGTTAACAAAGCACAATTGCTTCACAACCAGGCTGCAGTCCTCCATCAAGGTTTGCAATCTGAAATCAATAGGACTTTTTCTTGTTAAGTCACTTAGATGGGATCCTTGAGAGGATTTAGCTTTTTCATCACTTAGGGTATGTCTACACTAGCCCCCTAGTTCGAACTAGGGTAGCTAATGTAGGCATTCGAACTTGCAAATGAAGCCCAGGATTTAAATATCCCGGGTTTCATTTGCATGTTCCCAGGCGGGCGCCATTTTTAAATCCCCTTAGTTCGAACTGACGCGGCAGTCAGAAGTTAATCCGAACTAAGTCCTTAGTTCGGATTAACTGTTATTCCTCCTGCAATGAGGTGTAACAGTTAATCCGAACTAAGGAGTTAGTTCGGATTAACTTCTGACTGCCGCGTGTAGCCGCGGGCAGTCAGTTCGAGCTAAGGGGATTTAAATGGTGCCTGCTTGGGAACATGCAAATGAAGCCCAGGATATTTAAATCCCGGGCTTCATTTGCAAGTTCGAATGCCTACATTAACCACCCTAGTTCGAACTAAGGGGCTAGTGTAGACGTAACCTAAGTGTCATGATGCCTAACTTTTAAGTGCCTAGAAAATCACAGGAACAACACTGTGATCCACAAAGCTGAGTTAGGTGCCTCATCTCCCTATACTATACAATGGATGGGGAGAGATAGGCACCTAAGGAAATAATCCACAAAAGTCAGCATGCTAGGCAGGGAGCCACCTAAGCTAGTCAATGGGAGCTGATGATGAGAGGAGTGGGTCCTAAACTGCATATCTGCTTAGTGATCCATGTATGTGAATTGCCACATCAAAATATCAGTTGGCAGAGATACCTAAGCTACTTCTGGAGGGAATGAGAGATATGGCTGCCTAGCTCCATACAAAATGGCTGACAGAGAAGGAAGAGGATTAGGTGGTAGTGGTGCCCAACTAGCTTACTAGCTTCCTGGTGTGGGAATGTTGATGGGGACATGCTGAGAGGGTGGTGTTTAAAGAAACATGACAGGAGCAAGTGGTGCTTGAGTAATTCTTGGCTGTTACAAGCCAGCATACTTTAGAGCAGAGGTGGGGAACGTAACGCCCAGGGGCTGGATGTGCCCCCCAGTTTGCCTGGATATGGCCCCTCAGGCTCAGGACTACTCCCTACCCCAACATTGAGGAGCCCGTGCTGGGACTCCAGCCCCTCCGCTGCCCTACCATGGGGCTGAAGCACACACAATCTACTAGTCTGGGCACCTCAAAGCTCTGGTGTGCAAGAAGAATGTAGAGAGAGAGACTTTCTCCTTCTCAGTCAGGGGACATGTCAGTGAGAGTTTGGAGGGTTTTTTGTTTTTGTTTTGTTTTTTGCTTCCCACTTGTGTGTGGCCCCGACTGATTTTTCTGTGGGTCAGTGGCCCCCGACCCAACAGTGGTTCCCCACATGTGCTTTAGAGCACCTCTGTAGCTTCTTCAATGTATGCTGGCATTTGAATTGTCACAGTAAGGGCTGGGCACTGAAAGGTCATGCAAAGTCATTTTTATCCTTACAACTCCAGTGCATTGAGAGCAGAGCTTTGATAGAGGTATGGATGATTGAACACTTCTTCTTTTTGCTTTCTCTATATCCTCAATAGTTTTCTTTCTTTTTCCCTCTTTTTATTTTATTCCTTTTCCTAGCTCTAGAGTCTTCTTCTGTTCCTGTGGAGTTGGTGGAACCTTTTTTTCTTAACTTCCATGGGCACAGCATCAGGCCCTTAATAGTTACAATGTGTTACCAAAATATTGGATCTAATTTTAAAGGCCTGATCTGGGACAAATTCCATTGAACACAGGAGTTTAGCTTCATTAAGACCTGCAGGATGGGCCCGATGACAATGACTTCTCTTACTGAAGTATGTAATTGAAAACTGACATAAAATGGAATTTTCATAAGAGTTTCTTCATCTTTGATGTATAAAAGCAACTTTTAGCTAAAAAAGAAAGCCTGTAAAAGTTCTGCAGGCTTGGTCAGAGGTAAAATTTCTGGTAGAGCAGCTGCCTGTGATCGTGTTGGGAGGAATAGTGGGAAGCTAGCAAATTTAGTTTCCTTTATTTTAGATATCACACATCACTGACTCACTATCAACCAATTGTCCCTCTTGAGTCACAAGGTTTCTGAAGTACCTTTATCTTTTCAATAGGTAGCCTCTTTCACTGCTTTCAAGACAGATAAAAATTGAGAGCATTGATGGGCTATAGCCACATTAAAAAATAAAACATATGAAAATGGAATCTTCCTATTACTTACATCATTGCAAGTTTTCATGCCGCTTCATGTGTAACATTTTATGCAAATTATTTAATGAGATAATTTATACATTTAGAAACCCCCTTTATTTAGTAAAGTTTTAGCTTGAAAATTGCATGGGTTCATTAATGGTGAAAGACATTAGATAACTGTGGGGAGAATTGAGTCTTTTGTTTATCTACAAAGCTGTGGTTTCCAGTACATAGTTCCCTGCCAGCATGCTTCCACTCTGGTGTGGCAAGGAGGAGAACTTTCGCAACGAAAGGGGCAGCTCAGTCATTGTAACCTAGATAGTTCTTGGCCTCTCTTCTGATTTTACCAAAACGTGATGTGAATTTGTGATAAGGGAAGTGGAACTCAAATGTAGCTCATGTAGGAGCTACTGAGCATCATTAAAGATGAACAACTTTTATTTCCTATTGGTAGGGTTGTCATGTGTCTGGTATTGGCCCAGACAGTCTGGTATTTATGGCCTCTATCCGGTAAAAAAACCAGAAAATACTGGACATGTAAATACTGGTCCAGTATTTTCTATTTTTCTCGGATGGAAGGCTGCTTGGGACATTCTTCCCCTGCTGCGTCTAGGGTTGCCAGGTGTCCGGTATTGACCTGGACAGTCCAGTATTTTCGCCTACTGTCCGGTAAAAAATTTCAGAAAATACTGGACACCTAAAATATCCGGTATTTTCTGGTGTGGTAGCACTTTATAGACTAACAAAACATGTAGATGGTATCATGAGCTTTTGTGGGCACAGCCCACTTCTTCAGATGACCGGAGTCCGGTCATCTGAAGAAGTGGGCTGTGCCCATGAAAGTTCATGATACCGTCTACATGTTTTGTGAGTCTATAAAGTGCTACCAGACCATTTGTTGTTTTTTTTTCTATAACAGACTAACTCGGCTACCTTCTGAAGCTCCGGTATTTTCTGATTTTTTTTCCCAGCCAGGAGGTGAAAATACCGGGCACCTGGCAACCCTACGACACACTCAGCAACTGGGTCCCCACGGATCCCTTATCGGGTCCCCCGGATCCCCTGCCAGGCCCCCTCCCTGGATACTGCCCACCACCCCGCTTACCTGGTTCCACAGGGGCTTGTCTTGTGGCTGGAGCATAAAAACAAAATGGCCACCAGCAAAAAAGCCTTTTCTTGAAGATGCCTTGCTGATTTTTTATTTTTTGCTTAATAACTGCTGTCAGGGTACTTTTTTTTTTTCCTCAACAACTTTGGTCTCCCCCTTTTTTTTTCCTCAACAGAATTTTTTTCCTCGTGTATTTTTTTTGGGGGGTGTTTGGTATTTTTGGTTCAACCATCTGAAAACCCTATCCCAGTCTGGTGGCAGTGGGAGGAGACTGGAGCATGGGGATTTAAAGGTGCAATTAAAGGTGCAGGGGGTTTTTTGTGTGGTTTTTTTTTTTTTTTGCTCAAAAACTTCGGTTCCTGCTGGGGGAAAGGGGGTTCTCAACCAATTTCTTGCCATATTCAGTATTTTTTGTGAAAGTATCTGGCAACAACTAACAAAATCATCCAAAGCCTAGGATTTGGTGGTGATGGGGGACTTCAACTATTCAGATATATGCTAGGAAAATAACACAGCAGGGCACAGACTATCCAATAAGTTCTTGGACTGCATTGGAGACACCTTTTTATTTCAGAAGGTTGAAAAAGCTACCGGGGGGAAGCTGTTCTAGATTTGATATTAACAAATAGGGAGGAACTGGTTGAGAATTTGAAAGTGGAAGGCAGCTTGGGTGAAAGTGATCATGAAATCATAGAATTCACAATTTCTAAGGAAGGGTAGAAGGGAGAACAGCAAAACAGAGACAATGGATTTCAGGAAGTCAGATTTTGGTAAGCTCAGAGAGCTGATAGGTAAGGTCCCATAGGAATCAAGACTGAGGGGAAAAACAACTGAGGAGAGTTGTCAGTTTTTCAAAGGGACATTATTAAGGGCCAAAAGCAAGCTATTCCGCTACACAGAAAAGATAGAAAATATGGCAAAAGACTGCCTTGGCTTAACCACGAGATCTTGCATGATCTAAAAAAAAAAAGTAGTCATATAAAATATGGAAACTAGGACAAATTACAAAGGATGAATATAGGCAAACAACACAGGAATGCAGGGGCAAGATTAGAAAGGCAAAGGCACAAAATGAGCACAAACTAGCTACAGGAATAAAGAGAAACAAGAAGACTTTTTATAAATACATTAGAAAAAAGGAAAACCAAGGACAGGGTAAGCCCACTGCTCAATGCAGAGAGTGAAACAGTATCAGGAAATTTGGAAATGGCAGAGATGCTTAACGACTTCTTTGTTTCGGTCTTCACTGAGAAGTCTGATGAAGGAATGCCTAACATAGTGAATGCTAGTCGGAAGGGGGTAGGTTTAAAAGATAAAATAAAAAAAGAACAAGTTAAAAATCACCTAGAAAAGTTAGATGCTGCCTGCAAGTCACCAGGGCCTGATGAAATGCATCCTAAAATACTCAAGGAGCTGATAGAGGAGGTATCTGAGCCTCTAGCTATCATCTTTGGAAAATCATGGGAGACAGGAGAGATTCTAGAAGACTGGAAAAGGGCAAATATAGTGCCCAACTATAAAAAGGGAAACAAGAACAACCCAGGAAACTACAGACCAGTTAGTTTATCTTCCCTGTGCCAGGGAAGATTATGTAGCAAGTAATTAAGGAAATCATCTGCAAACACTTGGAAGGTAGTAAGGTGATAGGAAACAGCCAGCATGGATGTGTAAAGAACAAATCATGTCAAACCAATCTGATAGCTTTCTGTGATAGGATAACGAGTCTTATGGATAAGGGAGAAGTGGGGGATATGGTTTACCTAGACTTTAGTAAGGCATTTGATATGGTCTCGCATGATATTCTTATCAATAAACTAGGCAAATACAACTTAGATGGGGCTACTCTAAGGTGGGTGCATAACTGGCTGGATAACCGCACTCAGAGAGTAGTTATTAATGGTACTCAATCCTGCTGGAAAGGTATAAAAAGTGGGGTTCTGCAGGGGTCTGTTTTGGGACCGGCTCTGTTCAATATCTTCATCAACGATTTAGATATTGGCATAGAAAATACGCTTATTAAGTTTGCCGATGAAACCAAGGTGGGAGGGGTTGCGACTGCTTTGGAGGATAGGGTCATAATTCAAAATAATCTGGACAAACTGGAGAAATGGTCTGAGGTAAACAGGATGAAGTTTAATACAGACAAATGCAAAGTGCTACACTTAGCAAGGAGCAATCAGTTTCACACATACAGAATGGGAAGTGACTGTCTAGGAAGGAGTACGGTAGAAAGGGATCTAGGGTTATAATGGACCACAAGCTAAATGTAAGTCAACAGTGTGATGCTGTTGCAAAAAAAGCAAACCTGATTCTGGGATGCATTAACAGGTGTGTTGTGAGCAAGACATGAGAAGTCATTCTTCCGCTCTACTCTGCGCGGGTTAGGCCTCAGTTGGAGTATTGTGTCCAGTTCTGGGCACCACATTTCAAGAAAGATGTGGAGAAATTGGAGAGGGTCCAGAGAAGAGCAACTAGAATGATTAACGGTCTAGAGAACATGACCTATGAAGGAAGGCTGAAAGAATTGGGTTTGTTTAGTTTAGAAAAGAGAAGATTGAGGGGGGACATGATAGCAGTTTTCAGGTATCTAAAAGGGTGTCATGAGGAGGAGGGAGAAAACTTGTTCATCTTGGCCTCTGAGGATAGAACAAGAAGCAATGGGCTTGAACTGCAGCAAGGGATATTTAGGTTGGACATTAGAAAAATGTTCCTAACTGTCAGGGTGGTCAAACACTGGAATAAATTGCCCAGGGAGGTTGTGGAATCTCCATCTCTGGAGATATTTAAGAGTAGGTTAGATAAATGTCTATCAGTGATGTGTCTAGACAGTATTTGGTGCTGCCATGAGGGCAGGGGACTGGACTCGATGACCTCTCGAGGTCCCTTCCAGTCCTAGTATTCTATGATTCAATGATTCTATAACCCTACCTATTGGGTGGAGTTGGACTCCTACTAGGAGTCTCAGTGTTGTCAATTGTCATGATTTTATCATGAATCTGATGATATTTGATGTTATATTTAAAAGTCCTGGAGACATGTGAATATAGAGGAATGTGAACTTTCACTTAAAAAAAACTAAGATTTTTGAATCCTGGTGATTGTAAAGTGAAACTTGAACACGTGGCCTAACTGAATATTAGGTGTCCATGAAAAACCAGGCCACAAAAACAAACAAACAAAATACAAACCAATTATTTGACCTAAAATTCATATAATTTTATAATAGTCTCACAATTTTGGGTTTCTGACTTGTGATTTTTGAATGCCTGTCATTGGCACTGGTACTGCCGATGTTTCATTAGCAGTGTTCCAAGGCTCCCAAAACCTCAGTTAGTGCTAGTGTTAAATCTTAAAAAATAATACTCTTTCAATAAAGATAAATATATTAATCCAAGTTGTGACCTCTGACTCAGAGTCTTTCATAGGCTACTTTGTCTCCTATTGGTTTCTTTGCAATCAAATGTCTCATGCTAATCTTAAAGAGACAGTTCCTATTAAAACAAAGGCAAGTGAATAAAATATAATACAAATATAAATGTAACATATTATATATATATATATATATATATATATATATATATATAAAATATGAAACATCTTTCAGATTTCTAAATGTTGTAGAAGACAGTTTCTTAATTCACAGAATGTTGTATCCAAACACATTTAAATACTGTATTCATCTTGACATTGAGGAACTGATCACAGAAGTAAAAGTTTGTGATAACTTCAGATACTGGTGATTCTGACTTGGTTACATTTAAAATGTACAAATAGACTAAAGTGATCAGTTATATGTATATGTATATATACATATACATATACATATACATTTAATGCATTAAAAGGGCTAATTTCACAAAGTTGAGAACAATTATGCACCCAATCAGTTGGGAAGGAAAATTTCATCGGGAGAAATTGAATGATAGCTAGGAATTGTTTAAAAACACTTTACCAAAAGCTTCAATCCTGAAATCAAGGACGAACGCTGCAATTGTTGTAAAAAACAGATCTGGTGTACAGATAAAATGAAAAACTTAAAAAACAACCAAACAGTTTAATAGCACCTTAAAGACTACCAAAACACGTAGATGGTATCATGAGCTTTCATGGGCACAGCTCATGAAGCCCACGAAAGCTCATGCATGATACCATCTACATGTTTTGTTAGTCTATAAAGTGCTACCAGACCATTTGTTGTTTTTTTCCTATTAAGGACATTCCCTGTATGGACTAACTCATAGAATGGGGCATGATACCCACAACTCTTTGTGAAGTAGCAGTGGAATGCTGGGTATGATGGATTTTACTCCTACCTTTTGGTGGCTTCTGTATAGGTTTTCTAATAATGCCATGAATTTGCATCAATTTTGATCTAGCTATATTTAAAAGCTATCAGTATGTAGTCAGTTACTTCAGATGTCCAGCAGATGGCACTAAAGATTATATTTTCACATTGTCTTCTCTGATACTCAGTTGAAATTACAGATGTCTTTTCATAAGTGGCATAGTTGAAAGAAGTGCAAAATATATATATATATATATATATATATATATTTATATATATATATATAGCTCAGCATTTTTCTGATTAAAATCTTCTTCTCAGCTGATTGGTTCCATAGTTGTTTTCACCTTTGTGAAATTGGTCCTTTTAATGCATTAAAGAGTGCGGCCAAAGTGATTAAAGAAAATACACCAGACCACATAATCTGAAGACCACACTTGAAGAAGATACACCACACCACATACTTCATTCTCAAGTAGATCATAGAATTTACTTTCTTGGACTGAATGTTTCGATGGCTGATATAAAATTAAAAATGATGATAAAGGTAGACAAAAAAATCTAACTATGAAAAAAATTGTGTATGTGTAGGGGGAGAATACTTCATCTTATTCACATGTAGCACTGTTTTTTCACACCGTATGTGTTACAGCTGTTGAGCTGTATTTTGCACTTCTTAGAGCTATGCCACTTATGAGAAGACACCTTTTTTCTAATAAGATGTGCTCA
The DNA here is from genome assembly GCA_030068395.1 of Apalone spinifera. Taxonomy (NCBI): domain Eukaryota; kingdom Metazoa; phylum Chordata; order Testudines; family Trionychidae; genus Apalone; species Apalone spinifera. Next base: position 135,228,923 of record CM057847.1, on the reverse strand, counting down.
TAGCAGAACATAATTTTATTATAGAAAAATAGATGTTCAAAGTTGTGAGTCAGTATTTCAATTGAATATCAGAGGAAACAATGTGAAAATATAATCTTCAGTGCCATCTGCTGGACATTTGAAGTAACTTGCTACATATTTAAAAGCTTTTAAATAGTAGGGGACTGCACCCCCTGTTCACTACGCTCGCCAACCCTCCTCTATCTGCCACAGCTGGATCATGGCCTCCCCTCCTATCTGTGCAGTAGCAGGAGGGGGGATGGCTTCTTGCAAGTAGATGGGTGCTAGCCTTTGGGGCCTGCCCCAGTATAGGGACTGGAGACAGGACTCTGCAGCCAGATGGGGGTTGGGCCCCAACTGGGGCCTTGTTGGTGAGGCTTCATTTTAACTAAAGTAAAATATTATATCCAGTACAAAAGGTTTCAACAGTATCTTTATTTATGTCAGGGGTGGGGAAATTTTTTTGGATCAGGGGCCACTGACCCACAAAAAAATCAGTCGAGAACCATACAAGTGAGAAGGAAAAACAAAAGAGCCCCGCCAAAATCCCCCAACCCTCATTGATGTGGCCCCCAACTGAAAAAACCTCACTCCCTTGGTGCTGCAGCCCCATAAGGGGATGGGAGGGAAGGCAGAGAAGACTGAGGTTCAGTGCCTCAGGCCAGATTAATTCTTTTGGGGTTATAAGAATCCTAGAATCCTAGAACTGGAAGGGATCTCTAGAGGTTACTGAGTCCAGTCCCTTGCCCTCATGGCAAGGTCAATCAATGTCTAGATCATCTGTCTTAAATGTCTCCAGCAATAGAGATTAAACAACCCCCCTGGGCAATTCATTCCAGTGTTTCACCACCCTGACAGTTAGGAAGTTTTTCCTAATATCTAACCTAAAGCTCTGTAGTAAGCAGGGGTGGCCGCTCACTGACCCCAAGGGGAAAGAACCCCTCTCCAAGCCCAGGTGGGCCGAGCCGGGTCCTGCCCCTTTAACTCAATGGAGGCCAAGGGGTGGGGCTGGGAACATGAAAGCCTAGCCCAGGAGCTCAGTAAGGCCCCATCCATGGAGGAAGGAAAGGCCTGCCCTGAGCTCTTAAGCCTGGAGGGCCCTGAGGACCTGGCAGAGGCAGTGGACTGGCCCAGACCGTCAGGCCCTTGATCCGAAGAGGAGACCTTCTTTACCCTGCCTCAGGATACAGACTACGACAACCCCAAGACCCAGCAGCCAGCATGGAGCCAGGTAAATGCTGAGAGGGAGTTAGGAAGTGGCCCAGGGGAAGTCGACGACTGTCAGGCTGAGCTCATAACGTTCTAGAGTGTATCAACCACTGTGTGGCTGCCACTGCTAGGGCTCTGGGTCTGGACGCAGTGGAGTAGGGAGGGCCCACGTCCCCCCTGTCACCCCACCTACCAGGTGGCAGTCTCTCCCTCCCCACTTGTTCCTTTGGAACTCTTTGTTTGCCTGCCCTGCCTGAACCAGGGCCTGGGCCTGCGTTTGTTTGCTGCCCGCCCTGAACCAGGGCCTGGAGATTATTGACTGTGGGACAGTGTTTGTATTGCTGCCTGCCCTGCTCTCAGGGCTCCCAGTTTAGATGGACTACTAGACCTGAACACAGGTCAGGGATAGGGTTGCCAAATGGTCTCCCAAAAAATACCGGACACACAATATTTTTTGGTTGAGCAACAAAAAACAAAACAAAAAAAGGAATGTGGGATAATAAGCCCCCCCATTCTGGGGCACCCAGAGTGATGATCACAACCCCCAGCCACTCTCCCCACCCCAGCTAGGCTTCTGAAGTACTCAGAGTGGTGATCACGGCCCCGCCTCCCAGCTGGGACTCTCAGGCTGGGAGGCGGGGCTGCCATCGGCGCTGGGAGCCTGTGATGGCGCAGAAGCCTAATGGGGGAGAGGG
>CM057847.1:135214674-135226919 GCA_030068395.1 Apalone spinifera | reverse complement strand
CGTCTCAGCAGGGCGGTGACGTGTGCTGGGGATGCATGGTCTCAGCTGGGGGGGTATGAGTGAGCAGGCTGCAGGTGCAGGATCTCAGCAGGGTGGTGAGTGAAGAGGCTGGGAGTGTGGGATCTCAAATGTGAATTTTATAAAATGTGTACCCGTAGTTTCTATAAAATGAAAAGTGCTCTTCTGCCAAAATGCATTTCTCATAAGATCAATTCTTGGAATGAACCAAGAAAGGAATCCCAAACAAGAACTGCAGTTGATGCACCACGTGTGTCTACCATTTGGTATCCACTTAAAAAAACACAGTGTTGATATGAAACAAAAACAAATAAACTTTGCTAATACACGGGCAAAATGAACTATTTTACACTTCAAAAAATACTCATTATTTTCTTTCACCCAAATGTAGATTCATGTTTTTTCAGTGAGTCTGCATTTTGTAGCCTCAGTCACTTTTATATTTTTTCTATCTGTGTGTAGTGGAGCCAAAAGCCACTGTTGACTCTTGGGACACTAGGAAATTATTTTGAAAATAATTAAATTAAAAATAATAACTCCCAAAATAACAAAATTGAAATACCATGTCCCTGCTATGGGGGAGTCTCAAAATTAGTCCAAGGCAGGTTCTGTTATTGTGGATGCACTATCTCGACTTAGAGCCCCAGGAAGCATTGGGGAATAATTACTTTGAATTACTCTGGGGAGCAGTTATTTTAAAATAGCAGCAGTGGAGTGTCCATACTAACTCTATTTTGAAATAAGCGTTATTCCTAGAGGAAAGCAGGAGTACAGATTTCAAAATAACGGGCTTGGTAGTGTGGACACTCCACTTATTATTTCGAAATAAAGGAGGGTTATTTCAAAATAACTCCCTAATATAGACCAGGGCTTAAGCAAAGTGTGTGGGAGGCCAGCCACCTGGTCCTGAAAGGAGCAGGGTGAGGGCAGCCAGCCTTCAGCGCTTCCCGGCGTGTTGCACAACCCCCACCCTTTAGTACTTCCCTCTTTCTCCCCCCTGTTGGCAGGCTTCTCTATATGCAGTTACGGACATTTTTTATGGTAGGAAGTGCATAGTTGGTGCAGTAAAGCCAATCTGGTCACAAATGAACTAGCATTAAGAAAAATTCTTGATGGATACATTTTGTATAATAATTGATTTACGTATGTTACTCTTTCAATAATTTGGATAATTGATTATCTTCCTTAACAGTTTAATGGGTCTCATTAGGAAGCTTTATGTGAACAATGGCATTAGTTGCTTAATAAAAAATATTAACTATGTTAGTTTGTGTTTGTAAAAAGAACGCGGCATCAGCAAACTGGGTATCAGCAAAGTGGGTTTTACCCATGAAAGTCAATGTCCAAATAAATCTTTAAGTCGTGAATGTGCCACAGGATTCCTCATTGTTTTAATAAAAGTAATTATATACCAAAGGTGAAATCCAAAAGTGTAACCACTAGTAGTATTGTTTTTCAGTATTTTGCCTAATTCTCTTGACCCATTTTTCTTTTATCTAATCCAACATTGCAAATGTTGCTTAAGCGGTTTAGCAAAAATAAGTCTTTGGTGTTACAGCTGGCTTTTTCAATAACACAAAACACATAATACATTGTATAATGTTTATATAGAGCGAAAGAAAAGAAAACAAGGTTAACTTTGCTTTTTTTATATGCTTATTTATTAGAATGGTGTCCTAGCCAGGTGACTATTATTAATGCAATTCCTGATAGATTTATTCTTGAATTCCATCTTTCACTTACACTCATGGCAAAAACAAGTTCATCACTCTTTGCTTACTCCTACAGTTGGTCAAACACTGGAACAAGAAATGTGCCAGTATTCCCTGAGAACTAAGGCTTCTATTCAACTTTTTCTTTTTCAGCCCTTTTAGTATTTGAGACTATTGAAGCTCCAAAACTAGACATGTTTTGGTCACATATGCTGATGTTAATTATTTATCTGCTATTAAACAGTTTTGTGCCCAGTGTGAAGATTGTGTTTTCCTATGATCAAAAATTACGGACAACCATTTCTAATACCAAATATATGTATTTTATCAAGAGTTCCAGTAGCCAATCTCTTAGTGAATTGGATGGTGAATTGCAAAACTTGAATAGCATCTAAAAAAGGAAGAATATCTAACTAGTTTAAAGAAAGATTTTTACTAGTTAAGATTGAGTTCTATTTATAACTCCAAAAAGTTCACTCTAATGTAGGACTCCCTCAAGAGACAAAGATATATAATTAAAATATGTTAAAGGGTGTGATCTCAAAGCTAGTTGATAAAGTAGCCAGCTCAAAACAGGAGATAGCAATGAAGAGAATAATCAAGGCTTTCATGGACAGCCACATTTATTTTTGTAATATAAGAATGTCCTAATAATAAAATATTTAGATTTCTCATATTTTTATCATTCCTATGGAGTTATATATTTAAAACTGTACAAAATTCTGAAAATTTTGCATGTGCTTTCTATGTAAGGATGATGAGGTATTTATCTATTTTATATTTAGGCACAATTCTGTGTGTGTTTGTCTGTTTGTTCAAGAACTCCTCTTAAATGGTAAGAGCTAGGTCCACCAAATTTGGTATACAGCTTCTACCTCTTATCATAACTTAAACAAGGTAAGAGTATGGTTGTTTCAGGAAAATGAGATGTGCCTAGAATGGGTTTCTCATAAAGCCATACAGAAAAGAGACAATCACCAAGCCAGCAAAAGGGTCGGGGGGAGATGCTTCCCCAGCACTTATCCCAGCCCTGAGTCTTCCATTCACACATAGCTGCCCCCTTCTTCCCATTCATACGGGGACGCTTCTTGCTGTTTCCCCTCATCTTGGAGAGAGGGGAAAATGCACAGTTTGTTGCATTCCTCACTCTGGCTAGGGAATGCAGGAAACAGATGAGATGTCTACTTTGCTTTTGTTCCCCGAGACGGACAGGAAGAGGAAGAGAAAGCAGCCTTGGAATCTCGGGGGAGAGGCTTCAGCCTCCCCCGACCACTCCCTACACACACACAGTCCCCTGACCAGAGTCCTTCCTCACCCCCCAATCCTGACTCTTCCCTCCCCCCCCCCCCACCGACCTCTAGCCCCTGCCCTGAGCCTCTCCTTAAGGACTTGAGCAATTCTGGATAAATATGCTAGTCTTTTATAAATGTTTCTCTGTAGTGTTGTACTCACACTTATATGGGATCTATGACTTCCATGCTAGTTATATTAGACAGAAAGCCAGAGATCACACGGAGGAAAAAAAAATAAGTAGTGATGCTGTCATAGTTTCCACTATGAAATATTTTCATACTTGTGGCAGTAAAATGTGCCATTACTCGCAGTAGATGGTGTAGATGTTCATTCTTGTATGGTTTTGTCATGAATAGGAACCGCAAAGAAGAGTCTGGCTTACCTGGAGAGTATGGAAAGAGTTAAGCCAATTTGGAGATGTACCTGAGGGAGGGGGCTTTGGGCATTCAGCCAATGAAATGCAGATAAGAAATTTCAAACGAGAGGGTTTTTTTGCCCTTTGTTTGGAGCAAGCAGCAGGTTTTTTCCCCAGGTAGTAGAAGAGATGGACTTTCTCAGGAACAGACTTCCTGAAATGTGTACATAGGAAAAAGTTTAGATAGCCCATTAGGCTTTTATTGTTTTATTGGGGGTTTGGAAAACATGTCTTTTCTGGATAATTGTTTTTCTCTGTTCTTTTGTAATTAAGGATTACAGCCCCGGGGTTCTCCTTAAGTCTATTTTAATCCATGGTTTTTAACACCCAGTCATTTACTATGCTTGCATCAGTAGTCATGTTTTAATAATAAAAGTGTTTTCTTTTTGTTTTGGTTAACCGGTATTAGTTGATTTTTGTGTCCTTAAACCTACATACTAAGTTAAGCCACATTATCCAAGAGAAGCAGAGCCTCATTGTTCTCTGTGGATTATCCCTGTTTGTTTTCCCAACTCCAAGTAAATGGAGGTTTGGGGCAGTGGGGAGAACTTTGCCTCAGGGAAGGGCTGCCCAAGTGGTCTATTCCCTGTAAGAAGTTTTTTGTCTCTGTGAGTTAGAGACAGGCTCTTACAGAGTTTATTCTTCTAGCCAGCCTCCATAACGACACTCAAAGTGCCAGGTTTGGGAATTGAGCCATGACAGGTTTATTGAGCTAACAATATTGAACTTTAAATTGTCATAATTGAGCTTCATTCACCATCTCATTCAGATCAATAGAAGTCCTTACTTTTCTCAAAGATATTTATTATTTAAAGAGGTCTGCGTACTCAAAGCCAGCATCTGGTTCACATTTTCAGGGTTACCTTTACCACCATGTGTTTAAATCATAACTGATGAAACTTTTCTCAAGCAAATATTGATACATGTATTTTTAGATTTAACTTTCATACTTGTTAGACACTTATGTGTATGCTTTGAGGGTTTTTTAATAATTCACAACTGTATATTTGAAATCAGTCACAGAAATGACTCACCTCACGTCTTTTGACTAACTCCTGTTAGTTTACTCATATGATTTTTTATCTGAATTTTGCACTGGTGGGGCAATCTTTGAAGTTCAACTTGATATTGAATATTAGATGCTGTTGTAAATCAAAAGTCAAATAGTTTGTCTTGCTCTTGCTTTATACTGTTTTCTCTTTGGTGCAGGAGATTGCATCAACAATTTGAAAGCTACAAGGAGCAAGTAAGAAAAATAGGTGAAGAATCCCGCCGCTACCAGGGAGAGCACAAGGATGATGCACCAACATGTGGAATCTGTCTTAAAACCAAGTTTGCTGATGGTTGTGGCCATTTATGCTCTTACTGCCGGACCAAGTTTTGTGCCCGATGTGGAGGTCGTGTTTCTCTACGATCCAACAATGTATGTTTTCTATTATATAGTTTTTATTGCAAATATTGATACAATCAAAGCTAGAAACTGTTCCTCACTTATCTTATTGTAGCATCTTTTCCATTCATCATTTCACCTTGACCCTTTCTGGGGGAGGGGGGGCGTTTGATGGTACAGATATTTATGATGCCTGAAGAGAGTTAATTAAAGTAAAATAATATATTACATAACTGTACTGAGCTATAGTTTGAAGCAAAAATGCTTGTTTTATCTGGAATGATAAACACCATTTCCATCCTAGATGTTGTCAAATTTCCCCTGTTGAGCAATTTTGATTAATTCTGTAGAATTTTAAACCTCCTTTTCATAAAGCTTTGTTTAAAGGTCATATGATTTTCAGTTTAAAAGTATGATCAGCTCAGTGAAGGGAATGTAAGCCCTTCTGAATTGCACTGATAAACACCAAGTGTATTAATTTCAGTTTAGTTTAATTTAATTTTAAATTGTATTGTATCCATAGCTTACCATGGACTAGCTCTTCCTCTCATGGAGTTAATTTCTGATATCGCCATCAGACAGGTGGGGTTTGCACCCTTTTCACTTGCATAAAATGAGTTGGAGAGCCAGTCCCCAAACCTTCAGGTTTTCCAGGGATCTATATGGAAGCCCTCTGTCACAGCAGTCCCCTTTTTCTGTGGCATCATGGATCCACTGGAGGCAGCTAACTATCCCACTCATACATGAGATGTCCAGTGACATATACAACGTGTCAAGTATCAGAGGGGTAGCCATGTTAGTCTGAATCTGCAAAAGCAGTGAGGAGTCCTGTGGCACCTTATAGACTAACCGAAGTGTTGGAGCATAAGTTTTCGTGGCAAAGACCCACTTCGTCAGATGCATGCATCGGACTAAGTGGGTCTTTGCCCACGAAAGCTTATGCTCCAACACTTCGGTTAGTCTATAAGGTGCCACAGGATTCCTCGCCGCATATACAATGTGGAAGAACACTGCCACATACTGATTTTGAGGGGATATTCTAGCCCCATAATGTTTAAATTAGGGATTTTAGATATTGTGTAATTGAATAGCTGTGTAACTGCGTGAAATGTTAGTCTCCTGGGTAGGGCTAGCAGCCAGCGTGCTCCTGGCCCCACTTGTAGGGTGCCCCTTGCCACTGCATGCTGCTCTATCAGTTTTATCTCTATCAGTATAAAAACTAGCTCCCCTCATAGACTGGCTGCCTCCTCTCCCATGCTGCTGCCTCTGATAGAGAGGCAGCCGAGTGGGGTGATAGTAGCTCCTGTCCGCAGCAGGTCTGAGATCCCTGTGGACAGAGACTGATCTGGGGGAGCAGCCCCTGTCCGCAGGGAGCTCAGACCCCTCATGGACAAGGGTTGCTGCTGTGGACCAGCCTTCATCTGCAGTGGATCCAGGCTTGCTGCAGACCTACCATGAACAGGGGCAGTAGCGCGGGGGGTATGGAGGAACAGGAGCTGATGCTAGAGGGAACCAGCTTTTATGCCTGCTCCTCCCAACACTGTCTCCTGCCTGTCTCCCCTCTTTGCCTCTGTATTAGCTCCAGACTGCCCCCTCACCCTACATGCTGCTGCCTATCAGAAGAAGCTGCACAAGGGTAAGGGCGGGGAGCAGGCGGATTCGGTGTTCGTGGGGAGCCTGCTTAAAGCCAGCTCTCACGGGCACCGGCTCTTGCTCCCCCCTTGCAGCAGGAACCAGTAAGGGTGGGAGTGCATGTAGTCAACAAGATTAACTGATAAGTCTTATCAGTGGATTAGTTAGCTATAGTGAGATCTAATCCAGTTTCCCAGATGTGTATCATGGGACTGGAATCTTTGACATTGTCCTTAATATATTTGGAGCTATTTCTATATGAGCTCAATTCAAAAATTGACCAGAAACAAAATCCTTACTACATCGAATCCCTTCTTCAATTAAGCTATTGTTATGCTCTTTTCTTCTTCTCTGAACTAGATTTTTTTTTATTGAGGATAATTTGAAATTCAGGTTAAAAAAATTGAAACGCAGAAACAATTATTTCAGATTTATACTGGACATTTGTTACATTCTTATTTATACTCATATAACTCCCAGTAGCCTTACTTGGAGTTGAATGCACTTTTTGAAAGCAGAATGAAACTGCACACAACCTGCTGAATATGTTCAGTTTTAAAATTGTGTGTGCATCACATCTTATCACCTGCAGGTGGTATCATTAGAACAAGTTATATAGGAAAAAAATCTAGTTTACTTTGGTATTATAGGTAATCTTACGCAGTTCAGTATGTACAACACAGCTTATCCAGAAGAACTTGAACATGTTTTAATTATTTCTTATCTAATATTTTAGTCACACATAAACTTTGGTCCATAATTTGTTCTGGATACAATATTTGACTTCATTAATATTTTACCAAGCATAAATATTGTTTACTGTATTTAAAATGAAGCCAAATTTTGTGATTTAAATTAAAGTAACTTAAATCCAAAGACATTCAGAATTAAGGTTTAAATCACTTCCTGGATTTTTCTTTTTGTGCCTAGTCATTGCCATAATTATTATTCTGTCTCCAGACATTTAGAACAGTGTTGCTTTGTATTAGTAGAGCTCTGTGCTGATTCAAAGTTTTGTATCTGCATCTGTAAAAATGAGCTGCAGATATCTGCATCCACATCAGCGGATGAGATACTCACTAATCTGCAGGCTTCTAGATACAAAATTTGTATCTGCATCTGCATCCATATCTACAAAAATGAGCCACAGATATCATGTATATAAAGTGGATATCCACGCATTTACAGGACTCTATTTAGCAGAATGACAAAATTCTGCTCTGTTGTCACACAAGACAAATACTTTTTTTATTCTCATATTAAAAAGATTATTGGTTTTAGGAATATCAAAATTGTTGTCAGGGTAAATATGAGTTAGAATATTTTTGTACCTGGCCTTTAATCGTTCATGATGTTTTTTCAAGCCTGCTACCAATTAAGTATAGTAAACTGTACTACCTATGCACAATAAAGAAGTCTCTTCTGTGGGCTGACTTTCAAACATTTAAAATAACCTGTTTTTGAGTGGTAGGACTCATCCACCCTAGAAAAGCAAGAGATTCATCAGTCTGTTTATATAGTTGCCCCTTTACCCAGTTATGAAATGGTTACAGTTTGTTCTGTGCACATGACCTAGTGTTTTTACTAGGCCACATGACTGGGCTAAATGGCTAGAGCTTTAGCCCAGTTATGGAACATGCTTAAGGTCTTTCCACACTATAGAGTTTAACCATATTGTAACTAGGTCAAGGGACAATAGTTTTATAGCTTACCTGATGGTTGGTTTTGTACTACTGCTCTAAAATCATTTAACTTGCTATTTCTGACAGTCCTAACAACTTTATAATGGTCAAATTCTCCTAGTTCATTTAAAATAAGTAAATAAAACAAAACACTCACTAGATGTCATGACTGGATTAAGACCGTGTCTGGTATGTTGACTTGCAATGTTTCTGGGAAAGGAAGTGTTAAAGACTCTTGAAAACAAGAGGCTTTTGATGAAAACAGGGGCCCTATTAGATGCCCTTAAAACATTTAGAAAGGGTTTCTCAGGGCAAAACTTACACATTAATTGTTAATATTTTCATTCTTTTTTGACCTCTCCATTCTTTGCTACAATTTGTCACGCTTCTATGGGTCCATGTTAGAATATATATTTTCTGTGCATGTAGTAGTATAGATATTTTTATTTACAAATGTTATATTTTTGTTATTTTAATTATGTTTTTAACTCTTTATAGAAACTACTTACTAGAATTGTCTTTCTTTGAAATCTGTCTATTAATATTTGCCTACTTTTTCTTTTTCTCTTCCTATTTCTTTTTTGTCTTTACTCTGCTTCCTTGGATGCTTTCCCAAAGGAGGACAAAGTGGTTAGAATCCATGCTTTCTTTTTATCATTTATTATTATAATATTGTTAATAACATAAATGTGAAGTATATTAATGTTAATTATTGAACTGAAATTTTAAAATGATCTTTTGCAAAAAACAAAACCCCCTAGACAACAACCCAGACCATTCCTAGTTTGTGTATGGTTACAAAAATTAGATTAATCAAATTCATTAAAACCTGAGAATTTAAGAAAAGAGTAAGAGATGAGAAAATGTAATAAAGAGCTTATTTTAGTAGGTATGAATACAATTACCAATCTGGCTTTTGATTGCTCTGATACAAGGTCCTTCCATCTACTTTCAGGAAATCTAGTTTAATTTTTAAAATATATTTAAAAATATATATTTATTTTATTTGGGAAGTCAGCCTTTTGATTTTACAGCTGAAGTATTTTCACCGTGATGATCCTGGGAAGAGATATTGCTTAAAAATGAGCAAAATATAATGGATGGAGCTTCATGAATGTGAATAAGGCAAATGATACATTGAAAAGCTGAAAAGTTATGGAGCAGCCTGATTAATTATTGAAATGTGCAACAACAAGATCTGTGTGTTTTCTGAGATAGGACCACTGTGCAGCACTTCTGAGTTAAATAAATATGTATACATGGAGAAAGCAGAACTTAGTGTTCAATAAGTGACTGCTCATCCATTCCATTCCATTCTCAGCCAGGCAGATGTAGTATAGAGACAGGGTTGCAGCCCAGAGGAGATGTTAGAATTTTACCTTAGACAATAGGAATTAGCAAGATTTGTTCAGTCATGCTGGAGTCATGACAATCAAGCTTAGCTTTGTCCATCCCTGACTTGCAGGCACTAGTGCTGTAAAGTGTCATGGAAGAACAGTATTTCATCATGCAGAGGACATAGCATGGCTTAACTTGAGACTAAGGCTGCACCCCAGCTAAGGAATCACACTTCCATATTAATTACACCCTTTAGTATTATGATCGCTGTTGACATATTTACTCTTAGTATACATCTCTGAAGCATCATGGAATGGGAGTGAATTGAATATGTCCTCGGTATTGCTTATCTTATATGCATTATTACATTGTGAGATTTTGATTTGCACAGGCATTTTTCGCAAGCTGCCATCAAATTCTGGGGAACTGTCCAATCTTTCCACTAGCCTCATCCCCACTCCAAAGAGAGACTCACCTATGTACTTTACAAGGGTTTTATAATGACTGTGAATTATGACATTACAACTTCATTGCATAGTTGGACATTCATTGTGTATCATATATTGGACTCTGGGACAAAGTGGTAAATGGAGCTGTGGGGCTTTCTGACCATTGCAGTTCTAATAATCTAATTTATTTGGGGGGAGGGGTATATTAGTATTTTTTGGGTGGAGTTTAGGGTTTCTTTAAATAACTCTTGCTTCTCTCAAAAACTAAGCTTTTACTTTTAAATTAATTCCCAAATATGACGGAAATAACTGAATGTCCTTTTAAAAAAAAGACAATTGGCTGTGTTTATTTCAAGAAATGTCAGAAAAAAGTTAGCTTTTCCAGTGTTCAGTGGTTCAGAGTTCTTGTCTAATTTACATATTGAGGAAGTTTTTGGAGAATGTTGGGGATAACTTCTTGACACAAGTGCTGAAGGATCCGACCAGGGGCCGTGCACAGCTTGACCTTCTGCTCACAAACAGGGAGGAATTAATAGGGGAAGTAGAGGTGGGTGACAACCTGGGAAGCAGTGATCATGAGATGGTAGATTTCAGGATCCTGACCAAAGGAAGAAAAGAGAGTAGTAAAATATACACCTTGGACTTCAAAAAAGCAGATTTTGACTCCTTCAGAGATCTGATGGGCAGAATCCCCTGGGATGTTAACATGAAGGGGAAAGGAGTCCAGGACAGCTGGCAGTATTTTAAAGAAGTCTTATTGAAGGCACAGAAAGAAACCATCCTGACACGTAGCAAGAGAGGCAAAAATGGTAGGAGACCGGATTGACTTACAGGGGAAATCCTTAGTGAACTTAAGCACAAAAAGGAAGCTTACATAAAATGGACACTTGGACAAATGACCAGGGAGGGGTTTATCAGAAAGGCGAAAGCACAAATGGAATTGTGACTGGCTAAGGATGTGAAGGATAACAAGAAAGGTTTCTACAGGCATCTTAGCAAGAAGAAGGTGATCAGAGAGGGTGTGCGGCCCCTACTGGATGAAGGAGGTAACCTAGTGACAGATGATGTGGGGAAAGCTGAAGTACTCAATGCTTTCTTTGCCTCTGTATTCACGGACAAGGTCGGCTCCTGGACTTCTGCGCTAAGTGACGCAAGATGGGATGAAGATGGACAGTCCATGGTGGGTAAAGAACAGGTTAGGAACTATTTAGAAAAGCTAAACGTACACAAATCCATGGGTCAGGACTTAATGCATCCGAGGGTACTGAGGGAGTTGGCAAATGTCATTGAGGAGCCTTTGGCCATTATCTTTCAAAAATTGTGGAGATGGGGAGAAATCCTGGATGATTGGAAAAAGGCAAATGTAGTGCCCATCTTCAAAAAAGGGAAGAAGGACGATCCAGGGAACTATAGGCCAGTCAGTCTTACCTCGGTTCCTGGAAAAATCATGGAAGGGATCCTTAAGGAATCCATTTGAGGCACTTGGAAGAGAGGAAAGTGATTAGGAATAGTCAGCATGGATTCACAAAGGGCAAGTCGTGCCTGACCAATCTGATTAGCTTCTATGATGAGGTAACTGCCTCTGTGGACATGGGAAAATCAGTGGACGTGATATACCTTAACTTTAGCAAGGCTTTTGATACCGTCTCCCACAATATTCTTGCCGGCAAGTTAAGGGAATATGGATTGGATAAATGGACAGTAAGATGGATAGAAAGATGTCTAGAACGCTGGGCCCAGTGAGTAATGATCAACGGCTCAATTTCAGGTTGGCGGTCGGTTTCTAGCGGAGTGCCCCAAGGTTTGGTTCTAGGACAGTTTTGTTCAATATCTTTATTAATGACCTGGATGAGGGGATGGATTGCACCCTCAGCAAGTTTGCGGATGACACTAAGCTAGGGGGAGAGGTAGATACGCTTGAGGGCAGAGATAGGGTCCAGAGTGACTTAGACAAATTGGAGGATTGGGCCAAAAGAAATCTGATGAAGTTCAACAAGGACAAGTGCAGAGTCCTGCACTTGGGACGGAAGAATCCCAAGCACAGTTACAAGCTGGGGACCAACCAGTTAAGTAGTAGTTCTGCAGAAAAGGACCTGGGGTTTACAGTGGATGAGAAGTTGGATATGAGTCAACAGTGTGCCCTTGTATCAAGAAGGCTAATGGCATATTAGGTTGCATTAAGAGGAGCATTGCCAGCAGATCCAGAGATGTGATTATTCCCCTTTATTCGGCTCTGGTGAGGCTACATCTGGAGTATTTTGCCCAGTTCTGGGCCCCCCCACTACAAAAAGGATGTGGAGGCATTGGAGAGGGTCC
>CM057847.1:135172294-135205276 GCA_030068395.1 Apalone spinifera | reverse complement strand
TCCCAAAAAGACTGGAACAGCTCAGTGAGCTTCTCTGTGAGTACGTGACCGCCGAATTTATAGATCTTTGCAGGTATAGCGTCTGCCTCTGGAGCTTTGCCGCTGGATAGCTGGCTAACAGCTTGTGAAACTTCGGCTACTACCGGTGGATCATCCATGGCGCCGTTGATGTCAACCTGGGGAATCCTCTCAATTGCCTCGTCGTTGATAAATGATAGTTGGTTGAGGACGTCTTCAAAATGTTCAGCCCATCTCTGCAGGATCTGAGCCTTCTCTGTAATCAGAGTTTAACCATCTGTACTAATAAGGGGGAAACTCCCGAGAGACTGAGGTCCATAGAGAGTGTTAAGGGCTGCATAGAACCATTTCAGGTCATTCCTGTCAGCATGTCCCTGAATTTCAGCTGCCTGGTCACTTAACCAAGCATCCTGCATTTTACGCAGTTTGCTCTGGACTGTCCTGCGAGCATTTGCAAAGGCGTTCTTCTTGGCAGCTGATGATGGATTGTTCTGATGTGCACGATGAAGGCGGTGCTTTTCAGCAAGTAGAGACTATATCTCCCCATCATTCTCATCGAACCAGTCGGGCTGCTTGCGCGAAGAGGGTCCCAAAATCTTCAGTGCAGATGAGTGGATAGCATTCTGGAAAAGTTCCCAGTCATCTGCAGCGCTGCCTACAAAGTGCAGGTCGGAAAGCCTGCTTTCTAGATCCTCAGTCAATACCAAGGTTATGCTCAGGTTCTCTAGCCTGGCCACATTAACTCTTTTTATGGGCTTGCTACCTTGTGGCCACCTCTTCATTCTAATTTGGAGATTCATTTTGGAGACAATGAACCTGTGATCGGTCCAACAATCAGCACCATACATGGCCTTGGTCACTCTGACATCTTGCCTGTCTTTTCTCCTGACAATAACATAGTCGATAAGATGCCAATGCTTAGAGCGGGGGTGCATCCAAGAGGTCTTGTTCCGGGTAGGCAGGTGGAATGTTGTGTTGGTGATAACGAGGTCGTGTGCTGCACACTTCATGTCTGCCGACGACTCCATGCCAGGCTATTGAGTCGCATCCTACTCTTGCATTGAAGTCACCGAGCAGGATCAGCTTGTTGGTGATACTCACAGCTGATAGTAAAGAATCCAGTTCTTCATAGAACCTGTCTTTCGTCTCGTTCAGGTTAGTCATTGTGGGAGCATAGGCACTGATCAGAGTGGCTTGGTTTCCATTCTATAGTGGAAGCTGTAGTGTCATAAGCCAATCATTCACACCCTTGGGAAGACTGGCAAATTGCTGAACAAGGTGATTCCTGACGGCAAATCCAACTCCAGCATCGCGATGCTCATCAGTGCCATGATGGCTCCAGAAAAAAGTATATCCACCTCCAGTTTCAGTTAGCTGACCTTCATTAGCAAGATGAGTCTCACTGAGGGCTGCAATATCAATGTTGTATCTTGCAAGCTCTCTGGCAACCAAGGCTGTTCTTCTCTCTGGTTTATCTGTTGTAGGGTTGTCCAAAAGCGTGCGCATGTTCCAAATTCCAATGGTGAGCGATGTCACCATACGTTTAATCTGTTTATTTCTATCTGTTCGACCACCATAATGGGATTCCCACCAGCTGTGGTAAACTGGTCAGGATGTAGTGAAGCAGGCAATGTTTAGGGCACCTTTTCTAGCCCCTTCCCCAATTCTACGGAGGTGAGCAGTGCGTTCCTAAAAAGGACTGCTCAGTTGCCCAGGTAGACGCCGGATTTCACTGCTGCTTCGATCAGCGAGAAACGACCATTAAACCTGAGCCGCCTGTGTGCAGGTCCGTGACTACAGCTCCCACTGTGTCCACACCTGCTGCTTTGTCACTCGCCCATCGCCACAGGACTTCGAAGGTTGCGATAATGACGATGATAATAATGTGGTGTCGAGACTTGTGCGTGATTTGGATTTAAGTGAGGAAAAGTTGCGCAGCGTCAACCTCACTCTCTCTTCCCAATTCCCATCTGGGTCCAGTAGCAAGACAAAAGTCGAGATGGCTGGAGATGGGACTGGGGGCAGTGGGTGACCAGGGCATCTTCTGTGTCTTATCCTGCTCTACGCGTTCCACAACACTTGCGGAGACCGTCTTCTTGACTGTTGGACCTTCCATTGGTCTCATCCACTCAATCCGCCGGAGTCTGTCTTCACATGCTGGGATAGACAACTCCCTGTCTCACCGAAGGTTTAGACCCATCGGCTGCCCTCACCTGGTTTGGCCAGCCAGTCGAAGCCGTTGCCCGGGTGTGGCCGCTGTTGCATGCAAACAGCTACAAGGAGCCACAGGTGAGAGCTGGGTGCCAGGTGGGGGCAAAAGGTGGACGAACCACCCTAAAAGGACGCGACATGTTCAGCCACCAGAGGTGCTACCCCTCCCTGACACACCCGGACACCCCGGTTTATAGGTACAGTTGCTCCAAATGATCAACTCAAAGAAAGGGAAATGAGGCTGTGAAACAAAGTGTAGTTTAGTTGAGAATTTTTCAGCAGTAGCTCTAATATATTTCTTGAGTGAAGTTATTCCAGTACTCTGCCTCACCCCTGCAATAAAATCCTAGATTAAGAAAATTAAACATTGTACAGTTAAGCACTCCAAAGTTAAGAAATGCCAAAGTAAAGGTTGCACATACATACTTCTCTACTCTTTGTGCTTTATGTTATTATAGTCATTAATTTATCCTAAATGGTACCCCTGTTTATGGACTTTACCAACTGTGCAGCTTTTAGCATTCAAGATGCATAGCAAATAAACCTGGTCTCTGGTGACCAATATCATTACTGCAGTCACTAAATAATATTTCCCTGCACAGTGAGGCTTTCTTTAGCAGCACCCATTATGAGCTTAGAAAGAAAACTATTCAAAATACACTGCACCCGAACAGTGTGATTTCCAGTGGATTATAAATCTGTAAACCAATGCCATATTTTTACAGTTTTTCAATGAAGGATATTAGCAAGCCTGATTTTTATATGAACTCTTTCAGCACTAGGTCCACTCAAAATAAGATCTATTTCTAACAATGGGGAAAGTTTAACCTTTTTGCTTTCCTTCTAATAAAAAACAGTGTAATGGTTTATGTTCAAACTTAAAAAAAAAGTCTTTTGGTGAGAATCCAGGAAAATCTCAGCCTGAGGTAAATCTTCATAAAATTATGATCAACTGAAAATGGGGTTCAATGGAAATGTCTCTGCAGCCCTAACAATAGTGGAAGCTGTTTCGTCTGCTTTGTTTTTTTTTTTTAATCTGCTGCTATTATATTATTTCTGCAGAAATGGAGCCTTCAACTTGCCATTCGTAGAACTGCACTTTCGATCGGGCTCATTTACATCCCTCTTTTGAAAGAGGGATGTAGTCTAGATGAGCCCTCAAAGTGGTTTTGTGTCCACTTTGAGAGAAACTGCTTTAGTGCCTTTAGCGCTTTAGTGCCTTTAGCCCTCCACTACTTGCTGATCAGCTGGTGAGGAAGAGTATGATATATGCCATTTTGTAGCATTAAAGCCTTTCTAAATAAAGCTCTTTTTAGTAGCACCTACAGTACTTATTTTAGAAATTTCTAGAAATCTATCAATTGTTAACATTCCCTTCTTCTTTAAAAAAAACTATCCTTTAAGAACTTTATATCCTCGAGACAACCATATCATGAAATGGGATTCTGTGATTTTCTTGAGCTCTCATCCTCACATTTCTTCCACATCAGCAAATGTTTTCCTTTCATTATTGTGTTATTTTAGCAATTAACATTGATTAAATCAGCACACTTGCATTTATGAATCAAACGCAAACTCAAAGCACAGTGTGATGAGGCAATCTGCCTCCTGTTACATGGAATGGTCTTTAGGAGTTTGGGGTGGTCTTATACACAAGGCCTAAGGAGATTTGGGGAGTGAGAAAAAGAGTCCCAGGAAGAAGCAGCAGTTAAAAGAAATTTTGTTGGTGTATTTTTAAGGGCCTGGAATCTCGAAGAAAGGGTGTGGCAGGGCGCTCCTCTCACCCAGTGAGCAAGGAGTGAGCTGGGAGAAGGGGCCACCACAAAAACTGCCTTCTCCTTCCTAGCAGGACAGATTATATTGGGTAGCAAGAAGGCTCGTGTAATGCCCCTGAATTAACCAGGAGAAGGCTCTAAGGGTTGAAGGACTAATTGGTAAAGGGTCCAGCTGAGTGAGAAGCTTGCTGAATTAGGAAGTTCCAAATTCTCTAAATAATCCATAAGGGTATTTCTATTTCCTACTCATTCCTTTGTGGTTGTGTTAGTCAGCCAAAATTTTTTTTTGGTTGATTATATTACAGTACCTCATACTTGATGATTGTTAATTATTTATTATAATAACTATAGGTTGGAAGTCCCTGATCCGACACCACCTGGTCCGACTGGTCTCAGATGAGGGATTTTGCCAGACCAGGGGAAGGTCATTTCTGGCCCCCCTGCCACCGGCCCCCTGAGTCCTGGCATGGCCCACTGGCCTCCTGGCTGGCTCCCCATGCTCAAGACCCAGGATATTGGATGGGCTTGTAATCACAAGCCATTACTCAAGCCACATTTGAATTAGGTAAATTAATCTTATACATACATCAGGATTTAATTACTGGTAATTTTATTAACTAATGTTATTTTGAAATAACCTAATGCAGATCTACACAGGAAGCCATTATTTCGAAATAATGATGAGCTGGAGGACTTCTTACTTTGACTCCTGTAACCCTCTTTTTATGAGGGGTAAGGAAAGTCGATGGAAGAGTGTTCTGCCTTCAACTTTCTGTTGTTGAGACAGCGCCAAAGGCCGAATTAAGCTATTTTGACTATGCAATTGATGTAACTGAAGTAGCATATCTTAATTAATTTGACTTTTGCCTGCAGTGCAGATGTGCCCTCTTATATCTGTGATCTTCTTGCCTTGTGCATTTTATCTTTAGCCTTTAGGGCTCTAATAATGATTCTAATGAACTTATTATGGAACAATTAATAAAGAATTTTTATTTAGTTGTATGATTAAGGGTTTTTTCTCCTTAAGAATTAAAGTCCATGTATTTTTCCCTCAAATATAATGTAGTGTTGGAATGCATTCTTTATTCTGTTTTTAACCATATATTACATTTGATGGGTGTTCATCCCAAAGGATCTAAAAATGGTATACAGATTGTGGATCCAAGTCCAAATTCCTTATGCACCCAAAATTTTCATAATTACAGTAAATGCCTTTGGGTATGGGTCATTTTTTAAAATCAGTTGATATAATGATTAGCATTAACTATAATATGGTTTTAATACAATTATGGAGCAATTCTGTGGGAAGGAATCAGAGTGAGACTTTCATTGCTAGCTAAAAAGTTTAAAAAATAAAGATTTTTTATTTACTGAACATTAAGCGAAAATGACAAATAGAAGAATAATTGTCAAAGAACAAAGTCATTCTTAGGAATGGATGTAATCTGTTCTCTTTCTCTCTCTTTTGTTACAAAGAAGTTTAATCCTCATCCAGGATTAAAATTTAGTCTATTTTTAGCAGTACTGTGCCCTAGATAAAACATACTTCTATCTGTATTTTTATACTTGTCTTTTAGGGTTCTGAAGTGTTTTGTCCTTTACAAACAGTCACATACTGGCATGTGCATGTATGTAAATAAAATGTAGATATCAATATGTATATGCATAGCTGCAATTATCTAGGCTTTGTTCCACAGTTTTAATCACAACAGCAGGGTTGGGTTCTTATCCACATTTTACAATCCACACATTGGAGGATAGATTATCCCGTACAAGTAAGCAGAACTGTCAAAGTTTGTGGCTTTTTAAATGATTACTCATGATGCAATTTTTTAGGAATAGCTTTTCAAGTCCCTGATTTTCCTCTATAAGGATAACTTTTATTTAAAAAAGACCTATAATGTGATTGATAACGTCCAAAAGTCTTTAAAGTATAAATTGACTGAGTCAGATAATGAAATCTGTATTTGATAAAACCTGACATGGATCAAGTTGCATAGTTTTGTTCTAGATTCAATTTTTCCAAGCATTGGAAGTTCTCTAGCTCTGAGTTTTAGCAGCATACAGGAAAATCTCATTTATGTGAACTTATTTTTACAGAACACTTTACACAGAGTCTAATAATTAAATACAATTCATCTTTGATTAGCTATATTAATTACATTTAGTATAAAAGAGTCACTTAGCAAGAGTGAGAAAATGGCTCCATTCAATAGTTTTGGGAAATTTGCCATTTTCACTTCCAGAGAGTATTATAAAATACTTAAAAATTAGGTATTGGAATGTGAATATTCAGCTGAGCAGATATGTGTGAGATTTGAATATCTTTTGGTAGTAAATGTAAATATTTTTGTTGTATTGCTGCTAGACAAGATTGTGTGTATTACTGAGACAAATTCAATGTTTGTAAATGGTGGTTGAAGTTATACATTATGTTCAAGTCCTTCAGAGAATGAGCATAAGTGGCAAATAGTTAACTTGCACCAATTAGGCAGTCAGTGGTTGAACAAAATAGGTGGAATATCTAAGTCAATGTGTTTGAGATTCATTCACTTTTCAGATATAGTGTCTTTATGCCGGCATAGCTTAGTTTCTTCAAAGGAGCCATGGGAGAGAAGTAATGCATACCCAGTTTATAGTAATTGTATGTGAGGTCCTGTTAGTAGATCTATGCTATCTCCATACAAACTCTTGGAACAGGAGATCTTCTAAGGTTGTGTCAGCAGCTGAGGGACTACAGGGAGAAAAGGAGTGACTACTCGCTATTGCAAGTGAATGAGAGCTTACCTACCTTATACAAAGGTGTGAACTGTGTGTCCCTCTGTTGTGCTAAGATCTCACTTTATTTTACTTCCTCCAGGCACATGTTCTTCTGCCACCCTCTTATCACATTAATGTTACTTTAATCTTGCATATCCAATGACTACCCTACTAATGCAAGTTACATAGCTTTACCACCTATCCCATGTATACTTGTTTTCTGTTCAATTAACACCTTTTTAGTAGAGCTCATGTGCTTGAGCCTTTTGGTCTCCTGAATTGAATTTTGTACACTTCAGTAGACCAGCCCCAATGGAGGCTGGTGAAATCTGAGATTTGGGAGGTGAAACAGACATCCAAGGTAATCTTTACTATTACCTTGCTAACATTGGAGGTAACTGTCTGGCTATGCCAAAAGAAGGACAGGACACATCTGACATGGGTTTAATCAGGCCACAACTTTATTATTGTTAAATGTCTGGGATTAGCCAGGAGATAAAATGCACAGTGCAGGTAACCCCTCCTCCCCATTTTTCTATAATTTTTACCAGGGAAGGAAGGACTTTTACCAGCTTCCCTTCCCGCTGCTCCCTCTCCATTTCCATCCATGTTCCTCCAGCAAATCCATTGCCTGGATCTTATCAACCATCCTTCCCTCATTGGAGGGTTAAGGTGGGTTATAATAATAGGGTGTTGGCTTCCTACCATGCCAATCACAGGAGTCCTCAACTGCCCCCAGCTTGCTCACTTAACCACTCTCCTCAAGCCCTTTCCCAAGCTACATTTTGTGTTCCTATATGCCTTCTTTAATGAAGTACCTGCACTGAACATCTGCTATACACTTAAAAAATGAGTTGCAACATGGCCTGCTGCCTGTCATGTCATGCATGAACAGAGCTCACCTGAATCTGCTGTGAGGAAGGTAAAAAAAAACCAGCTGCACCTAGGTGGTAATATGGCTGTAAGGAAAAATTCCTTCCCAACTCCCTTAAGAGGGCAGCTAGCATAATGCCAAAGCAAATGTAGCCATTAACCTGCTGTATTTATCACCTGCATGAGGAGGGAGGGTGAGTGCTTCAGGTGAGAGGAGAGTCAATGCACATGGATGACCCTTTTAAATTCCTCATTTCTGGGTGATGAGTCAGCAGACACACTGACTGCTTTTGAGTAGTTTTATGTCTCTCCTCCTTCATCCAAGCCATCAATCATCATTCTCCTCTAATGGCCAGACAGCCAAACACCCCCATGCTCAAGGTGAACTGTACTTCCATTCTCCCCCAGAGTCATCTCCACAACTTGTGGAGGTTGCAGATTTTTCTCTTTTGCAGCAGAAGCCAGACAGCTAACTACACTGTTCTTCTGCCAAACTGGTATCCTTGGCCTGCCATAGCCTGAAAAGGCTTGAAAGGCTGTGAATATTTTCTGCTAGATATAGCTCAATCTGTTTTCAATTTTTAATGATAAAATTAAAAAATAGCAAGGAAAAGCCTTATGTCATAGAATATGGAATCATTCTTAATATTAAACTTTAGTTTACCATCAAAAATTTCTTTTCCATTCCATGAATAGAATGTCTGGAACTACGAAGACCAATATAATTTCAAACTCTCCTAGAAAACAAATAAATAGTACATTAATTTACCCAACCTGAAGATCTGGCCCACAATATTTCAGTATTGATGGACTATACTTGGTGATTATCAGTGGTGCTCAAAACCAAGGAAAATATTCCAGTAGATGGGAATTTCCTTCCCAAGGTTCTGACTGATTAAGACCGTGAAGTGCCATAGGCTCCCTGTAATCCTCCTCGTCTCCTGCAGCAGAGCTGGTAGCCATCTGTGACAGTTAACTGTCATTATCCTTAAAATTGGTTTTAGAGCCTATAAGATCTTGAACTCGCTCTTCAATACCTTCTTTTGAGACAGATGCTTCTATAGATTCAGTACACTTTTCTTCAATACTAGTAGCTATCACCGCTGTTGTAAGCATATGTATTGTGTTCTTGCATGAAAAATAGTTGGTTTCATCAGCAGAATTGCAAGGAGGTAGGCTATTCAGTTAGTTTCTAGACCAGGTGGCAATATAGACCAGTGCCTTCCATTGTCTTTTAACTCTGGTTATGGGCAAAGGTTTAAAACCCTAAGTCAAACTATTTGTCCTCTAAAAAGAGTGCAAGTACTCGGGTATAAAATACAGACACGACTGCTCAGTCTTCAGTCCTGTTAGGCTTAAAGCAAAAACAAAAGTAACAGAACTACTACTAAGAGAAATACTCTTTGCAGATGATTGTGCCCTCCTATCTCACACAGAGAGAGATCTCCAGAGCATCATAGATCACTTTGCTGAAACTTCAAAATTGTTTGGCCTTACAGTCAGCCTGGAAAAAACTGTGGTGTTACATCAATCATCTTCACCACTCTGTGACATATCCCCTAGCATATCCATTAGTGGAATCCAACTACAGCAAGCTGACAGTTTTATCTATCTTGGAAGCAATATCTCTAATGATGGATTTCTGGACAAAGAGATCACAAACAGGCTCTAGAAAGCTTCTCAGTAATTAGGAATGCTAAGTAACCAAGTCCTTAAATCCCACAACATAATCTTCTCAATACAAATAAAATTTTATAATACATTGTGCTCACACTTCTCCTCGATAGCTGTGAGATTTAGACACCTATGAATGGCATATCAATCTCTGCACACCATTATGGGGATCCATTGTCAGGCAAAATTACCAACCAGAGGGTCTCCTAAAAGTCAAATGCCAGAAGCATCAAGGCCAAGCTGCTAAAAGCCTGACTACACTGGGTAGGACACATAGTTAGGATGCCTGACCATCAACTTCCCAGAAAAATTTTCTATGAAGAATTGGCACATCAGAATCAAGGCTACCCCAGAAAACACAATAAGGACAGTATCAAGAATAGAATACACTCCGGTGCAATGAAACCAGATGATCAGCATGTCATAACACAAAGCTCTGAGCTTCCCAAGCTTTTCAAGAGGATGGAAATAACTGATTGTTAGCTTCCAGGGAAAAGTCACTCCAGAATCCATAAAAAGAGAGCATAACATTTTAATTGTTGGAACCAATGGACTTTAGGTATGTGTTCGTTTAATGGCAAAAGATTCTGCCTCTTCAAAAAGAAATACAATATAAAGGTCAAAAATATGTATGGTAATAATCCCTAAGAGGCTGGTAATTCCAAGACTTGATATGCAGACCATTCTGCAGGGGACAAAGTGGTTAAAAAGACACATGAAGTTAAATCTATAAAGCGCTCTGTAATTCAGACCACTGGAAGATTAAGAGCAGTATACTAGGAGAAGGCCTTTGAGAAAATAAATTTTATTTCCCAGCAGAATGTGAAGGCTCCACTTCAAATGAAGCTTTTACAGACAAGTACTCAGAAGTCAACTTCTTCAAGAGAGGCCCAACAAGGAAAACAACAGAGCACCATCGGTCATCACCTGCAACCCCAGCTTTAAACACTCCAGTGCATCATTGACTACATCAATCTACAACCTGTCCTGGAAAATGATCCCTCACTCTCACTGGTCTTAGGAGACAGACCAATCCTCACCCACAGACAACCCCCTCACCTGAAGCAAATTCTTTCCAGCAATCACACATCACATCATACCTCAGATACACTCACCCAGGAACATATCCTTGCAAGAAACCCTGTAGCCAACACTGTCCCCATATCTATATATGCGATACCATCCCAGGACCTAACCATATAAGCAACACCATCAGGGGCTCATAGAACTGCACATCCTCTAATGTGATTTATGCCTTAAGTGCCAGCAATGCCCCTCTACCATGTATATTGTCCAAACCGGACAGTCTCTATGACAAAGGATAAATGGATACACATCAGACATCAGAAATGGTAACACATATATTCCTATAGGAAAACATTTTAATCTGCCTGGTCACTCAGTCATGAGTTTTAAACTCCCAACTCCCTAACAATCTCTCTCCTTCTAAAACGTGTACCATACTTCTTTCACCCATACTCAACAGCCCTCCAGGTTCACTCCCAGGCTTCTTCCTGTCAATTACTTATTTTTTTCTCCTTCATTTACACTGTTACTCTTGACTATCTGAAGCCTTTGCACTGCTTCTGAGGGCTGAAGGAAATATGGTTTTGTTCTCTAGTTTAAATGACTTATTTAGTACTTAAAGTTTTGTATTAATATATCTAGTAAATAATTGATTTGTCAAAGAAACTTTTCTGGAATCTTTTATTGCTGTATTGTTACAGACTTGTTGACAGATATTTTGAAATGAATTACCAACATGATTTAAACTTATGTGGTTATATTGTGTTATTTTAACAAATAAAATAGGCAAAATTTTGCAGAGTATTTAAAATATAGTATGCAGAATTTTTAAATTTTTCATGCAGAATTCCCCATAGGAATAAATAAGATTTCAGTCTGTAAAAACCATTGACAGTACTCCAGCTTTAGGACTACTGTCCTAAAAGCACCCTCCTCCTTCCAGACCCCACTTTACTGTTGCTGAGTCAGCTCACATCCTGTATTAATTATGTCTGAGTGCTCTTAAGAAATCCAGGGAAGAAGTATCCAGAAGGTTTAGTCTATTTAGTCCCTCATAACAAAAACTATGCAGACTTTTCCCTCAAAAGTATGTGCAAGCCATGTAGTCCCTTGCTCTGTTTATTTCAAAATACTTCATTAACCAACATTGCTTGGCTCAGACCTCAAAACCTTGGCCATACAGAACTCCACACAATCTCCCTTTTGTCCAGTAGGTTTCTGGAGGAATTCTGCTCTGCAGTAGCTCAAATAGAAAACGTTTGAGAGGTTTTATAGTTTTCTGGAGGGTTTTGCAGTACTCTCCTTAATTTCCCGTTGCTCTTTTTTAATGCTCAATTAATTCCACCTCTTTCTCAGGTACAGCAGGTGGGAATAATAAGCTTGCTAGCCAGCTAGCTAACTGCAGGCCTCTGAACCCATAGGAATGGGTTATAGCCTCACAAGGACTATGTAGACATTGTTCCCAATTTTGATTCAGTTTTCTACAGATCCTAAGACGGTTTTTTTCTTGTTCTGAGCAGTCCTTGTATATGAGGTATTTAAGACCAGATTAAGTTTGATGTGAAGAGCATGATGTCCCTAACATAACAAAACACTTCCCAAAAACTAATTTAGTTCATAGCCTTCCACCGAAGTTGGTGGCAGAAGACAGAGCTTAGATGGCTCTAAAGCTTTATTCAAAGTTCTTATGCAATAACATTATTTCAAATAAGGACATACATCAATGTCAGCAGCATTTCATGGTCTGAAAGATCCTTTCACTTTAGCTCCAAACATAGAATCATATGACTGGAAGGGTCATCAAGAGATCATCTAGTTCAGCCCCTGGCACTCACGGCAGGGTTATCAAGCCCTAACTTAATCTAGACTAATCTGCTTTTAAAAAACCTCTGATGATAGAGATTCCACAACTTTCCTAGGCAATTTATTCAAATGCTTAACCACCATGACAGTTTGGAAGCTTTTGTCCATCTAAACCTCCCTTGCTGCAATTTAAGCCTATTTCTTCTTTTCTAGTCTCAGAGGTTAAGGAGAACTATTTTTCTCTCTACTCCTTTTAACAACATTTTAGATACTTGAAAATTGTTATCATACCCTCCTCCCGCATCTTGTCTTCTCCAAACTAAACAAACCCAATGTTTCAATCTTCCCTCACACATCATGTTTTCTTGTCCTTTAATCATTTTTGTTGCTTTTCTATGGACTTTTTCCAGTTTCTCCACATATTTCCTGAAATGTGGCATATAGAATTGAACACATTACTCCATTTAAGGCCCAATCAACAGAGTAGAGCAAAGAATTACTTCTCATATCTCATTTATGACAAACCTCTTAATGCATCTGAGAATGATGTTTGCTTTTTTTGCAATAGTGTTACATTGTTGACTCCACTATGATTCCCAGAACACTTTCTGAAGTTCTTCTTCTTAGGTAGTCATTTCCCATTTTGTATCTGTGCCATTAATTGTTCCTTTCTAAATTGAATATTTTGCATTTGTCCTTATTAAATTTCATCCTACTGTATTTACTTCAATCTATTTCTCTCACTTGTCCACCTCATTTTGAATATTAATCCTATCCTCCTAAGCACTTGCATCTGCTTGCACTATGGTATCATTTGCAAACTTTATAAGTGTAGTATCTATGTCATTATCTAAATCATTGATGACGATATTGAATAGAATTGGACCCAGAACTGATCCCACTTCATGTACCTTTCCAACTTGATTGTGAACCACTGACAACTACTCTGTGGGAATTGTTTTCCAACCAACTACCGGTATGCACCCTCCTTTATAGTAGCTGAACCTAGATTCCCTAGTTTGTTTCTGTTGACTAAACATAAACCGGACCAGCATGTTTCCACTCGTGCATCATCTGAGGCCACATCTACACTAGATCTAGCAGCTCTGCTCAAGGTACACAACTCCAGCTATGTAGAATACGAAGCTGGAGTTGGTTTACCTTAATCTGAGTTTGGGGTGTCCCCACAGTGGGAGGCTAACGGGAGCAAACAATCCCGTCAGCTTCTCTTACTGCTAGCATGCACCAGATGCTGGTGGGGGTGGCCTCTGAGTCCAATCTAGCGAGTCTTAACTATATTTGCTAAATTGAACTCCAGAAGATGGATTGGAGCAATGGCAATCTTCCATGGAGTGAGGACGTGGCCTGAGAGGAGAGTTCCCTTATACAATCTTCTATTTCCTTCTTTGTTCTCTCTTGAATGTTCACTCTTGTGTATTCCATTAGTCATGGGACCTGTGGGCAATATGATGCTTAAAATTTTGTTAGTTTTGACAGTAGACTCTTAGTTACTGCTCTCTTTCATTAATTTATGATTTTTCTACTTTCTGAAATTAATTTGTTATGACCAATATACTGAGTGCTAGAGAATTTTCTAGAAATAAAGTTTATATAACTTTTAATCCACATTTTGAGAGTTTGTCCTCTCAAAAAAAGAAGAAAAAAGAAGTAAATCATCAGTGAAAAACATCTTGACAACATTTTTGTAAATATATGCTTACCTAAATCATGAAACTGTCATAG
The DNA here is from genome assembly GCA_030068395.1 of Apalone spinifera. NCBI lineage: Eukaryota > Metazoa > Chordata > Testudines > Trionychidae > Apalone > Apalone spinifera. The sequence continues at coordinate 135,191,393 of CM057847.1, read as the reverse complement.
ACTTTTCACCCTTTTTCCAGTGATCTCAAACATATTTTACATGTATGCTTTCTTATGCTTCAGAGTTGTTTCTTTTGGGCTGCTTGTTCATTTAGAAACTAACTCCTTATCACTGATCTTATAGTTTCTTCTCTGATGTCAGCTGTATTATTTTCTTTAACTTCTCAATGTCTACACTAATTATTTTCCCCTGCTTGTTTCAATATCGTGTTTTTTCATTCTTTCACTTTACTTGACATGTCCTTGACAACATATTGCCTTTTGTGTTGTTCTGGAGCTGTCCATAGGCCACTTAGTACTCAAAGGTTTTTTGTTTGTATTTGTCATAGATCTCTTTTAAAATTGGATGTTATGATGTTTCTGAGGTAAAAAAATCAACTCTTACTTATTGATTCTACTGTGTTCCGTTCTATTTGTTTAAATATATGATGCCTGACAAATGAGTTATATATAATTTCATTGATTCAGTAGTTTATTTTATTGAATAGTTGGACGGTATCAATTCTGTCATCTAGTATTTTCTTTTAATCTATACATTTTTCCAGATAGCTAAAATTTGGTGCCCATTATGCTTTCATTCCCATTTCAATTAAAATTTAATAGTTGTCATTGTATTTAATAAGTACAGGGAACTTTCAGGTCAGGTATTATAAACAAGAGGGAGAAGAATAGATCAGTCAAGATTAATAAATTACAACAGCAGTTTTTAATTTTCAGCCTGCTGTCTACTAAATTTTAGGAGTGACAAGATATGATAAATATTGTAAGTGTTTCACAAAGAAATTATTATTGTACTTGCATACAAACTAACAGAAAAATATCAAACAACTATTTCACGCTAAATTATTTTAATTCCTGTAAATATTAATATTCTTTTGGAAGATAAATTAATAGATATGAATTTGCAGACTGAAATAGAAAAGTAATTTATAATATGATTTAGTTTGAAAAACTGCCATTTAAAATAATCAAAAACTTGGTACAGTAATCTGATTTTTATACAAAGAACCTCATATACCGGCAGATCCTTAACTCTCTCAAGTAAATCACTTTCAGAAAGCAAACACTTCAAAAAGAAGAGAACAGGAATTAAAGTATAGAATCAAATGATGAACAAAACATTTGTCTCTTGTAAATAAAAGGTTTTTATAGCTTTTGTGTCTTAAATTTTCAGGAAGATTCTTATTTGCTTTGCATAATTTTTCAGATGAAGAATCCAAATCATAAAAGCTTGACCTGTCACTAGTTTCTAGCTATGTCTACACTACACTGTTCTTCCGGAAAAAGCTATGCAAATTGCAAACAGCTTCTTTTTTTCACAAGAGGCTTTTCTGGTATTTGGCCCATCTACACTGGGCCAAATATCAGGAAAAAAAACTTTTCTCAGAACATCCCTTCTTCCTCATAAAATGAGGATTACAGGGATGCCAAAAAAGCATGTCTGCTCTTCGGAAAAAAAAATTCAGAAGAGCAGACGTGTTCCCTGGACGTGGCAGAGTTTTCCTGGGACACCTCCAGTATCCCAGAAAAACTCTCTAGTGTAGACATAGCCTCAGTCACAACTTAGAACATCATTTCCCCCCACTTTCAATCCACCATTATTCCCAAATGTATGTGGATTCTGTTTGTCAAAAATAGTACTTTACTTTGCTCTGTCTTAAAAAGTAAAATATTAAATTAATAAAACTATTCTAATATAGAAAAGCATATTGTTGAGAGGTATCTAGGATACCTGTAGCCAACTTCCCTCCAGGTATCGCTAAAAGAAAAACCCCTTTTTATTTCATTATCTGGCTTTCTTGGGTCCTTAATTCAATTAATTTTTGGTTTTTTGGAAAATGAAATGAAAATATACATTCTTCATTTAAATTATTGCTCTGGGGTGGGGCTGGAAATGAGGGGTTCAGTATTCAGGATGCCCTGAGGAGAGAGGACTACTTCAACCTCTCTTATCACAGCAGTTTGGGACCAGGTGAGAAGCGCCTCTTCGTGGCCTCTGCAGCTCAAGCAGGCATAACCAGGGGAGGGGTGCATGTCTCTGAGCTAAGGTGTGTCCAGGTTCGTCTGCCCCCTGCGCTTCCCGGCTAGAGTCGGAAATTCAGAAAACTGTGCACTTTCCCCTCAGTCTCTGATGAAGGAGAGTAGCCAGCAAAATTCCTCTACGAATGGAGGAGAGGCGCTTCACCCCACACCCTTTCCTCCCTAATGGGTGCTTGAGTTGTGGAAGGCTCAGGGCGGGGACAGTCACAGACTGGGGCGATACCCCCAGCCAGCCCACCCCTTTCACCTGCCTGGTGATTCTGTCTCTTTTCTGTATTGTTTTATGAAAATCAAACCCATTTCAGGCACATCCCATTTTTGTGGCACAACCAAACCCTTACCTTGCTTTAAGTTATGACAAGAAGAAGCTGTATACCAAATTTGGTGGTTCTAGCTTTTTCTGTTAAGAAGGAGACAGACAGACTCAAAGCCAGATAAACTTTATCAAGTATATAGTAGATTTACTTTTTATTTATAGTAATAATAGGGCCTGATGCATTGCCCATTGAAATTAATAAGATTCATTGTAGAGTTGTCAGCGTGTAGACCAGTGTTTCTTAAACTTTTTAAAACCGAGGAACAGCAAACAATATTTTTTTCTGAGGAACACCAAAGATATTTTGTTGGGGCGGGGGAGAAAAGGTTGGGGGGAAAGTTATTGATCAAAAAAAAAAAAGGTTGCTTGCCTCTTTAAAGCCGGCCATTTTGAACTCTGTCGTTCTCCACGGCACACCTCCAACTGCCTCGTGGCACACCTGTGTTGCTGCAGAACACAGTTTAAGAAACACTGGTGTAGACTGCTACACAATTAACCAATAAACCTAGGTTATCAGTTAGTCCTGTTGAGTACACACATTTCCCACCTCCTCTTGCTGCCTCTGATACAGAAGTAGCAAGTGGGGGGAGGCAGGAGCTAGTGCCCATGGGGAACCGGATTTAAGGTGGCTCCCCATGATCTCCAAGCCGTTTGCCTCTCCCCCCATGCTGCTGCTACTAATAGAGAAACAGCATCAAGAATGGGACAGGGGCAGATGGTATGCTTGGGGAGCTGGCTTTTAAGCTGGCTCTCTGTGGGTGCTGACTCCTCAGATCCCCCTGCCTCCCACAGCATTGGGGTGGGAGGGCAGGCAGGAGCCACCTGCTCCTCTCCTCCCCAGCAGCAGCACATTAATACATTAAAATTAATTATATCTGCTACAATCTTAATATTCTGATAGACTGCCTACCACAACTAAAAACCTGCCAAATATCAGTTGCAGTTACCACACTCTCCCCACACCCACTTCATCCCTGAACAGCCAGGAAAACAAATGTATTCAAAAATTAACAGACCTAAGTTCAAGGGAGGAAATGAATTTCAGAGGGAGCTATGTTTAGGTTATAGCCTCCTCATCAGTACTGAAGTGTTCTAAGTCAGCACCATGAATGACAGCACCTGTGACAGTATTACAAGGGGAGAGAGGCAGTCTCTCAAGTTGCTATGTCTCTTGTCATCATAGTTTGCTAATGTATGTCAGCATGTGTACATTGTCCTGAATGATTTGAATACTACCTACTGCTATCCTTGCTGCAGGTAATAGATTATTGAGAAACTAGACACAAGTAATGAATTAGGCCATTTTCTGTGGCCAATATTTTCAAAAATGACCAGTGATTTTTGGGTGGCTTATTTTTTGGGTACCTATCCTAAGTCACTATGAAATATGTTAATCAACCTACCCACTGAAAACCAGGTACCTCAGGGTGGATAAACAAAATCTGAGGCACACAAAATCATTAGTCGCTTTTGAAAATCATGACCTTTTTCTGTTTAGTAAACCATTATTTCTGGTAATAAACAAAATTTCATGATCATATTTGAAAATTGCTCAATGATTTTTATCAATATGCAGTCATTAAAGTCCTGTCAACAAATCAGGTAACATCCATGTTGTGTCTGATACCCACAGGACATGATATCCAACCACCATCCTGTAGCTTCACTACACAGTATGTCTTTTATTTATTTAGGAAATAACTTCATTAGATATCTCTGAATGTACAGGTAAGTGCAAAAAGATCAGAATGGGACACTAAGCTTACAGCAAAGTTCTGATCTTGCCTCTTAAACCTACTTTTTGTAACAGTAGTTACATTAGATCATGGAATGCCATTATTGTTTGGTTTTCTCAGGCTCCATTATTCCATACTGCTTTTTGTTTTCCTACCTTATTGAAACTCCTTTTCTTCCCCCACTTGAGCTGCCAGTGTAGTAACTTAAGGTGAGATAACACACTTCCTCTTAAATTCATACAATTTCTAATCTCTGGATTGGCTTTCAAACTGCGCTTTATTTTGATCAATAATATTTTTTTAATATTCTTATGCTGGCACAAAACTACTTACTGCTCTTTCTTGCCCTATTCCCCCGTCTTAACCTCCAAATCTTCCATATTAAAGCTCACAGTTGTCTACCCTTTTCCTAACCTTCCCCACAATCTCTGACTCTCCTAAATACCCACTCCTTTCCTTACCAAAAAATACATTGCTTCTTTCCACTTTTCTTTTTTAATCTCTGAGATATCCACTCAAATTTGTTGTAGAGCACTGATACTTTCTCTCCCCCTTCCTCAAATCTTCCATCCCAGATTTACTGAGGTTGCCCTTGTGCTCGAGCTTGCTAGCACAGATAGCACAGACTTAATCAACTTAGCCTCAGACCTCTGCATCTGGAGCGAGAGGTGGGAGAATTAAGAGAAAGACCATGGACATCCCAGAAGGTAGGCTCAACAAAGATAAAGTTGGAAAAAAACAAACTTGTCATCTTATTGCAGTAAGTGTAGTACTGTAAATTATGTTTAGCCAACACATACAGTATATTGTGATTTCTTAGGTTAGCCAACCTTTTCAAAAAATGAAGTTTTATACCAAATAAAATGCTGCATGAAAGGCTCAGCCTCATTTTGTTTTCAAAGTAGCAGTTGCGAGCATTTATGAAATTAGCCATAGTGATGATGAAACATGTTGTACAATACCAATAAAATACTTTTTGAATGAACTGTTTTATTTAATCTTTATCAACTTCAATTTATGCTATATTTCTATAATTTCAGTAGTCTAGATTGGCACATAACATTTGTCTGACTTTGTCTTTTCTCTAATTGCTGATTCTGTACAAAGCCTAGTGGATCAATATAGAAGGCTAAGGAAGAAATTCAGTCACGCATTATGGCTCTGAAGCTGCATCAGGATTCTAATGCACATCTCTGTTTCAATGTGGAGTTTCATTGACTTCAGTGAGACTTTGCATAGGTATAGGAGTCCACACTAGTAGATTTCAATGTAGAATTATGCCTTAATCGGAGCCTTAAATAGACTGCCTTGATTGTGTTATGTGCTGTAAGTGCTCTGTCCCTAACTTTCAATCTTAGCTGCTGAAGCTTGGGCATCACAATCCAAATTTAGCCACTTAAATAAAAGTGACCTGATATTCAGAAGTGTTGAACAAACACAGTCAGACCTCTTTCATTTAGGTGCCTAAGTATGAACTATGGTGCCTCCGAGCTTGAAAAATTTGCCCACTGTAACATACCTATGCTCTGTGTATTTACAAGCAGTAGTGTAAAACTATTTGCATGCAACATAATAAAATATTATTTACATGCTTTAATTGCTCAAAGGAAACTGACAAATACTTAAGTACAGATTACAATATTTTCTGAATCCTAAAGGTGCTTATTACATATTGTGCTCAATCCTACATTCCATGCAAACTTTTATTGGACAGTGGTCACTGTTAGACAATTCATATTTACCCATGGATACCATATAGTAATATTTGAGGTGCCACCAAATTTACCAGTACCTAGAATGCCATGTAGGAGTAGTATAGATAATTTCATCTGTGCTCACTTCAGAGGTGACCACTCAATATACAGTATGTAAAAGTACAATCTTAGCACTGATAATAGAAATAATGATAATAACTAATTATGTAGTATGCGTCTTGCTAAACAATAAAAAGTTTAAAGACCTAAGCTATAAAATCAGCCATAATTTCTTTAATGTTTATGCTAATGTTTCTTTAATGTCTGCTTCTTTGATCAGTGTGTATCTATATGAAATACTGAAAAGTACTTATAAACCTTTAATATTTATTACTTTCAGTATTCCTAAATCTGTGCCTAGCAGGGTATGCATGAAAAATATAATTCACTGAAAGGGAATGGATCTGATTCTGCACTGCCTTTTACCTTCCACAGTCACTCACACCTGCTGAAAGTGTGTGCAAAGTGCTGCTAAATTAGAATGTTAGATTTTTATACTCATTTTACACAGGTTTAAATGATTGCATGAGCTGCAAGATAGTATAGAAGACGGTCTTTGTAAAGTGTTACGAATATAGGTACAGCTATGACAGTATAGGCTATAGTTAGTGATCCAAACTATCGTGATATTTAGGTTTCTCAATTTTCCACATTTAATTGCACTTTACTTGAGTTTCACAGGGTTATGAGAGCAAAAAATGAGCAGTGACGATACATTCCCATTTGATCTGTATGTGTCCAGTTCCCAGATAAGATTCTGTCACTCTAAAACTCACCTGCTCAGCTTTTTTTCCTTTATTACTTCTCCTTTTGCTCCCTTCTCATTGCAAGAATGCCAGTTTGCAGTTTCACTTCATTTTCATTGCAGCTTTATTCTCTTTATTTCCATCCATTGTTTTTTTGTTTCTTTCTTCATGATATAACCACTGTGTAAAGAATTCTTCTTATTCCCTCAAGTAAGCATTTTGAGTTCATTTTTATTGAAAATATTTTAGGAAAGTGAGGAAATATATCTACTGGGAGAATGGGTGGTTTTGTGGAGGATCTCATATGGGTTTTTTGGATACGATTTGGAATGACAGCAAATCACAAGCGATGGACAGCTACGAATGAGCTCAAGTTAGGGCTTATAGCATTCCTAAACATCACATATTTTAAGCTATTTATTTACCTTATTTTGTTAGAGTTTTGTCATTTTTTTATGATTCTGCATGTTGATGTTCATTATGTATTGGTAACTACCAATACAGTAGCATGATTGGTATAAGAAGAACATGATTATGTGCCTGTGGTATATTACAAAGTAAATTTGTATTCCGTCAAATCCTTTTGCAAGGGCAAAACTCCCTTTGTGTTTGAGTAAGGGCAGAGTAAAATATGAGTAAGGATTTCAGAATCTTTCAAGTAATGATTTGTAGCTTGCTTATATAGTTTGTGAAATTTAGGAGTTTCTCTGATAAATACCATTAATATTTTCTGATAATCACCTTATGAAAAATATATGGACAAACTGAAAGGAGTTCAGCTGGGGAAGAGCTATGGTGAATATCAGGAAGTATCTTCTGTCAGTGAGATATACTAGACTGTGGTATAGTTCCAAGAAAAGTGATTGAAACTGTGAAGCGACTCATCATGTTTCTGGATTTTTCCTCTTTCCAGAGATCCCTCTTATGTTTTTTCCAGTTTGATTCCTTGCTGTCTCAGGGTATGTCTACATTGCACACTTATTTTGAAATAAGCTATTCTGGAAGAAATACTCCAAAATATTTTATTTTGAAATAGGACATCTACACTTCAGGGAAGCCTCAAAATTAGTCCAAGGCAGGCTTTCCTAATGTGGATGTGCTATCTCAATTTAGAGCCCCAGGAGGCATCTAGGGAATAATTAATCTGAGTGGCCCTGGGGAGGAGTTATTTCGAAATAGCAGCAATGGAGTGTCCACACTACAGCTATTTCAAAATAGCTATTTTGGAATAGGTGTTATTTCTTGTGGAATTATGTTTACAGGAATCAGAATAAGCCATCTGCTATTTCAAATTTATTTAAAAATAACTTAATTGCTGTGTAGAGGCTCACATTATTTCAAAATAATATCAGTTATTTCAAAATAACTGTGCTGTGTAGATGCTCTGATGGTGAAGGGAAGCAACCTCCATGGCCTATTTGGAAATAAAAAAACCAGTGTGTATAGAGTCCACACCTGGGGAAGGAAAAATAAGGCCCAGCTCCAAGGCTTTTCACAGCCTCATCTTCAGGTTTTGCTTGAATTCCAGAAACATAAATTCAAACCAAGAACAAGTCTATTCAGATTACTGGATAATAACTCTTCGCTGTGGTAGCCTCCTTTTGCCCCAGTTTCCCCCTTTCTTTTTATATCCTTACTTCGCTTGTCACTATTACCAACCTGCATTGCATGTATGACAATTTCTGTTGTCAGTTTATATGGACAAATATATTTTTGGCCACCAGGCTGCTACATTAGTTAATTTTGTGCCCCAACCTCATATCAGCAACTCTACATACCCAGCCACGCAATTCTTCACTTCTTGACTCCCAGTACCCCATCTGCCCCTTTGCTCACCAGCCAGATATCGTTTACATCTTTGGATGTTTTTCACCCCTGCCCTCTCAAGGCCTTTCAGCTTCAGAGGTTCGACACAGACATACACACACACAAATCTGGATGGAGGGCTGCACCCAGGGTTTTCTCTACCCAGAGGAACGGAGGGAGGAAGTGACCCATGTTTCACAAGGGATCAGGAAGGAGCAAAGACTTTGAGCTTCTGAGCACTTTGTGCTTTCTCATTCCTGCTTCTTTAGTGTGAGAATAGTATCAGTACATCCTCTCCCCAAAAACTTCTGTCAGACCCTGCAGTGTGGTGCAGGGGGAAGAGCTCCTGCAGCAGTGGGAAACTGGGGAAGACAGCCAATTAAAGTTTTTTCTTTGAGTTGTCCAATATGCATGAAAGATAAGGCTTCTTTCATCATGGTAAGACCAGCTTCAGAAGAATTGTGAAGCTTCAGAATTGTGTCACTTGCAATAAATTGTCAAAAGTTAGCAACATGATAAACATGAGCCTTGTAACTCCTTATGCCTTGTCACAGTCTATTTGGCAATCTTTAGCCATAACTATATTTAGGTTTGGCAGGATTTGTTTTTTTAAATTCAGATGGATAATATAGATATTATAGGGATTTAAAAATGGTTTTAAATTTTCATAGATAAACAAAATTATGGGTTTTATTTCCGCACCATTTATTATCAATTTGAATATTAACAAGTGAGAGAAATTATAAAACGGTTGAGAGAATGGGTGGGGTTTACACAATTATTTAATGGCAGTAGATATTGATATTTAAAAAGTTTAAGCTTTATAACTGTTAAAATACAAAAAAATCATATGTCAGAATGCACACAGTAAATATCCTTAAATTAAGTTTTCAAGCAGCATTTTTCTTCTTCTGCCTATCTGTCAATTTCAGTTATTATTGATGGAAAGACATTTTTTGTCAGTTTCCCTGTGTGTGGTGAAATCAACATTTAACAACACTTACTGATTAAAAATGGAATCCTTCCAAGTCTAACTATAAAAAACAAAAAGAAGATTTGGATTCTCTTCTAAATCTATCAAGTCAGAACGATCACAGTTGATAATGGTGCATGAAAGCATCAGATAGTGAAGTTCCCAGATCTAGCTTAATTCTCATAATGTGGCTGAGGCTATTTAGAAAAAAATAAGGGGTAGCGGAGTACCCCTTCACTTCTGAGGGGTAACGGAGTTATTATCAGCCCCAATTATAAGGAGATGTGTCATCAAATAAGGAGAATTGGTGTAATTGATATCTTGTCAGTAACACAAAATGAGTTGTTAGTTTCACACCTTATAGCCAGTGTTCACTCTAAACTGCTTCACAGGTGATTAATCAGCCCTGCCCAGTCAGTCAGCTCCCTGCCCAGGAAGCCTTGAGCCTCTGATTGGGAAGGACTGATTAATCACCTGTGAAGCTGTGCTGCCCCTCAGTTTAGAGGGAACACTACTTACATCTATGGCCCCCGAGCTACCCTACTAGGACTTTCAAGCACAGAGCAACCAGCTGCTTCAGAGCAGCCCCACGCTGCTTTTAAGTGGCTTGCTGCTCCCTATGAGTGTCTGCTCCAGGTGTTGGGAAGAAGGGGAGGCTTCACGCGCTACTATGGCCCCCCAGCAAAATCTCTCAGCTCTGAAATCAACCAGTGGGAGCTTGAAAACCAGCCAATGGGAGCTGAGAGATTTTGCTGGGGGCGGGAACAGCACATGAAGCCTGAAGCAGATATTCCCAGGGAGAAGCCTAGGTCAGCATCTCCTGGCCACAGCCCGCCTCTGGCACCTCAGCCCTCCCTTCCCATAATTCCCTGCCTCAGGTCACCACCCTCTTCTGCTTTAGGTAACCACCCCCTTCTGCCTTAGGTAACCACCCATACCCTTTGAACTCCCTATCCTCCTCCTCCAGTTAATAACTCCCTCCCAGACTCTGCACCCTCTGCTATACCCCTTCCTTAGGCCAGAATCCTCTCTTGCACCCACCCATACATCCTCCAGAATCCTGCACCCCAATCCTGTGCCCTAGCTCACAACCCCCTCCTTTATGCAGACACCCTCACAGACCCCACTCTCTCTCCTGAACCCCAATCCCCTATCCCAAGCTCCCTTCTGCACCCAACCTGCATCCCAGACCCCGCACCCCCTCCATACAAAAGTGCAGCCCTTGATCCCTTACCAAAATCTTGGAGTGGTCCCATCAAAAATTATTGCCCACCTCTGCTGTAGCCTCTTCTGGGTCATCATGGGACTGCTGCATGTGCTTCCTTGTGCCCTGCAGTGCCTACTCTCTCTTCATGGGCAGCCTCCTGCCTAGACTATGAGGCTGGGGAGGTTAGTTGCTTTGGTACAGTGGTGTTTGTGGGTTGGGTGCGGGCGGTAGCAGCGGGATATCAGGCTGTGGCAGCAGAAGCTATGATTTGCTTACTCTTGCCTGGCTACTAGTTATGCAAGGCTTGCACTTAAAAAAAAATGTTGTTAAAATCACCTGTGGTCAGTGGGATTGGCTTGTTTTGGGTGGCTTGGTCTTGTTTTGAAAGACAGAGTAGTTTTATTATCTTGTGAGGTTTGGCAATGAATGCAGGCCACAACGCAGACATTTCACTGCTATGTGGACATATCTTTAGAGTCTGATTTTTTCCCCCTTGCATCAGATTTATTTACACTCTGCAGAGTCAGTTGTAGGTGGGTATAAAATGCTTTGCTGGTGTGCGGTGGAGAATTTTGATGTGGTAGCATTTTACATCCACATTATACAGATTTGAATGATGACACAAAACAATGGAAAATCTCAAATCTGGTAAAAATGAGCTCAATGCAGGACTCAAAGAAGGGGAGAGCAGCAATATGGCTTTATGTCTAAAAGATTCGTAACAGCTCTGGGGCTAACATCATAAAGCTGGTTCATTGCTGTTATGTCATCTGGGAATCAGCCCCAGCACAGCTGCTCTATTCTCCAGCCATGCCTTAATTGAGCTGCAAGAGACCAATAGCACAGCATGTCACTCAAATTCTTAGCTACCCAGTGAAAACACTTCATGGCCTGTTTACATCTCTGGAGCGGTAGAAAGGGGCTGAAACAAAATGTGGGATCTGGTTAATAGCTTCTAGGTTTTGAGGGTTTTATCAATGAAGGCTTGGGTTCTGGGACACATTCCTGCAAGGTTGGATTCTTTGATATGTTCCGTGGATAAGGATTTGGAGAGTGCACAGAGCCCTGAGAATAGTTACAACTGCAGATTATGAGATTGTGGAACAGTTGGGGAACCATAATTAAGACTGTTACCTTATTTCAGTTTGATATAGCAACAGAATTAATGTAGTATGGTAAAACTGTCACACAGTTTGTTAAGGTACCGTATACTTTATAACACTATTGTTCCCAACAGTAAAATGAAATAATTTTTGGTTTAACTTGATTCCAGCAAATGAAGGTTCATAAAGCAGAAAACTGGCCCTAGTCCTGCAATCAGATCCATGTGGGAGGGCTTTTGTGTTGGATGCTGAGCTCCATTGAAGTCAGTGGGCATCATGAAGAGGAAAGGTTCTGCTTTGCAGGATTAGGGCCTGGACAACTGTCTTCTTGAAGTGGATGGAAGAAGTGGCTCAAAAGAGAGTTAATATTATTACGCTGAGACATATTTAAACGGATATGCCACTGTTAATTAGGATCAATCCTCTAAAACAGAATAGAAAAAAAATCACAGTCCAGAGAATGGAGCCTGATAATTACTAACTCATGTCCTACCAGTGTAGACACTCCAAGTTTTCTAACAAGTTTTAAAGACTTTTCTCCTGAATCCAATTGATGCCAGACACTTGCATATCTGATCTAGGTAAAACTTGCATTTGACTTCAATGGGAGTTTTGCCTGACTGAGACTTCCAACAATTAGTTCTAAATTTGGGTTTAAATTTCTTCCTAACATAATTTTAATTTCCTCCTGCCCATGGGATAGGAAGTCATTTAATAGTGGAAATTACAATAGAATTAAAGATTATTATTATTTCATGGAATAGTGTAATCATAACAGCATTCATATTTTTGTAAGTTGAAAACGCTTATTTATGTTGTATATTATAGTACTTATATTGCTTAATATGGGTATTTTCAAGTTGGAATTTTCATGTTATTTAGTACAGGAATACTATTCCTACCCATAATGGATCACTGTCAGCAGTACCTGTAAGAGTAAGTGTGAGGCAAATCTTTATGTTTGTGAATGAATGCCCATACACATTCCACATGAGGCCAAGCATGGAGTCTTACTGCCCAAAAAGCATGTTTCTACCACGCCTATAAAGTTTTTTACGTGAATCTGGGGTGGGGTGTGGATCAATAACCCACCTCTTTTGAATCCTGTTTGTCGCATTTTTTTTGTGACATTGCAGTAAAACACAGGGCTCTTGTGCTCTCCTGTAAAAATGCCGTTTTTCCAATTAAATGCATATGAACTTTTTGAAAAAATTGTCCCTTATAGCTCTGGCTGTTTGGCTCTAATAGCTCCATGTGCAGACATATATGTGCCAGTTGCCTTACACGGGCATATAGAAGAAATTGTCTATGAATTTCTTTAATAACCTACTGTAATGCTGCATCAGCATTCACTAAGCAGAGAAGAAAGAACTGAAAATATTTTGTTAATGATAGGTCAGAATAAAATTATCTACCTAACTCCATTTTCCTGTTGCATCACATGGAGGTCCAGAAGCCACATTAGAGCACTGTAATCCTTCATCAGAGTGTGTGTTTGGTTGCCTAACATCTGTGGATTGTTAAGATAAGTTATTACACAGACCTGCTTTAGTTTAGATTGGTTTGGAACACATCCCAGAATATTCAATCAGCATATAATTCCCGCATGCTGCTAGACTGCTTGCTCCACATACTTCTCTAAAAATGTTTTTCAATAAACAGCTTTCTTACTGAAACTGTTATGTCACTGCATTTTTTTATTTCCTTCTTAAAGAAAAGCTTTTTGTCATTTTTCCCTTTGGACTGAATATAGCTCAAGGCAAACATAGCATTTAATAGCTAAGTCCTGAAGAGAATCCTAAACAGAGATGTAGTGTAGCTTCTATGTGAGTATAATGCAGATTTCTTACATATATAATCTGTGCTTGGTGTGTATGTTATGTCCAAGCTATAGAGCTGAAAAGACTGCTGAGGGGATATGTTCTATTGTAATTTCACATATAGTGAAAAGCTCCCTTTCTTCCTTTTGTATCCTGTATTTTCTATTGTCTGCATCTGCCTTAAATACTCCCAGTTGTTTAGGTTGAATAACTTTGTCCATAACAAATATTCACAATAAGAAAACAAAAGGAGATTGGGTAAGTTTGTTAGTAAATTCACAGGTAAAAGTTTATTGCATATTTTTGATCTTATAGGTATACTTAGGATATATATATAGATATAGATAAAATTATAAATGGAATGATACTGTTGACAGTTACCAGCTTCTCATTTTAAAATGTCAATATGTATATGTTTGAGAATTTGATTAAAATTTCCGTCTTATTTTAATTATCTACAAAATAACTTACTTATATCCGTAACAAAGGAAAATTCAGAACTTGAAATAATTTTTTTAAAATATTGCAGTTTATTTTACAAATTGCCAGTTTTTGTCTGAAGGTAACATATAAACTAGTACTGGATTTAAAGAAACTCCAGTTCTTGTCAGATTTTACACAACAGCTTTTTAAAACTTTTTTGTTTGTGAGCTATTGTTTTAATAGCTTTTGGCTAATGACTACATGCCAGAGAACAAGAGTATAGTATACACACTTAAAAATGTTTCTTCCCTGCTAGTCTAGTCTATATTTTAAACTTATTTTTGACCACATGAATATTCAGTTTCTCCATTCTATTTCAAAATCAAAATATTTCAGTTGAAGAAAATGAGACGTAATATCAAGGGCAGGTTTTTAAAAGGTCTAGCATTTGTTTTAAGGGACAAGTTGTCATATCTATTATATATTGAAGATTGTTTCCATTTTTAAGACAGTATATTTTTTTCCATTGCTGAAATAAATGGAACTTTTTATTAAATCTGTTTTGAAGTAATTAAAATATTTCAATATCTTCTTTGAAAATGAAAACTAGCCTATTGCTGATGTTGGATAAAGACATATTATAAATATTGCTCTGGATGAAAAAGAGTTTGAATTTTTTTTCCGGACAGCTTAGTCTGTTGGTGTAGAACTCACATACTATTGTAAATTCTGATGTATTATTTATAATCTAAAGGGATAACGTATCTTAGAATTCATTATACAAATTCTTTTTCTTTGTGCTACATGAAATGACTTTGTTGCTGGTATTCAAAGAACTTTTCCTCAGTTCTTTGTATTGTCACAGCCAAAACTCTGTTCCATTCCAAAAGATTTCCTGAAAAATTATTAGGGGTTTTTTTTCAGATTATTTTTGTTAAATATTTTGTCATGTATCTGTACTTTTATCCACAGACAACGTTTTAAAATATTTTTGCTTTCTCTTCTGTCTTGTCTATTGTATTTCACAATTTCATTTATGCTTTCCTTCCAGTTGTTTTTAAACTTGAATAACTTTTCTTTTTGCTTATATAATTAATTTCCATATTTTACACTTTCTTTTCTATTTTTGAATAAACTTTCTATCTTCCCTATTCTCCCCCTTTCCATCTCATTCTTCTTTCTTCAAAGCATCCTCTTCTTTCCCTAATTATTGTGTTGTTTTGAATTTGCATTCATTTTACCCATTCAGCTCTCATTTTTCTCTTACCATCTTTTTTACAGTGTCTGCTGTCCCACATTCCCTCTAAGGCCCCTAGGCTTAGAGACTGGCCTTACTGTGTGTGCTGTTGTCTTCCAGTGCTGCTGGAGGGGAAAAATAACCTATGTATGTACACAGTTTAGTGGTGATAAGCAGGGACTGGAATACTTGGCCTTTTTTTTTTTTCCAGATGTAACTGAGAGATTTAACACATGGTCATTTCTCAGTGGCATAGATGATTGATCTTTTATCTTTATCCAATAAGGAGTATTTTCTGGTTTCTTAAATACTATATACAAATTTTCATTTCATTACTGTATTTAGTTACATATCAGTATATTTCTCTAAGCCTGGAGTTTACAACATTGGTAAGTAGTTGTGTTTCATGTAATTGAAAGTATTCACAGTACATGTTGAATTCATTTTGAAAAGCTGCTGAGATTTGGTGGTGTTATGCAGGAAGAAAATGTGGGAAAAATACTGAAACAATGTCTATTTTCTCTAATAATTCGTAGTAGTGATTGAAAGGGAGAAGTTAACTGGCTGGAGTTTTATAATCCCGAGTTCCAGTTCATTTCAGGTCACCTCACCAGTGAACATGAGTTTGATAATCCCATTCTAATGTTTGCCCACACTAAAAGATCAACTAAACACCAACAATATACATAATCCGTCCACACCGTTTTGCTAGACATTACTGAAAAGAGGCCAAATGTTCACAAAACAGGTTAAGATTGAAATATATTAACAGAATATTGAGGAAGCTTGCGCAGTACCTGCCTGCAGTATGCTTGGGCCTAGTTAGAAGAGTGATTTGCACTTTCCTGAGCACATTATGAGCACTGCCATGAGCACAAACTTCATCCAGTTTAAAAATATACTATGTTTGAACACATAAAACAAGCAAATATATTAGAGTTTTGAGGATACTTACACAGATCTTCTTATCTTCAACTAGGTTATGTGGGTGTGCAATTTATGTCGAAAGCAACAAGAAATCCTAACCAAGTCTGGAGCATGGTTTTTTGGAAGTGGTCCACAGCCGCCAAGCAGTCAGGATGGAGCACTGAGTGATACAGCTACTGGTGGAAGTTCTGATGCACCTAGAGAAAAGAAAGCAAGGCTTCAAGAGCGTTCCAGATCTCAAACTCCCTTAAGTACAGCGGCTGCCTCAGCACAGGAAATTTCTTCTTCCAGTGTGCAGTCTGACAGGAGGAAAGGCGCAGAACTATCACAACAAGCTATGGGCCTGGAACAAAAGCAAGCTTCATCAAGGTCTAGAAGTGAACCCCCCAGAGAGAGGTAATATTTCCTAGTTCCTCTTTACACATCCAAAGCATCTGAACTACTAGTTTAAGTTGTGTTACACAACTGGATATATTGGGGAGCTTATATCTGTCTGTCATTTGCTTTACATTTTCAAGATCAATGGCCAATTGTTTATTGATCAGGGAAGTGCAATAATTCACTAAGAAAAACACTATGTGGAATTTGCTGTGAGCTCTATGCAAGTGACGTTTAAAAAATAGCAAGAAAGTTGCACTTTTGGCTTAAGAGGAATTAATATCATGTTTGCAAAATCAAACTACTGATTGCAAGGGTTTGCTTTGAGCTCACAGAAGGTTCTAAAGTCATTTTATAATTAAAAGGATTCCTTCAAAGTTGTTATACTAAAAACTGACATGACTCAGACTGTTTTCTTTATAATTAGTAAATCAGACACTGGTGAAGTATTTAAAAAGGAAAAGACTAGGGAGTCTATCTGATGTGCTTACACTTGCAATGTGTTTTAAGGGCACATCTAGACTTGCTTGCACTTTCAAAAGAAGATATGAAAATTCAGTGCAAATTTGCATATCTTCTTCTGATCACTTTTTTGAAAGAGGTTCGAAAAAGCTAGCAGCCTAGATGCAGTTCTTTCATAAAAAACCCCTTTTTCAAAAGAACCCTTCTTCCTCAAAAAATGAGGTTTACAGCATTCTTTCGAAAAAGGGGTTGGTTTTTTTCGAAAGAACCGGATCTAGACTGCTTGCTTTTTCAAAAAAATCACTTCCTAAAAAGTGATCAGAAGAAGATATGCAAATTTGCGCCGAATTTGCATATCTTCTTTCGAAAGTGAAAGCAAGTCTAGACGTGCCCTTATAGTGGCATTGGCTATGTTGGAAGAAAGAATACTGGGCTAGATGAACTATAGGTCTGACCTAGTATGTCCATTCTTATGTTCTTATAGTCTATCTTAAAAATAGGGTGTTTACAACTGCAACATAACAAATGTTCTTAGAATAATTACAGTTTATTTACATGTGAGAATAAGACCATCTATAAGCAACTTTAACAATTTAACATCTTGGATGGGATGATTTAGTTGAGATTGGTCCTGCTTTGGGCAGGGGGTTGGACTCGATGACTTCCTGAGGTCTCTTCCATCCTCATTCTATGATTCTAAATTAACGATGATGGTATTTGGTGAGATGTGTACTGTCATGAATCTGTGGAATCTGAGTGTGTTGAATCTGCTGTTACTCTTTTGGAAGCTGACGGAAGCTGACTGGAAAGTGATAGGGCAGGGGGGATGCTTGCAGGAACTGCAATGAAAGCACCTCTCCATGGTGGCTGCTCGGGGTGGGTTGTTAAGCTGCCAATAGTCCTGTATTACAAGGCACATCCCTTATCTTTTCAAAATCAGAGGACGTAGGGTGCTAGACACTGCTCCAAGCTAGGGCTTAGGGGGTCAGTGTGCAAGAGGGGGCTCCAAGCTGGGGAAGGGGGGCTGAGGTGCAGGAGCAGGCTTGGGTGCAGGTTCTGGGAGAGTGTTTAGGTGCGGGCTGGATCAGGGACTGTGGGAGAGGGTGGAAGCAGCACTCACCTTGCGACATGTCCCCTGCCTCCTAGGTGGTTCCCTGACAAGGGGAGCTGTGGAGTCAGCGCTCAGGGCTGGTATTTCAGTAAAAAACTAGACACTTGGCAAACTTAATGAGGCCCTGTGTTCTCTGCAGCATGTAGAGCTGGAGAAAGAGAATCCCTATGAAGCCAGGAGTTGGGGAAAATGACTTGTCCTGAATCTTGAATTGAAGCTGTGGGGGCATCCGAGGTGTGTCCCATATTTTTTAAATACAGTGTTAGCAACCCTTCCTCACTATAACCAAGATGAGGTATCTGAGAGTTGCCTGGATATAGATGAGTCTACCTGGTTTAAAAGTAAGGCCATTCACTAATAAGTACATATGTGTAACAGACAACATCCTATCTTACATTGTAACATCACTTTCTCTCCAACAATGAACTGCAATCTGCTTTATGGCATTGAAATCAACCCTCTCTTAGTTGAGAGGCAATAATACAGTAGCAAACTACTATACGTTCCCTTTCTATTTTGCTCACTTTGGAGACAGCTCTGTTTCTGGCTAGAGGTAAGGTTGTTATATTAATTGCACAGTTAAAATCACACGTTTTCCCATTGATTATGTTTTCAATACCCTTCTAAAATGTCTTATTTCCCAGAAATATTACACTGAAATGCTAGACAATAATAATTCTTCTATGACTTCTAGACTTTGTAGAAGTACTTATAGCAGTTTTTATGAGACCTAATTTATGAAAAAAAACAAATGGTAGCACTTTATAGATGAACGAAAGATGTAGATGGTATCATGAGCTTTCGTGGGCACAGCCCACTTCTTCAGATGACCGGAGTTATGAGTTGGGGGTATGAAAACTCGAAATAAATAGGAGAGGAGAGAGAGCTTCTTGCTTCCAGCTTCCATCCCTGACACATTTTTCAGTTAATTGTATACAGCCAAGCCCTATGATACAACCGGATTTGCTCTGACCCCACAGACAGAGACAATCACCTACAAGATCCATACAGAGCATTCATAAAACTGAAATACCCACCTGGGGAAGTGAAAAAACAAATT
>CM057847.1:135147648-135172194 GCA_030068395.1 Apalone spinifera | reverse complement strand
AGGCCTTAGGAGAAAAACCTATTCTTGCTTACAGACAATCCCCTAACCTGAAACATATTCTTTCTGATAACCATGCCATACAACCATCTCATAAACCTCCAGGAACCCAGCCCTGCAACCAAAAGAGATGCCAACTCTGCCCACATATCTACACTGGCAAATTCATTACTGGATCAAACAACATAAGCCACAAAATCAAAGGGTCATTTGATTGTACATCCAGTAATTTGATCTATGCCATCAAATGCCAGCAGTGCCCCACTGCTATATATATTGGACAAACTGGACGGTCTCTGCAGGAAAAAATCAGTGGACACATCACTGGCCGTACCAAAGGTCCATCTAGCCCAGTAGCCTGTCTGCCGACAGTGGCCAGCACCAGGTGCCCCAGAGAGGGTGGACCGAAGACAATGATCAAGCGATTTGTCTCCTGCCATCCCTCTCCAGCCTCTGACAAACAGAGGCCAGGGACACCATTTCTATCCTCTGGCTAAAAATCGGATATACGTAAATCGGACACAAATCAGATATACATAAAGGGAATATACAGAAGCCTGTTGGTGAGCATTTCAGCTTGCCTAACCACAGTCTGACAGACCTGCAAGTAGCTGTCTTATCACAAACCAGCTCTACAAGCCAAATACACAGAGAAGCCCTGGAATCCCAGTTCATCCACAAATTCAATTTACATGCTAATGGACTCATGATTTGGGCTGGTGGGGACTCTATACTTAATAACCACTGAAGGGGCTAACAGCTCCCTGAGTAGAATCCTTCCTGTTTTAGGAATCTATCTATTGACTTTGATTTTTATCTGCTTAGGTTTAAGTTCCTATTCTCCAGATACTTAATGATGCTCTGTCTCCCATCCTCCTCCCTTTTTTCTTTCTCTCCCCTCTCCTATTTATTTCGAGTTTTCATATTCCCGAACTCATAACTCCAGTCATCCGAAGAAGTGGGCTGTGCCCACGAAAGCTCATGATACCATCTACATGTTTCGTTAGTCTATAAAGTGCTACCAGACCATTTGTTGTTTTTTATGTAACAGACTAACTTGGCTACCCCCCTGAAGCACCTAATTTATGAAAGAATTCTTGCAATTTGCGTATGTATCAAAACACGTTTGGTTGTGATCTCTATGTGAAATTGCAAAATCATAAGATCAATTGTATTGGTATAATTGACACCTTTGGGTACGTCTACACAATGGTGTTGTTTTGGAATAACTGATGTTGAGCTGGGTAGGAGTTCAGGGTTTTCCCTATATTCCCCACCTGGTGCTCCTGCTGGGAAGTGGCATTGGGGTGTGTGGGCTGCCCCTGATTCCTGGCAGGAACACTAGGCAGAGCAGGGAAAGCTCCCTCACCTTGATCCCACTGCCCTTCAGAAGCACTGGGTAAATGGAACATGTCAATGTGCAGGGGTCCCCAGTTGTCTGGAGCCCCAGAACATGGGCGCCTTTGGCCCAGTGGCTAATCTACCACTGCATAGATCAGTGTGCACAGTCAGTTCTCCTATGACAATTCCTATAACTACAACTCCTTCTGTAGATGTAGCTGTTATTATACCATCTATCTATTGCATTGTTATAAAAGATATGTATTGAAAATATTCCTGTTAAAATAACTATTTATTGCTACTTGGCTGCCCTGATTTTACCTATCATCTCTGAAATGCTAGGCTCAGAGCTAGCAACCTTTACAAGTATATTGAATTTGATGTTCGCAGCGAAGGTCTCAGGGCAGTACATAGCTCAAGACGTGGCTGCTTGTAATGCTTCATGCTGTAGTTTTGAGTGGTTACTGAAGATATGGAAAATCTGAGAATCCAAAGCATAGCTAATGTAATTGTAACAGCAGGTCACTATATTTCAGACTGTTTGCTGTTCAGTAGCATGACACACCTCTTAGCACTAGAACCCCACTCCTCATGAGCCCTTTTTGTGACTTTACAGCATCTAAGTTAAGACATTGCATATGTTTGCTACTCTTCTCCTAGGGTAAAGGTATGTGTGTCTGTTGGGATAGAGAGTCAACACCTATCAATAATTACATTTGAATTACAGTTGTGGTTAGACAGTCTACTCTGTAGCTAACTAAACGAAATGCTCAAATAGAAAAACCTCATTCAAATGTCAACATAGCTATGGGGAGTTCCACTATAATGGAGTTGTAGGAAATCCTGTATTACAAAATGTAGAGGTTTGTTATGGTGAAAAGGGGTGTCTCAGGTATAACAAAGTTTAAGCAATTAATGAAACCCTGGTTTACTGTTAGCAGCATTAATAGTTAATTCTGACAGGCTTATTATTGCTGTAACAAGGACGATTTAAAGAGGGAGTGTGGGTTCTGGGACAGAGGTTGGGTGCAGAAGGAAGCTCAGGGTAGGGATTGGGCTGCAGGAAAGGGTGCTGGGTCAGAGGGAGTTTGGGTGAAGGAGGGGCTTATGACCTAGGGCAGGAGATTGGGGTGCAGGGTCCAGGAGGGGGTAAGAGTGAAGGAGAGGGTGCAGGGTCTGGGAGGGCGTTGTGACTTGGGGGAGAGGAGTGCAGAGGGTTTGTGTGGTGACCTGCAGCAAGGGATGGGGTACAGAAGGAGGTGCAGGGTCTGGGAGGGAGTTGTGATTTGAGGGAGGAGGGTACAGAGGGTGCAGGAGGGGATGGTCCTGAGCCTGCTGCAGCCCCAGGGCTCAGAGCGGCTGGCTGCTCCAGGGGCCTCTGGTCTTTGCACTGTAAGTGGGGAGGGACGCGTCACACACTGCCCCTTCTTCCATGCAGACAGGCAGATGGAGTAGCCAGCTGCTCTGAGCCCTGGAGCTGCTCTCTGCCTGAGGGTCTGGCAGGGATGCCACATGCTGGATTGAAAGCCTTTGTGGGATGGATCTGGCCCATAGGCCATATCTTGCCCAGCTCTGGACTAGGCCATTCCTTTGTTATTGTGACCACCTGTTTGATTTAACTTCTGATATATCGCCAGGGGAACTCACAGCCTCATTGGGCTCCTGGGCAAGGTGGGTGTGAGGGGTGGCTCCATGCTCCCAAAAGGGGCTGGGCTTCAGGCAGAAAGGGCAGAAGCATGGCACTTCAGTGGCAATTTAAAGGGCCCAGGGCTCCGGGTGCTACTGCTGCTTTGAATTGGTGGAAATCTGGGTCAGTTGCCCCATCAGCCCCACCTGTTGGCGGATCACTATGCCACCTTTGTTCCTTTTCTTTCTGGTTTCATTCTCCATCTCTCTACTGGTCACAACCTGATCTCAGTTCTTGTTACATTGCTACCCTTTTGTTACTTTTTGTTTGAACTAATCCAGCTCTTCAGTTGTACCTTTTTGTACCAGTTGCTACCAGCATGAATTGTTATACATGATTGTAAGGTTTTATGAACTTCATCTACTTTTTACCAGCTGAGCACACAACTGGAGTAGGCTAACCGGATCCAAATTATTTACAGCAGGTCTGCCTTTACATTCTTTAAACATTGAGCCAATTCATAAAAGCTCCTTGGAGTTGATAGCAGTTCTGTTGTGTACCGCAGATATCTTTACTTCCAAGAAGGCTTGTGTGGTGTAGTTTTTATATTTTTTGGAAGACTCAACAGCTGGAGATGTTATTTCAATACACATGCATAGACAGACAGCAGCATCAGTTGGATAGAGCTAGAGCGTGAAAATGTTCCAGGACCAAGTGAGCAGCTGCGCACCCCGGCTTCCTGCCCCACTGAGCTACCTCAGCTCCCAGCCCCACTGGGCAGCCACATGCCGGGTCTTCCAGTCCTGCTCCCACTGCCCTGCTGGCCCCACAGGGATACTTGCTTCTGCCCCTCCACTAGGACTTTCTGGTACTGCAACATCCGTGTTGGACCATGGATGTTGCCAGACCAGAGAATCCCGGTTAAGAGAGTTTCAACTTGTATATTACAAATCATTCTAGTCAAGGTTCTCTTCAAGCATGTGTATCTTGTAACTAG
Organism: Apalone spinifera; assembly: GCA_030068395.1. Lineage (NCBI taxonomy): Eukaryota > Metazoa > Chordata > Testudines > Trionychidae > Apalone > Apalone spinifera. The sequence goes on along the minus strand of CM057847.1, from coordinate 135,168,232 downwards.
TTCTTTTCTCTTCTTGAGATGATGGTCCCAGGAAAGATTCATAGGGTATTCACAAAGACTTTTTAGACACAGGCTTTCCATAATGTTTTCCAAAGTGTGCATCCTGGATTTATGTAGTGAATAATAAAAATGATGAATCCATTATGATTGTGTTTAAAGATTGGGAGATCTGAAAAGAAATATGTTTGAATCAGAAATCCAAGTCCGGTTTGCCAATTGAAGAAAGGCTAGGATTGAAATATCCTGAAATAAAAAAGCATAATTTTCAGGCACCTTCATTTTGTACATTGTGACTATATGAAGTAATACATTCAGATTTGTTTTACTTTTCTTTTACAAAAAATGGATGTTCCACAAAGCCAAATAGCCTTTTTTGATTTTCTTATTCGGTAGATTTATGTGGAATGGGTACTTGTTTTCTTTAGGGTTAAGTAAAATAAGGCTAGATAGATCTAATATTGTGTCTGGGTAGATTCACCTTACATCACTACATATATGAAAGATCTCCCATTTCATAGTGTTTTGATGTGCATGAAATGGGATGTGAATAAGTTGTCATGCCAGATGACCCCCCACTAATGTTGACTTTAAAAAAAGGAAAGTATGTCATCACTCATTTGTCTTGCTGCAATTTCAGCAATGATACTTTTTTAAAATTTTTTTGTAAACAATTGCTTTGCTTGTTCAGCCATGTTATGTTAACACATTAATATTCTGTATGTGTTTATACATCACTTATAGGTTATAGAATGTAAAACTTTATAGTTTTCACTTTAGCAATAATTCCCTATTGGAAAGAGAAGGAAATGATGTTGAAAATATAAGTTGTTAGTAGGTGAAGATTGTTTTTTTGTTAGATTTTTCACACTGTTTTACTTGTTTCCATGGTAGGAAGAAGACAGCATTGATATCAGAACAGAATGGAAAAGGAGGTCTAAAGAGTGAGCGTAAACGTGTGCCAAAGTCTTCACTTCAACAAGGACAAACAGATGACAGGGAACGTAAAGAAAGGCATGAAAGTAGAAGGCTGGAGAAAGGCAAATCACAGGACTACCCAGATTTGCCAGAAAAACCTGAGGAAGGCAAGGTAGCTGATGAGGAAAAACAAAGGAAAGAAGACGAGTATCACACTCGGTATAGGAGTGACCCAAATCTAGCAAGATATCCTGTAAAGCCCCATCCTGAGGAACAACAGATGCGTATGCATGCAAAAGTTTCTAAAGCACGGCATGAAAGGAGACATAGTGATGTGGCTTTGGCACATACGGAAGTGGAGGAAGCAGATGTACCTGAAAACAAATTAGGAAAACGCTCACAGTTACAGGGAACTCAGGACAGAAAATCTCTTATGGAAACTCAGAGATCATACTCTATAGAAAGAACAGGTGATGTAAGAATTTCTGTTTCCAAACAATTAGCTAATCATAGTCCACCAACTCCCAGACGCAGTCCTGTTCCTACAGAACACCTAGAACCCAAGAACCATGATTCCTTTAAAAAACAGAGTCGCCTCGATCCTGGCTCTGCTATTCTCATGCGAAAAGCAAAGCGGGAGAAAATGGAGACCATGCTAAGGAATGATTCCCTTAGTTCTGACCAGTCAGAATCAGTGCGTCCATCCCCTCCAAAACCTCATAGATCAAAGAGAGGTGGAAAGAAAAGACAGATGTCAGTCAGTAGCTCAGAAGAAGAAGGGGCATCAACACCAGAATATACTAGCTGCGAAGATGTGGAAATAGAAAGTGAAAGCGTCAGTGAAAAAGGTAAGAGCTTTATATGTATTATACATGTATGTGCATGAAAAAAATGTACACATATTTTGCTATCGTCTTCAGCTTTCTCTTGTTTCCCCTTTACTTTTTTCCCCAGAGTATTTTCATGTGGGACTGGTTAAATATATCTGTTGAATTGGGTGTATAACTTTTTTCTTTTGTATTCTGAGTTGAGATAGTTAACATCAGCTATTGAATTTTCTCTCTCAGGCCTCTCCTCTTTCATGTAACTATTCTGAATGAGGGCTTTGGAGTTTATATGTTTCTCTTCCCCTTTATTTTACTATTTCATCTTCTTTTTCAAAATGTGAAATGAGTTTTAATGAATGGAATGAATTGCATGAAAAATTAGTTCCACAAACATTCAGAGCTCCTCATAATAAAATGTCAGATCATCACAAAACATCATGGTTAATCTCAAAATAAGAATAAAATATCAAGAATCTACCATAATACATGGTTGAAAATGAGAAAATATAATGTGAAAATATTTACATGTGAGGATATTATTGTGGGAAGGGAGTGAAGAAGAATTTACCAAATGTTGTCTCTTTGCTGAATGTGCTCCAGAACAAAACCAAAAAAAATGTTTTTCATATAATAATTTCAATTATCCATTTATGGTAGCACTGAGCACTAGTAAACAGTACATTTTGTACTTTTTAATGAAGTGATTCTGCTCATTTAAAATTAATACAAGAGTAGAAATACATAAAAGATGAACTACTGGTAGTAGGAATAATCGGAAAAGTCTCATTGTTAAACTTATCTTTAAATGACATTAAGAGGGACTCTCTAATGAGTTCTAGAGGTAATGTTTAGTGTTTTAGACAGTTTAGTTATTTGTTTCTATCATTTTGAAGTTGCCTGTGGGTGTTTTACAGTTACAATATCAGTGGGCTGTCTGCATTTTATATCTTGACTTTGTTTCTTGAGCATGTGCTTGATTCCAATTTTGTGTGTGTGTGTGTGTGTGTGTGTGTGTGTGTGTGCTGTTATCCCTCACATGCTCACTTTATGGAGATAAAACAGGACACCCCGCCATCTTTCACCTTCATAATTCTATTTGTATTTTTGCATGAAATATTTGCCATTTGCCTTTTTAATCAGTTTATAGATAATATTTTCCTCGATGTGCCAGTCTCAGCCAGGAATTAAAGAAAATCTACAGGCTAATTTTGTTATGCTATCTATGTTTAGAAGCCATATCTGGAAATATGTGATTTTAATTACTTTTTTCCACATTTTAAAAAGAAGGGTTATGTAAAATATATACATGGAAAAAAACTTTACTCTTGTAATCATGCAAATGTATGACTACTGGAAAAATAACACAAGCATTGTAATGTTGTAGCCATGTCAGTCATAAAAAACTAGAGAGACAAGATGTGTGAGGGATTATATTTTATTGGATCAATTTCTGTTGTTGAGAGAGAAACTTTTGAGCTACACTAACCTCTCTTCCTCAGATCTAGGAAATTGCTCTGGGTATCACAGCTTAAAAAAAGGTCAGACAGATAGGTTAGCAGTATAGTTAGCATATATTCTTAAATGGTAGCTTTACAACACATGCTAAACTTGTGCTAAACTATCTTGAACTTTTATTTGGCTATTGATGCTAGGAGTATCTTTCCCAGACCTGAGGAAGAACTCTTCATAGCTCAAAAGCTTGTCTCACAAACAAAAGTTGATTTAATGAATAATATTACCTCAAACACCTCATCTTTCAAGCATTGTAACATGTTTAGTAAGGCAAAAATGTGTATTTTTTCAGTAGGGGAAGTCTGGGAATAAAGTGGCATGATGGTTGAATTGCCTCAAAACCAGAGAACCTTTGTGTTAATTGACATGTAATTTATGGCTTTTCAAAATAGTGAGAGCTGCCATAAATAAAATACAAAATAGTTTCCCTTTTAGGAACCTAGAGTTAATCAAGTGATTCAAATCACATGCAAGTATTGACTCAAATCATTTTAACAAATTGTTAGAGATGACAATAGAAAATACAATCTGTCACTTTAATTAATTTGTTAAATACATTTACTAAATTGTATTTTAGTGGGTGGGGGGATAAGAGTAAAGAGAGGAAGGGAGTAGGGAAAAGAAAAAAGTGAAAGAGGCATGAATAGTCAGAACTTATCACCTGGCTTTTCATGATCAGAAAGAAAAGTTTTTTTAGGCATCATTGCAGATTGAGTCTTAAGGAGGGATTGAAAGAAGATGAGAAAGTAGCTGTTTGGATTTTATATGGGAATTTTTTTTTTCTGTGTATTAAGGGCAAGGTTGGAGAAGCATAGAGGTTTTTAAGGTAGAAGTTGACAAGTAGGTGGAAAGGGCTGGGAATTCTACCAGAGTGAAGACAGTTGTCAACTTACAACAGTTTACTAGGTCAGCCAGGAAGAGCGAGGGCTTAAAGAGCTTGTATTTCGTGCAGAGGTGAAGGGTGAGCCAGTGGAAGGACTCAGAGAGGAGATGATGTGATCAGAAAGATGAATCCAAAAGTTGATTTTAACAACAGCATTGTGAACATATTTGAGGGAGAGCTAGGTAGTAATAGTAAAGTTTTGTAAAGAGAAGATTGCCATACTTAAGGCACGAAATGATAATGGCTTGAAGAAGAGGTTTTGTTAGGTTAATGGAGCTGAAAATCCAGCTTATAGAGATGTGTAAGAAAAAGGAGCAAGATTTAGCAATGGTCTGAATAGATAAGTCCTGTGATATCACTGAGTCAGAGATGGACTCAGAATTCATGGTCTATGAAACTAAAAGGAGGGTAGTGTTGTCTACAGGGATAAAGAAAGGAAGGATGGAGAAGGGCTTGGGGGAAAGATCAGGAGCTCACTTTTGACTGTGTTGTGTTTAAGATGTCAGAAAGAGATGTAAAGGGGAAAGCTTGTCAGTAAAGGAAGAGAGAGATTTGTGAATCATCAGGGTACAGATGATGATTAAAGCTAGGCTCATGGAGAAGAGCCCCTAGAAGCAGCGAGCCAAGGGAGAAAATGAAGAGACCAAGGACAATTTCAGCAATAACTGAAGGATACTTTTGCTTGTTCATTGAACTTTATGAAATGTGTGTTACACCTGTGCATCCAGCAAAAACATATTGTATATATGTGCCTGTTCACCATATTTAATTTGATGATTATCCATGTTCAAGGATTCAAATTCTAAAAAATATAAATATATATAAATATAAACTGCTCGTAAGTTTCAGCAGCACAGTGGCGGACTTGGGGAAGAGGCGGAGCAGAGCAGCTGGGGTGCTGCCGGGTTGGTTCCGCAGCGCCGCCCCTCACCCCCTTGCTCGGCAATAACTACTGCAGTCTGGGGGGTGGGGAGCCCACTCCCCTCCCGGAAACTGTCGGCGGCGGCGCAGGGCTGAGCGCAGCCGGAATGGGGCAAGTTCAGGAACTTAGCTCTCGTGGCTGCGTGGGGCTTCCCCCGCCTTCCTGCAAAATGGCAGAGGGTTCGCCCCTCGCTGTGCCGTTCCCTGCCCGCTCCCTACCCCCCGGCCAGATGCAGTGCGGGTCCTGGCAGACCCACCACAGGGGTATAATTTCCTTCCCTTCTTCTCCTCTTCCCTTTCCCAGCCACAAGCATCCATGGGGCTCAGAGCAGCTCCAATTGTCCGGTTGGCCGGAGCACTTCCGGGTTCCAGTTGGTGCCGGACTGTCGGGAGTGCTGGACCACTGGATGCCGGTCAATTGGAGTTTTACTGTAATAGGCTTACAAGAAAGATTTTTATGCTTTAAATTGCAGTGGAGATAATGATTAGAAATTTGAAATATCAGTAGCAAAATTATAAAAATGTTATAGTAAAACTTTTTGACTGTGTTTACATGAGTGTAAATTTGGAATAACAAATGAGTTGTGCTCACAAAAGCTCATGATACCATCTATATTTTTTGCTAGTCTCTAAGGTGCTGCAGGACTATTTGCTGTTTAAGTTTTTTTCAGTTACAGATTAATGCAACTACCCCTCTGAACCCCAGAATTAATTTGTATTAATTTGTAACTGTATTCTGAGATCAGAATCTGGAGCTGTCTGTTTAACAAACAGCACTGTTCCAGGACAGGATTTTACTAACCTTTCCTCCAGCATTTGCTCAAAAGCTGAGAGAGAAATTGTGGTTTTGGTCTCCTAAGGACATTAGTTGTAAAGCTTGGATTTATAAATCAAAAACACTCTGGTATCCATCACCTTATCTAAATATCAGTTCACTAAGAAATCTGGAGCCAAAAGAATTTAAGCCAAGCTATAAAAGTATAACAAATCATGCAAATAAAACCTAGATCTTGAATGGCCTTACAAATAAAAACCAAGATATGAAAGTTAATGAAAACAAGAAATGAATGCCAGCATAAATCAGTCATTACCTGAGTGTGAGTATGTATAAGCATTTTGAGTGGGAAATCACGTTAGGCTTTTGTACTCTCCTTTAAATGTTTGTGAAAAAAAATTAAATAAGAATGACAATAAGACAAGTACTATATTTTCAAAATACCTGGGAGAATATGAAATAGAGGAAGAAAGTAATGCCATTTTAATATTTTGACAAATTTTCCTCCGTCACCTCTGTTAAAAAAACAAGTGGCTAGTGTTTGCTTACAGAGGAGCTGTGAGGAACAGAGGAACCATTTTACCATTTAAAAGGAAAAGATTTCTACATAATCATCAGAAGGAGACAGTATCACTTTACAAACACATTAAGCTGTCCTTTGCTAGAAATATTTATAGCTTATTCTTGTAAACTACTCCATAAGTATATTGATTCTGAACAATACTCAAAGGCTATGTTTACACTGGCATGATTTTCCGGAAATGCTTAAAACGGAACAGTTTTCTGTTATAAGTATTTCCGGAAAAAGCGCGTCCACGTTGGCAGGATGCTTTTCCGGAAAAGCACTTTTTCCGGAAAAGCGTCCGTGCCAATGTAGACGCGCTTTTCCACAAAAAAGCCCCAATTGTCATTTTCCCGATCGGGGCTTTTTTGCGGAAAACACTACTGTGCTGTCTACACTGGCCCATCTCTGGAACAGTTTTCCGGAAAAAGGACTTTTTCCTGAACGGGAACAGCATAGTATTTCCGGAAAAGCGGCTGATTTCTTACCGTAGATTGTCAGTGCTTTTCCGGATATTCAAGGGGCCAGTGTAGACAGCTGGCAAGTTATTCCGGAAAAGCGGCTGATTTTCCGGAATAAGTGGCCAGTGTAGACACAGCCAAATTGTGTAATTTGAAGTTGGGATGGAGATGACCACTTTACAAAGAGAGTGGAGATGTCTTCCTTCGCATGCGTCTACACAGCAGGGCAAAAGTCGAATTAAGATATGCAACTTCAGCTATGTCAATTGCGTAGCTGAAGTTGAAATAGCTTAATTTGGTTTTTGGTGCTGTCTATACATCAGGAAGTCAAAGGAAAAACACTTTTTCCTTTGAAAAAGTCGCTTCCTTCGACTTCCCTTACTTCTCATAAAATGAGGTTTTCAGGAGTCAGAGTAAGAACTCTTCCATCTCGACATTATTTCAAAATACTGGCTTGCTGTGTAGACCCACACTTTGTTATTTTGAAATAACGTCAGTGTAAACTACTGTGTAGGTGTACACTTTGGGACATATTTTGAAAATACTTGGCATTTAGGGGGATTCTGGTTCATTCCAAATCACCCCAAACTTTCTTTAGAAGTGTTTTTATTAATTTAGGAATAAGTCATTTCCAGAAAGAATCATTTAAGTTGTGATAACTTTCAAAGAAGTTATCCCAGCTTACCCTTATTTTTTTGACAGAATTTTTAAAAGAAAATCACTGGAGATAGTCTAGAATAATAATAGAAAGAAATGAATATTTGTAATTTTTTTTTAGTAAAAAAACACAATTTTTTTTGTTACAGAATGATCAATTTATACAATTTTTGCATTCAAAGAGGGCCTTAAAGTGGACATAAATGACATTTACACTGTTTTCAAAGATCTTTTATATATGGTCAGGGTAGTGTCAAGAAGCTTTTAGTGTAAAATGACTTCTGATTTTAAAACTGTGAATATGGTTGCTGCGTGGGGCCATAAGAAAAAGAATTTGCAATCCAGTTTAGAGTGAGAGAGAGAGAGAGAGAAGAGAAAGAGAGAGAAAGAGAGAGAGAGATTTCTAAAATCGTGAATTCAACAACAATATTTTTAGAACTAATAGGTTTATGTTCAGATCCATCTGCAGTTTATTTCTTTTATCCTATCATATATAAGTTCCAGATTTGTCTTAGAATCTGGAGAAATGCAGGAAACATTTTTATCAAAAACAGAACTAAATTGGAGCTATACAATTATGGATAGGAAAAGAAATGAATTATGCATATAGTCAGTAATTGTTCATGCATATATTGGTTTTGCATGTGTTAAATGCTTATTTTGTTTACTCATTATTTATTTTAGCTGTATATGCATTTTGCTGACATATCTTAGGATCTGTATTTGAAAATATTCCCAATACTTGTGTCATCTGCAAAATAGTAAAAAAAGAAGCATGTGCTTGCATAGGGTTTAAATTAAGCACTGCTTAGATGCATTCCCATTTTTAACATTGCCAGTGCATTCTTAGTTGCTATTGAGGCAGAATCTTATAGTTTATGTGTATGTGTTCATTAAAATAGTGCCTTCCAAATGTACTAGAAGGAACTGAGAGAAATGAATTTGTATCATTCTAATAAGATCAGTCTTTTATTCTGACATTTTATTCTGACGTTTGCTAGTAGATGCGATGGGCAGAACATTGGTGTAATCTTTTGAGGTGCTCAGGCGGGTGATATGTAACAAACCGAAAGAAAGTGTAAGTGGTTGAGAAGGCTGTTCATTTATTTCAGGCAAATGTACTTATAGTTAATTGGACTGATAGCAGAAAAATTCTAATAAATTTAATTTGCCCCCTTAAGCCTTGTGAATCTAATATGAGAAGAGTGTATGTGTAAGTGTACATAGATTCTCATAACAGGTCTCACATAAATTAAACTGTTTCTCCAAGTTATTATTATTATTATTATTATTATTATTATTATTATTATTATTATTATTATTATTATTTCTCCAAATATTATTATTCCTCCAAGTATGATATGATATAATAGGTAAATAACCAGTGGACCAAAAGAGAACTATGACATCGTGTAAATTGTCCAAATGGGGGGAAAAACCCCCTCAGTGTAAGAAAGGTGAAGATATAGGGACATTCTTGACTTGTCTAAATTGCGATAAAAGATTTTTTAATGTGTTAGCTAACATTTAGTAGCAGGGTGATCTTCCTCTTTAAGATCCATAGACCTGGGTTCAATCAGCCCAATATGATTATGAGACTCAGCTGAGAAGAGGTCGGATGGTTCCTATAAAACCTTGAGACACTTCAGAAGTGGGGGAGATACAGGAAGTAAGGTGGCATTTATGGTTGGCTTTGGAGCAAGACTGCCCCCTCATTCACTGATGGGAAGTGGAGCAACATGGCCGGGGAAACAGAAATAACTGGGGCCACATTGCTCCTCTTCTGCTGGTGCTTCTGGTGAATGCAGAATGAGGGGACAGACCTTCTGCCATGTCTTTCCTCAACAGTCAGCCCTGGTGCTGACTGGCACCTGAAGGGAGTCCATTGGCTTATTGTCTGAACAGGTTCATTCTCTAGATGGCAGTTTTGCCATTACCATTTACAATTTCAGATTCACTTGTTCAGTCAGACATTCTGCTAGCAAGCCAATCTACAACCTATCAAAATCTATATGCAGTAATTCAACAATCCTCCTAAGTAATTTTATCTTGAGGGCCTATGAGCCTGAGCTTTCACACACTCTTTCTTACCCTTGTTTTCCAAAACCACTTGGTGTAAACCTGAGACCTCAGTCTCCCACTCCAACATCCATGCAGGTTCTAGAGTGTATAGTGTCCCTTGGTTCCCCAAGAGGCCAGCTGCCTCGGTGATAGATTGTGATTCCTCACTTCCCTAGGAGTATTACAAGCAGCCATTCCCGGGACCAAAGGGAGAAATGTGTCAGGGCTATCTCCCTGTGCAATTGTTCTCATCATTCACTGCTTTAAAAAGCAGAAGACTCAGTCAAAGGGGAGTCTTCACACCTCCCCTACAATCCAATTCCTTTCTCTGCTCCACCTCCCTTGAGCTTGGGACCTGGGGATTCCAGTGGCCTCACCACTGCTTCTCCGGGGGAGAAGCATTAATATTGATTCATTTCCCCATTTGGGTGGCCTTTCCCCTCCCCCCACCACTGAGTTAAAATAAGCAGAATTTCTTCTGTGAACCAATGTAGAGTCCGTTACACTTTAAAGATATTCTCCCTCTTTCTTGCCTAAGGTTGCCTTGGCTTTTACTTGGTCATGTCCCACCCCGAAATGCTTGCCACAGATTTGATAATGCACCACAGCTGCCTAAATGTCCCTACTTCTGACTAAGGATGTTAAAATGAGGTTAATTGACTAGTCGACTACTCGATGGAATGTACATTGACTAGTCCATAGGCACTTCTGCATTCCTCCTTTGAAATGTACAAGAGCCCCATAACATTTCCTCTTGTACATTTCAAAGGAGGAATGCAGAACTCCGTGTTCAGCCCGGGACCAGCGGGAAGTCCCGCTGACTCCGGGCTGCACACGGTGTGCCTGCTCTGAAATGCACAAGAGTCCCCAGCAGGGGCTTTTATGCATTTCAAAGCCATGGAGCCCGGGGTCAGCAGGGGACTCTTCCCCCATAGCCTCTATCAACTATTCTACTTGCATTTTTGCTCAGATTCTGGTTTGTTTGCCTGAGACCAGCCAGCGGGGACTCATTTGCCCCTTCCATTTTCAGGTTATAACATCGTTTTCCCAAAGCAAATATGGAGTATCTATATACTTATACTTAGTGTTCCCTCTAAACTGGGCAGGAGCATAGCTTCATAGGTAATCAGTCCCGCCCAGTCAGAGACTCAGGGATCCTTGCAAGGAGCTGACTGACTAGGCAGGGCTGATTAATCACCTGTGAAGTTATGCTGCTGTGCAGAGTAGAGGGAATACTGCTTACACTCATCATCTCTCAGACTTCCTGGGTCTCTACAGAAACCTGCACTTTCCATAGAACAAAAGCTTTTACACCAGGGATCTTAAGCCATATTTCACACCCTGGTAATATCTAATGGGATTCATGAAATAGGTCTTAGTTATACTTTTTATTTGTCCCAGTTTCTGTCCATTCAGCAAATGTCTCCCCGTTAACCATCACCTTTCATTTCCACTGGCGATCCGATGTGTGACATGCATTTAGTCCTGCAGGGTGTGAATGGTTCTGAACTTTATATGACATGGGCAGATTAGCCGTGTGACTCGTTCAGAAGTGCAGTCACTCAGTTAAGTCCGTGAGGTTGGGACCGTTTCAACAGTGCACTGTGAGTCAGTGGTTGCCATGGGCATTCTAGGGCAAACTGACCCTGCTGCCCACATATATCACTGTTTCTCCCCACTCATCCCAGGGCTTCTCAGAAGTAGTTCCTACCATGGAGTGGGTTTCAGCTTAGGCTTGATCGCTTAGGCCTGATTTCTGATCCCATTCCCTTCCTATTGGATTTTCTGTCAACCCAAGGCAACTGTCTGCATCGTCATCAGACCATTTCCCAAGTGTTGATACGTCTCTGGAATTTCTGTTTGTTAACCGTGATTTCAGGTTTGGGTGACAGAATTTATAGAGTTGTTCTGTATCCATTAAATTGTAGGCTTCATTGACCTTGGTAGCCATCCAAACAGTTTCCATTTCCTTACTTAAGACCTAATGTGACTTGAAACTTCAGCATAGAGAACAACAAGTTTTTTTTTCTGAACTCAATTTAAGGATATTAAGAGGTAATTCACTAATAGTATAATAGATAAAATTTTTATTGACTACGTAATTAGTCGATAAGGGAAGGCTTGCTCAATCCCGCCTCATGTGGGGTCCAGGAGCTACCCCCCACTGCAGCTGTGCAGTTTAAATGTAGTAGGAGCCAGATGCTCAGGCCACCACAGACAGGGGCTGCTTAGCGGCAGCAGCCCCTGTTCGCAGTGGGGTACTAGCTCCTCACTGGGCCACCCCGTGGACAGACGCTGCTGCTAGAGCAGCCTCCACCCACAGCACACTTAGACTCACCACAGCCTCCACCCACAGCACACTTAGACTCACCTGCTTCACGACAAGCTCCCCTACCCCTCCTATCCCCTTGCTGCCTCTGATACAGAGACAGCAAGGGGAGCGAAGTGCATAATTGAGGCTTAGGCTTATTGGTCAGTCGACTACTTGAATACTCACTTATATCATAGAATCATAGAGCTGGAACAGACCTCAGGAGGTCATCAAGTTCAGCCCCCGCTCAAGGCAGGACCGATCCCAACTAAATCAACCCAGCCAGGGCTTTGTCAAGCGAAGACTTATAATGTCTAGGGATGGAGATTCCACCACCTCCCTAGGCAACCCATTCCAGTGCTTCACCATCCTCCTAGTGAAATATTTTTTCCTAATATCCAACCTAGACCTCTCCCACTGTAACTTGAGACCATTGCTCCTTGTTCTGCCATCCATCACTACTGTGAACAGCCTTTCTCCATCCTCTTTGGAACCTCCCTTCAGGAAATAGAAGGCTGCTATCAAATCCCCCGTCACTCTTCTCTTCTGCAGACTAAACAAACCCAAATCCTTCAGTCTCTCCTCATAGATCATGCGCTCCAGCCCCCTAATCATTTCGGTTGCCCTCCACTGGACCCTCTCCAATGTGTCCACATCCTTTCTATAGTGGGGGGCCCAGAACCTGACACAATATTCTAGATGTGGCCTTACCAGAGCCAAATAAAGGGGAATAATCACTTCTCTGGATCTGCTGGCAATGCTCCTCCTAATGCACCCCAGTATGCCATTAGCCTTCTTGGCTACAAGGGCACACTGTTGACTTATATCCAGCTTCTCATCCACTGTAATCCCCAGATCCTTTTCTGCGGAACTGCTACTTAGCCATTCAGTCCCCACCCTGTATTAATACTTGGGATTCTTCTGTCCCAAGTGCAGGACTCTACACTTATCCTTGTTGAACCTCATCAGATTTCTTTTGGCCCAATCCTCTAATCTGTCCAGGTCAGTCTGGACCCTATCCCTGCCCTCCAGCGTATCTACCTCTCCCTCTAGCTTAGTGTCATCTGCGAACTTGCTGAAGGTGCAACCCATCCCCTCATCCAGGTCATTAATAAAGATGTTGAACAAAAACGGTCCTAGAACAGATCCGTGGGGCACTTTGCTAGAAACCAACAACCAACCTGACATCGAGCCGTTGATCACTAACCATTGGGCCCGATGGTCTAGCCAGTTTTCAATCCATCTTACAGTCCATTTATCCAATCCATATTCCCTTAACTTGCTGACAAGAATATTGTGGGAGACCATATCAAAACCTTTGCTAAAGTCAAGGTACATCACAACCACTGACTTTCCCATATCTACAAAGCCAGTTACCTCATCATAGAAGCTAATCAGATTGGTCAGGCACGACTTTCCCTTCGTGAATCCATGTTGACTATTCCTGATTACTTTCCCCTCTTCCAAGTGCCTCAAAATGGATTCCTTGAGGATCCCCTCCATGATTTTTCTGGGGACTGAGGTAAGGTTGACTGGTCTGTAGTTCCCTGAATTGTCCTTCTTCCCTTTTTAAAGATAGGCACTACATTTGCCTTTTTCCAATCATCCGGAATCTCTCCCGATCTCCACGAGTTTTCAAAGATAATGGCCAAAGGTTCCGCAGTGACACTTGCCAACTCCCTTAGTATCCCTGGATACATTAAATCCAGGCTTATGGATTTGTGTACGTTTAGCTTTTTTAAATAGTCCCTAACTTGTTCTTTCCCCACCAAGAGCTGTCCACCTTCTCCCCATACTGCGTTGCCTAGTGCATTTGTCTGGGAGATGACCTTGTCCGTGAAGACAGAGGCAAAGAAAGCATTGAGTACTTGAGCTTTTCCCACATAATCTGTCAGTAGGTTACCTCCCTCATCCAGTAAGGGCCCCACTCCCTCTCTGATCACCTTCTCATTGCTAACATGCCTGTAGAAACCTTTCTTGTTATCCTTCACATCCCTTGCTAGCTGCAATTCCAATTACGCTTTCGCCTTCCTGATAACTCCCCTGCATTCTTGAGCAATATATTTATACTCGTCCCAATATATCCCTACTGAATTCCTCGAAAAAGTTCTCCTATGTGCTCCATGGGTCAGTTTAAATGTTTGCCACAAAGCTTGTTTAACTCCATCTCAATCTTTATAGTTCTCGCTACCCACAAAGGTAAAAATATCTGAGGCTTTTGTCCCAGCCACTGGAGGAGGGAGGTACCATGCCATGTCCCTCTTCTCCACCTTATTAAAATCATACCTCATTTCCAAAGCATGAGGGAACATGTCCATGTCATCACCCTCCATAAAACACGGAAGTAATTTGGAGTTTACTTTACCCACTGGGACAGGTACTCGGGACTGGCTCTACGTACTAGACGATGGTTCTGCTTGTGCATTCTCCCATTAATACCCACAATACCCACTTACTTCTGCTTTTGACTCTCTTATACCTAACATATGAAGCTAAGACACCAATTACTGAATGCAGCTGTAATAAACCTCATGCACTCACCTATAAGTGTGGGCTAGAGATAACTGAGAAGTATTTTTGAGAAACTTAGGTCAGTACAGTGCTGCTGAAGTATTTTGTTGAGTAAATTTTACTGCAATAATTAAAAATATAACATAGCATGGTCATTCTGTATTGCTGCAACTTGTAACTTGAACTATCATGTGTGACTTTCCATTTCCAGTGCAAACTTTTGCAAAACAGACTGTTCTCATAAAAGAGAAAAATATGTAAATTTTCATCCATAAAAAGAGACTCAAGGGAACAGGTTGTCTTTCTCTCTTTTAGTTATGAGTCCTTTTTCCTCCATTCCAAAGTAAATTGGCAAGATCTTAAGGGGTTTTTTTTGTATTATCAAGATCTCCCCTCTTTATCTTTCTATTCTTTTATTTATTTACATTTCTATGGTGTTTGTCACAATAATTTGTGAGCGCTTAATAAAATGATTGTATCACCAAATTCTCCTGTGATGTAGGGAACTTTTATGATGATCACTATACATTTGGGAAACTAAGGCATAAAGATACTAAGGACCATATTCTTTAAAAAGAAGATCAGCACCCAGCCTTTGTTTCCACCTGTGTAAGTGGCTAGGTTATCAAAAGATCTCACCATTTGTTTAAGGTCCTACACAGAAGAGCTAGATTTCCAAAATCACTCAGCAGTCAGCAACTTCTGTTAAGCTTAAATCAAAATGAAAAGGTACCAAAGGAGCACTGGGAACTCCTTGATGTAAAGCACTTTTGAATATCTGACCTAAATGGAAGCTGAGTTCTTGTGAAAATTTGGGCTTAAGTGTGGATGCTGAGCACCTTTGAAGATGTGTTCATTGTTGGTTTATCCATTGCCACACATGGAGTCTGCATAGCCAGGATTAACGTCCTGATAACTTAGTTCCATTGCAGTGCCATAACTACAAGGCAGTTCCTGTGCTCAGTACATGCTGTACATACGTTTTGTATAAACAATGTAAAAGAGTCATGAACTGCCACTACTGAATTATGATTATCCTTTTGATTTGCAAGTTGAGAGGAAGAGATGAACTGTGAAAGATAAAGTACAGAACTACTCAATATTTAATGATGCCGTACAACTGCACTATGTCTGTACAATGTATGTAAATTTACTCACTGAAGAAATCTGATTTAGAAAATCTGTACTTTCTCTGCCATGCCAGGTACCTTTCTATTTCTGTTACAGAGAAAATTTAAAATTGTGTAGAAGAGAAGAATAAATTAGTTATTGGCCTGCTTCAATATAAGTTTGTTTTCTCAGCATCCTGA
Source organism: Apalone spinifera (assembly GCA_030068395.1). Taxonomy (NCBI): domain Eukaryota; kingdom Metazoa; phylum Chordata; order Testudines; family Trionychidae; genus Apalone; species Apalone spinifera. The sequence continues at coordinate 135,152,526 of CM057847.1, read as the reverse complement.
TGGCCATTTGCCAGGCTGTTCCCTCATGATCTTTTTCTGCTGTGCAGAAGAGCGAATCAGCTACATGTGTGACACTGTCCCAACACTTGGGGTATGTCTAGACTACATGGCTCCATCGACGGAGCCATGTAAACTAGTTTACCTGGCATAGGCAAAGAAGCGGGGATTTAAATAATCCCCGCTTCATTAAAATAAACATGGCTGCCACGCTGTGCTGACAATCAGCTGATCCGGCACAGCGTGGCAGTCTAGACGCGGATCTGTCAGTTGAGGAAGCCTTTGCTGACCGATACCTTATGCCTCGTGAAATGAGGTTTACGGGATTGGTCAACAAAAGCTTCCCCGGACGACAGATCCGTGTCTAGACTATCGCGCTGTGCCGGATCAGCTGATCATCGGAACAGCGCTGTTGAAGTAAAGACTTCACTCATTTTACGCGGCTAAACAGATAGTTTTATTGGCCAATAAAACAAAGTGAGCCAAATGTGATCCCAATCAGAGCTGGGCTCAATGAGGCTGCTTAATACAATCAATCCTAGTATTTTATACCCTTAACCAAACAAGTCTGACGTCAGGGCAAGAAATCAAAGCGAACTTCAAAAAGGAATTATTATCAGCAGAGAAAGAAACAGGTTGTTTTAGGGAGTTCGAGCTACAGCTCAAAATAGTTCATTAACACATTCCAACAGCGCATCTGTCTGGGCTCTCCCCAACTCAGTGAAGGCCAGTTCACTCCCTCTAGTATACATGCGGACACAAGAAACTGAAATAGCTTTTGTTATACAGAATGGCTTCTAGCTAAATATGAAATGTTTCTACAGCGCGGCGGCCATGTTTATTTTATTGAAGCGGGGATTATTTAAATCCCCGCTTCTTTGCCCATGCCGGGTAAACTAGTTTACATGGCTCCGTCAACGGAGCCATGTAGTCTAGACATACCCTTGATGGTGGAGGCCATGTGGGAAAGAGTTGGTTATATAGGAAACAGGTGTATAATATGCATCTGTCTGCCTTATCAACCCGCAAAACTAATACAAGTTTATTCAAAAGTTAGAGAATCAGATGAGGGCTCTTGTATATTACTAGATTAATTTCTGAAGGAGTTGTGATTGCTTCTGTGACTTACAGGAAATTAGTGTATTGACAATAAGCATCCTAACTACTATACGCTAAGTCTAATAATAGAATTGGTCCATAATGAACTAAAGAATAAAATTAATTTATCATATAGAGTGCATCTACACTGCACTGTAGCTCAAATATGGATATGCAATTTGAGCTATGTAAATTGTGTGTCTTATTTCAATCTTATTTCAAAATAGCTTATTTTGTACTTTGGCACTATCTACACAGCAACAAATTTCTAAATAACCCACTATTCTGAAAATCCCTTACTCCTCATGGAATGAAGCTTACAAGGATGTCAGATAGAGAGTCCGTTATATTTCAAAATAACGGTCTTTCTGTGAAGATGCGGGTTAGCTATTTTGGCATACTCCAGTATCTCGAATTAGCATTGCAGTGTAGATGTAGCCATATTTGTTTAATACATTTTATTATTTCCTCTGTTATATCTCTAAATGGAAGACAGACTGGGTCATTTCCAAGCTATATAAGTAAGGCCAGTCAGTGTTTAGGTGGGAGAACACAAAAGAAAAAGTCAGAGTGTATCAGGAAGTAGGACTGATGACTAAGTAGATGGCTGGTCTTTACCCTTGTCATTACTTATCTAATGTCAAAGTATAATTTTAGTAGGGAACATAAAGAACCATAACTCAAATGAGATGTTAATCTAAGTTTTTGACCAAAGCCTCTGGTACCTGTGTTTTTTAATTCCTTTTTGATAACTTTAGTTAATGCACAGGTGCAATTTAATTTAATTTTCACTTTTTTTTGTCCTGAGCAGTTGTAAAATTTTGCTCCGTATATTGTGAAATATAGTAGTTTAATCCCAGTTTTTGTGTTGGGGCTGGTCAATATTGTTTTTGTGGGGCATGAAATGATTCTTATATATATTGCATAGTGATCAGTAGAGTGCTTGGGGATATATTTTTCTCACATACTGTTGTACACCTTTGTTGCAGATTGAGGTTGATTCATTTCAATGCCAAAGTGGCCATTGCTGAATAATGCAACATCTTAATTACTAGTGTATGTGCATGCATGTGTGTATGTGTAGATAGGGGAGAAGGGATATCCTACTATTAAATTAACTTCACTGGTTACGTGCTGATGACATTGTTTTGCTGTACCCAATGTGGCAAGATGCCCAAGGGTGCTCATCTCCTTACTTGACTATTTCTGCAAAAATCCCAACCAATCTGGAAGCCCTGCAGTTCTTCTTGGCACTGATTATAGCGCTGACTTCATCAAAGGACAAACCTGTATCCATGTTATCATTACACGTTGGCTGATCCACAACTCTTATTAGTGCCTTGTCTGTGAGCAAAAAATGTGTTGCCACCCCTGAAGGATTTAGCCTTTGTCATTGAACAGAGTTTGGCCCTCTGATTTTTTCAAAGGCACCGTAGTGGTTTGTGCAGGGTCATTTACATTAGGGGTGGCCAACCCATTACAGACGAAGAGCCAAAATAGTGGTGGATACAGAGCAAAGAGCTGAGGGGAAAAAAGTTGTAGAGCAAAAAAAAAGACAGAAACACATTGCCTCTTGACGAGGTGCGGGTGCGGGAGCCGTAATTTTTTCTTTGAAGTGCCACATGTGGCTCACGAGCTACGGGTTGGCCACTCCTGATTTACATCATTCAGAGTTGGTGTCAAGACAATTGGCATAGCCTTGTACTATATCTCCCTTGGTATTCCACCATTGAACTGGTGTGTCTTTAAGCTTAGACTGGATAACCTGACACACATTCCAGAATTTTACAACTGTGCTATAGGGATAAGGGAAACAAGAATTTGATGATGCATCTTATGACTAAGTAGACTGAGAGGGAACATTATAACCATTTTCAAGTACTTAAAAGATTGTTATAAAGGGGAGAGAAATAAATTCTTTTTCTTAACCTCTGACTTAAGAAACAGTGAGCTTAAATTGCAGCAAAGAAGTTTTAGGTTGGACATTAGGGAAAATTTAATAACTGTCAGTGTGGTGAAGCATGGAAATAAATTGCTGAGGGAGATTGTGGAATCTTCATCATTGGAGATTTTTAAGAGTGGGTAAGACAAACACCTGTTAGAGATCATTTAGATGGTGCCGGTCCTGCCATGAGTGCAGGGGTTGGACTCAATGACTTCTAGAGGTCACTTCCATTTCTCTGCTTCTATGTATTTAGCACGTAGCTGTTGAATTTCTGAATCAGTCTCACCAAATCACTCTTGATGACATTGTTTTGCTGTATCCAAGGTGGGAAGAGCAGTTTGATATACAGTGTTGCAACAAGTCACCCACTCACTGTTTACAATAACAGTAGTAGTAAAGCTGGCAGGGTTGACAAAACTGTGCTTATGTAGCTTCATCTTGTAACTACTTTACGTTGAGCATCTGATTGGTTTAGATAATAACTTGAACTGCACTGGTCAAATTAGTAATACAGTTTGGAGCAGATCCAGCAGTCAGGCCCTGCACATGACTGCAGTAATTTGTACAGCCTGTAGCTCCTGCCGTTGGATGTTGTAGTTGACAAGATGCCATTGTTTCGCTCTTTGGTTCTGGCAGGCAGAAAAAAGTCTTCATGATTTCTGATTGCTTCTTGATGAGCTCACTAAGTAGAAGAGATCCATTGGTAATCTCTTTTCCCAGTCCCATGCTGTAATTTGCTTGTTGCCAGATTGCCCCATTATTTCCAACTCTTGCATTAAAGTCCCCACATGATAATCTATTTATCTGACACCAAAGTACATAGGGTGAGTTTGTCTAAGTCACTCTAGCACTTTAGCACTTTTCTTTCTCATTGTAAACATTTGTCATGGTAGAAGCATAAGTGCTGATGACAAACATACTGTTTGTTTCCATGACACCCATAGAACCCTAAAATGAACGCTTATACCTCCTTCTGCTAATTCACTTGACTAGCTCTAAACATTAATATAACCTTTTTAGTTGTTGAATAGTTCTAAGATTAAAGATATTTTATGAGACAATTGTTACCCCAAAATATTCTCACTGGAGACCACCCAGGTTACACTAGTATGGGTTTATTGCTTGAGGAATTAGCACTCTACTATTTGCACTACAAAAATAGAGCTGCCACCAAAGGTTTAAACTAAAGAAGATACAGAGCTATCTCTCTCTCACACACACACACACAAACAAACAAGCACACACACACCTCCATTCATTCACTCATTCACACATATTCATTCTTGCCCTCAGGCACTCACACACTTACACAGGCATATGGGTTGCAAAGGAGCCAAGCCATGTAGATCCTGGAAGGTCTGTCTGCTCATCATGGCTGGGGAAGCTTGTCAGGAGGAGAGACACTGGCTGTAGAGAGGACTTTCTCAGGAGCAGGGGAAGAAAGAAAGTCTTACATGTGCTCCCTCTCTTTATATAGTGTCTGAATGGCTCCTGTGACTCATTCACCTCGTCATCAGGGAGCATGCCCAGACTTCCCTTTATCCAGCAAAAGCAGAAGTCTGTGATAACTCATCACCATGTGCTCCATTGTTCCCAGTCTTCTTCAAATACAAACACTCTCAGGGTATATCTTATTTCAAAATAGTTAATTTGAAATAACTTATTTCGAAATAATGCGTCTACACACAAAATGCATTTCGAAATAGTGTTTTGCTATTTCGAAATAGTGTGTCCACACTGAGTGGACTGTGAATTGCATTTAAGGCTGTCCGGAACTAGTTCTGGCAGGGCACCAGGTCAGGACTTACTGTGTGGGGCTGATGCCTGAGGCTAACTGA
>CM057847.1:135094010-135112701 GCA_030068395.1 Apalone spinifera | reverse complement strand
AAATGAAGCCCAGGATATTTAAATCCCGGGCTTCATTTGCAACTCCAGTTGCCCCCATTTGCCTACCTAGCACGAACTAACGAGCTAATGTAGACATACCCTCTGTCTTTCTTCTCCAGACTAAACAAAGCCAGTTTTTTTTCAGTCTTTCCTTATAGGTGATATTTTCTCTACTTCTATTATTTTTGTTGCTCTTTGGACTTTCTCCAATTTGTCCACATCTTTCCCAAAATGTGGTGCCCAGAACTGGACCAATACTCCAATTAAGGCCTAATCACCGTGAAGTAGAGCAGGAGAATTACTTTTCATGTCCTGATTACAACACTTCTGGTAATGCATCCTAGAATATTTGCTTTTTTTCCAATAGTGTTACACTGTTGATTCATATTTAGCTTGTGGTCCACTATGAACTCCAGATACCTTTCCCCAGTACTCTTTCCTAGGCAGTCATTTCCTGTTTTGTTTGTATGCAACTAGATGGAGTGCTTTGCATTTGTCCTTATTGAATTTCATCTTGTTTACTTCAGACCATTTCTCCAATTTGTGCTGGTGAGTTGCTTAAAGGACTGTGCGGCCCAGAGAGCTGCTAGGCATTCATGTGCACAGGACTGAAAAATTTATTTCTGTGCCCTGTACTTTTTTGCTACATAGGGTACGGGCACCAGTTTTTCTTCATTATTTTGCAGAAGAGTAGCAGCTAGTACTACACCATTACAGCTAGCCAGATAACAAATGACTGTGACTCATTGGGAAAGTGTAAAAGCTGCATCTGCTTTTTACTTTAAAATATTTAGGGCAAAATCCTGTTTAAGCCCCCATTCCTGTTGAGTCTTTTTTCCATAAAGGAAGTGTGATTTCAGCATGCTTGTATATATGTGGCCATAGAAAATTAAATCCTTTCAAGCAATACTTGTAAAGAGTGTGCATCTGTGGGAGCTGGCATTTCCGATAGTGGTTTTACTTTTTGCTTGTCTACTTGCCTGCCCTCTTTTTCAATTACTATGGTCAGGTGCATGTAGTTGGCCTTGGACATTGGAAATTGATTAACATTTTCCAATTTATTACTATTTTCTAAAAACACAATACACCGACACTATCTACACAACAAACAACACAAAATATATTTTTGTTATGACAGTAAATCCATGGCATTCTGAGTTGTTCCTCAGCTGGTCCCAGCTTCTTTCTGAAATTCTGAATGACAATAACTTTTTCTACTCCCGTGAGCAGTATTGGGAGAGGGGGGAGGGTAGGGTTGCCAGGTGTCCAGTTTTGAAACAGACCGTCCAGTATTTGAGCTTTCTGTTTGGGAAACAAATTGAGAAAATATAAATGTCCGGTATTTTCTAAATAAGATGTAATGTAGATTGTGATGTAATGTCAAGTGTGTCCGGTATTTTTGTTGAAACCATCTGGCAACCCTTGGGGAGGGATGTGGATTATTTCTTAAAATCTCCTTTTGTTTTACAAAAGTTTGTGCTGATCACTGGCAAAACAAAGGAATTACTCCCATACTTCCTTTTGGTTTTTTTTCAATCACTTCTACCTTTTAAGGGTTTGGGTGAATTATCTCATTGTTCAGTTTTTAAATACATGAGGTGGTGTACATCAGTTTCTCTTCTTATACAGCAAACCAGGTTTGTAATTATTATTTTTCTGCTGTGCTAAGCTTTAATTTTGTTTATGAATAACAGCTGAGAGGCATTGTTTCTGTAATGGTTTTGTGAGTGTGTGTTCACAGAATTTTCATATATTTTTATTAAGGGGACAGTGTGATTACTCAGAATCACCATAAGGCTGAGTGTTTTTAACATTAATTTTTTGTGCATCTTATTCCTGCTGTTGCTCCAGAGAGCACTTACCTTTTTCATTTTTTGCAATCTTCAACTGCTTACTTTTCCCCAGCCTTTGCAGAATTAATTTCTTACTCTTTTTCTTTTAATTGCTTGCTTATTTTCCAAAATGACAACTTTATCAGTTCAGATATCACCATTCCAAGTATTATTTGAGGGAACTGATTTTCTCATACCTGTACTTACTGCTTCCTTTGCTCATGCCTCTATGCCCCCTGTCCTGCCCCAGGCTCCTCAACTATTCTCCACATCTTCTGGTCCCCTTTCTTAAACATTGCCAAATTACACCTTAGTGACACTTTCTTGTGTATCACTTTTGTCCATGATCCTATATTCTTCAGTATTCAGTCTGTTTTTTATTACCCCAGTCTGCTAGATCCTTCAGAGCCTATGTGCCTGCACTCCTTCAGAATTCTTACACAAGAAATGCAGAAAATACCACCTTAAACTCCTATATCCTTCAGCGTTTACTCCATTTGCCAATCAAAGCAAAAAATACTAAGTTCTCCTGTTAGCACTTGGCTTTCTATGACCAAGGGTGTGCACACCAAATTCTATAGTAAAAGATCAATTTTGTTCCAGGCAGACTCTTACAAATAGCACAGTATATCACCATAGTCCCTTTACTGCAATTCTCCACCAAAGCTTTCAAAGTTCCAATGTTTTTGCTGAACGAACTAAAAGTTCTAAGGCAGAGGATGCCATGTAAACATGGGGGAACATACTCAAAACAGGTAGAGTACAATCCAAATAAAGCCTTGAACCAGATTAAACAACATACTTAAGTATCTAGCTAGAGCTACTATATAAATTAAAATATACCTTGAGATTTATTTTACAAATCTATAATAATATTTAAAGTTTCTGCCACATTTATATATTCAAGAATATAACATAGGAATTATTAGACCATCGAACAAAGTGTTAAGTATCAGTCAGTCATAAAATATGCTGTTAGTCTACTACCAAAAGCGAGACATTTGAAGTACAGAAACATTCAGAGCTTGCTAATAAATGGTGTAAATGAAGCTTTCTAGGTTACAGATGACTAGAAGATGAGTATTTGTACATTACAGCTCATTATTCTTTTTTTTTAATAAATGCCAGAAAAGTATTTTACCTGCATCACCAAGATATCTTTCCATATAATTACAGTAGCAATATTGACCTTTCTCTACATTAATGCCTGTTGCTCTAGCAGTGTTATGGTTAGCCAAATAAAGGTATTTATTATCTGTGCTTGAGGGATAATGCCAAGATTCAGGTGGGCAACAAGGTTTGGTAATAAATGGTAAAATGTGTTTATGTATCATTAGTGCAAATGCAATATATGACCATTGTGTACACTGTCCATATCACCAAAAGTGTAAGAAACAACACTATGGGAATATCTGTTAAAGATGCACTATGGTATTAGAGACCCCTTCCAGCAAATCTAAATATTTGCAATGGGACATTGTTTTCCTCTAGTATTATTAGAAAATAAATATTTATATTTCTTTTGCTATTTAATAACACAAGTTAAATTAAAATACTTGAGTTCAAGACCAGCAGGGAGTACTAGATTATTTAATATGACTTCATGACTATCATAGTCATCACCACTGACCACACACTAAATTCAAAATGGACTAACTTTTCAGTAGCTTTTCTTCATCTGTAGCTCCCAAAGCACATTATTATGGTGGATTATCATGTTACCCTCATTTTACACATGAAGAAACCAAAGTACAAACAGGAGAAATGACTTGCCTAAGGACACTCAACAAGCAGGTCACTTACCTAAGGTCACTCAACTAAAGTTACTCTCCTATTTCTGTCTGGTGCCTACAAAGACTGAATCTACTTAGCCTATCTTCTCTTCTTAATTTGGAATGGGGGAAAAGCATTAACTAAGTGGATATATTAACTGTATAAGATCAGTTTGGATGTGTTGAGTAAATGCTGCAAGTTTGGTGGTTAGACATGCTAAATTCCAAGTTAAAAAAATAAATACTGCTTTAAACGGAAGACATCCAATCCGTCTTGATTATAGAATATGTAGCAACACCTCAATGATGTATGTGTATGTAACTTAGCAAGACAAGAATACACTGCACTGAAGAATGGAAAATGCTGTTGGATTAATTTATTTTCATGAGTTTTGAGGTGTTCATCCTTCTTAAATGGGAAAGACAAACCACAGGAGTCCATAAATTGTGAGCTGAACTGAGGTAATGATAGCTCTGGAGCTTGTTTTAGCTTTTACTCTGTCATGTAGTCTAAGATTTTAAAAAATAAGACTCTAAAGTTAGGCTGCTGAATCATTTTTAGGTAACTTGGGCTACAATTTTCAAAGGAAATTAATAGGCTATGTCTAGACTGGCATGATTTTCCGCAAATGCTTTTAACGGAAAAGTTTTTCTGTTAAAAGCATTTGCGGAAAAGAGCATCTAGATTGGCACGGACGCTTTTGTGCAAAAGCACTTTTTGCGGAAAAGTGTCTGTGCCAATCTAGATGCGGTTTTGCGCAAGAAAGTCCCGATCGCCATTTTCGCCATCGGGGCTTTTTTGCGCAAAACAATCCTGAGCTGTCTACACTGGCCCTCTTGCGCAAATACATTTGCGCAAGAGGGCTTTTTCCCGATTGGGAGCAGCATAGTATTTGCGCAAGAACACTGACAATCTTACATTAGCTCGTCAGTGTTCTTGCGTAAATTCAAGCGGCCAGTGTAGACAGCTGGCAAGTTTTTCCACAAAAGCAGCTGCTTTTGCGGAAAAACTTACCAGTCTAGACACAGTCATAGAGTTAGATGGCCAACTCCTATTGAATTTCAGTGGGATTTGTTTGCCAACACCCTTAATCGTCCTATGAAAATTCCAGAGGCTGTAACCTGATTTTTTAAAGTGCTACATATGTTGCAAATCTCATCAGCTTCTGCACTTTACTTGAAGACTTTAGATAAGGGAATAGTGCTTTAACTTTAAACTTCAGTTTTGGTAATTGTTAACTGTAAATTATAATGCAATTTGTGGTTTTAATGTGGATATTAAATTATTTTAATTGATTAATTGAAAACATTTATTTCCATTTCCCTGCTCCAATTTATTAATATTTATAATGCGTCATTCTTTTCTTATCCCCAAAATGTGTTTTTGGAGATTGTTGGAAACAGTACTACCAGGCCAAATATTAATAACAGCCAGACTTGGACTACCATTATAAATGCAATATCAGAGAAGTTACTCTGGATTTAGATTCATGTAACTGAGATGGGAATTTGAACCACTTGTTTTTCTGTGTGTGTGTGTGTGTGTGTGTGTGTGTGTTCAGTTGCAATACGTTGCATGTTAGTACTTGTTGTCTTTAAACTAATACATGATTATCCTTTTCTTTGTTTATTTAACATTACCATGTTATTTTTCTCTTTGTCATAAGACATTTTCATCAGTTTCATTCAACAAGTTCCTTGAGATGTGTGTATAAAAATTACTAGTGAGATTTACAGTCTGTGATGTTGTGATTTGACCAGAAAAGAAGTCAGCTCAGTAGCCATAGCACTTCTCAACACCAAAGTTTTGGTTGCAAAAATATTGTGGAGCCTTCAACTGCAATATTAACATGGCATTGATTATAGTTTGTTTTTATTCATCATCTGCAAAAAGTCTTCTTTGGGATTAAAGTGTTTATGCACATTAGTTAACAGCGGCAAGCTGTCCTGAAATAATTCCCCTTCCTTACTGCATATTGACAAATAGGTAAAAACAAAAACTAAGGGATGTTTGAAAGAGGCGTACTAGAAACTGTGTAGTTAATGCTGTCTGTTTAGTACTGTAGAGCAGTAGTTCACCTGTTTACTATTTTGTGTATATTTCTCTTTTAGTGACATTCCAAGGATTCCTGAGAGTTCCCACCCTCCACTAGAGTCTAGTAAGCATACACTTTTTTTTTATCTGCACGCATATTGTAAAAATGTTGTATCTTTTTGTAAAACTAGAGTCAATATGAAATTCATAAAACTATATAAAATGGAATATAAATCATTCAAATCTGCACAGGATATTAAGGTTTTCTTATATAGTAACAATGAAAGGCCCATGTGGTGTTCACACTACATGGATATAGCATTTTTCATCCTCACAGACTGTCTAATCTTTCTAGATTAGCGCTGTAAGAAAGGTAACTATTATTATCCTCATTTTACCCATGAGAAAGATGAGGCAGAAGAGTTAAACAAGGAAATTGTCACAGGCTGCACAGGGAGTCATAATTTCCCATCTCTGATTGCTCTTCTCATGTTCAGATCCCTAGACTGGACCTTTCATTATCTTATCCAGAATTGGCTTTTGTGGGAGTGTCTTAGACCAGGACCAAATGTTGCCCCATGCCTTTTACGCACAGCACCATCTGTAGTAAATTGGGTTTTGTGAGAGCGATCAATCTAAGAAAGACTGGGAGGAAAATAGTCTCTGTTTGATAGCAACTCTATTGCTGGGTAACGACTTATTTTCTATTATGCCCCACTTTAGGGACAAGAAGACAAGAGATCTTCTTGTTCCTGATGCAGATCTCTATGCCAGTAGATAAAAGTAAAGTCAAACTCACTGACTACTTCTCTGCCCCATTATTTCCCCCTAAGTCCCCATCCAGACTACAGAGGAGAAAACCTTTCGGTAGCCTCTCTGATTGATCTTCTCCTAAATAGAGAAACGTCATCATTTTGCCCATTATCAATAGCCAATGAATATAATTACCCAGGTGCCCAAAATATGGTATGTGATTTCCATACAAACAAAGGTAAGATCCCTATTCTGGAATACATAAAACCTGAATATAGATAGATCACGAATGGTAGCAAACAAGGGATGGTGAAGGGTGGATAAGCTTAATAAACGTATACATTTGCTTAGGTTTGTTTTGTATAAAATCATAGAATGATAGGACTAGCAGGGACCTTGAGAGGTATTCTAGTCCAGTCTCCTGTACTTATGGCAGGAACAAGTACCATCTAGACCAACCCTGACCGGTGTTTGTCTAATCTGCTCTTAAAATTATCCAATGATGGAGACACCACAGTATCCCTATGTTATGCTTAAACAAAGCACGTGAGATCTTTTGTAGGGGAAAAGGCAGTATGCCGCATTTATTGAGAATACAACAGTAGCATATGCTTTTCAATCACTCACACACACAAACACCATACACACAGTCCTGCCAGATGATGTTATAATTACCAGTCCGGAGTCTGGATCAATCTAGTGGCCAGCCAGATCGATCACAGAGGGGGAGCCGGGCTTTGTTGGTCACGATCCAATGCGCTCCTGGAGTTGGTGGCAAGACGAACCCAAAGTTCCGTAGCAAAGCACCTTGCTTTTATAATCCTTTTCTCTGTTGAAGTTTATGGATTTCACTGTGCCAGTCTGTGTCCGGTGGGTTATCTTTTTGATGTTAATCATTCCCAAAACATCTCCATAAAACTCATCCTGTAATCAATTGTCTTTTGGGGGTGCTCGCTCCACTTAAGAGTTGTCAGTCTGCCAATCTGATCAATCCTGGACCATGGGTACGTATTAATAGTTCCTCTGACACTGACAAAGTCTGTCTTCACCCACGCCTCCCCACTCCTTTCATGGCCATCTGGCTCTGAGTATAACCTGTGCACCTCTATCTCGACACATACATAACACTTTCACACATAAACAATCTTTACAAGGTCCTTCAAAGAAAAGCATAAACAACAGTGTCTCATATTGGTCAAAGCAAAAGATATTGTAAATCAAACAATTAAGACTCTAGCCTTCAGCATTCCTCTAATCTCATTAACATAGACACAACACCAAAACTCTATCTCTTTACTTTCTAAACTCACTAAACTTTAAAACAAAGAAATGTATATTTAACTAAAGGGCTTGATTAAATGTGTTACCTTATATTACTACATTATTAAACCTAAAATGCAAATATAAAAAGATATAACACTCCTACTCCAACCCCTAGGCAATTTATTCCAAAGTTTAACCACCCTGACAAGAAGTTTTCCTTAATGCCCAATCTAAATTGCCCTGGTTGCAATTTAAGTCCATTGCTTCTTGTCCTATCCTCAGAAGTTAAAGAAGACAATTTTTCTCCCTACTTCTTATAACAACCTTTTATGTTCGTGAAAGTTGTTATCATGTCCCCCCTCAGTTGTCTCTTCTCCAAACTAAACAAACCCAGTTCTTTCAGTCTTCCCTCATTGGTCATGGTTTCTAGACCTTTAATCATTTTTGTTGCTCTTCTCTGAACTTTCTCTCATTTGTCTACATCTTCTCCTGAAATGTGGCACCCAGAACTCCGCAATACTTCAGTTGATGCCTAATCAGTGCTGACTAAAGAGGAAGAATTACTTCTCGTGTCTTGCTTACAACACTCCTAAAAATACCATTATATAACTTTCTTTGCATTACTGATTTCTAAATAATTTTTAAATTTAATTATTTTAATATCTTAACAATCCCAGTGGCCAAAGAGTCCAGAAGGAATATGGATGTATAGGAATGAAAGGGGAATATGGTGTGGGCAGAGAATTGGTATGGGGAAATGGACTGCAAGAGGAAGAAAGGAAAAAAGAAAGGAAGGCACATGCATGGAACAGCAAGATAAATAGAAACAAGGTAGTAGGACATGGCAATGGAAATTAATTCAGGGAGTCTGTTCAGAATAATTAATTGATGAAGGAGGCAGATGCAGAGTACCCCTGATGATGGCAGAAGAGACTGGGTTATGTCTCTTCAGTTGGTATAAATCAGAATAGGCCCATTGGTTTGAGTGGAGTTACCAGCTGAGAATCTGGACATTCTAAAGTAAGTTTGCTTGATGAGAAAAGCTGACAGTCTCCTGAGGTGGTGTGGCTTTAGGAGGCCGTGATGTTGTATTGCCCTAGTATTTTTGCTGAGGCTGGTGGTGTGGATAGTGAAGCCCGAGGGACCTGGTGATTTTAAGCTCAGCGAAAATACAGTGGAAATGCCAAACAGAGAGCTTGAGAATCCTGCATCCTTCTCTGCTGCAGCCAGGCTACGTCTACACTGCAGGCTTTTTGCACAAGAGCAGCTGTTCTTGCACAAAAACTTTCTGGGTGTCTACACTGCACACACATTCTTGTGCAAGTAAATTTACAATACAGTGTCGGAAAACAGGGTTTCTTCCGGAAGTGTTATTCTTCTCCCTACGAGGAATAAGCCCTCTTGTGCAAGAGCTCTTCCACAAGAAGGCAGTGTAGACAGCAACATGATTTTCTTGCGCAAGAAACCCCTATGGCTAAAATGGCCATCAGAGTTTTCTTGCACAAGAGAGTGTCCACATTGCCATGGACGCTCTTGCGCAAAAGCACATAGCAGTGTGGACACGCTCTTGTGGAAGGCTTTTTGCACAAGAACTCTTGTGCAAAACAGTTCTTGCTCAAGAAGCCTGTAGTGTAGATGTAGCCCCAGTGTATTAGTATTTGCAGGAGAGTAGAGCCTTTAATAAGCCACACCTGGAAGAAAGTTGCTTTGAGTAGAAGGGGGGAGCACCTGATAGTTTATCTCACATAAGAGATTCCACAGTGTAGCTAGAACTGAGACCTTTTCTACACATAAGCTTGCATTTGTTTAGTTAAACCTGTATGGATGCTCTTATTTCTGTTTAGCTTAAATCCATTCCTAACTAACTTGAGTAAAACTAAAGTTTGCCTGATTTAACCTGAAATAAGAGGGTTCACACAGTTTTTTGCACTAGTTTAAATAAATCAGTTTAAAATTATACCTTAAGATAAAGTAGAGGAATTCTGCATATTGACATGCCTGGAATACATTAAAGCAATTGACAGATCTAATTAATTTGGCTTCAAATCAGTTCTAGGTCTGAGATTTTGTTTCTCTCATTCATTTAGGTTCAAGTTCTTTTGAATCTCAGAAAATGGAAAGGCCTTGTATTTCTGTTATTTCTCCAACTAGTCCTGGAGCTCTAAAAGATGCACCACAAGTCCTACCAGGACAGCTTTCTGTAAGTATATATTCATACCAGAGAAAATACCCTTTATGTGTTCCAATATATTTTGTTGGTTTCTATTAATATTTAGACATAGCTGGCTATATTACATAACATGTGCAATCTTTTATAAAGCAAATAATCAGTTTTCTGCCATTCTTTGTTTCATGTCTGTCTAGGACTTTTGAAGAATCACTCAGCAGTAGTCAAATATATATAGTGCTGTTTTCCAAGGACCTTTGTATCCATTGAAATCAGTGTCATATATAGTTGATTGAAGGTCCCAAAGAAGCAATATCGTGAGCTTCTCTGTATCCATCCTAGACTGTGGTGCTATTTCAGGATACTAAAAGTATCCTGAAATAGCAACGCTGCTTCTTTAAATGCTCCTACTATTTCCCGAAATAGCGAGCTCGCTATTCCAGAATCCCTGTAAACTCATTACATGCGGGTTAAGGGATTTGTAGGAATAGTGCCTTATTTTGAAATTTGGCGTTGTCTATACAGTGCCAAGTTTCAAAATAAGCTCTTTTGACCTAGACTCGGAATAAGCGACGCAATTTGAGTAGTGCAAATTGCGTAGCTTATTCCGACACAAGGGTACTCTGTAGATGCACCCTTAGCAAACAGGATAGAGCCAGCGTCCCCACTCCCTCCTCAGTGCTGTAAGGCTAGGTTTTGGTTCAGTGAGTTAGATACCTAAAAATGTTGGTTATACTTGAAGAATGTAATTAAACTATATGGAATTTGTATGTGATAGTTAGATTTTTTTTTGAAGAGTGGTATTGCCAGAGATTTCACGGTCTATGTGCAAAGCCTTTGCATATTCTGAAAAATGGCTTGGAGAAGAAATTGTCATGGAGTCTTCCAGCTAAATAAACACCATTTCTTTAGTCCATGTGTTCGAGAGAATGTGATTTCTGCCATGAGAAACCCAAAATGTCCAAACTCAAATCTCACGCAAAACAGAAGAAAAATCTTCTGGAAAAGTGCCAGAAATGTTGTTAGTCCATGTGAAAAAAAGCCGTTTACATTTTGACTGATGGTAGGCAATGAAAATAATTGTATATACTTTTAGTTTCATGAATCATTTCTGGTAACTTGGTTCTTGTAGGTGAAACTGTGGTATGACAAAGTGGGGCATCAGTTAATAGTAAATGTTCTACAAGCAACAGATTTGCCACCTAGAGGAGATGGGCGTCCTAGGAATCCTTATGTAAAAATGTATTTTCTTCCAGATAGAAGGTAATATTTTAAGTGAAACATGTATTATCTGAACATGTTAAATGTTTTAGTTATACTTCAAATGTATGTTTATCTTATGTTTTTCTTTAATAATTTATTATTGTTTAGATTAACATTAAAAGGTACTAAATTAACATGCATCTATAATCAGATAGTATACAGTTGTAAGTAATTTGCTCCATGGAAATATGTCTGAACCTGAAATACTACACAGCAAATACTGATTCCTTTTAGTCATAGAAGTTCATTAGGCTTTTTATCAGTAAAATGTAAGTAAACATAGATTTCACTGTGCATATACAAATGGCCATATGGTCTTCACCATCCCAGCCAACCCTGTGGATCTGACAGCTGGGCAGCATGGTGTCTGCACACCCAGCATCAAACTCCCCACACATATTCTCAACCCCCTGCCCTGTGACTTCCCCTCCACCACATAATTCCCTGCCCTGAGCTCCCCACATCTTCCAACCCCTTGTCCTCACTTCTGCACATACTCCCCCCCCCCCCCCCCACGCACACTCCAGCCCTCTGCCATGAGTCCCCCACATTCCATCCCACACTTACATTTCTTATAGGTACTGTCCTACGGCAAATCCCCTATACCTTCTGCCTCACCCTCCCCCACCCCCCCAAGGGGCTACCATAGGATAGTACCTGTAGGAAATTTATATTCCTTTCACCCCTGAATATTAGACATTTACAGATAGACAAAGTAAAAAAAAAAGTTGCTTGAAAATTTATTTGAGTTTGATGTAATAATATTTACTTTGTGCATTTTGACATGTGATATGGACAAATTCTGTTTTAATGGATATACAACTTTAACTTTTAAAATTTCACCATGTAATGTCATTAAATAAGTATTGTGTGCTCCTGATTGTCTAATTCCTCCCAAAATAATTAAAGAATGAAAAATACTTAAAATCCATAATTGTGTACAATCGTGAAAATTTGAATAGATACACAAAATGCTTTAAAACAAACATTGATGTTTGTTATGGTTACAAAAACTATAATGATATAACCATTATAGTTATAAAAATACAAATTGAGTGCTGCCAAGTATCGTTATAGTGATATTTAGAAAGAATGAAGACAATTATAGTCTTGGTTACTAGATGGCAGTATACGACCTGTTTTTGCATTGTAATTTACAAGAATGTTTATGTTTCAGTGATAAAAGTAAAAGGAGGACCAAAACAGTAAAGAAAAGCCTAGAACCAAAATGGAACCAAACTTTTCTCTATTCACATGTACATCGTAGAGATTTTAGAGAACGAATGTTAGAAATAACCGTATGGGACCAGCCAAGAGTACAAGAAGAAGAGAGTGAATTTCTTGGAGAGGTGATACATACAATAGCATTACAAATTAGTTACATTTTAAGCATATAAAAAAGTGCTAGCATATTTCTGTATTTTAAAAAATAATGCTGTGCAGTTTCAAATTAAGGTTAAGTTCAATACATTTTCCCCTAGATCCTTATAGAGCTGGAGACAGCACTTTTAGATGACGAACCACATTGGTATAAGCTGCAGACACATGATGAATCCTCACTACCTCTGCCTCAGCCATCACCTTTCATGCCAAGGAGACATGTCCATGGTGGAGAAAGCACTAGCAAAAAATTACAAAGTAGGTCCAAATGCCACCACTGTTTGTCAGTTTTAATTGGGAAATGATTTATGACAATCAGTTAAGGTTAATGTTTAGAAAAAGGTTTGATAACTATACTCAAAAATAAATATATTCTTTCTAAAACTTAACTGAAATACAACTCCTCTGGGACATAGAAGTTCCAGGTTGGCAAAATTAAAATTACCTGTATTTTGAAATGTTAGTTTTTGCATAGTTGTCATTGTTAAACACTAAGTTGAATATAATAAATTATTTTAACGAGATAGTCGGGAAGTTTTTATGATTACTAAATGCTGGGTCTTTTAAAAAAGAAGCTTCAAGGACACTAAAGCTGTGAACAGTTTTTTATTATATTGATCATTTCAACCTCCAACATGCGTACTGTCCTGATATGAATCTTACTTCTGCTGCCCAGAAAGTGTTTTATGTGGGTAGGAGGAAAATCATAAAATAGTACAATATTCAAAACCTGTCCTTTTCTGATCAGGTATTAAATGTGTGAGATTTTATATTTGAAAAAACAATTATTTTCTAAAAGCGGCATATCTCAAGAGTCGGAGTATCCCATAATATAGGTTAAAATAATTGCTACCTGTAGCCTCTACTCTACCATTTTAACTGAAATTCAATTACATTTTTAAAATATGAAAACAGGGAACAAATTCTAAAGATCTTTTCCCAGTTATCTCTTCTGCTCTTTCACCAGCTTATTAAGAAAAGTAAGGAAATTAATAAATTCCATCCAGTCCCTGTGTTGTACTTTTAGGAACTGTAGCAACTAGTTTCTGTTGAAACTTGTACCTTCAAAAAATAAACATATTGATATCCTACTATGCCCTTATTCTAAATTCAGTTTAATTCTAATTTCATAATGTTTGAATATATAATTTCCCTATGTTTGAATCTCAGGAATAACTAGAGTTTTTATTTAAATATACTTTTACATTTTACAATACAATCAGATATACCGGTCTTTGTTTGCCTTACTGTTGTGCAGGATCTCAGCGAATCAGTGATAGTGACATCTCAGATTATGATGTTGATGATGGTATTGGAGTAGTTCCTCCAGGTGCGTGGGTGAAGAGCATGGTCCTGCTTGTTTTTGCCTTTGCTTCCCTCTCTGCCCCTCTAATTTTCCAAATTCCTGTAGGATGCTGGTTTTGGAGCTTATGGAGAAAACAGTACAGTTACTCTGTGGTGTCTTTCTTTCTAAATTAAATTGAAATGCACTTTTATGTACTTGTTATGTACTAATTGATATTTCTGTTTAGATGTGATTGTTTGGATTTTGCATTGGATGGTTCAAAGCTGTTTGTTACTTCACAATGCTCTAAGCACAAGTGAAACTACAATTTTTATTCAAGAAATTCAGTTAACATGCTGTATTAAAATTAAAATTTCAATTTCCATTGAATTTTTTTTTAAATTTTGCTTTTTGCTTGAAACCCAGATGTAATGCAATCCTCCATGGAATATATTTAAAATGCATGGTTGTAAATTAAAATGCATGTGGCATGGCTATGTCTTTTATACTTTTCATAAGCATTCATGAGGTATCATTACCATAAATGTGCATAAATGTATAAATAGAGAGAGAGAATATCTTAATCTCACTTTACCGTTTGTATATCTGATATAGTAAAACATTGGGGGGGCATATTTTAAATACCATACCTAAAGTATATTTCATTTCACACTTACCACAAATCACAAGATTAAAACTCCCATTCATGACAGATTTAGTAAAGACTTGTTGTTTGCCCATCCAAGCTAAATCAGGTTTTCTATGTACTTGTCAAAATTAATGAACACACTAAAAATATGGTAATATTTTAAAAGTTCTCCTTATTAATCCATGCATTTCATTGCATTTTTGCCATTTACATAAAATACCATTGAATTGCTGAATGGGCTAAACTATGCTGTCAATGTTAAGCAAGTTTGTACTTTAGGATTATGCCCAAGTAACCAAAAAGAGAATTTGTCCCAAAATCCATAACACTAGCATTACATTTAATGGAGTGATTTTCATCAAATGAAATAGAAAAATATTTTAAATAAAATGATTTCCACCATTTTTTCACATTATTTTTTTTCTTTTTGTAGCTGGGACTGCAGATATGGCCATGTATGAGCCCTTACTCATCATTAGTCTGTATTTAAACCATATGGGGCCTTTCATTTCTCAGTTCATTCTGAGCAACAATTCCCCATCTGCAATGACCTATCTTCCATCCCACAAAACAGTCTTTCAAAATTTGTATGAGAACACTACTCATTGGGATAGATTTTTGAAAGCTCAAATAGCACTCAGATGCCTGAGTCCCTCTGAAAGTCTTTAGGGGTTGGGTGCCTAAGTGTGCTATTCATGAACCATATGTAAATTTGGTCTTTGCTATCTCAGAGACCACCTCTCTGCCTTTGAAGTCTCTGCCATCCATAATAGCTGATATTCTCACTAAATTAAAATGTGAAAAGGTTAGTTGATATTAACTCTTGCTAAATTAAAATGTGGTATAACTCATTTCTAAACAAGTTCTTCCAGCTCATGCATTCTGCGAGTTGGTCTGACAGCTCAAATTAACAGGCCTTAATGTGTATAACCTGTTTCATTCCTTTAATATACGTCAGATACAGCCGAGAGAGAGTATTTGTGGAATTTGTTTTCTTCTACTTTCTGTCTGTGAAGTTATATGTTTTATTACATTTGTGCATTCAGCCCGAACTCTTATAAAAGGGAACATTTTATAAATATAAAACTATCATCTAATTACGGAAGGTGTGATTCTAAACTTATATCAAAACACACAAGTTAGAGTTAAACAGAAGGTGATACTCAACTCTGTTGGGAAACATGGTCAGTGTTGTGCACCACTCTCAGATTCCCTGAGAAGCTAAGTCCCCAAACTGCTCTTCCCACAGCTTTCACACATGCAGCATCAGATGCTTATGGGATTGGAGGCATCTGTGATAACAAGATAATTTAACAAAAGCTAAATAATATGTGTTTGTGTGTGCATAAGTTATGGTCATGATATGACTCTTTTTGCTACTCTTCTTTTTTCTCTTTCCATTGATTCTCTGATTTGGTGCAATTACAAGAGCATACAAAATTAATATCTGGAACTTGCTATCAGACAATCTACATGTGAGGAAAAATAATTAAGATCCCATATTTTGATGCTTTATCCAAACTAGCTCTTTTTTTTAAAAGAGGGATTTATAAGTGGTGCATAACATAATATATAAATGATATATTCCAGATTTAGAAAGAGTAAATCATGTGGGTGGAATCAAACACATACTTAGCAGAGATAATGAGGTTCATTAAGTTTCTAGACAGATGTCTGATGAGAAATTACTGGTATTGATGAGTGGATCACTCTCTCCTTGAAAAAATTCTTGCTATCGTGGTTCTCATCAATCTCATTTCAGTTCCTCCTTCCTGTCCATCTTAAATCTTTCAGAATTCAGTCCTTGACCTCTTCATCCCCTCAACCCTTTCACTGAGCAAGCTCATCTGGTCACACAACATCAGCTCTTATATCTATGTTAATAATTTACACTGAGTCCAAAGCGAAAACTCTAAATCCTAAACTACTTTACTTCATCCAGATTAGAATGTACACTCCCTTATCCAACATCTCTTCCCTGAAATCCCACTGCCAAATCTTTTAAGGCTGGATACTGCTATCCTTACTTAGAGAGTAAGTAGTATCTTGCTTCTTTTGTAGTGTTACTGACTACAGTAGGAGTAGATTGCGAGCAAGGGTGCTCGTTAACATGAGAAGCGGTGGCAAAATCTAGCCTATGATTTGTAAGAAAATTATATTTGTTTCCATCCAAGGCCTCTCTTCTTTCCTTTGCTATCTCAGTGGTTACATTACCAACTATGTTGTTGATGTGGTAATTATGAAGCTCTATGCTAAAGTTAATCTTATCATTGTTAATTGTTTTTTTGGTGTTGAAGTAACAATGCCGATGTACCACAGAATAGGAAAAAGTTTTGTTTTAAAAGAGCTGCCACCTTTGTACATTACACATTTTTGTAGTAGTAAAAATCTCAGAATCATGTGAATACAGAACTTGTTTTAACTTTTAAAAATTATGACATAATGCAAAATGATTTTTTCTTTCCACTTTGGTGGTAAAGCAGGAGTTCAAATTGTTCCTTGCAATAGCTAATGATTTCCCAAAAATCTTAGCATTCATTCATCTATGCTATTTGCTCAGTTGTTGGAAGCGATTGCAAACTCTGTGAGTCTGAGAGAACATGTTGACATCTTTGGTTGGTATACAGCCTAGCAGTGTATCTACAGTCATTTGGGGGCACATTAGTATTGCTGTAATATAAATATTGAAAAAGAACAAAAGTTATGTGCTGAATACCTCTCTTGATAGTTAAATGAGCATGAAGCTGCTGCTTGAGTATTTTTGTTTGTAAATGATAAAAGCGATTTTAAAAATTAGACAAACATCCTGATAATGAAGTTTACTTCTAATCAGTTTTTTTTAATTACAAACTATTAGATGTTCACTCATAGGAATTTTATGCAATATCTATGTTATCCAATTACTATGTGTAATATAATGTCAATAATTCCCTGTTCATTGCAATGAGGTGGCTTTGGCCCAGGTAACGGAGAGCTCAGCTGAAACTGACAGAGGGGACAGCTCTCTGTCTCAGGAGTGCTCTTCTGGTCAATTCCAGCTGCTTCTCCCATTTATGGTGGGCAGATAGCTTAGATGAAAATAACCTAATTTGCTTAAATTTCGTAAAACAAACACAGAAGGAGGTTGGGGGTTCATTACCATGTCACTTGAAGAAGTCACCTCCAGTGAGAAGTAGTGCCTAAGGCATTAGATTTTAGGTAATACCCCCAGTTCAGGTGATTTGTTCAATCCTCCCCACTCCAGCAGTATTCCAGTATGTGCGCAAACTCTACTAAGTTTCTCTACCTCTATACATATACACACATTACATTTAAAGGTAATGCTAGTAATTAATCCTGGCTGCATGACATTTCAGGATTTACAATAGCTAAATGAGTACTTGAAAATCTTGTAATCATTTCGATGTGTTTTCCTGGAAAGATCAACCTGAATCGTTTGCAGACCCAGATCCTTTCTGTCTAACATCATTTTGTTGCACTTTTACCAGTAGGTTATAGATCTAATACTAGAGAAAGTAGATCTACAACGTTAACTGTGCCAGAACAGCAAAGAACAACACATCATCGTTCACGATCTGTATCTCCTCACCGTGGTGATGATCAGGGCAGGACCCGTTCACGTTTACCAAATGTGCCATTACAGAGGTAAGGTTAGCAGCATTAGTGATTGAAACACTTGTGGTTTGAAGTTTATGTAACCAAGCAGAGGTTGTATGTTACTTTCATCTGATTGAACTATTTATTATTTTTCACTGTGAATTACTTTTTCTTCATATGTTAGTTTAACTTTAAAGCACATACATTGTTATAAGCCTACCAAATCCTTATTTCTGTTTTTAAATCACCCAGCAGTTTACTTGCTTGCTAATTATGTTATGTAACCCCTGTCTTTCCTTACCTCACATCCTTTTTGTTCATTTGTTGTATCTATTAGATGTGAAACTCTTTTAGGTAGAGATTGTACATTTGTGAGTCTACTGTAGATGCTGTAAATAATAACAATATACTATGAATAGCCACAAATGAATTGATTTAGCAAGTAACAATCTGAAGTTACCAATTCCTGCACATTACATTCTAAAATTCTTTTTATGTAATTTTTTTCAGTTAGAAAGAACACAATAAAATTCTTCAACAAATGATATTTAATGTAAGATATATTTCAGAAAGCAATGATAACATTTAGACTAAGTGGGTCTCTCCACCACTCCCCACACCCACTTTACTTTTCATGAAAGTAGAGACAGTGGATTTCAGGAAGGCGGATTTTGGTAAGCTCAGAGAGCTGATAG
>CM057847.1:135008858-135093910 GCA_030068395.1 Apalone spinifera | reverse complement strand
CTTGTTCATCTTGGCCTCTGAGGATAGAACAATAAGCAATGGGCTTAAACTGCAACAAGGGAGGTTCAGGTTGGACATTCCTAACTGTCAGGGTGGTCAGACACTGGAATAAATTGCCCAGGGAGGTTGTGGAATCTCCATCTCTGGAGATATTTAAGAATAGGTTAGATAAATGTCTATCAGGGATGGTCTAGACAGTATTTGGTCCTGCCATGAGGGCAGGAGACTGGACTCGATGACCTCTCGAGGTCCCTTCCAGTCCTAATATTCTTTGATTCTATGATTCTATGAAAAAGTGTTGATTGAGTCCTTTATATTTTCAAATGTAGACATTGGTAGACTCAAGACTTGACCCACCTCCTTTCTTCCTCTGTTTGGAGGAGGGAGAGAGAGGGGGCTTCTCTGAACCTCTCTTGAAATCCCTAACTTCATCCACCCATTTCAGTTTTCACTTCTCTACCCTCTGGAAGTGTCTACACTAGAAATCTTGCTATCTGCATTAGAGCAAAAGGTAGCAATACTACAGTTGTAGTTGGTACTAGCCACCAGTATAAACAAGGAACATTCATTGTGACACAGTGGTATAAACAATAGTAACATTAGTGATAGTAGCTACTGGTATAACATAGATATTATGTGTTCTAGTGTAGGCAAGACTTGTGTTGCAGGTAATGTCTCTTGTACTATAGATAGGTTCAAGAGACTCTTCAACTTCAGTCATGTGCTGGCTCTAGTATGATGTAGTCCAGAGTGCCACCAGATTCTCCATTCCTTCCAAGTGAACTGACTACAAAGGTGCTAGCTAGTCTTTCCTAGCCTTACAGTGGGAGACTGAGTTGCACTTAAGAACTTTATTCCTCCTTAGCACAGGCTATGAGGCTGACCCCTTGTTTTGCTCCTTATGCCTAGCCGAAAGGCCATGCAACATTTCACTTCCCTTTTACAAAACAGAAGTTTGAGCTCTCTTTGGAAAAATAGTCAAGAACTTTTAGTTTGTCTTCAAAACACAGCCACAAACACTCAAGAGAAAATAAAAGCATATATCTTGATTCACACACACCCAAGTCCACTGGCACAGAGATTTGGGATTTGGTCCCACATGTAAAGTGGTTGTTTTTGTCCTTAATTGTGTAGAATGGGTAACAGCCCTTGCTTTCCCTCTGAAATTTCACCATAGTAAGAGAGTTTTTAGGTCAGCTTCCATGGCAGGACAGAAATTTCCAGAAAATGTATATAGTCACAGCACCTTCCTACATAGTGTCACACACATTAGGAATAGTGCAGACTACCTGTGTTCTACCATGTCCCACCCTAACCTTTGCTGAACGGTAGTCACAGACACCGCTTTCTGCTGCAAGGACTTTCCACTGCCCATGGTCCACAGCCCAGGACTCTTCCTTTGGAAACCTAAGTATCAAATTATAAATCCATAAACTTCAAAATGAATTCTTGCTAACTTAACTGTTCTCTCAAACTAATCTCTAAATATAGGAACATGTCCTCCATTAGTCCTATGTGCACAAAGAATTTAATTCTAAACAGGGTAAAAATTACCACTGTGTATGCCAAAAATTACCACTGTGTATGGAGATTTTTTTCCAAAGAGCTAAGATTTTTTAAAAGCTATACATTGATATTTTCCTGAGGAGAAAATTCTAGCAGGCAACTTGTAATCTGTTAAACTGTGTTAACTATGGGGAGAAGAAAACCATCATACATATATGTATTATATAAATACTTTTAGGAGTTTAGATGAAATTCATCAAATGAGAAGATCACGTTCTCCAACTAGACACCATGATGCCTCCCGAAGTCCAGTTGATCGCAGGTCCAGAGACATGGATAATCAGTATTTGTCAGATCATGAAAGGTATGTTTCCAACTTAAACTTCTGAACATATATAGAAGTGTTTTTGTCTTTTTGGCTAGTGTTTGAATATACTTTTTTGAATGCACATTTGAGCTAATGGAAAGGTGAAAGAAATGGTCATAAATAACAAAGAACAATCACGATAATGACATTATGAGGAAAAGATGCTTTTATCAGTTTTAGACAGATAAGGTATAAGTTCTATGTTCATAGTGAAAATATTTTTTTTGTAGAATAGAAAGTGAAAAGAGGAAGGAAGAATAAACCAGGAATTTTGCCTCATTTATGTCTAAAAAATCACAAATGCAGTGCTTAGAATCATAACGGTGATTCTGTCCATTTTTGTAGGTCACATAATTATTTTATGGGAAAACATCAGCTAAATCATAGTGGCCTATATTCTGCCATCCTAACTTTATCAATGCTTTTTAATTATAATAAAATCAGTTTTATAGTTAAGACAATAACACTGCAGTGTTTTCCACCTTGTATGTATATTTCATTTTATTCTTTATTGTAAAGTAGTTATATACACACAAATATTTTTTCAAGAATATTTCATTGAACATTTTCCTTAATGTTCTTCCTTGTCAGTAGAGGTCAAAAGGTGGGGGAACATTTAAGGCTGACTTATATGACTAGACACAAAATTAAACAATAAAAGTATATGTAAAATATTCCACAGACAGAAACAAGAATTCTGACTACATTCTCGGATCATTTTATATCTCCTCCCTTTCCTGCTTGGATGGAAGAGCTTTGGGATTTTACTTTGATATTCTTGGGGGAAGAAGCCATTAGAGCAAACAAGGAAGAGGTGCTGGTAGGGTAGGGCTCTGACTAGGCTAACAGAGTTTTCCATTCTTTTCCTTGTGCTTCGAGAAGCCAGCTTTTCAGGGGTGGGGAGGTGTTGCTATCCTGAGGGGCCCTTTTACCTCTGCCAGGAATTTCTTCTCTCAGCAACAGCAGATGCGACAGTCCTATTTCCCCTCCCACCCCTATAAAACTTCTGTTGTCTCGCTATTTCAAAAGGACAAGAGACAACTGATATGGATTTAATCAGGTCACGTCTTTATTATTAGATGTCTGAGACTACCTGGCAGATAATCCTGTACAGCGCAGGTAAACCAGTGTTCATTCAATATTACCTAGAGGCTACTGCCGGAGCTCTCCCCGCCCCCCCACATTTTCCATTCATTGAGATACCTTAGCCAACCTTTGCTGGTACCTTACCATACCCCTTTCCTCTTCAATAAGATGTGCTGTAAGGGGGCTCTGCCATGCCAGTCACAAGAAACTCAGCCACCCTCCCTCTACCCTCTCTCCCCCCCTCCCCCCGCATTCTTCTCCTTTAACAGACACCTTATTTCTAAGTCCTTTACCAAGCCATTTATATGGTCACTGAATCCCTTACCTATGAAGTACCTGCTTTGGGCATCTGACCCACTCTTACATAATGAGTGTGACATCATAGTCTAGCTCCCTTCCATGCTAAACATAACACCACCACCCCTCCCAGCCCCAAACCCATGTGATGAAGACAAAAAAGCCCTCCACTACATATAGGCCAGTCTGGTTGTGACAAAAAAAATCCTTCCTAATCCTCCTGGAAAGGAGCAGGTAGTGTGATGCCCACAACAGGTCTTATTGAAAGACCTGTTTAGCCACCTTGAAGGGAGGAAGGATGGATGCTGCTTTGCTTAGTCCATGGAAAAGGAGCTGCTTCTTCTGGATTTGCCCCTTTTCAACTTCCGCCCCTTCTGGTCCCTGGGGATGAATTGGCATCACCACGTTGACCCTACTCCTCTTTTAGCAGCAGTTTCTGAGTCCCTCCACTCCCCCCACTTAAGCTGCACCATGGGCATTTGGAAATACTATAGAATGCTTGTTGTTTATCTCTAGTGTGTCTCCCATGAGAGCCACACACTTATCAGTGAACAGAACAGGCATCTAAGGGGAACCCTGTTGCAGTTGCTACTAAGGAAAAAGTTTAAGAATTTAAAGAACTTTACTTGATATGCTCTTTACAGAATTCCTTATCAAAATCCATACCTAGCCATGATAGCTGTCTAATATAACACTCACTGGAAAGATATGGCTAGATCTACATAGAACTTAATATCACTATTTCTGACATAATCTTCAATTATTATCTGCATCTGATCATACCCAAACAAATTGTTTTTAGTTATCTGTATGACGGTAGCACCCAAATCAATACTGGATTTTCTGAATAATTCCTGGTAATAACCTTCCTAGTCTTTGTTCAAGAATTTCAGGTATTATTTTTAAATTATTATGAAGAGGCAACATAAGAAAATCCTCAGATTTAGAAAAATGAATCACTACCTCATACAAAATTCCATCTAGAGGATTCTTCAGCAACCAGTTAGGATATATTTCCAGACAGAAGTGAGATTGTCTGAGCTGCTAATGTTTTAAATAAAAAATTATTGGGGGGGGGGGCACTATCTAGCCTGGTGTCTTAATTCTGACTGCTGAGAACTCAGATCTGATTCTTAGTTAAATAAATCTTTCAGTGTTATATTCCATCCATTTGTTTATAAATAAAATGTGGTAATGTGTGTATACATATAATTAAATATATGTATACATATATTTATATAAATATAAATCTTGTATTTCTCTCAAAAATGCTTTTCTAGAGGAATAATTTTTTTTGTAAATGTATTACAAGTATGATTTATTTTTCAATTTGAGGAAATAATTAGAATTGTATTCTTTATTTATTTGTGTTTTATATTCCACGCAAGAGTGTGTTTTATATCACTATTTTCAATGGGCCAATTCTTGAGCTCCTTGGTAGGCAAACTTTGACTGAATGAAGAATTATTGAGAAAGAACCTTAAGATTTGACCAATGATCCAAATTCACGTCCCTTTCTGTCTCTAGATTTTATAGTGCTTTTCCTATAACAATTTATGTTTTCTCTGGATCTGTTGGCACTTCAGTTAAAAACCTGCAACTGGCAATATAGATATACCTTCTGATAACTAAGCTACAAGTGCACCTGCATCCTCAAATTTTTTGGCTGTTGTAATGTCGTCAGTTCTTTCAAGAGACACACAACCCTTTTTGTTACAAAAAAAATAAAAGAGAAATTTTATTTTCTATTACTGTACTTTGTTGTTAATTATATTGCATTTATTTGTAATTTGGAAGTATGCACATAAATTCTGCTAGTGAGATGAGATATTAAATAATTTTATTGGCTTTTTTCCTTTAAAAAAATTCACTTCACCTTTAACATATTTTGTTGAATCAAAATCACACCTGTAGTTCCAGATGCAAGCTTAAATTTCACATGTGGATTGCAAGCTGTAATTTTGATTTCCCAGGTTTATATTACATGGATATTGCTTAGGTTATACTGGTTTCCATAGAGAAATTTATAATTTCATGACAATATGAAGTGTGACAGTAATTGATCATTTTGCCACTTTGCATAATTTTTTATATCTTTTCTCTCTCTGTTACCATAGTACTTCATATGATTCTTTGATTCTTTTTAAATGATGCATCTTCATGAACTTTAGCCTCAGTTTGGTGTCAATAACAATAAGGAAATTTTGGGGATTTCTCTTTTTTTATTTGCACTGAAGTGCAGATACCCATAAAAATCATCAAAAGGGCATGCTGTTATCACAGTCATATTAAATAAAGACAGAAATAATTAATTTGCAGTAGCTGTATTGTTGGCTGTAACACTTGGCTCTTGTAATAGACTGTTGGTTGCAATAATGAAATAAATGTCTGTTCTGTAAAATAGAAATGGCCAGAAAAAAAATATTTTGATAACTGATTAACACATTTCCTAATTCTGTAAGATGATATATAACAACATATTGTAATCAAAAAGCTTTGGATCAGAATCTACATTTGAATAAACTTAACATTTTCGTGGACAAATATTTTTCTTGTCACCAAAATTATGAGTTGAAGCTCCTTACGCTGTATTCACTAGAGCATAAAAATAGCTTTATAACTCTCCTTCCACACACACACACACTTTTCTCTGGATTCATAAAATGGAGGTTCTACAATTCCATTTTTATTATCATGTTGCCATGCTTTAATAAATACCTACTTTAAGAACTAGAAGATTGCCACTCCAATCTAATTTGATAAAAGAATACTGTCAATTTTTAATATTGAAAACTCTGAAGTAACTTCAAAATTTAAAAGAGACAAGTTTAGATGTCCACTTAAAAGTATTATCTGAATATGTAGTTTTCATTGGTAATATATTGCTTACATTTTAGAGCAGCATCGTAATTTGTTTTGGTTTGAACGCTATCAAGACATCTATCTCAGTGCGAGCTTTGTGGTTTCTTTTTTTATGTTTTCATTTGCAAATCATTAACATAACTCATGTCATCTAATGCTTCATATTTATATCTGTTTCACTCACCATCCATCCTGTCTGTGCAGTGAGCTTCTTATGCTGCCCAGAGCAAAACGAGGAAGAAGTGCAGAGTGCCTACATACCACCAGGTAAATACAGGAATTCGGTAACCATGATTGCTTATCGTTAGTTTCTGTGTACTTCACTAGCCCAATCATTTCCTTTAACTTTATTAATATTATACTAAGTAAAGGACATTTTCTTAACACATAATCAAATTGTCATTTGATTATTTTCCTTTTCAAAAGAGCTGATCAAGATGTTTATATGTTTGTTTACTTCAATAATTATGATTAATCAACAGTCACATCAGTATTTATGAAAATATTTTAACAGCATATAATTTTTTTGTAGATTACCTGTCTAGTCACAAAAGGCCTGGCCTTCAAATGCATGGCAGTATTATTGTGGTTTTATAAAGTTTCTTTTTTGTTTATTTGGTTGGTTGGTTGGTTTTGGTGGAGGGTTTTTGTTGTTGTTTTTTTTGTTTGTTTGTTTTTTTATGGTTGCTTAATTTTCTTGTTATTGTATAAAATGAATAAACCCATATTAACCCTTTTTGTTTTGACAAAAAAAAATTGAAAAAAATTCCTAAGAAGAGACTATAACAAGATAAAAGTTGCATGTCACTGTGCTTCATTTGACAACTGTCTCAGGGTATGTCTACACTGCAAAATACCTGTGACAGCAAATCTTAGTGCATAGGTCTATAGACTCAGGTCACGAGGCTTGCACTATAATTAGAAGCATAGATGTTTCTGTTTAGGCTCTGAAACCTGGCAAAATGGCAGGTCATAGAGCCTGAGTTCCAGCCCCAGCGGGAAAGACTACACTGCTATTTTATTGCTGTAGCATGAACCCTGCAAACCCACGTCTGTAGATCCAGGTTCTGAAATTTGCTGATGTGGTTTGTGTGTTTGGTTGGTTGGTTTTTGCAGAGTAGATGTACCTGTTGTTTCCTACCTACAACTTAGAATTTTAGTATTGTCTTTGTCTGTGCCAGGCCCTGCCAGGGCATTTCTTTCTTTGAATTGATAAATGTGCCATATATTTTGTAAGGACTCCAAATCCCAGAGACTGCAATAATCCACATAGACTCTAAACTTGTAGGTCCTATAGCCCTCAAAAACTCAAAAACAAAAAGAAAGGACCCAGCACTGGTGCAGCTGAGTTCTAAATTGAAATTATTCTTTAGGGAGCTGGACCATCAGTGGGACTACTTATGTTTTTAAGTTAAACACATTAGTAACAATTTTGTAAGATTAGGGCTTGTAACATTTGAATTAATGTTAATGCTTTTGCAACATGAGGCAGTATTTCATATCTCATTGAAGACACAGCTTTAGTTTTGGTATCTCCCTGGATTCTCATTTGGAAGAATTTGTTTAATTACAGTTTTTAAAATCAGGAAACACTGAGCTCTATAACCTAATTAGAGCATGCTGGTGATCAGAGGATACATACATACATACTGATAGCAGTTGGAAATCCCTGAAACTTCTTTTTACATTTTAAATTGGAAGCCATTTACTCCGAATCAGTGTAAAAAGGAATGGCTTCATATCATCTTCATATCATCTAGCAGGCAGTGCAGACATTTTACTTTATAAATAAGTCCATAAATCAAAAGGTTAGATACTTTAGCTATTTGTCATACTGTACCTGCTGAGAGTTGGTTATGTTTTATGTACTCATTGCCTACTCATACTCTGGTATAACACAATGGTATATCACATTGGCTGATGCCCCATTTTTTTACACTATATTTTCACCAATTAATTATTGTAATTTTAATAGGATTACACTGATATAAAATGTGAGTAGCTTGGTGAATCAGATGGTTGATTTCCCTGGAATATCTCTGGCCATGTTGAAAAACTGGATCTTTCTATATATTCAGCTTCAATCCTATAAAAGGTTTTCTAAGTTACAGACTAGCACGGCTACCTCTCTGAGATTTTGGGTACGTTTAGACTACAGAGCTTTTCCGGGATACCAGATGTATGCATCTGCTTTTCAGAAAAAAATGTCAGAAAAGGAATCCAAGGAATGCATCTGCTTTTCAGAAAAAAATGTCACAAAAGCGGACACATCCTTGTAAACTTCATTTCACGAGGAAGAAGGGATGTTCTGAAAGAGGCTTTTTTTCTGACATTTGGCCCTGTGTAGATGAGCCAAATATCGGAAAAGCCTCTTTTGGAAGAAAAACAGAAAAAGATACGCAAATTGCGGTTCACAATTTATGTATCTTTTTTCGCCTTTTCTTTGTAGTGTAGACATAGCCTTCATTATGCACTGTATAGTCAGAAAGATCTAAAGACTAAATTTTATGAAGTGACACTCATTTATATAGCTGAGAATTTGGGTTGAGTCTCTAGCAGAGATAGGCCAAAACTGAATTTTTTACATTAATTGAGATCCAAACCCACAGTGAGCTTTGGAGCTGGGTATAAGAAGGAACAAGGATCAAAACTACCTCCAGAAGCCCTAGATCTGAAGTTTCCTATCTCATTTCCACTCTTATTCCCATATATTGATAAAGTTTGGATCCAGATACAGCTCAGACCAATCTTCCCTCAAACACTTTTCTAAATTTTGGAGCTTCAGATAATCTGTAATCCTAATGTGAACCATTCTTGGGTTTACCAAAGCAAAATATACTTGATCCATTTTTTTTAAAGAAAAGAAAACCCAATCTCATCAGCTCACCTCTGATTGTATACCACAGAAATTAAATAAAATTCTGGAAGAAGCATTGACTTAAGTGTAAAAAACAGAAAAAAATGTGTAGTCACAATTTATTCCCATGTTTTTGATATATCCAATTAATTAGATGGTAATCACTAGCCTAAAATTTATCTGGAGAAATTGGTTATTGGAGAACAAAGAAAAATGTCTTTCTGATCTCATTTTAAGAGCACTGAGACATTTTCAATTTCATTTTATTTTTGATAGGATAAATTGGCCTACAATTCCAAACAATCTTTGTATATATATTTCTCTTTCTCCTCTACTGTGTCATTCTGTGAACACTACAATCAACACTTAAGCACATGGTACAGTTATGAGAATTAAGGAAAACATTTATATACTTTTCTACTCCAAAACTGATCATTAGTAAAAGTTTAGGTCACTATTCTCTATATTTTACTTAATCTTAGAAATTAGGATTGGAAAAGACCCTGTAAAGCTATGCAGTCCAATACACTACTGGTCTGCAGGATTGTTCTCCACACAGTGGTTTTCTCAGATTTGTCCGGGATAGTTTTAATTGTTCAGAGCTCATCAAAAATAGTGGCAAGAGGAATTTATGGTTAGATTCTAATACATAATTTACTATCAGATTTACCCAGTGTTGTTCTGGTCCTTAACTCAAATAAGGGATTTTTTAAATAAAAGAAATATATAGGAGTATTTAAATGATAGTATTTTTCAAAAAGAGTTTTATTTTTATCGAATTAATTTTTATTTCAGATTTCTTTTAAAAAGGGATTGCTAAATTTTTTCCATGTAATTGGTTTTTTTAGTAATTTTTTTAAAATGGAAATTTTATCAAGTGTATTTTTTTCTTAATCTCTATAAGTCCTTATCATTTGTTATGTTTTAACAAAAGAGGACTGGTTTTTCTTCTAGTTTTCAAACCTTAAGCATTCATTTAGCTGTGCCAAAACAGAGCACTACTCCAAATTTCTCCATTTTATCTCTTTTCTGGAAGGTTTATAGAGAAGCAATCCTATTCCAGCTTCATCTTATTTTTCTGACTTATCTTGGTTCACAGGGATGAAAGTAACTTAAATTTCTTACAGGTATTGTAATATTTCAACCCCTGCTGGGGAGAGGGGAGTCCTCAGAGCAGGAGTTTTGGGGTAGTGATACAACAGCATATGTAAGAAATTTAAAGTGTGGGGGGAGGCTCAAGGGAGGGAGTTGGGGAATATAAGGATGGGAGAAGGACTCAGGATAGAGGGTGGGGTTGTCAGGGGTGCAGGAGTTAGGGCAGGAGCTTGGGGATGTGAGGGTGTCAGGGCAGGGGGCTGGAGGTGTGGGTGGTACAGGAGTCAGGGTGAACATTGAAGAGGTACTCAAGGAAGGAGGTGTGCAGGGTGCAGGAATTGGGGTTGGAGGTAGGAGGGGCTGAGGGCAAGGAGGGGTGTAAGAGTCAGAGTTGGGGTCAGCTCAGGGAGATGTTGTGGGAGGTATATGATATTAAACAGTTGAGATCCAAAGGTATGCTTATGATTCAAACCAGAGGTGTAATTCCTATCTTGAGACATTTGCATGCTAATTCAACCAGAATAGAAGTGTAGGCTCAGTGATGTGAGCAATTGTGACTAGTTCCTTCTGGCACTCTGGCTACACTTCTGTTTTTAGCATGGTAGCTTGATCAGAGCTAGTGTGGGTATGTCTCCTCGCACTGGACATTATACCTCCAGCTCTGTGTGGATATACACTAACACTATGGAGGTGCTGTACCTTGGTGATGAATAAACCAATTCCTAGAGTTTTTAAAATTAGCTTACCATTTTTCATGTTTAGCTATTTAACTTAATGTGATTTTATGTATGTAGATGAGATTCAGAAAAGGACTTGGGGGGGTCTAATTACATTTATGCACCAACAGGATTCCTAAAATGCCCATTCAGTTACCACTTAACTTTGTAGGTGCCTAAGCTCATTGGTATCTACATTTTTGTTGTGAAAGGTGCTTAGGCATCTATATTTCTGCCTCTGATCATGTACTCTGTTGTATCATTCTAAATACCCAGCTTATATGTAGCTCCCTTCATCTCTCCTCTTGAAGAAGCTGTTCTACTTTGGATTAAATTCTTAAATAGTACTTGGGCCAGAAAAAGAGAGTGTGCATGAAAACAACTCTCAAAATTGGTGGTTAGGGCTTTTACTTGGAATGAGGGCATGTCTACACATCAGTGAGTTTTAGTAAGCTTTTAATTTATCATACATGTAACCAAAAGGGATGATTAAATCACACAATGTAGATTAAAATAGAGTAGTAATGACATAAAAATAGCAAAGTAAATACCAACTTCACATTGTACAACAGCTTATACATTTTAATAAAAAATTATAAAGATTTCAAGGTATTTTAGTTCCAGACGAAAATTCCGACCTACAGTATTAATCTAAATTTACTTATCTGCATGCATAGGGTATGTGGTCCTGAAATTACATGTCAGCCTGCATAACTGAACTGACAAAAAGATACATTGAGAAATTATGCATATAGCTATTCACGCTTACTATAGTATCATGCACACAACATAATCTTACTTTTAGTAATTATTCTATCTTTACCTATATTTTCGTTTCTGGCATGGTTTATTTTTTTTTATTATTTTTGTTTTCCTCTGTTCTGTCACATTCAAGAAATTCTGTTAGGCACTGTAAAACATTACCACCCAAGATGCCTTTACTAGAGAATGGTACTCACTGGAATATTTACAGGTAAGTAAATATTCTCTTAAATTATTTTAAACAAACTTACACATTATAATAACGTAATTATACTTTCTATAAAATTTTAATTAACAGATAAAATCATAAACATAATTAGATTCAACTATATAAAATTAACTCTTACATAAATGACAAACACTTAAAACCTCTGTACTGTCTAGGATTCTTATATCATTAAACTCTACTGAAATGTCATTACTAGAGTTGAGTAAAATTGTGGTTTTCTTTTCCTTATGTCTCATTTTTTTGTCTTTGTGTGTATGCTTCTGCTTACATGTAAAATTTAATTTTATTTTTCTTTTAAATAATTTTAATTTACAAAGCTCAACTCTGCCTGCATATGCTAAAACCAAATCAGTGACTAGACAGGATATTGCTCTCCTTCGTGATTGCCTTAATGCACATATATCGAGATTTACAGATGAACTGTTGGTTAGGTAAGAAATGAGTCAAAGTTCCCCTTCCTGTTTAGTATGTGCAATATGGTTTTCTATAATAAGTTCTATTATACCCTGTGCTTCTGTGTGAGTGTGGCATATGTGACTAGTAATAAATATATGGATATATTGTTTTAGTATTTCCTATTCCACTTTCTCATAAGCAGATACTGCTTACTCTAATTTTATAGTCTTAGGTACTTCAGATATTTTAAGCAAACAAGTTCCAGCATAATCTTTCATTTAATTTTATTTTTTAACAAATATTTGCAGTCATCTAGTCAGCTCTTTTGCATCTTTATTAATTAAGTCATTGTGAATCCACATTTTTGTGTAACAAGAACATTATTTTATTATTTAATATCTAACATTGTGTTCCTTTCTTTGTTTTCTTTTTCTTTCTCTTCTACCATTGGATGCAATGCACTGGCACTAGTGAACTGCAGCCCTCCCTTGACAGGGCTAGGAGTGCTAGTACCAACTGCTTGAGACCAGATACTAGTTTTCATTCACCAGAACGAGAAAGGTATAAAGTAAAGACTTACGAATTTTTTGTCATCTGTGCTGGTGAACATTGTCAGTTCTGTTTGTTTCTCCATATGAGTCTTCTACATGTCTGTACATTCATATCTGCTTTGGTATTTCTTGACATTTTTGCCTCTATACTCATATATGCCATGCAAATTGTATGTTGCAGTTTAGAATTGCTTCTGGCTTCTTGTTTTCCCTAATTTTAGTTCAAGCTGATGTCATTGTTTACAAAAGTCCTCAGTATGCTGATAATAACACTGCAGTGTTAAGTGAGGTGAAGGAGTACTTCTTGATTGTTAATCTTCATTATCATCTGCTAAAATATATTATTTTTATTTCTTGCCCATTCTGCAGATTGTAAAAGAGATAGTGACATAAAATTTACAAACTATATGAATTAGAATACAAATCATGAGTTCAAAATCTTATTTTTCAAATCAAAATTGTAATTTTTATAACAGTGTATACATTAATTCCATAAACCAACAAACTACATTATTTTTTAATCTAGTCTGCCACATCTTTTGTAGTTTGTTTAAATTGTAAAACAAAATAATGTAATTGTTTTTGCACTATATAACACTGTATTTAGTTTACTTACACTTTAAGAATATATTTTCAGTGACTTAAATTAAAAAAAATTACATTTGCTATGTTGAATAGAAACATTTAATTGATATTTTCTGAACTTTCACTTTTAAATCTAGCTTAGTTCAAAGTCACAGCAAACTCAAATACTATTGTCAGATTTTGTAATGATAGGTGTGTCTTAATAGGGATTTTTTGAATGTTTGAAGTATTTTTGTCTATGAATTCTTCCTTTTATAGGATGAAATCCTGACCCCATTGATATCAGTAGTAAAACTCCATTGGCTTCGGTAGATGTAGGATTTAGCTCATTATGTAAATATTCAATTAATATGTAGGATAATAATGTGAAGTTGCACATCAATCAGTCCAGAAAAATTGGTTATTGAAATTAGCACAGCATTGAGCATTGTTACTGTTATGTGACTGTAATTTTAAACTATCAAGAAATTGCCTTTGAGATTCTATTTCTCTTATTTTTCCACTATATTTTTTAAAATGTTAATGAAATTAGGGTATTTGTCTTCATAAACTGTATTCTAGCCAAACCTTCAACTAACATAAATCAAAATAGCTCCATGCCAGTTTACTTTATTTGAAGATCTAGCCCCTAATGTTAACATCTACTGCGTGCATAATTTAAAAAAAAAGATATTAGAGGAGTTACAAGCAACCCATAACTAAGGCATATGACAGTAATGTAAACTTTTTATATTTTTCTAGGAACAATAAAAATATTCCAAAAAATAGTTACATTTTCAAAGCAGTACATGTGGTTTGCCATATTAGTTTCAAGAGAAATTGTGCCACTGAAACTCTGCGCATCAGTTTGAAAATTTAGGGAACAATAGGTGATATGGAAAAACAAATCTTAGCTGAAACTAAACCCACTTTTGGAGCTATGAAAAAGCCTCATGTTTCCATGATTCTTGTCCATCAAGTTTTCAACCTAGGTATGGAGTAGAAATTACAAGACTGGTTGTTGACCTCTTTTAGGCCTTGTCTATGTATACCCGGAGATTGACACTCCAGAGATCAATCTTTGGGGTTTGATTTTGTGGGTCTAGTAAGGACATGATGGTGATCCCATTGACCCCAGTACTCCACAGAGTCACAAGGAGTAAGGGAAGTCGATGGGAGAGTTTCTCCCACTGACCTTCCATAATGAGACTTAATGTATATCGATTCCAGCTACACTATCGTTATAGCTGGAGTTGGTCCTGTCTTAAATCGAATTTCTCCTCCAGACCGGGCCTTAGTGAATGCTGTCCATGTTGATCCTTTGAGGCCTGTCAGCAATTTGTAATAACACTGAACATTAGGTTTAGTTGATTGGTCTGTAGTCCCTCGGTAGGTCATATGGTGTCACTCATATGGTTTCTCCCACAGATGGTTATGGGTTGTTGTTTCGGTCCATGGGATCTCTTGTTTAGGATGCGCACAGAATTCAAATAACTCATGATGTCTTTCTGCCAAATAATTAATACATGAACTGTGAATTCATTAATATACTGATGTCATGCATCTCGTTTAATCAGACCCAGATGGTATTTTTTGGATGCCTGTCCAATCTTGGGAGCAAGATGTAAAAGTTTAATTTAGACAGTAGAATAACACAAAAGCAGCACTTCTGATTTTGAGAGAAAAGATTTTCTAGGGATTTCAGATCTCATTATTTAATGTAGTTGTCCACTCTTTGTCTAGCAATCTGTCACCTAGATTATACTTCATTCAGAGTAATATGCTGAATTTCTTTCTTATTTACTTATTTGGTGGACTTTGTTTAGAATGTATTTGTAAGATTCTGTTCAGCAGATATTAAGAACTCCACATATTGAACCATGGTTAGTTTGTGAGCATCATGTCACTGTTTCTGAATTACATGCTCCTTTTATGGAGAAGTATGAATAAGGGATTCCTAATGTAATCTTCAAGGTTTCCTTCAGAAGAATTGTGCTTGTACTCCCTTTTGTTTCAGAAAATATAAAGTAAATGAAGTGTGAAATATGAAGTTAGAAGGGCCATTGTGAACAAGGTAGTATGGACTTATTGTTTAGTGACCTGACAATAAAGCACTTCGTTTGCACAGTAATGTTTTATGGAAATAGTACCAATGGTTAAACTCTGTCCAGTATTGTACTCATGACTTAGAATCCTACATCAGATATTTTTGTTTCCTTTATAATAAAAGATAGACTGTAGCATTCAATCGCATAGCCTTACTGTACAGTCATTAGGATAGTTTTTATCATTTTTGTTTATAAACACTTTGTTTCAGCGTAAGTTTGCAGGGTTTCATAGAGCTTGCACCATTGTTGCTCTGTGAGCATCCGGACAGTGCATCTGTATAATTTAATTTTAACATAACTCCATTTGAACACTGTCAGGTGGAATGCTGGCACTGGCATTCTGCCTGGTTTCCCATGAAAAGCATCACCGCACTGCCTTCCTCTGTTACTGTATATGGCAATGGGTCAGTACAGATGGCAATCAGGCCTTTACAGCACATGCTCAAATAGTTTCCCATTTTCTAAGGCTGCTTAAATAAATTCCTGCACTGTATTAGTGGTGGCAGGAAATGTTGAAATATACATTACAGTTCACTGAGTGCTGCAGACAACTTTTTTAAAACAGTTTGAGTAGTATATGGGCAAACTTTTTCATAGCTAACAGACAAGAACTAAAGAATTTGAAATTTGGGAAGAGATCTACTTGAAATAATGAGGATGACTTCAAAACACAGTGCCACGGAATTGTAGGAGTAGAAAAGAAAAAGAATTAGTCTGGGTACCAGTGGAATAAAACAAAGTCATTTATCCTAATTGCGTTGCATGTAAGTCGAGCAGATTTCTTAGCCATGACCAGTGTTCCTGCTAGGCTGCATGGCAGCACAGCTTCACAGGCGATTAATCAGGCCTGCCTGGTCAGAGGCTCAGGGCTCCATGCATGGAGCTGACTGGCTGGGTGGGGCTGATTAATCAACTGTAAAGCTGTGCTGCCATCCAGCCCACAGGGAACACCGGCCATGACCCAAGACTGCAAGTTAGCTCCCTATTTTAAAATTCTAGGCTGATGAATTACTTTGGCTAAGTAATATATCACTGATAAACATCTATAAATTAATAATCATAGTAATAATAATGCAGAAGATTTCTTCATTCTTTGCTCCTCCACCGTAAGTAAGTGAAGGCAGAATCTGCCTACCTGAAAAATATGGATTCTGTGAATTAGGCATGGTCTGTACTAGAAATTAATACTGGTACAGGTGGATCTCCCTGATCTGGCATCCTCGGGACCTGAACTGTCCCAAGCCAGGGAATTTGCCACACCAAGGGAGATCAGTGCTCCCCTGTTGGCTGCTCCACTCCCAGGCTCCTTTCCCTCGGGTTCCTTGCCCTGTTGTTGGCCCCGCTAAGGCTGGCCTGGCATGGCTCCCTGCTCACTGCCCCAAGATCTCCCCGAGTTCCCAGCCAGGACAGCCTGGCTGCTGCCAGCTGCACTGCTACCCGGTGTTCCCCAGGGTTCCTGGGTGGAGGCTACCCAGCCGCCGCCAGCCCTACAGCTGCTGGGGGTTCCACAGCCAGGATGTCACGGCCACATTACGTTGCTGCTAGGGCTAGCCCTGTTGCCACTGGGAACTCCCTGAGGTTCCTCAGCTGGGACTGCCTGCCTCTGCCAGCCCTGCTTCAGCCACAGGTTGCACAGTCAGAGCTGCCCAATCTGGCTCCGCTGTCATTGGGTATCCCAGGATTCCCAGCTGGAGCTGCCCGGCCACCGCCAGCCCTGCTGTCACAGGGGGCCTGTCCCTGGCTGGGCCACCTGCCATCAGAAGCTCCGCTGCAGCTGGGGTTCCCCATTTGGGGCCAGGATTCCCCGGCTGCCTGGCCCACCTGACTCCAGGGGTTCTTTTGCCAGGGCAGGAGTTCCCCCTGCTGCCACATGGTCCAGTCATTGCTGGCCCAGCTGGGGCTCCCAGCCCTGTGTCTCTCAGCTGGCTCCTGCTCCTACCTCCAAAGCTCTTTGGTTCAGCAACATCCATGGCCCTAGTGGTCTATAGATGTTGCTGGACCAGAGTCATGGATTTGGGAGGTTCAACCTGTATAGTTTGATATGTGATGATTTGAATGCCCAGCCCTGAGCTGTCTTGTCATTTTCACTCTGTCAGGTTTTGGTTTGGTTTTTAGTCAGCTATCTTATTTCTATGTGTACATTTCTCTGTTGCCAGACACTGTGATATATGTGACCCCAACTTTAGGAAAGAACATAAGCACATGCTCAAGTGTACTATCGTGTATGAGGGATAATGATAGTTATGCACTAATACCTGGTAGCAGGTTTGTGGTGTGTGGGTTTTTGGTTTTTTTAGCCCAATCCTACAGAGATTTACTACTGTGGTGGGCAACCTGTGGCCTAATGGTCGCATGTAGCACATTGGAGTTCTGTGTGTAGCCCGCAAGACATTTTGTTAACTGTTGCCCATATGCAGGGATGCCAGAGTCTGCTGGTTTCCATCTGTGTACAGTTTTTTTTCATACCAGTATTATTAAAATGAAACATGCTTAAAGCAATGCCACATAAAATGAGGTACAAGCTGGTTGCACACAACATTAATTGTAAGAGCCGTGGGCTCCCTCTGCATCTAATTAAAGTGCTGTTACAGTTCAGTCAGCACACCCTACAAATTCTAAGTATGCAAGTGCAGTTAGCAAAACTACCCTAGCCCAGGAGACCATCTTGGTTACAACAATCTTGTGGCCCACTATGGTGAAGGAGGGCCAGTCAGGCAGCCCACGCACTAGCCTAGGTTGCACATTGCTGACTTAACCACCAGTCATGGTTCTATTTGTAGGTTTTGGCATAAAGTGATTAGTTAAGGCAGGCCTGAGCAAATAAAACTGAGGAACAAATCAAAGTGACTGAATTAAGTAGAACACAGTCTCTATTATTTGCAAATAATGTACATATTACACCTACGGTTTTCTATGTTCCTATGGAAAAAGTAATACTATTGGTTGCTCTGGAAGCAAGACTTGATAAGGATTTTTAAAATGGTAAACTTTGGTGCCATATCTGGTCCCCATGACCTTAAGAAATCCTGAGATGGAGATATTTGAAGAAATTCCTGTGAATAGGTATTAGAAAATTTGGTGCTATAATTTATTCTTGATCTAATTGGGGCCCTATTCTGCTCCAGAATCACAATATTTGCATAAGATTTTTATTAAACAATTAAAAAGAATTCCAAAACCAACACCTTCTAGCATTAGGAAAGTGTGTTTATACTGCATGATTTTAGAATTCTTGATTGAATGTGTCTATTTATATTTGAACTAATTACATAACAATATTGTTAATATTAGGTATGCACTGATTTATTTTTTCTGTTTCAGGCGGTATAAAAGAGTACATTGTTGCATGCTTCTCTACATTGTAATGTTGCACATGCTTTTTATGGTATACAAAGTAAAGCCGCATTGAAATATTGCAGAAAGAGAGCATGCTCTCAAAGTTCATAATGCATGATGACCAAAACTAATAATGTCATGTAAAATGCTATTAAATATTTCTAGAGGATATCAGCATATTAAGGGCTTTCATTGACTGCACTGATGCATTAACATTTTCTTTAATCCTTGCTTTGGAGAGAAAAAGTAACTAATTACTAACAGTCTACACTCTTTGGAACCTTTTAAAAGATCTACTTAAATGTGCAGTGATGCTAAATCTCCCTGAAACTTTTGTTATTTGCATGTTCCATAAGTGAAACATTGTTTCTTAATATATGGACTGGAAGGTTGCCTCAGAAAGTGAATAGTTTATGTAAAATATTACTGTCAGAATAGAAATATATTTTGCTTTTTAAATGATTTCTTACCTATATTTTCAAAACTAAGCAGTGCTAAGTTTATACTGTATTTTTCCATTGTGACTGAGCCTTTCTATTGTTTCAAATTAAATGAACTTTTGAAAGAAGAAAACTATTAAAATTAATCGTGTTTACACTCCTCCCTTCCATACTGATTAAATAATTTGATTTTATAAATAAAAGAATCAGAGACTGAAATATATTTATTAAATGTGTTTGCACGTCTTCTTTGAAATATAAAGGAAATTTTACAAATTTACTCTAGTCAAGGTGTCAAATATATATTCATTATTTTCCCTTTACTGACATGAAAATTTACAATATTTGCTATAAATATAACATTATTAGTGTGAGTAATAAATAAAAATGTCATACATTTAACATTAGAACCAATTCTACAAGTTAATACATTTAACTTCTTAAAATGATCATTATACTTAATAAGACTTGTGAGACCTTACTCCCAAGTATCAGCCTCACCTTTTGGACAAGTAAACTTCAATTTGCTGAATCTCATTTCTTCTTGTCTCACTCAGTTGTCTGTATAAACGAATTCAACTAAGAAGTTAGTAGTGACTGATCGTGTCTTTTTTAAAATTCTCTGTCTTTGTGACAGTGCTCAGCAATGAAAGAATTCCTTTCTTTTGTTTATGGGATGGATGGTGTCACAGGCTCTGCTCCTAGAAAATAAATACTTTTTGATGGACATATAATGTAAAGAGTACAAAAAAGTGCATGCCACTAAAGAAACATTACCTTTTTGGAATACGTAATATCCTCCATTGCTGCATAACCCAAAAAACTTTCAAAGCTTTGTGTGTTAGCAGTCCCAAAGAAAATTTGTAACTGAACAGACCCTATCCATAGGAGATTGAATAGGGCCCCTAAAAACTGATAAGTAGAGTACATGGTGACATAGGATGAGCTCTAGGAAAATTAAGGATGTTAGGGCACATTTACACTGCAATGCTAATTCAGGATACTGGAGTATCCCAAAATAGCTATCCCGCGTCTTCACAGCAAGCCCATTATTTTGGGCTTGCTATTCCAACATCCCTGTAAACCTAATTTTGTGAGGAGTAAGGGACATTTCGAAATAGTGCTTTATTTCAAAATTTGGCATTGTGTAGACAGCGCCAAATGACGAAATACGCTGTTTCGAAATA
Source organism: Apalone spinifera (assembly GCA_030068395.1). NCBI lineage: Eukaryota > Metazoa > Chordata > Testudines > Trionychidae > Apalone > Apalone spinifera. Next base: position 135,073,551 of record CM057847.1, on the reverse strand, counting down.
GCATCGAAATAAGATATGCAACTCGCATAGCACAAATTGCATATCTTATTTTGAGTTATAGTGCAGTGTAGATGCACCCTTAGAGTTAAACCGGTTAACTGATAAGCTGATGCTTATTGGTTAATATTATTGGTTATACTCAGCCTGCTAGGGGAATCAGCTGCCACTCTGCTATGGGCTCTGCAGTTTAGGAGTCAGAAGGCTCCATCCTGGGACATGCCAGGTCCCAGCAGCCAGCTCCCAGCTCCTCGGGATGCTTCTCTGAGGACTCTGCAGTATAAAGGAAAATAAGTAATTTTATGCTCCACATTTTACAGTTAGTAGAATTAGGCTATGTCTAGACTGCAGGCTTCTTTCAGAAGAACCTTTTTTTGGAAGAGATCTTCTAAAAAAACTTCTTGTGAAAGAGAGCGTCCACATATAAAAGTGCATTGAAAAAGTGATCTGCTTTTTCAAAAGATAGCGTCCACACTGAATGGACGCTATCTTGCATTTAAACTGTGATTACTATGAATGGAGTGGCCACCAGGGTACCTGTGCTTTTCCCCCTTCTTTCGAAAGTACTCCCTCTTCCCTGTCCACATATGCCTTTTTCCGAAAGAGCTCTTTTGGAAAAAGGCTTCTTCCTCGTAGAAAGAGGATTACCAATACCAGAAAAATCCCTCTGTTCTTTTGATTTATTTTTGGAAAAACGCGATTGCAGTGTGGACATAACTCAGGTTTTGTCGGAAAAACGCAGCTGTTTACACTACAGAGTTTTGTCGGAAAGATATACCCTAACATGATGCTTTAATCCCTTTACTCTAAGGGTCTCTTTATAATTTAAAATCACACATTTTCACTGAAAAAAAATGTTCAATACAAAGAGTTAATTGGAAAAAAATCCCTGGAAAAATGAAGGAGAAAATAACAACTAATCAATGCCTGAAAAGCTCTTCTAGTTTGTAATTCCAACTTCTAGCATTTGAGGATGTTTGAAATACTTTATATACGAAGAAAATTATTTAAATCTTTCCAAATTATGCATGCTTATATACTCATTATAATTGTACAGCATACTGCTATATGGAAAACATACCACATCAAACAGACATAAGAATAGTGTATGCAAATTTTTTTAAAAAAATATTAGAAACAAAAATTATTATATTCAAAACAATCAATCCATTACTTTTTGGGGTACTTTTCCAGTCTCAATTCCCATACCTATTTTAATTTTATTACTGACTAAATATTTTTTTCCTGTTTTATTGACTGGGCAAACAGGGGTAGATGGTCCCCCTCCCTAGAGAGGAGACGACCTACTAGTCCCAGGATTCATATCCAGCATGCATCTCCGGAGGATGACAGGTACTAGCCAACTCCTCCTAACTGAAAAGTGGCTTACTGCATCGCGCAGTTTGAGAGAAGTATGACAAAGATTTTAAAAGACGATTAGTAAACTTTAATGATGAAAATCCCAAAGTAAAGTGTCAGCTCAAAGCGCATATCTGTATTTTGTTAAATTGTTACAAAGCACCTAAGAATGTGTGCCTAGTCAAATCATCTGATTGTGTGAACATTCCAAAGCCAAGTTTTTGAAAACAAAATGTCTAATCTGATGTTGAAAATCCATACAAGTGGACTCTTTGTTCTTTTTTTCCTGTTTCTGTTGAGGTAGTTGTTTTTTTTTCTCCCTATGGTGCCTTATAGTATGTTAATATCTATCAGGGAAACTATTTTATTTGTTAAATCTTACTAAAATTGTTTCTTTATCTGCAAAGTGCTTATCAGGAAAAAAATGTGTGTACACACAGAGAGAGCGGCTCTGTGGTGTACATATACTAATTGGTATATATAATAATTTACACTATTATTAAATTCTTCAATAAAGAAAAATTATCTTCAGGGGACAAGGTAGGTTTTGATCAATAATGCCAGTGCTTTGGATCCACTTTATATGCTGATTTGCCAAATGTGAAGAATGTAAACACCTTCCTTTGTTTTGTTTTCTTGATCTGGTTTTCTTATCCAAATCAGTTTGAGTCCCTTATGGTATGTGTAATAGGAATAGTCTTCTCCTACCTTGTCATTTATTCTGCTTAAGAATCTATGTTTATATCACATCCTGTTTTACCTGGCCTTAGGATTATTGTACCAACTTCAGTGGAGACACTTCCAGCGTATAGCTGTACCTGGATTCCATCTTTGTGCTATACAGGTTGACCTCCCTAGTCCAGCAACTTTGGGACCTGATCAGTCCTGAATGAGGGAATTTGTCAGACAAAGGGAGTTTTCTTGCCTGCAGCCCCCCACCCACCATCTTGCCCCCACTGCAAGCTCCACTTGCACCCAGCCAGCTCCCTTACCTCCAGGCCCGGGCAGCCCCTTATCACTGGCACGGCTGGGCTGCTGCTAACACCAGAGTGGGGCTGCTGGATGCCCTGCATTTGCTGACTCCAGCCTCAGCCAGGCTGCCGGACATTGGCCCTGGCCCTGCAGACCCTAGCTCTGGCCCCAGTCTGGCTATTGGATGCCTCCCCATGGACTCTGGCTGTGCTGAGCTCACAGTGCAGCAGGACTGCTGGGCCCTCTTTTACTGGGCTCCCTGCCTGGCAGGGCTCCTTTCTGCCTCCCTCTGTGGTCACAGTTTTGGGAGGTGCAACTTACAGTATGTTTTAAAATTACCAAGTGAAAATTGTTAAGCAGCTATTCCAAAAGTGGCTCCATTTCGCAGTCACTGTATGCCTTAAACATTTAATTGATCCATAGTTGGGCCCGATGTGTCTTCTGTTTTTGTTTTTTGATACTTCTGAAAGAACATTATCGTATTAGTATACACAGAATTAGTACACACAGTCCATATTTATGTAACTTATTGAATGTTTTAGCTTAAGAGGTAAGTAGAAGTTAGGTATGGAACCTAAGTTAGTCTATATCAGTGGTTCTCAAACTATGGTCCATGGACCACTAGTAGTCTGCAGCCGCCTTGCAGGTGGGCCGTGGCTCGAGCTTAGCACCCCCACCCTGCATTATGATGCTCTAGCATTATGCCCTCCCGGCCCATAAAGTTGGAGTGCTAGTGCTGCCTTCTCACTGGTGGGGAGGGGGATGAAAGCCCTAGGCCTCAGTGCCGAATCCAGCTTGCAGGGGGAATAAGTGGCTCTACACGCTGACTCTCCCCCTCCCACAGCTAGGGAAACAGTAGCGCAGACACGCTGCCTGGAGACTTTTCCCATTGCTCCTATTGACCAGAATCCAGCCAATGGGAGCAGCGGGAGACTGAGCCTGGGATATAGTGTTTGGGAATAGAGGGGGTCACAAAAGCAGGTAAGTGCCCTCCCTTTCCCTCATGCCCAGACCTCACGTCCCCATCCCCTTCATACACCTTCCTGCTGAGACCCCACACCCTCAGCCCACTCCTGCACTCTTACCCCTTGCCAGACACTCTACTCCCACCCTGTTCCTGCACACACCCTTGCTCCTGCATCCCCCCCCCCCCCCCCCCCCCCCCCCCCCCCCCCCCCCCCGGCCAGACACCCTACCTCCCACCCAGAACTTACCCCTTCACCCGCTTCTGCACTCAGACTCCCACCCAGATCCTGCATCCCCATCCCTATTCCACTTGCTGGCAGCCTTGTCCCACATACTGAACCCCTCATTTTTGGTCACACCCAAGAGTCTAGGGGGGGGGGGGTTCCAAAAATCCACTAACCTCGGAATCCCAGAAGTGTTAAACTGGCCTATGGGAAGCCCTTCCTGTCCCTCTCCCATGGAACTGGAGTGCCAGGGGAAGTGAGAAGTCTCATTTGGGGGCCACATCAGGATTGGGATTTTTGGAGGGATTTTTTTTGCTTCTCACTTGTGTGGTACCTGACTGATTTTTCTGTGGGTCAGTGGCTCCTGACTCCAAAAAAGGTTCCCCACCTCTGCCATAAATTTTGTGTTCGACATAAATTAATATTTTACTTTATTTAAAAGGAAGTTTGGTAAACCAACATGATAAAGTTAAAGCGCTTACTCTGTTTAATAATTTTGATTAATATTTATTTTTGTATTGGTTAAATTAAAGCATTTTTTCAAGCTGCAGCACTAGCAAAATGACTTGGGTGTCATTATGTAATTAATGGTGAGTTTCCATTAGCACCTGGTAGTCAGAGAAAAGGTTTGCATTGAGTGTGGTGGGCCACAGGTTAAAAAGTTTGAGAACCACTGGTCTATGTGTAGAGGAGTATGGAAAATTGGAGTTGTTATTGTGAGAAAGTTGGTGAAAGCAAGACAAGACATTTGACTTTAGCAAAGACATGAACCAGAGTTATGTTGCCACAGTGATTTGGTTGTACAGTAACTGGTTTGAGCAAAGTTTTTAATAAGTGTTTTTAGAATTCTGGAATGGCGTATTAAAATGCTAGCTATATTAATAGTATGGGAAGGCTATTCATGCAGATTCTAATTTAAATAATGTGTAAGGATAGCCAATAAGGAAATGGTAGGAATATAATTATGGAAAGCAATAGTTCATGTTAATGAATACTGTAATAGATTGAAGAAGTATCCTTGCTACATTGCAGGGAAATGTCAATTAACCATTAGGTTTCACAATTATAAGGTTGTATGTCATGGTGTTGTCAGTGCACTGATTACCCACTGATACATATTTTTGCATCTTTGAACATATACATAATTGTAATATTGTGTAAGTCATAATTGCATACCTGTTTGCTTGACTAATCTTTTTCCATTTGAATGAAGTCTGGTTGTATTATTTGAAGTGTTGCCCAGTAGTCGTCTTCTAAACACATTTTCTATTATTATGGAATTTTCTATAACTAACCTGAAAACTAAGCTGGGGTTTATTGCAGCTATTTAATATTAACTGAGAACATTTCAGCATAAAAGCTTTAAAATATTACACAGTTCTAAACCACAAGCATTTTAAGCAACTCTTTCCTCCCACTGTAATAGCCCTTTGAAGTCATGAAAAGTCTCTCATTGACTTTGGTGGGAGAAATGTCTCTCATTGACCTTAATGTGTAGGGCCTTTAGGTGAAATCCTGACTCCAGGGATATCAACAGTAGTTTTGCCACTGATTTCAGTGGAACAGCAATTCATTCTAATACTATAATCTTTAGTTAGGCATCTTTAGTTTTGGTGTCATTAGGACTTTTGCCTGAGGACTTCAAGATTGTAACCATAGAGTATACCCCCCATCATCTGTTTTCCTATTTTTGTTTTAATAAGGATTATACATTAAAGAGTCTGCATAAGAGGAATACTATTATAGTAAAAGCTTTTAAGTCATAAAAATATACTAGAGTTCTCATTGTAAGACAAGCTCCCTTCTGAAGACATTATAAGAAACATTATGAAGACAGATTTTTGTTTCTTTTTGTTTATAAGTCTAGTTGAGGTGGTTTCCTCACTGAGGGGCAGAAAAGGGTGTGCATTAATTTCTTACCCTTTTTACTAGTCAGATACTGCTTGTTTACACTTTTCTGACAGGTAGAAGTTACAGCAAAGTAGACTCCTTTAAATGTCCATAGAGTGTGGACGTCCAACAAGTAGGTAAGAAAGAGTTCAATTTACACAGCAAAAATGGAAATAGCAAAATGCAGCCAATGGGAGCCATGAGGCTCCGTAATATCTTCTAATGGATCAATTTCTGTTAATGAAACATGCTTTTCAGTCATAGAGTAGTTCTTCAGGTCTAGGCTGAAGAAGATCTTTGTGTGTCTCACCCAATTTATCTTTCTAATATCCTGGGAATAACATGGCTATAACCACACCAAATATATCAGAAACTTGTTAACTATATCTGTATTTGTTATAAGTTATAACATTTATCAGCAAGACAGGAACAAAGAATTCCCCTCCCCCCATTTTTAAAAACAGTAACATACTGATAAATATTTCTCCAGGAGTAAGAAGTAAAACAAACTTAGCTTAAAAAATCAAATTGTAAAACTAGTACTTCAAAACTAACATCCACTTGTGGAAACATCCAGTTAAATTCTATAGAAGCAGTAGGGGGAGAAAAATCATTTTTAAAGTATTCTTACTGGGTCAGTTTGCTGCCTTCATATGATTGAGAGGTTATTTTTCACGGTAGCAAAACAACTGTTAATTTTTGTACAGATATTTAGGAAAGTTTCCTTATTTGGATTTTTTGTAAATTTTATCACAATATCTTGCCGGGATTTAATAACAAAATATTATTTTTCAAATACTACTTGAATATTCATGTGGATTGAGGAATAAATATGTATGCTTTTTTCTAATTAATAAATTTATAGATTTAATTTCAGTGAGAAAGATGAGAATTGGTAAGCTACAGTGCTATAGTTCAGTTTTTCACATTTTTCAGTCACTGATGTTTTACATTTTTAACTACCATGGTCCCACAGATTTTTAAAATATCCCTCTTATTTTAAAGAGGGATATTAAATATATGAATAAATGGACCATCAGAAGTACAGTTTGGTCAGTACTTAGTACCTGAATGCTGTTGGTTATGTATCTTGACTGCATGTCTCCATCTTCACTGCATGTGACCATCTCTCTGTTTCTGTCCATTCTGTCCACTTCACTTCCATGTTTCCAAAATTTGTGAAGAACAAGGACGCTGGGGTCTTGCATTCCAAAACAGGACAGTATAAACCACCTAAGTGCTAAACCTGGAGCAACACAGAGGTATCCTTATTAAGTCACATTTTAGTTCCAAATAAATGAGTTATTGATTCTAATTTATGAACAGTGAACAATTTCTTTCCCTGACAACATGCTCTGTTGTAAATGTTTTATTTAATGTACGTTTTCATTCTCTTTATAGCTAAATATAGCTGTTTGCTTTTTCATATTAACATATTTAACCTCTTTATATAAAGCACTCAAAGTGACTGAATTTGAATGTGGAGTTAAGTGTCTACCATATATCCTGTGTGATCTCTCTGGATATTGGTACAGGCATTAAAGCAGTGTTTCTCAACCTTTTTTTATAAAGTATCCCTTTTTAAAAAAATTATAAGTAACCCCAGTACCTACAATTTTCAAACACACAACTTTTTTTTCTACCATTGCAACACATTTGTTTAAACAACTTAATCATAGCCAGGCTGGTGATGAAATGTTAGGGTATAAAAAGTACAAAAATAATAAAGCGCTGTAAAATTTGAAACAAAAATTCAGTTTTCTCCAAATTTCAGTTGTGTTGACGAACCCCTTCCCCCGCCCCCTACTTCTCTCGAGTACCCATAATGGTACTTGTACCATTGGTTGAGAAACACTGCATTAAAGCATGGGTCAATGCACAGCTCCCACTTATTCACCCCATGAACTGGGCACTGCAATTGAACCTGCATGAAGATGGAGAGGGGCACTATAATTTGCTCTTGGAATAAGGCAGCAGCAAATCACAGCCCTCCAGAATAAAGAGGAAGGGAATTGTGATTTAAGGTGTGCTTTTCCCAGGAGCAGGCCAGAGAATTAGCTGTGATTCAGTCTTGTTTTTTCCATTGCTCCCTTTTAGAGCTCAGTGAGTTACTTCACCCCCTTTCATGGAGCATCTTATTCATGCCCATGTCCCCAGCACACAAACAGCAGGAATCTTTATGGTTACACTCAGGCTCCTGGTACATTCAGGGAACCAGCTTAAAAGCCTGTTCCAGATGTGCACTGGTTCCTGGGGAGCTGCCTGCCTCACCACTTCTCTTGCACTGTTGCCTCTGTATCAGAGGCAGCTCCCAGGGAGCCTCCCTGCCTCCCTCTGATCACTGCTGCCCCTGCGGTCTTCTGGGGAGCCACCGGTCTTTCCACTCTCCCTGCCACTGCTGCCTCTGAGACAGAGGCAGCAGCATGGAAAGGCAGGTGAAAGCCGGTACGTATGGGGAGCTCGCTTAACAGTTGGCTCCCCACGTGTATACATGAAGCCGCTGACATTTTTAGCAATTACACTGTTGTTTAAACTAATTTTAACATCCCTAATTTGTAATAACGATAATCAGGCAAATAGCCACTTTTCTCACTCCCACTCAGACCACCATAGTAACAATAGTCATAATCTGAGTGTGTCCAGTTGGGAGTAAGGGGAAGGTGGTCTTACTCTGCTTCAAAGCCCTCTAAGGTCTGAGATATGAGTAAACCAATTGAACTCAATGGGCTATTCAGGTGCTTAAAGATAAGTGCACACTTCCCTGCATTGCTGGATTGGTGCCCTCAATAGCAGCTGCAGCATACATAAAGAATCTTAAATATTGACATAGCTCTCCTGATGAATGCACCTTAAATTTAGCCACTTATGGGGGGAGTAGAATTATGCAAGGAAAATGAATGTAATAAAAATATAGCATTGTAGTGCAGGATTACAACTAGTAACTAGCTTTTTTTTTTTTTTTTTTTGGTGAGTATTTTAGGTAAAAAACTACATTCTTTTAGTCGCTGCTAATAAGACTTTCATGCATATATCATATTGTTTAAGATGTGTTTCCCCATTCCGTTCTTACCTCTGAAACAATACGTCATGCAATAGATTGAGGAGAACACGAAAATCATCTGTGATGAATTATTTTAGCTCTAATTTGCTCTATTGTCTGTATACATAATTTTCAGGAGAAACTCTTGAGTTTCTTCTCATTTTCACCAAGGTCTAAAATATAAATCTTGAAATGGTTCTTTCATCTGACTTATTTACCTAATGCATGCAGTTCATTTTATCAATATCAATTCCTTGTGCATCTCTTCCAGTCTTGTTTCCTGTGTAATAAAGAATTTGGAGTTTGTCAACCAACTTTGTGCAACAGTGAGCAAAAAATCTCTCCCTCTTCTTTGACCTCATTTGAAAAGCAGTCTGCACTGGTTACCTCTCAGGGTATGTCTACACAGCATTTTTGAACAAACTGCCTAGCCCGGCTCAAAAATGTGGGCTTTAGTGCACTAATACACTAAAAATGCCTGTATAGACAGTACTTTGAAGTTGTGTCCCTGTTGACTGGAGCTAAGAGGCTTAATCCCTACTCAGTACAAAATACTGTGTAGTAATATCCTACAAGACTAACCTATATGTATTTAAGGAAACATTGATGTCCACTCTCTGTAGAGAGAAGGATATTAGATGTTTCCTGACACAGGCCCACTGACTAAGGGCCGGGAATTGCCCCGGTGATACAAAAGGACCAGGGAACTGGCGGTGCTGGCTGCCTGCTATCTTGACCTAATTCTGTAACAAAGTAAAAAATGCATGTAAGTCTATAAAAGCAACAAGCATTGAAACTATAAAATGTCTTGTCTGAGACCACTATACTGTATGGCTACATCTAGACTGGCATGATTTTCTGCAAATGCTTTTCATGGAAAAGTTTTCCGTGAAAAGCATTTGCGGAAAAGAGCGTCTAGATTGGCACAGACGCTTTTCTACCAAAGCACTTTTTGTGGAAAAGCATCTGTGCCAATCTAGACGCGCTTTTGCGCAAAAAAGCCCCGATTGCCATTTTCGCGATCGGGGCTTTTTTGCGCAAAACAAATCTGAGCTGTTTACACTGGCCCTTTTGTGCAAAAGCTTTGAGCAAAAGAACTTTTGCCTGAACGGGAGCAGCATAGTATTTCCGTAAGAAGCGCTGATTTCAGACAATAGTAAGTCAGTGTTCTTGCGGAAATTCAAGCGGCCAGTGTAGACAGCTGGCAAGTTTTTCCGCAAAAGCAGCTGCTTTTGCAGAAAAACTTGCCAGTCTAGACACAGCCTATAGCAATAGAAATTAGCAAGCACTCACTTGTAAATACTGACAAAAACAGCTAATTAATTTTGTTTAGAGGATTAGAGGATTTATCTGGAGTTGCCTGGGTCCTTGTGGGGGCTTAGGGTAGAAGGGGGGGTGCAGTAGTCAGGGCAGGAAGCTGGGAGGTGGGGGGGCCTCAGGGCAGGACGTGGGAAGTACAGGATTCAAGGAGGGGATGGAAGGTGCAAGATTTAGGGATGGAGTGTTCAGGACAGGGGACTCAGGACTGGGGACCCAGTGGAAGGTGTGGGAGGGCTGAGGGCAGGGGAGTGGGAGGTGCAGGAGTTAGGGCAGGGGTGTTGGGTGTTGGTGGGGATCAGTGCAGTGGGCGGAGATGTAGGAGTTAGGGCAAGAAGGTGTTCAGGATTCAGGGCAGGGGAGTTGGGAGTTTGAGTGGGTTCCAGACCAGGCCACAGTTCTAGACCCCCCTCATCGTCTCCTTGGGGAGGCAGGGCTGCACTGCTCGGCCCTGGGGATGGTCCTGGGAGAACCGTTGTGGTTGGGCTGGTGACTGTCCCCACCTCCAGTGCTGCGGCTAAGAGCTGCAGGGGAGGGATTTGGGAAAGGAGGCCACTTACCCATTGCCAGCAACATGGACAGCCCTGGCCCAAGCTGGCCACTCTGTTCCTGATGCAGCAATCCCCTGTGATCACTCTGCAGTATAGCTGCCACCTGTTCTTGCTGCCCCCAGTGGTTACTCTGCAGTATAGCTGTCCCTTTGATCACCACCTCCCTTTCCATGTTATGGAAAACAATGCCATTTCCGGCACATCCCATTTTCCCGGTACAACGAAACCCTGACATTGCTTTAAGTTAGGATGAGACAAAGCTGCATACCAAATTTGATGGTCCTAGCTCTTACCATTTAGGAGAAGTTCTTGAACAAATGGACTCACAGACAGACACATATTTCTAAAATAGATAGATAGATAGTGAAAAGCATGTTCCTCATGGCCCCCGCTTCTGGCCTTCAAAACCTCCTGGAGTAACATTCCAGCAGCAATTCAAAGAGGCCCAGGGCTCCGGCCACCACTGTTGCTGCAGTAGCACCAATAGCACTGGGAGCTCCATGCCCCTTTAAATTGCAAGCCCCAGGGCAATTTCTTCCTACTCACCCTCCCCCATCTATGGGCTTGGTTCTCCTCATATAAAGATGAATGGTTCCAGATCCAGCCTCATTCTTCACCTTCTTTAAGGGACATTCTCTGCTAATACTAATTCCAAGTCTAGTTTATTAGGATCCCCTTATTGAATTAGTATTTGCACTGGACACTTTACAGATGGTGAGGAAACTATATCATTCACCATCTCCCTGAGCTTCTGAGAGGAAGGAAAGCCCTGCCAAACCACCCAGGTTTAGCAGTGATGGGGACATTCTTTCCTTGCCCTAAACATTGACTAGTGTGATGGCCACAATGAGGTCCTTGAAAATAGCAATATTTAAATATGGCCAGTGAATGCATGGTACATACTCATCTGAAGAAATGACTGTGGAAAGTGAGAAACAAATAAAATTTCAGTCTCAGCTCTCTTCTGGCTTTTTGTGAAAGATGTATATGGAAAATAGCATAAGGAAGCTAACTAAGTCCACAGGAGCCAATTACATTTTTTTAAAAAACGTTCAGACATATGTTCTGATACCAACCAGGTAATATTTGATGGAAAAAGAGTATTATTTCTTATAAAAGTTTTTCAATATGTTTAGCAATTTTGGCACAGTAAAATAAGACAAGGTTTTACTAATGTACCGTGTGATTTATACTTGATTTTATTGCAGTGTTTTGTTTTCTTCATTACTTGGAAATGTGATTCAAACATTTTTCAGATTTACATTTCAGTGTTCTGTTTCTTCCTTCTACAACTGCACTTTCTTGCAGTACTGTACTTTTTTCTTGTCAAGAGAGGACAGGGGTTCATTTCTAATCCTGTAATGTGATAGTAGTGTTAAAAAAGAGATGCAACAAGCTACCTACTAGAAATAATTATCTTTTTCTTCCCTAGTGTTGAGTGAGGTCTGCTATTTAGCACCCACAGCCTTCACATCACCTAAATTGAACTAATTTAATGCAATAACAGAAAAAGATCTGTGATTTAAACTACTAATTCAGCAACCCATTCATAAAGATAATATCACTTTTCCATCTGTCAGCCACTTCTTTCATTATCATCATAATGCACAATTAAAGCTTTACTCTTCATATTTCCCGTATTTTTCCTCTTTTTTCATTTTTGTTTGACATCTCATTTCACAGGCAGCCCAGAAAAGTGGAAAGATATAACAGCCAAAAACAGACTAGAAAAGACTCCGCATCTGAAACAGAAAGGTAGGACTGATTCTACAATATGCAGCAACCGTCTCTCTTAAGCAAATTGATTCCAGTGTAACTACTGCTACTTTAAATGTCACCTGTAAAACAATACATTTATAAATTCCCAGAACAAATTCATGCTGCCTTAGTTAAAAGTCTTAATGAGTTTGCATATGTTACAGGATTGTCATTGCTGGTATGTTGGCCTCATATGTATTATGTGACAGTATAGAAGTTGTCTGGCTTATAATTTGTATAATGTAGTAAAATTGCAGACATAGATCGCAGATTCCACTGAATCTGTAATTTTTTTCTCTTGGTGCATATGATTTTCTATGCTTAGTCTAGAGGCAGGAGGTTTGTTTTCTTTTTTTTTTTTTTTAATTTGGTTTAATTTAATTTAATTTTTTTCTTGTCCTAGTAGCAGCTTCTGTGCCAGGACAGGCAGAGATAATATGCATTGTGACATCATGAGCCTAATTAAATTAATAGGAGTTTTAGCATTATTTTCAATAGGGCCGAGATTTAAGACTATGTTTTGAAAAAAAGTTCAATGCTTTATTAGTCTTAATAACTTAATGGATGTCTATTGTGCATACTCAGAACTTGATTATATGCTTGTAAGTTGAGTTTTCCATTTTCTCCTGAAGAGTGACAAATATTACAACCCTTAGGGTATGTCTACACTGCATTCCACTTTCGAGAGAGGAATGCAAATGCAGACAAACAACATTGCAAATGAAGCATGGATTTGAATTTCCCGCCCTTCATTTGCATAATTGCATTTGGGAGCTATTTCGAAATACCCTATTTTGAAAAAAGAAATGCTGTCTAGACACGGTTACTTCGAAAGAAAACTCTTGTTTCGAAATTACCCTTACTCCTTATAAAATGAGGTTTATTTAGGGTCGCGATTATGCAAATGAAGCACAGGAAATTCAGATCCGCACTTCATTTGCTACTTCATTCATCTGCATTTGCATACCTCTCTCGAAAGAGGAATGCAGTATAGACATACCTTAGTGAATACAATACCCTTGCTAAATTTCAAATTTCAACCATTTTTACTCCAGCCCTATGCTTTATATGTTTGTACTTCAGAAGATAGTATTTATATATTTTCGCAATGCAAAAACATTGTGTCTCTCATGTATAAGAAGGCTTATATTTCTTGTATGTATTTAAGGGTAATTTGAACTTGAAATGATCATACACAGATTGAGCGTGGTCTGTTTCCTTCTAAAGGATCAACAAGCAGAATATGGGACAGCCTCTTCCCTAAGCAACTTATTTTAAAATGTCTCATGAGTTGTAAATTAATTTAATATAACATGGGAAGCGGAGTCATGATTTCTGATTACTTGGGATTTGCATTATTGCAACTGGAAATAAATTTTGCAGAGAATGTAAATATAGTGTATGTTATTAGACATTTGATAGCTACAAATAAAAGCTTATAAAACGCACTCTGCTTTTGCATTCTAAGAATGAACACACATGTAAGATATAGTGTATTCTGTCTGAACCAAGCTATTTGTCTCCCAGTAAGAAATTAACCTACATCTTAAATCCAAATTATACTGACCGCTTCAAAGTTTTGATAGCACTTGCACAAAACAAACATAAAATATTTACAATAATTAGTTAGCCTTCTTTTTCTTTCTGTGAGAAAATCTGAGACTTGATACATCTGTGACATATATAATAGCTCTGTACTGATATGTATGGGATTATTGGACTTATAGCTTGGAATTGCAATGTCATGGCCTCTTTTGTGTTAAAATCCCTTAAAATTATGCAGTAGTCAGTTTTATGTAGTGACAACAATCACCACTTAAAGTATCTGAGTGCGGTTTTTAGAAATGTAACATTTGTTGACAGAGAAGGTCAGGAAGAATATAAAAACCAATCTGGACATCTTTAAAATATTTCTTTACTTTTTAAAACACATCCATATCATTAAGTATTCCTTGGCTTCCTGGTTGAAGATCTAGATAATTCTTCTTTCTGATAATAGCACAGGAGTGGGAACTCGCCTGCAGAAACAGCAGCAGCCAGGGAATGATGAATTCTGTCACTTCCTTTTGCTTCTTAATGGCACATCATGTCTTTATAGGGAATCTGATATCTGATATAGAGAGATGTCTATACAGGACTGAGCATTCTGATTTATTATTTCATCATATGTGTCATATCGCAACAGTACTGTTTAGGCAGGTTAGTTAGTTTAATTAATATGCTAGATAATCACTGCTCATCCATAGCAAATACTACACTAGAGCTGCAGTCCTTTTCTCTCTACCACAAGATAACCAGCTTGGAGATTTCTAGAGAATTATCTCCAGATAATATCTCCATCACAGGAGGCAGGCAACACCAATGCACCAAATGTCTGCTAATTGCCAACATCATTGACACCAAGATCCATAACTGGGATAGAAATAGCTTTCTCAGGGTCATCAAGATCAGGAGATCAATTTTGTTGTGCAGATCTTGCTGATCTGAAAGTTGCTTTAAAAAGACAAAAGAAAGATTGAGGGAAAGCAAGAGGCACCTAGTGTGCAAATTGCATTTTACCACATGTGCCCATTAATCAACAAGTGTAACCAGATGTCCAGCATCCTACCTCCTACTGCATTTTGTATAACCGCCATTGCCTTTTTATACATGGGCTTAATTCCTATGTTTATTAGGCTATCTCAGCAGATAACACATGATGAAATATCAGTCAGCTGTGTTGAAATAGTTGACAGGGATAAAAGGTTTTCTTATTAATGTCTTATTAAGTGTTTCATTTATGCCAGAGCTGAGCCTTGGCACCTCTAGGTTTGACAGTTCATAGCCCCTGAACCGCTGGGCTTGCCACGTCATTTATGAAAAGAAAAAAAAATTGCTTGAGACCCAGCATTTTATTGTTTATGATACAGCACCTCTTTCATTAGAAATTAAGAACTGATGCCATTATATAACTTCAACATTAGCCTCCAGGAGGGATGCAGTAAAATAGTTTAAGATCTGGGCAGCATGCTGGGAATGACCAAAAAGCTCCATTATACTCAGTGCCATCACAAATACACTTCATGATCCTGACTGGGATTGGATCCACTTCTGTTTCAACATCTGAAAGCTCTCTCTAGGCATAAATGAAATAGGAGACTGGTAATATATTTATTGCTACTAAAGACAAAATAAACTTTAAAATAAGCTAAATGCCACAAAAACAACAAAAGTGCTTTGCCCAGCAGAGCCTTGGAGTTTATTGGCTATCATATGGTGGCAGGCAGGAGCCAGTCTGTGAAGGGAGCCAGTTTAAAACCCAGTGCCCAGTGCAGACCAGTTCCACCTGCCGTGGGGTGGCAGTAGCTCTTGTCCCCGGGGGTTCTGAGCTCCCCATGGACAGAGGCTGCTCTGTGGCAGCAGCCTTTGTCGTTGGGGAGCTCGGACCTCCCACAGACATAACATGCTTTGCAGCAGCCTCCCCTACTCCCCATCTCTAATAGAGGCAGCAGGCAGCTCCCATGGAGCCGGTGCTGGAGGGAGCCAGCTTAAAAGCACCCCCAGCACCGGTTCCTGCCTGTCTCCCCCCTCTTTAGAGGCAGCGGCACGGGGGAACCGGATTGCATGTAGCTGACTGGATTAACCAATAAGCCCAGGCTTATCAGTTAATCGTATAGTCATCTGTACTTTGACATCTCTAGTTTGGCTTTGTAACATTAATAATGTTCTTTTAGTATGGGGCTTTTTGTGTGTGATTTCCTATATGTCTGGGTTTTTTTTTTATTTAAAATAAGATAAATTCAATCAGGTAGCATCATATTGACACCCACAGGGGTCAGCAGCAGGATTGCAACCTTCAGATCCACTATACATACCTTCACCACTTGTGCTAATGGAGTAACTGATAGCAATAGTGAGTTGTCTGCTTCTGCAATAGAGGGGGGATGGGAAATATTACCATATGGTTTCACAAATGTTTGCTGATATCATACAAATAGTGAGATTTGGGGAAGTTGTGTTCCATTCCTGCTGCTACAGTGAAATGTGCTTTGATATGCATATACTTTCCCCAAGCTTGACCTTTCCTGCTCCATGCCCTCCAATTTGTCCCAGTTCTGTCACCTCTGTAACCCCCATTCCAAAGTAGGAGGCACTAGAACATCTCAAAGATTGACAGTTTTTTTAACATTGTCAAACCAGTTTATTTTCCCTAGCCTCTTTCTGGGAAATGGTTAAACTGTTTTATTTGAATTTAAAAAAAAAAAACACCATCCCGACATGGTCACCCAGGATGGATGATTTCAGCCCAGGTGATTAAAGTTAGCCAAGCTATAAGCAACTGAAAACAAAGTCTTATAATGGGAAGTATCTGACCACCTTACTAAATAATATTAGTACATTATACTTGTTGTTGTTGTTATATTATTGAAGCACCTTTGAGACCCAATTACAGGCCAGAACCCCATTGTACTGTATAAATATGTTCTTTCAAGTTAAGAATAAGATGAGCGATAACAGGGAGATAGACCAATTCTGGACTACAAAAAAGCAATAAGACAATAAGACCAGCCATACTGGGTCAGACCAAAGGTCCATCTAGCTCAGTATCCTATCTGCAGAAAGTGGCCAATACCAGATGCCCCAGAGGGAGGGATCACAACAGTTAATCCTGATGTGATCCCTCCCTTGTCACCCAACTCCAGAGAAAGAGGCTAGGAACACCATTCCTACCCATCCTGGCTAATAGCCATTAATGGACCTAACCTCCATAAATCTAATCTAATGACCTAATATTGTCTAAATAGACCAGATACGGAGTGGAGCAAGGGTTATAACATACAAGCAGAGAGATCAATATGATGGCAGAAAATGGGATACTGGTTTCACAATTTTTCTGGGGGCGAGGAAGAGAGCTATTTAGAAGGGGAGCAATTAAACATAAAGAAAAAGGAAGGAATAGGTAAGAAGAACAGAAGAGGGAATAAGAGGAAAGCAGATGTATAGTAAAACTGAAGTAAATGGATGGTGAGAAGGGAAAGAGGGCTAGCACAGTCAAAACAAGACAGAGAAAATCACAGGGACTGGAATTTGTGGCTGGAATATCCAGAGGTCCAAAGTTCCCTGCTTCCCTTCCCCCCACATGTAGTTTTATTTGAGGAGGTTTTGGAACAAATAGATAAATTAAACAGAAAACAAGACTAGAAATTGCAGAACGAGTAACTGTGGTATGCAACCAACTATTTAAATCAGCTTCTGTCCCAGATGAGAGGAGGTAATGGGACTCCAATTTTTTAAAAGGGCTCCAGAGGCAATTCCAGCACTTGCAGGGAGTAAGCCTGTCTTCAGTACCAGGCAAATTTGTTGAAACTATAATAAAGAATTATTATAATTATTAGAGACACAAATGAACACAACTTGTTGGAAAAGAATCAACATGGGTTTGGTAAAGGGAAATCATACCTCACCAATTTAGTAGAATTCAAATGCCATGTGGACATGACGGATTCAGTGGATATAGTGTATTTAGATTTTCAGATAGACTTTGATAAGGTCCCTCACTAAAGGCTCTTGAGCAAAGGCTGTTATGAGATAAAATAGAAGGTCCTCTCCTGGATCAGTAACTGGTTAAAATATAGGAAACAAAAGATAAGAATAAATTATTAGTTTTCAGAATGGAGAGAGATAAATAGGAGTGTCCCTGACAGGTCTGTACTGGAGCCAGATCTATTTAACATATTCATAAATGATCAGGTAAAGGGGTAACCAGTGAGATGGAAAAATCTGCCGATGATACCAAACTACTCAAGATGTTAAGTCCAAAGCAGAGTTAAGAGTTACAAATGGATTTCATAAAACTGGATGACTAGGCAACAAAATGGCAGATTAAACTGAATGTTGGTAAATGCAAAGTAATGTGCATTGGAAACATAATTCCAACTATACCTTTATAATGATGAGGTCTAAATTAGCTGTTACCACTCAAGAAAGAGATATTGAAGCCATTCTGGATAGTTCTCTGAAAGCATCCACTCAGTGTGCAGTAGCAATCTAAAAAGCTAACAATGTTGGCAATCACTAGGAAAGGAATATAAAAAATGAAGAAACTATCATGCCTTTATATAAATCCATGCTAGTCTAATATCTTGAAAACTATATAGATCCGGTTGTCCCATCTCAAAAAAGATACATTGGAACTGAAAAATGTATAGAAAAGGATAATACAAATGATAAGGTATATGGAACAGCTACTCTATGAGGAGAAATTAATAAGACTGAGACTTTTTAATGGAAAGTGGAAAAGATATGACTAAGGGGAATATGATAGAGTCTATAAAATTATGATCAGTATGAAAATGTTATTTACCGTACTACATCTCAAAACACAGGAATTAGGAGTTACCCAATAAAATAAATAGGCAGCATGTTTAAAACAAACAAAAGAAAGTATTTTATCACATAATGCATAGTTAACCTGTGGAAATCTTTACCAGAGGATGTCCTGAAGTCCACGTCTATAACAGGTTTCCAGAAAGAGATAGAGAACTTCATGGGAACTATTGGCCACGGATGGGCATAGATGCAAAACCATGTTCAAGTGTCCCTGTCTTCAGTTTGCCAGAAGCTGGGAATGGGCAGATGGATGATGTGCCATTTATCTGTTCTTTGTTCGTTTGTTCTGAAGCAACTGGCATTGGCCATGCTGTCAGAACACAGGCTACTGGGCTAGATGGACCATTAGTCTGACTTATTATGACCATTCTTATGTTCTATCTGGCTCCTCACTGGGGGTACATCCAGACTACATGGCTCTGTTGACAGAGCCATGTAAAATAGTTTACTCAGCATAATCAAAGAAGTGGGGATTTAAATAAATCCTCTCTTCATTAAAATAAAAATGGCCGCCACACTGTGCCGCCGATCAGCTAATCCGACACAGCACGGCACTCTAAACATGGTGCGGTCAACAAGGGAAGCCTTTGTTGACCGTTCCGGTATGTCTCGTGAAACGAGAAGAGAGAGGTACTGCCTGGGTCCAACTTCTGCCCCCCAGTGTGAAGGGTCTCCCCAGTGCAATTTTGGGTCCAGCGAGGTACTAGAGAGAAGAGTGGCCGAGGTTGGGCCTCATTTTACTCCCTGCCCTACAGTGTGGCAGTCTCTGCTTTAGTTGTTCCTCCTTCTACCAAGTGGAGTCTCTGTCTAGAAATGCACAACTTAGTCACCCAACTAATCTTAGCTCTGACCTCTTGTTCCATCATGGAATAAACATCTGATTTTGATTAATGTATTGTTGTAGCTGTATTGATCCCAGGATATTAGACACACAAAGTGAGTGAGGTAATATATTTTATTGGACCAATTTCTGTGTGTGAGAGAGAGAAGCTTTCAGGCTTATACAGAGCTCTTTTTCAGGTCTGGGGAAAGTACTCCAAGTGTCACAGCTAAATATATGGTGGAATAGATTGTTCAGCATAAGTAGTTAATGCATATTGTAAAGACATAATTTCAAGTTGAAGTGGTTAGTTAATAGCAAGTTCATCATCAGAAGCAAGCTGTCCAGAAACTCACCAACTCAAAATGCCATCAGATCCTTCCAGAATAACATATGCAAAATCTGTGGACATGTCTCCACAGCTATGACAATCAATACCCCCCAACAACACACCTTTCAAGATCTGTGGGTTTAATGCACAGCTATCACAGCATGTGATGTACTTCACCTGGTGCACTAACTGCCCCCAAAACAGCTGGTAAAAAGAGACAATCATTATGAGAAATTATAAAAGCACCATATCATCCATGGGCAAATACTTTTCAGAAAGTATCACTCCATATCTGACACCTTAGTCCTTATCCTAAAAGGGAATCTGCAAAATCTTTATGAGCCTGGAAACTTAAATTCTGATCACATTAGGGATTCTTCCCTCCTCCCCCGACCCAAGATGACACTACAAGACATAATTAGCCAATTTCCATTTTACTTAATGTGACTGAGGCTACTGGCTTCCCTCTGCTAACAAAATGGACATTGCCCGCTATTGTACCATTGCCCCTTAATGGAAATAAAGCCAAGCTGTCCTCAGGAAAGAGCTAGCCCTTATAGAGGTGAAGAGGAGCGAGTGAATGAAGGCAAAGGCCATCTTTCTAGTGGAATCTAAGTTACTTAAAGCACTGATTTTTAATATGTTTGCCCCATAAATTCTCAGAAAATTCATTCTATACATAGGAGTAAAAGGTAATTTTGGGACTTTATTGTTCCGATGTAGCGAAGAAGTTGAATCCCTGCTTCAAGTTTTCATAAAATACATTTTTTCTCCAGAGGTGTCCCAAAGCCAAACTACAAATAACATATCAGAGCCTGTTTTAGAACTATGTAAACAGTAGCAAAAAAATCTAGTCCTAAAAAGATTACTGGTAAGTAGGGTTTCACAAGGAATAAAAGAGAAACCAGTGAGTGTGTTTCAGGAGTTGGGGAGTACATGGGAGGTCCTTTGTTTACTGACATTTTTAATTTATAAATGGGTACCTGTAGCTGTAATTTAGAAATCTGAAAAAATAAGTAAATTCAGAAATATAATATTGTAAATAGAAATAGTAAGAAGGTTGAGTTCAAAAGTCTGCTAAACAACAATGCATTTAGGGAATGTCACACAACTGTGAAAATCAAAAAAAAATTAAAAAGGCACAACTTGTTAATTTAAAAGTTAATTTTATCCTCTTACTGACTAATAGTTCAGTGATTATATGTAACTTTACATTGTTATACTGAGACCATTAATAAACTGTACTGCATTTTTTACTTTAATACAGTTTTCATTATTATTCATTCAGAATTATATCTTCTAATTGAGGCCCCAGTTCAGCAAGATACACATTTCATTTTAAGCACATGAGTTCTCCCCAAGAGGCTAGTGGGATTACATATGTGCTTAAGTACCTTGGTGAATTGGGGACCTTCATGAACATTCAGGTAAAATTTTAACAACAATAAAAATGTGCATTTTGAAAATGTGTGTGTTGTGGTTAAAAGTGGACTTTGATATTTTCCCCCCAATGATGATATCTTATCAGGGTATTGTTCCAGATGTGCATTAGCTTTCATTTTCTGTTGTTAAAGCAACTGAAGATGAAGCTAATATTTTTAATCAATAACCTGTTAAAATCAATGCGGTTTATGGACTATAGGCTTACATGGCATATGTATCTGCAGTGAAGGTTTTGCAGTTTAGCCTTTTGAAAACAGAGTTATAGGTTGAATTAATAATTTTTCACAGTATGAAAATGTGAATATATGTCTTATTAAACAGGCTCCTGTTGCTTTCACTGGTGGAGGGAGGCATGGGGAAATTTATGTGAAGCTAATGACTGAACAACTTCTTTTTGGCCCTAATGTTTTAGGGTTCTGCTACCCTGTCTTTCTAGAAGGGGACTTCCAACCCCAAGAACAACTGAGCAGCCAGTCATTAGGGGAAAGCATCACACTCGCTCAAGGTCGAGTGAGCATTCTAGTGTCAGACCATTATGCTCTATACATCACCTAGTCCCTGGAGGGTCGGCGCCACCTTCTCCACTTCTGACAAGGTTCCTATTAAATGTACAGCACAGCATTCATGTCCTACCTTCCAGATGTCAGTGTGGTGTTGTACTTTCCCGAGTATATACGGTGCATTCACTCATTCTGACACAATACTACAATCCTTTCTCCATGGTACTTACACTTCTCCCATATCCTCTACTTCGTCTATCTTCACTGTCCAGATGGTACTTTTGACTGTTGAAATTAAACAATTATAGAACATGAGAGTTAAAATTTGACTGTGCTTTGTCCTTCCATTGTTTTGTTTATGTATACACATGAAAACTTGCAAAATATTTAGTTTTAAAAATGTGCTGTAAATAACATACAATTTCCACACCATTAACTCTTGTTTTACAGCATCAGGTTAAGAGAAAGTCATTTGGCCTATTGAATGCCAAAGGTCACCATCTGTAATTTGTTTAACTTTATTAATGTTTTGCAGATAACAGCAAACTTTGAGAAATTATATATGTGTAACTTTAATATGTTAGATAAATGTAACATATTTAGAAAATACTGTATCTTCAGTAATCAAAGGGTTTTTTTTCACCTTTGTATTTTAGTGGTAATATACCAGGGTACCAAGAACAGCCTTAAGAATTTTATATGTAACTTTACTTGTATCTCGCAGATATCTGATGTGTTAAGCTCAGTGTGTCTATAAGAAGCCAAACTATTTAGAAAGTGTGTTAGCATAGTTCATCTATCCACACAGTCAAAGCAAATGAATTTAGAATATCTACTTGGGTAAGAGTACTAAAATTCAGTGCAGCTTCTCTAAGAATTTGCACCTATTACCAAACACACACACTACAAAAATTAACAGTAACAATGCACTTCATCAAAAGAAATGTTCAGACAAGCCACTTTACCTCTATAATATTAGATCCTAGTAACTAAATTCTCTGTTGCTCTATATCATGTTAAGTTTGATATTAATGCAAACTGCATATAAATATTGCCCAATCAAAATGGTAATATTTCACACCTCTTGCTTGTATGATTGTACAAAGTGGGAGACAATGGTGAACTAGGCCCTTAGACTCCTATTTGAAGTTTGCAGTTCCTGTCTAATGTTTTCTTTAAGAAAATTGAAAAATGTGGAGTTTGAAAATATTTCCCCGAGTAGAAGACAGGTTAACTCTCCAGGCATTGAGGACTATATGAATAGGACAGTGTGACATACATACATGCATCTTCCATATAGGCATTTTAATAACCTTACCACTAAAATGTATTGATTCAGATTTTATTTGGACTATTTTATTTTATCTTCATTCCATCTGCAGAATACACCAACAAGGAAGTTCATCTCAGTCACCTCCCACAGACACATCGGTCAACAGTCGTAGGGGAAGACAGCTTCCACAAGTTCCAGTAAGAAGCAGCAGTATAGAGCAAGGTATCAAATAATGAGATTATCATAGTTCAGTATCTTGGATATCCTTCTTTACCTTACTGTACTTTACTTTGTCTTTGAAAACAAAATGTTCACTCCTTTATTTATTTCTACCCACAAAACAATATATTTGAATGTAAGAATAATAGTAGATTGGAAAGTATTATAGAATTTGATTGGTTGATTATTCTATGTACTCTTGGTTTGTTTTGATTTGGTTTTTGTTGTATACTTTAAAATTCCTATTGCAAATATTCCATTATCTTAGTACATACATATCCATGACCACAGATTTAGTTAGAGTGCAGGTCACAGAGCTCCATGATGGCACTTCTAACACCACTTTGCTCATGTTCTGCTAACTCAGATTTGTTGGGTGAGATTAATTGCTGTGCTTTGCTGATAGAAACGAATGACAGTCAGATAATGTAAATTTCTTCTTTGTTCCTTTAGTCAGACAAAGGCTACCGCATCAAGTGAAAATGCCTTAAAAATGTGAAACCATGGGTCATAAGCTGGTGCATGTTTAGGGAAACAGGTGGTCAAGCAAAGACAACATTTCCTTGCTGAACAGTGCAAAGTTGAGCTAGGTTGCTGAGAGAAATACTCTATCCAAACATATCAAACAAGGTTTAGTATCAGTTTTTCCTGTCCCATCCACATACTGCAGATCAAAAGTTGGTTACTTTATTAAAACAAAATGGCTGTAAAAATATGGCTTAATTTAATGTTAGAAATATGTGTAAATTCAGTTTTTTCTTTTTTTCAAGCAACACTATTAGTGCATTGACTATATCTGACAACTCAAAACTCAAAATTACCAGCTTTTGCAGATCTTTCTAGTATGCAGAACCTAATGCACATAAGAGCTTCTAATGTTTACACTGTGTTTCCAGAAATATTGTCAGAAATCTCCCAAAGCAGTTAGTGTTCACTTTGACTTATTTACCAAGCTAGGGGTACCCAACGCTTCTTTTCATGATAATGAATTAGTTAACTGGTTACATGAGCTTTATGGGTGAGAGGCCTCTGAAAAGTATTGTTATAGTACACGCTCACTAACACATGACAGTATTTTCATGTTCACTATGTTTGTTTATCATGAATATCCAATATACTTCATTGAGTTTAACTGATGGATGTGACTAACTCTGAATTTTATATTCAGTGTTTCTAATTATATTAAAGAGCTAAGGACTCTCTTGGTTGTAAACTGTTGGCAAACTACCTTTGCAGCTTAAATTTTTAGGTTGTATTTTCTGTACATCTCTGAGTTGGAGCTATGTAAGAATGAAAGCATGATATGATTTCATACATGCTGTGCATCATATTCTCATGTGATTCTTGCATTTGACATAGACTATGAAAAGGTTTACCTGGTCTATCACTTTTGTTTTGACTATAAGTATTTTTCTCTTGAGGATATTCACTTATCATTATCCCATTATTACTAAATGTAAGATGCAAAATAGCATAAGAAATAACATTTCCATTTAAATTATGTTGACAGAAATTTAAATGAAAACAGAAGTTGGTATGAAGCTGTGAGGCTGAGAGGAGGCAGATTACAGTAACAAGCAAAAGTGAAACAATCAATACTGAAACTAAAATTACCATGTGGTCAGAGAGTTATTGATATTACAAGTCCATTTGAAGTAGAGGATTGATATTTCAAGCTGTGAATACACAGATGATTTATTCTCTTGCATCATAATTATACAAGGGTTAACAAAGCCATTCCTCTTACTATTACTCTAGGACTATATGTTCTAAACTTAATGGCAGTGAACTGATAATGTGGCTTGAGGCTGAAGAGAAGACTTTTCTTTCTTTCTTTCTTTCTTTCTTTCTTTCTTTCTTTCTTTCTTTCTAACAAATGGTTTGCCATTTCACTAAAGATATCTTTTTTTATTTTCTCCCTCTGTTCAAATTACTATTGTGGTTGAGAGAGTGTGTGGGTACCTCTTTGCAAACAAACATGAAAAATGTTACTGTTTAAATACTGTTGGATTAAAGACAGACATGATTCCATATAAATTTCTATGATGCATAACTCAATGAAATACTATAAAAATACTTGCTTTGATTTAGTGGATCGCATTCTGCCATCTGGTACAACTGTCCAATCCCCAGCAATGCAGTCTCAATGTAAAATGAAGTAACTAAGAGACCTAATTTAGGGTGTAATCTAAAACTAATGAAGTCAGTGGAAGATTCTCTGTTAACTTTAGTTGGCATTGGATAGGTCCATAATGACTTTAATTCACATCAGGGCTATATATCTGTAGATGATGGCAGGATCGAATGCAATCTGTTAATGTTATGAAGAGCTGTACTTCTAGGTTCAATGTTATTTACATTTCCTTCAGTTGTAAATAAAGCCATATAATGTTGGTAAATAGTGACATCCTGCATTGGAAGGGAATACTGTGTATGATAATGTTATGAATATATGCTAGGTCATGTTAATTCTCCGGTACTAAGAGGGGTGAATACAAATGTTTTTACAGGTAAATCCACTTTCTGGACTATAGTAATCATTGTAGAAAGGTTAATGCAATGTGTATTAACTGTGAGTGATATCATTCATTGTGATTTTCCATAGAAGACATAACAGCTTTCAGTAAAACAATTTTAGTATTGTGTAAAAGTCTTGCTGTGGGAGAGGGAAGTGGGTGTTGGAGTGAGAAGTTGGTGGTAGTTTTACTTTTTGTCATGTTGATTAATGTTATTGTGGAGTTGTTTATTCTATAGTAAATTATGGCAACCACTCTAATACCTCTTTTACAGGATTCACGCAGTATCTCAGAAATTTAGTTTTTGTCATTGTCAGAACTGAAAATACTAGTTCTGATTTATTGCCTGTATCAGACAATACAGATAAGTTAACACTTTCAATTTGAAGCTAATTGAAAGTCAAATTTTGAGCAAGTTTGTCAGTTTAGAAATGTCCATAACAATAGAAATACTATATAGAAAATCTTAGAGAAGAAAACTCAGAGTAAAGGATGGTGATAATCCCATTGCATTATAAAGGCAGGGAGATACCCATGATCATATACAGTGGCGTTCCCAGAACCCAATTTTACAGGTAAGGGAAAAATTCCAGTGTGAGATATCTTTTTGTCCTTAAAACGCCAAAATGGCATAATTTTTAGAAAATGAACTTTTGGGGGATCTTTTTGAATGGGGATCAGTGACTTTGTGTGTGTGTGTGTGTGTGTGTGTGTGTGTGTGTGTGTGTGTGTGTGTGTGTGTGTGTGTGCGCGCACGCGCGTGTGTGTTTAAAATAATTATCTACCTAGTTGTTTATTTAGAAGAAATATAAAACATACAATAGTGTTTTTAACCTATTGAAATATGTAAAAAGTTAGCACTCAGACTCGGGACTAAGAGCGCCTCTCAATAAACAGAAATTTGAGTGAAAGTAATGATAACATTTTAGTGTATTTGTGCATAGAAATGCAAATGTGGTATGGAACTTGGTATGCAAGTATGCCAACTGTATCATGGCAAAAATTTCCAGACTCCTGTGAACACGTGGCTCTCATTGCAGGATCAGGGCCTAAGAGGTCTGCAAGTAAAAACTAGTGTCTACAGGTGTCTTTACATAATTCACATTTCTAAACATCTGTAAGTATTTTCTAATAAGCTACCATGCAATGGTCATTACTCAAACTTGTAGAGTTTTGAAATATATACTTTTTCTTTCCGTGTTTAAATTGGCAATATTTAAAAAGGACATAAAAATAACATGAAGATTTTTCAACTCAGTGGTTAAATTAATGAAATTCTAAGCTTCAGCAAAGAAGAGTTTCTTTTCTCAATTTGTCACGTTGTGCTGTGTGATTCTAAAAGGCTTGAATCACTCTTGTTACTATAATACATCATATTTAAGTGGCAAGTAAAGAGTGGAGTTTCTGCATTAACTATGAATTTCTCTACCGTCGTATCACAACTTTTGGTACAGTGTTATAGAGTTTGTTCTTAGAGTCTATGTTTGCAGTTTTTACTGTCTTTTCTCAATGACAACAAGAACTGACTTAATTGAAGTCTGACCTGAGTATGAATTTCAGGTTGAGCCCATACTTTGTTGTTTCGTAACTATCCACCCTTATTGTTCAAGGAAATTCAGACAGGCTGGTGGTCTACAGCAGTTTTTTTTCCTAAGCCCATCTTCAGGTGAAACAGGTTGTATTTTGACAAATGAATATAACAGAAAGGCATGTGGTTAAGAAAAAGATTGTTGTACCTTATTCAAATTTCTGAAACAATGAGAAACCTGGATGATTGTATTTATTTTTAAACTACTTTTCAAGAATCCCTTTAGACAAACCCAATAACTGTCCTGTTCTGTCATTTGACTCTTGACAAAATGATTTTTCATTTGGTTATAGTATGGTTTCACATTGCATAACTCTTATAATGATGCAGTGTGATTTTCAGAAGCCTCATTGGGTTTAATAAGTTTTTTGTTGTTTTACTATTATTGACATGTTGTTATGCCAGTTTACATTTACATAAATAACGTTGTGCCTGATCCAGTAGCCCTTAGAAAAATCTCCCATTGGAAAAAATGAGAATAATGTCTTAATAAATATTGCAGGAGATGATCTTGTACTAACAGAAATCTAAATCACAGCTTGAAATTTAGATTCAGGTAGGACAGCTATATGAATATTTATTTAAGCAGCTTTTTATCTAGAAATGGATTACAAAAATGGTCTCTTGAAATCTTCCTTTAAAATCAAGATAATTTTTTTTATACTGCAGGACAAATATGTGTCTGAAGGAAAATCAGAGGAATGTACTTAAAGAAATGCATTTACTGGCAGATGGTGATATGCAATAATAAGACATTAACTATTGTATATATTTTTAAGATAACCATTAAATAATAACTCCATTTAACCGAGAGGCCTCTTATTTTAAATTATTTTTTAATACCAGTGCTTCTATGGTATGGGTACAGTTTATATAAACTAGACTGAAAATTTTCATAAAATAGACATTTAAAGATCTCCATTGCATTGAGGGTGGGACATATACTGACAAATTATTTTCAGTGTTATCTGTGGACAAACAATGATAGAATTTCATATCAAAGAATTGCAGTATTGTTAAATAATAAAACTGAGTTGCAACTATATACCTCATAGTTAGAGAACACAGAATACTAGTTATACGGATGACTGTAATGCCATTGCAGCCAATGGCAGCTATGCTTGGGGAAGACCCTGTCAGTGAAATCTTGTTCTCAAATATACCGTTATAAATCCAGAATAACTAAGAACAGAGTATGAGCTTTCTAACAAAAGAAGATATTATTTCAGTTTTCAGTTCGAGTCTTTTAGCATTGTTTTTGTTTTGTCTTCATATCCCTCGTTTCATTGAAAACTGTTAGATGGCATTGCATATTTGAAGCGAGGTTGTGGAAACTTTACTCATACTGAAGGTCACATGAGTAAATCCCTTGACTTAAAATTGACGACATTTGTGAGGGAGCACCAAAGTGTTGCCAACTCTCACAGTTTTATCACAAGTTTCATATTTGGTGTTTTCCTCATAGCCCTGTTTTCTAGTGGTAAGTGATTTATTGAGAAGAGCATCTTTCAATTTTAAAAGTAAGTTTCTAACCCTTGTGGAGAAAATGTGCACCCTGGAGGCTCAGAAATCAGAAAACAAATAAAATCCAAAGTTTGTAATTTTAAAACATGTCTCCATTTTGGGGGGCTTGACTTAATGATTTTTGTACAGTTGGGTTTGGCTCTACAGGTTGAACCTCTCTGATCCTCTCTCTCTTGTCCAGCAGCATCTGTGGCCTGGCATGATTTCACTTATCCTGGGTGTGGCTAGGGTTGCCAGGTGTCCGGTTTTGAACCAGACAGTCCAGTATTTGAGTTTTCTGTTCGGGAAACAAATTGAGAAAATATAAATGAGAAAATATAAATGTCCGGTATTTTCTAAATAAGATCTAATGTAGATTGTGATGTAATGTCAAGTGTGTCTGGTATTTTTGTTGAAACCACCTGGCAACCCTAGGTGTGGCTAAGTTTCCTGCGGTTCCATAAAGTTTGTTTGCAGCCACCAGTCTTGGCACTCAGTGTTCTGTGCTGTTATTTAGCTCTCATTTACCCCTGAATGTCTTCCAAGAGTCCAGTAAGTGGAAGTACTGGTAATGCTGCTGGACAACATTGACCTTCCATTGTCCAGCAAATCCTCTGATTCAGCATTGGTCAGGTCTCCAGGGTGCCAAGCTAAAGAGGTTCAACCTGTACTGCATTCAGCAGGAGAAGCAAAGACTCCACAGTCTGCCATCAGTATCTTCATTGTTACTCATAGTTTTAAATAACTATTCAGCATTTATAATTTGTCATGGTTTATCATCCTGATTTTCCACATTATTTTTACGTATGCTCTGATACAGCTTATTGTATGTGTCATTGTCAAATGCAATACATTTATTTGTCTAACTTTAAATTTGCTGATTTCTTTCTTTTGTTTCCATCATTCCATGCATTTAATTCATTGAAGAACAAGAGAATTATAACTCTTCCTCAAAAGGTAAATATTCATGTACATTTTACAAACACTTAACAACTGTGAATTTTATCTTTCTCCCCCCATTATTTTCCATGTTGATACATTTCATTCTGTCATCAATGTAAATCAGCTAAAAAGATTCCATCTCAAATATCTAGCTGTTAACTGATTTATCACTCTGTGGCCCGAGCTCTGAGGACTGAGTAGCTTAGGGGCTAGGTCACAGAGTAGGTGGGCAAAAAAAAGAGGGAGAGGCTGATCCCTTGTTCCCCTGTGTTCCTTGCCCAGGAACTCTGAGCCATTCCCTATTTTAAGAACATAACACATGGAAGGGCCATACTAGGTCAGACCAAAGTATCCTGTCTGCTGACAGTGGCCAATATCAGTTACCCCAGAGGAAGTGACCAGAACAGGTAATCATCATGTGGTCTCTGTCAGCTATTTCCAGCCTCTGACAAATAGAAACTAGGGACACCTGGCTTCCTACAGTGGTACCTACCATCCTGGCTAATAGCCATTAATAGACCTAACCTCCATGAATTTATCTAGTTCTTTTTTTAACCCTGTTACATTCCTGGTCTTCAAAACATCCTCTGGCAAGGAGTTCCAAAGAACTCCAGCAGTTCACAGGTGGTTTGTGCACTGCATGAATAAACACTTCCTTTTGTATGTTTTAAATCTGCCACCTATTTATTTCATTTGGTGACCCCTAGTTCTTATATTATGGGAACAACTTTTCTTTATTCGCTTTTTCCACACCAATCAGGGTTTTATAGACTTCTATCATATCTCTTCTTTTCTAAGATGAAAAGTCCCAGTCTTTTAATCTTTCCATATGGGACCCATTCCAAGCCCCTAATTATTTTTGTTGCCCTTTTTTAAACCTTTTCCAATGCCAATATATCTTCTTTGAGATGAGGTGACCACATATGTATGCAATATTAAAGATGTGGGCATACCAAGAATTTTAATTCTTAAGTTTGGGGAATGGCCTTAAGGGTTCACATTCCCCTTATTTGGAGTTTTCCAATAGGTTCCCCTCCTTTTTCCCAGAGTGATAGAGGTGTAGGGCTTACTTGCTCCCATGGCTGCTGGGTGGGCAAGGCACTGATTTGGGCCCTCACACTGTTGAACCAAGCTCATGCTTCCTTGCTACTCAGCCCCAAACTGTGCAAGGCTCTTTCCTTTTCTCCCCACTCCAAAGCCTGGCATTGGTTTCAGGTAAAGCAGGACAGAGCTAGCTGAGCCCACAGGCTTTCTTTAACACCTGGAATGCTAGGCCCTCCTTTTCTCTACTCCCTCACAATCTCTTTACAATTGGAAGATTACTTGATGTGTGATCTCAAACGTCTGATTAAAATGATGAATAGTATGTGCAATGTGAGTCCCCTTGTGTTAGAGTCCATGCTGCTTCGGGTAAAAAGTCTGTCCAGATGCCCAGGTTGTACTTCTCCCCAAAGTCTGCACATTGATACAGTGCATAGCTTCCATTAATCACATAGAGGTGTGGGGAGACACAGAAGAGCAACCATAGCACCATCCTGCTCTCCCCTCTGGATCACCTAGAGGATGTTTCATACCTGTGGGGAGTCGTTGGAGACTGGTATGGCCAGAAGGATGACACATACTACCTACTCCTCCTTCAGATTCTGGGAGATTCTGAAGAAAGGATAGTATAGTTTGGGACTGTCATATATTTTTGGGATGAGGGTTACTACAGTCAGGGAAATCCTTAGTAGCAGAGCTTCTTTGGAGAATTTATGCTTCCAGGAAGCTACCAGGACCAGATGAAATGCAGAGACACAGAGATAGCCCACATGGTTTGGGCATCCCATGGAGCCGCCATTGTCAGTGTTGAGTCTTCTGGTTATTCCATGAAGGGGAAGGGGAATAATATTTTGCACCTCCCCTAGTTAGTAGTTTGTGGACAGGGGAAATCTAGAAGAAGGGATGATTCAAGATAAAGTTTGCTTGGAGAGACAAAGAAGAATTCAGATGAATTATATTTAACTCTGATAGTAAAACACTGCACAGCAGAAACATTAATGGTAAAAATAAACCCAGATTAGAACATCAAATTGAATTCCTCCCAGACTAGAAAATTCTCATCTGAATTCAAACTTCACAACTGTGGCCCAACCATCACAGATCCAATCAGATTGGATATTGAAGTTGAACCAGAACAGCACGTACCACCTGCTTTGAGAAGCTTGAATCTTAATCTGAGTTCCATCTCTAAAATTCTAGGCCATCGTGTACTAACAGTATAGAGCACAATGCTGTGCAGCAAATTTTAAGTCTTTTCATGGTATATATTCAACTTTTATTTTTTTACCATCTGAGAAAGTGCCATGAAAATAGCAGCCGCTTCACTTTATCCTGTGGTTTTCACTGAACATACTGTATATGCACCAAAAATGTACTACTTAGCCAGGAAAAAAATTCCCATAGTTTTCAGTGAGGGTTTTATCTGCTAAGAATTCCAGCATCAATTTTCATAGCCCGGGGCGTATTTTCAGCATGATATGAAAATAAGACAGTGTTAGAGGGACAGTGTCTATGTAAAGACTATATCTTGCAAACTCATATTTATTTATCTGTTACTAATGACATCTTAAATTATTAGAAGTGAAGTAACTTTTTTTTAAAAATCTCATTTGTTGTTTTTCTGTGCTCTGTATTTATATTTCACTCAACTTAGATTTTCATTGCCTATTGTTAGATGGCCTAGGACAATTTTATCCTTCACCCATGAACATTTTTTTATACTAAGTTTAATTTTTTAGGTCTCACTGCTGCACTGTCTGGGTTTCAAAGATTATAGGGGAAAAGTGGTTATGTAAAAAGAATTTGTTTCCTAAACATTTCTATAACCATAAGATTTATAGAAGTTGTTTTTTACATAATTTTAGTTGGGGTCCGTATTTAAGATGATATGATCCCTTTAAGTCTCAGGGGATAGCCGTGTTAGTCTGTATCTGCATAAATGAGTCCTGTAGCACTTTAGAAGCTACCAGATTTATTAGGGCATAAGCTTTCATGATGAAGTTGGTTTTACCCATGAAAGCTTATGCCCTCTAGTAGCCTCTAAGGTGCCATAGGACTCCTTGTTGTTTTTGCATTATCCCTTTAAGCATTTTAAGTACTGAATGGTGGAGCTAATGGCCCGAACTCTCAGCCATTACAGAAAGCAGATGGAGCGCTTTCCATGTGAATTTACCTGGTCCTCCTACACAAAGTAGAGAGAGATTTAGGGACAAATTGGAAACAAAAGAGGGGGTGTTGAGGGAGGACAACGAGGCTACCATTGCATGGCCTAAGCTGCAAGCAATTCTGAAGGTGATATAAAGACTGGCTAAGTCACACCAGTAAGTTGCATTAACTTCACTCTGTCCTCTGTGATTTTTCACTTATGATAAAGGGCAAGAAGTAAAAAGAGCTGACAATAATCATGTGGGAGCTAGGGGAGAAGCCTAAAGATGTACAATATGAAAGAAGAAAATTCAATAGAATATTGAGAATGCTGTAAAGAAAACAGGAATGGCCCAGACTCAATGACGCACATTTCACTTAAATCACTTAAAACAATGAAGTCTTTCAAAAACAAAACACAATGTGACTTCAGTGGGACTGCTCTCATGCTAAAGAAACTTTTGGAGTACAGCCTAAGTCAATGGATTATTTAATTTAAATGTACAACTGTGCTTGCGGTGAATTGTCTTAGAAGCACTTTGTAGAAGAAATTATGATTGAATGTTGCAGCCAATCTATAATTAGCATCCTTGATTTTCAGGAACAAGTTACTAAACTATCTGAAACAGAATTTACTATGCATTTTCTTAAGTCCCCAAGTGCAAACAGAAGTTACACTAGGGTTTACATGTTAAGTAGTAGGCTACCATTTCAATATTGTCAAACCTGTGACAAGATTGACTTAAAAATCATGATTGTTTTTAAGGCTCATGTTTTGGACTGTTTTCTAATTTAAAACACATTTCTGTGCATGTATATCAGATGTATAGCACTGTTGAAAGACAGGCTACTGGGCTAGCTGGCCCTTTGGTCTGACCCAGTAAGGCTGTTCTTACATTCTTACTTCAAAGTCTTCCCTGATCTCTGGCACTGTCTTCATCTCCCCTTCAAAGTCCCATGCCAGTGGATGTTGCCTCCTGTCTCCCTCTCATTCTGCTTCTGACTGCACTGTCCAGCCTGCACCGTTGGTTCAGTTCCCATCTCCTCCTTCCCTTTCTCTGCCATGCCAATCTCACCCCGCACGCATACCATGCTCTTGACCAGCTCCCCTCCATACAGGAGCTCAGCAGTAATGGGGAAATAGTGGACTACTGCAGACTGGAGAAGTTGAGGAGACATGCTCTTGGACTCACTTCTTGCCCTCTTCCCAACTCCTTTCCATAGCAATTTGCTTATTAGCACAACACTAAGTGAGTGTGAGAGCTGGCAGGTGGGAGCTGCCTCTTCTCCTTTTTGTACACAACTTCCAGCTGCCTCATCTGCCCAAGATCTGCTGCTTCCACATTCCTCTGAACTGGCCACACAAACAACGAAGAAAAGGATTCCACAGCTGATTGAGCAGTTGCCTTTCCTGATGGCATCCAGGCCTGGAGCCTAGTCTTCATGACAGTGATTCCCAAACTATGGTCTGCAGACCCCTGGTGGTCCACGACAGTACTGTAGGGAATCCGCAGAAAGCTTAGGAAAGGAAAGAAAAGTAAGGATTGGGTCCATCAAAGGACTGGGACCAGCCGCACACACACTACCTCCTGCCTTAGGGATGGGATCTTGATATCCCAGGAGGTACATCATCCTCTTATCACCAGCTGTGCTGCTGTTTACGCCCCAGCCCTCTCCCGTCCCCTAGTCCCATGGTGGGCCTGGTCCTTACTTTTCTTTTCATTTTCTTTTTTTTTTCTCCCCCAGGACTCCATGCCCAGCCAAGGGCAGAGTGCCGGGGCAGAAGCTGCCTTTGGCCATGAGAGCCCCCTCATCGTCTCCTCCATGAATGGGCAAGAGACGGAGGGGGCGAGAGCTGAGGAAATAGTGCATACCACCGCTTCCTGCTTGGAGGGGTCTGTAAAATTTTAACAGAATGAAAAGAAGGTCCATATGCCCGAAAGGGTTGGGAACCACTGGTCTATGATATGCTCTCCATTGTATTCTCTGATGGCTGTGGCCAGAAGTCGAACATCAGTCAGAAATCCAGAGCTAATAGGAGATTTGAAAGAGATAATATTATTGTTATAAAACTACAGTTCTTGTAAAAAACAAAAACAAAAAACTTAACAACAGTTGGCAACAGTGATTCTTGCTCAAGCGGCTTTTCACTATCAGAAAAATGCTCAATAATCACAATGGCTTATGGAAGAGCATTGTTTTGCTTGCTTTCATAAAATGTTAGAATAAATATTTGTATAAAATTGAGACATCTAGTGGCCAAGGAGAATGGGAAGCTTTTCAACCAACTGAAAAGAAACTCCCTCATTTTGTTATATCAACAATGTCATGGCCAACATAGGGGTGAGAATCTAAAATAGCTAAGAATCCTATTACAAAAGATACATTACGTTATTCACAGAAAATGAATTTTAAATTGGAGTTCAACAGGCTTTCCACAGAGAGAGAAATCTATGTGACTACTAATAACTATAAGACTAAATATGTGTGCAATAATCATTTGACGTATATCTCAACAGCTAGTTGTTGCCAAATTCCATAGATTAATCTTTTGGAATATTTTTATGACTGTGAGAAATTAATGATATTCTGCTTGTGAATCTCTTAGTGCTGTGTACTTCAACAACAAGTTGCTGTTACCTTATTTTTCCTTCCCTTACATCCTGCCTATCCAAATTTAGATCTACATACCTTCTTGGATCAAAATAGGCTATATTGTTTTATGATTCCTAAAGATATAGATCATTTATTTGTCTTCACAAATTAAAAGTTTTACCACAATGGTGAATAGTTAAAATTTACTTTCAATTACTCTTAGTCTCCTAAATGCCTGTGTTACTTTTGAAAAATGGGACTTAACCTCTGAAGTACATTAAAAAAAATTGCCCCATGAGTTTAAGGATAAAATCAAAAGGGACTATGTGATCTACCGGATAAGGTCTACAGCTCCTTGAATCTGGTGGCCAGTCTCTGCTAGTCCTACCTTAGGTTAGAGCAGTCTGGGGCACCTCTTCACTAGGCAGCGCTACCTTATCATCAAAAACAAATGTAAACTCACCTAGGGATTGCCAAAACAGATAGCTCAGCCCCAACTGCTTCACATCTGTACCATGATGCCAGAATCCTCAGCTGTGGAGATATTGAGGTCCTTTTGACCACAACAGCAGAACAGGAGTGATATCATGCCCAAAGTTCTTAGATCAGTTCTGCCATTTTGATTCCATTCTCTGTTGCTTGAAATGCTATCTACATCACACTAAGTGAGAGCTAACCTCAAGTGAACATTATTTTGATGTTCAAATGATTTCAAATTGATCTTGAGTGCTGGTGTGGGTGGTAAATTTGTTCATGTTACTATATACTCTCACCAGTGCTTGAGTTCCAGCATTGCTTTAATAACCCATGATATTTATTTATAGGGGTATAAAACAGAGTGCTATCACATAAGATATTGAAAGTTTACATGTAGATTGGTACAGAGACTTCCTTCTTGTGTGCAGGTGGATGAGCCTGAGCATTTTTGGATTGTACCAGACTACAAATTAAAAATCTTAATATTTAAGTTTGGAGTCGGAATACACTTTTCGTTCATTTTTTTCCACTGACAGTTTGGATATACCTGATTGAGCTTGCTCCCTCCCAGATGGTTAGTTAATTATGATGCTTTGTCTTATCCCAGTAGCTACTATTAGGACAAAAAGGGTAGATGTATATAAAATCTGTAATTTCATTGAGGCTCCTCCTTACAGTAGTTAGATTTGAATGCAAAATAACCATATCAATTATCTGTTTCCAAAATTCCTATCAATGTTATTATCATCCAGTCTAAAAACGTACAGAATGCTAATGTGTACAAGAAACTGAAGAATCCTTTGACTTTTTCCAAATGTAAAATGAAAGCAATCCAGAAGAAATGAGGTGAGCAAGTAGGATAATAAAATAGAAACAGAATATTTCATTCAATAAATTTCACAAAACTTTTCAATTGAAATATTTGTAAATTATTCACCCAGCTCTCATGAACATAAAACTGAATCAAATTTAGTTTTTCATGAAATATCTTCATTTCCTTCTAGTTATATTAGTTTGATGATTGAATAAGTCATACAAGACAAAATATCATGCTGAATTAAAATAGTAAATTTCTAACTGATTCTTTTGGGACTGATAATAGTGAATTGATGTATATCCTTCCAGTTCCATCTTTGGAGCACTGTCACTAATGATATGTCACATTTTTAAATTCCTAAAACAACATTTTAAATGGGCTAATTTATGCTTCAGAAATGGCATACTCGTTGACTATATTCTTTTTTAATAGAAAATTGTCTAAACATTACTCATGGATTCATAATCTCAGAGAAATACCTGTGTTAGTCTGTATCTATAAAAACAATGAGGCATTTTTTTTAAAAGTAGCTATCCTTTTCCAAAAAGAAAATCTTCAAAACAACACTAGAAAGGGAAACAGCAGAGCTGCAATTCATTTGAAAATTTGACACAGTCAAATTAGGACTGAATAGTGGCTTAGAATGATTATTTTCCCTCTGTTGGTAATCACACCTTCCCATCGAATGCTAGGTGTGAGCCACATACACCCTGACTAAATTGGCCTCATTTTTACTGGTCCTGTCGTTGATAAGTAACTCGTAACTCGTTGATATAGGTATAGATAGCCTTTGTGAGTTCCACTCCATGGATCTGACAAAGTGGTTATGACCCATGGAAGCTTATGCCCAAATAAATCGGTTAACCTTTAAGTTGCCACAGGACTCCTCGTTGTTTTTCATGGATTCATAGTTTTTTATGATTAGCTGGTGTGAGCTCCTGGATAACAAAGTTCAGATCATTTCACCCAGTGATTTCTTGCATCAAGCCCATATCTTGTGGCTGAACTAAAGCATAATTTTAGAAAATATCTTCTTTTGATTTGAGTTAAAGACATCATGTGATGGAGAATCTGCCACATCTCCTGGTAAGTTGTTCCAATGGTTAATTACATAACTGTTAAAAATGTGCACCTTTTCTCTGGCTTTAATTTATCTAGCATCAATTTCTTGCCATTGCATCTTGTGATATATTTATCTATTAAATTAAAAAGTCCTGTATTATGAGAAATCTTCTCCTTTTATGTAATTAGGGCAATTATGGTCCTACATAAAGATGCTGGTCAAGTCCCATTTTATCAATCTCTTTGATCATTTATCTAGATTGATCTTCCCAAATCTGTCACTCTAAGGCAGTTTTTCCAGATATTGAATAATTCTTTTAGCTTTTTTTCTGAACCCTTTCCAAATTTTTGACAGCACTGCATTTGGAAATACATAGACTCCCTGGAATAACTGCTCCTTTTGAAGTTAGATAAATTGAGTAGTGTGCAGTTTTAAATTTATTTTTAATGTCCCAAAACTCAAGGTCTGTTTTGCTCTGTGTAGGTATTAAAAATTCATTAGCCCCTCCTCCCCCTCACCCAGTATCTTTGGCCAAAATTCTCCTTGCTCATTACTGTTGTTCTTCACCCATCAAATGATGAAATTTCAGTGTTATTGTACTTGTATAATATGTGGGATGTTCTTTAGCTTGGAATCTGATGAAGGACTTGAAGATGTCCTGAAATAGCAGTATCCTATGTAGTGAGGATGTCTTTATAATAATTCACTGTTAAAATAATTGTAATTCCTCTTTGAAATAAATGTTTTGTGTTTTTTATTGTTGCCAAGATTCCAAACCTGCAAAGTCTGCATAGTGTAGTCTGTCAGTGTTGGTTTTTGGTGTTTGCAGTGTATGTGAAAGAAGTGCAGGAATAAAAACGTAAGGTGAGGAATCAGAAGCTAGTGATAGCAAACAACCACAGCATCTTCTCCATATACTGCTAATGTGACATCGTTACCTACTGTATATTTTTTAGTATTTAGATGAGGTTAGGTTTCAGTGCCTCATATATTGCGAAGACCACAATTTTTAATGGATGTCCATCAACAAGCCAGTGGGTCTTACAGTTAAATGATTCCTGATACTTAACCCAAATTTTCTTCAGCTACATTTCAACCCAGTGCTCCTAGTTTTACCTTGTTAGACAACTTTGAACCATTTATCTTACTTCTTGATATTTGCACCCTATATACAGTTATAGAATTCAAGTCAGTATTTCTAGCTGCCTAAGCAGTTCATCTATTCTTTGAATTACTTTTGTCAACATATTCTGTGCATTCAGATTCTCGGAAAATTGTTTTCTTTAGCATTTGATACCAAGGAACTCCACTGTTTCCTTAATCAGTAATATACAACCTTGATGTTTTCAGCCCCAAACCGTCTTCTGTTTTCTTGGTATTCTCATAGCATTGCCAACTAAAATTTAAATTGCTTTGCTTTATCATACTTAGGGACATTTAAAAAAAATCTTTGCTTGTCATTTTTACAAGATTGATCTGATTTAAATAAATCCAGATGCAAACGAATCTCTGGCATTGCGGAGTATCATTACTGCCTTTTGTTTGCACACTTCATATGATTTGCAACCTGTACTGCTCACATTAGTCCAATAAGAATTAATTTTAAAATTAGATTTCATGCACTTTTATGTTCACATCTTTACTAAACTCCAGGATATCCCTTATGCTGAATTCTGTCCACTTACTAATTTTGTAACATGGTTAAAAACCAGTTTTTTGAATTTATCAGTCATAACATATGCTATCATGAGCATACAATTTATTGATCATGGTTCTATTATTCTGTAGAGGCAGTGGGACATTTGGAGGACACTCCTCCAAAAATTCTCTAGGTAGCATATCTCCTTAAGTTACAGTAATTCTTGGCCTGCTCTAATTTTTTCCAGGGCTGGGACTACAGCCCCTACTGCTTGAGAATAAGATAGCTATCACCAGCTCCTTTCTTCTCTTCCTACACTGAGCAGATATTGGTGCCAGAAAGGTTTTGGCCCATTGTGAATTTGGATTTAATTATTGTTTTATACAAGCAAATTAAACACACACATATACTATAAATACCAGAAAATAATAAATGAGACTTACTTTTCTTGTGATGAAAATCTGAAACAAGTATATATAATTTTAATTACAGCTTGTTTTACAGAAGAAATATTTCCATCTTTGCTATTTATAAATATTTCCATCGTTGCTATTTATAAACCAGTTCAAATTATTATGATGATTTACTTTTGCACTGCATACATGCTGTATTGTGTTACTCTATATCCATGTTTCTCAAAGTGGGCCCACCTTGTGAAAGCTGCTAACAGGCTGCACCACTTTGTTTATCGAAAGGCTCCACAGCCATGGAGCCTCACAACTCCCATTGGCTCTGGTTCGCCATTTCCAGCAGAGGGGAGCTGCTGGAAATGAGCCCACTGTAAGAAACACTGATCTGTATAATCAAACTACAACTCCGGGTATGTAGGTTTACCTCAGCTATTGGTCAGTGTTCAATTCTAAACTTTCTTTGGCACACTTAGACCGCACTCCCATATTTGACTTTCCTTGGGTGCAGAAGTCCACCCACCTGGATTTGGCTGCCTAATCAGAGCCTTACTTCTTTCAGGTAATTTGCAGGTAAAAATGTACATAAACTAGGGAATGAACTTGTATGTCAATAAATATTATCACAAACTGCAGTCAGTGCCTAGCATGTAGAGTTTCAAGAGGTCAGCTCTATGGATGAACCTAACCACAGGACCCAGGAGAGTATGAGAAACCATTAAATCTTTGCAAACTGGCCTCTCTCTTTTTATACTGTTATTTCCACTTTCAGTAGGTGATTGGTAGGACCTAACTGTGGGCTGATTCATGAGCTGACTAGTGATATTTAGCAAAGGGAATCCATCTTCATTCCTAGGTGATAGGACAAGAGGCCATCTAATCACACAGTGGACATAGTTAATGTCTTCCTATTTGTGGAAAAGGGGAATCATTCCATCTGTATATGTTAAAATTGATTAAGTTTGATGCCTGACATCTTAAATCCTTTCACATGAATGGCTTTAGGCTTCTTCATATCCTGAATAATGTGAGACATTGATCTTCAGCTCTCACATATTTTACCCCGGAAGAACCTAAAACCCCCTTATAATGCAAGCAGTGGACCTGCAGCCCATTTGTGAGTAGTCCACTTGACTTCATGAGTAAGATCTTTAGAATTTTCCCATTAGGATATTATACGTCTGCTGAAATGAGCCATGTTGAGCTCTCATCAAATAAATGCATAGGCCAGAAATAACTGTAATGCTTTTTAGGAGGTGGGATAAAATACATCCAAACATACATACATATGTTACCCCAAAGCAGCTGGAGTTTAACCTGCTCAATTACCCTAGGCTCTCAGGTTACATCTAAACTGCAAGCCTCTTTCAAAAGAGGCTTTTTTGAAAGATACTTTTGAAAAA
This sequence comes from Apalone spinifera, assembly GCA_030068395.1. Classification (NCBI taxonomy): domain Eukaryota; kingdom Metazoa; phylum Chordata; order Testudines; family Trionychidae; genus Apalone; species Apalone spinifera. The sequence goes on along the minus strand of CM057847.1, from coordinate 135,032,386 downwards.
GCCTCTTTCAAGAAACAGAGTCTAGACTACAACCAGTACTTTCGAAAAAGCAAGCCACTTTTTTGAAAGAGAGCACCCAAGCAGTCTGGATCCTCTCTTTTGAAAAAGCACAGTTTGCATTACATAGTACCTTTTTTCGAAAAAGCACTTTCGAAAGAAGGCATTATTCCTCTTAAAACGAGGTTTTCCATGGTCAAAAAAACTGCTGCATTCTTTCAATTTACTTTTGAAAGAATGCAGCAACAGTCTAGACTCAGGAGAAGTTTTTTCGAAAAAACCCTGTAGTCTAGACACCCCCCCAGTTAAAAGCCAAATTGCTTTCTCTTTATTGCTATTTTAACCCTAGTTAGCTTATCTGAATTAGGAACACGCTTTTTTTTCTTTCAGTAAAGACTTACCCTTTCTTCATCAGTTGTGGCTTCCACAAATGAATAAAAGTGGATGTTCAAAATTGTGCACCTCTGCATTTGTATGCATCCAACCAGTATATTGACATTCCATGATCTACACGCACAAGTGCAGTAGATGGGTCCACAGTCATTGTTTGGGCCATTGTGCACAGTTTTGTTGATTCTAAACTTCATACTGAGTTCTGTATATTTCTGTATTCTCAATGTCAAAAAATAGACATGTACAGAACTCCACAATAAAATAGCAATACAAAGTACAGCAGCCTAAATATCTAGAGAAACAAAGTGAACAAAGCAATATCTTTTATTGGACTAACTTCTGTTTGTGAGAGAGTCAAGCTTCCAAAGAGCTTTTTTGTTAGGTTACTGTGCATACTTATAAATACTATAGTGTATTAATTTTAAAATAAATGACTTCTGAACTTTATGTTTGGAAATTGAATTTCAGTGACTTATAACTCAGTATTTTTGTTTTGTTTTCTTGCATTGTCCTGGGTATTATCTCTCAGTAGGGATTAGCCACCTTAAATTTTCTTTAGCAAATGCAGCTATATTTGTGAGATGTATATGTACAATGAAATTAATATTTTAACATCAGAAAATACATTTATAAGCCATATGTAACTCCAAAGCAGGAGGAAGGATTTGGCTCAGATTTTTCGTAATTAAAAAATTATCTTGGGTCTGAGACCAACCAAGAATATTTCAGATGAAAAGGAGATTTTTTTGTAGAAAGTTATGACCCTGTAAAAATGACAGTTATAATGGACATCTTAGTGTAACTTTAAATAAAGTAACCACTATAAGATTATTGCGGCCCAATTTTATGACTTGCACTTACATTATGTAGTACTATATAGTGACAGAAGTTTAACTGATTCCAGTAGGACTGCTTATGGTGCTCTGTAATGAGAGTAAGGATGGCAGAATATATTGCCCTTTACAAGCAATATATGTAGCAGTTAATGCATTTTACTTCTTTTGATTGGAGGAACCTTATTATTAAAACACCCACCAAATACTGAGCAGAAGTAAGGGAATAAATATGTGTTTTCACCCACCCACACACACCCACACACACCCAGTCTTTCACATCTCTATTCCTTTACTTTTTCAAACGTGTGTTTGCAAACATATTCTGTACTAACTGTGCTAACTACTTTCAAGCAAAGAAGAGAATGTTCTCTATAATACTATAGTTCTTAGAATTTTTTTTTAAAACAGATAGTAAATATGACAGTGGGGAAAAAATAAAACTTCAAGAAAACATTCTTCATTATTATTTTACGGAGGGGTTGCAAGAAAAGGAAACATTGGAAAGCAAAAAATTATGCAGATATATTTTATATGTTTTATAGTCATAGAAACTGTTTCTCCTTATAAATGTTTGAGTCATAGAAAACAATTACTGTTTTTGAAGATAATAGTAGGAATTAATAACTTCTTACTTAAATATTTTAATATTATCTTTCAGTGATAATATTACTACACTATGTTACATTTTGAACAGTCTACAAATGTGTAGTTAGAAATACATACACATACATGCACTGCATTCAGAGGGTTTAACAAGTGTATAGTTCAGCCTATCAGTTTAAATTCTTTTGCTGTTTTGACATCTGTTATACCTTCTGGATAGTAGTCGAGAAATATGAATGTCTATCCATTTTCAGGAAACAACTCTAGGAAACTAAGAGCTTTATTTATTAATACAGTATTAGTATTCCTCTGTTCAGTGTTTACACCCTGCTTGTTGTTGTACTGTTTGTATATTTTTTTTGTTTTGTTGAGATGGAATAAGATCAACACTGCTGCTAAACCATTTATTTCATTAGAAGTTTTTCACCACTTTTAATAGGCTTCCATTATGTGTTTTTACAGCAAGCTTAGTAGTGGAGGAGCAAACACGACAGATGAAAATGAAAATGCACCGATATAATCAGACAACAGGGTCTGGTTCTAGTCAAGAATATGAGCGTGAGCAATATACCAAGGTAATGATAGTAGTATTAAAACAATATTATGTCTGGAAAGATGAAGGAATAATATGGATACTTAAAATATTATCTAATTCTTAAATATAATGTTTAATCATAGTTTATTGTATCACTTTGACACATAATCAGAAACATGCATTAGACTTTAGGTTTTGAAGTAATCTAAAATGAGTTTGCAAAATATAAAATTCTTTTTCAAATGTCTGTACAGGGTAACATTCTTGCTTCCTAATACTACTGCAAACGTGATTTTTCCTGCTTGGAAATAAATGAAAGGATTTTGTTTTTGCAGTATGGGCCAAACTTCAATAGAGTTTTGATCTTTTTTTAATAGAAATGTAATTTTTTCTTTTGAGACAAAAATTACCTGAAAAAGTGTTAAAATATTATTCCAAAGGTAGCATATGGCAAATTTTCTTTATACTATGTATATGTGCTTCCAGTTATTTGACATTTCTGCTGAATGGGTCTCATGTAGAACACAGAAAATAACTTGTAGAGTTCTGTTATGCTTTTTATAAACCAGGCCACTGAGAAGGCAGAGCTGTCCTTTTGTGCATAATTGCTGAAAGCATTTGGCCTTCTGGAGCACTGAGGCGAAAAGGATGCTTCTAGAGATACTAGGGGAGAAGTACTTAGAAGTAGATTCTATTATTCCTTTTTAAGTATTATTTCTAGGTTTTTAAGACTATCAAAGGCAGAACCAACCACTCTGCTGCTTTCCTAGAAGCATTCCAGCAACAAAAACATTGTGTTGAGAATCTTGCATAACGATGATTTTCTTTCTATGTGCAGCCATGGGGTGGCAGTTTGAAGATAAAAGCATACTGTAGGAATTTATAGGTATGCAGCATTACCAGCCCCATGACTGTAAACAAGTCAAAAATCATAAAAAGGAGCCCCCAACTAATTAGATTGTAAAGAATATATTTTGGGATCCTTTTATATGCTTTCTAGTTTTTGAGCCTTTTGTGTTCACATTTTAAGTTGTTCTTAATAACGATGGGCTATAAACTTTTATTTAATAATAAAATCTGGGATTTACACCCCAGGCACCAGGTCTTTAAGAACACCAAAAATGGCAAGACTTGGAGTAAAATCATGTTGGCAACACTATGCTACAAACATGTGCTCCACAAATATCTTCCCCCTCAATCCAAAATACACCACTCGATATTTCTGTGAACACAGAAACTTCCAGTTAAAGTTAATGGGAACTGTTGGGTCCTTAATACTTCAAAAAGAAGGCCACACACCTAAATCCCCATATTTAGGTTTGAAAATTTTGGTCTTTGGAGAGCAGTTTGAATACAGGAATATTCATATAAATGGGATATAATTTGTCAGCATAAATAGAAGAGATAAATACAGAAATTCCCAGTAAGAGGAAGATAATATATCCAGATAAAGGGAAGAGAGTTTCCTCTACAAGTTATACCTCCCTTAACTGGGATTCCTTAGTCCAGCAACATCTGTAGTCTGGCATGGACCATGGATGTTCATGGACAGCAGAGCCCAGGAAGAGGGAGGTCTGGTGGCAGGGCAGGAGCACTGTAAGGGGCACCGGTGACTCAACCTGAAGCCCAGAGTGTGTATGTTGGGGGGGCATAAGAAGGGGGAGGGAGGACGGACAGACAGCATGGTGGGAAGTTCTGGCCCCAGCAGAGCTCCCTGGCTCTAGAGGCCAGAGAGCTCTAGCCTGGCCATGGCCATGGACCTCTAGCCCCGGCCAGGCAGCTTCAACCCCAGTGGCAGCCAGGGAGCCGTAGCCTTGTCCCTGGCTGCAGAGCTCCAGCCACGTTCTGGCTCCAACAACTGGGGAAGTCCAGCCCCGGCCCCAACTCCAGACCCGTCTCTCCGCCCTGGCCACAGAGCTCCAGTCCCAGCCGCAGAGTCAGGTGGCTGCACAGCTCTGGCTGTGGAGCTCCTGCCCTGGCAATAGCGGGACCGGAGAGAGCCCCGGGGGGATGAGACAGCATCGGGGGCAGGCTGTAGCCCTAGCCCGGTGGCAGCACAGCCTCAAGGGGAGAGACCTTCCCTGGTCCAGCAAATCACCTTGTTTAGGACCAGTCAAGTCCCGAGGGAGCCAGATCATGGATGTTGCCAGACTAGACAGTCCTGGTTTAGGGAGGTACAATCTGTAGCTTCTTTGGGCACCTCATAGACACAAAAAGATTTTTCAAATCACTCTTGGTTCACAGCTGCAGGTCAAGCTTTTGTCATAGCTGGTTTGTTCTAACTACATATACAATTGAAGTCAGAGGTTTACACTGTTCTAAACACACACAATTTTCATAATTTTTCAACGCAGGCATGCTAGACCTTTATTTCTGAAGTACAGCGAAACACTTATGGATTACATTTGTCTCAAAGAGGATCATGTGCTTTGGTTGGTATTTGCTGTCAGCCCTTCAAATTCCTAATTTTTTCCCAGTATTTATACATATTCATATGAGGAACTGAGGCCAAAATTAAACCATAAGCATTTCGATGCTAAACTAAAATAATTTTATTACATCCCTATTTGTTAAGAAAGAATTTTTAAATAATGATCACATCTTAAAGGAAGCCTGGTGTCCATTTATTGTAGTGACAGGGTTACCTTTTCTGGATACCTAATGTCATTACAAAGAAGCTGAACTTTTCAAGATAAAACAATGGAGTGTAACATGAATAATTTATGGCTGAACTTGAAATCCAAAATATCTTTAACCATGTACCTGTTTATGTGCCTCAGATGTGAACTGTTCACCAGCCTGGAAGCCCTGTCAGCGTGCCTAGTATACAATATTGTGTCCACAAATCCACACAACTGCTTATCTGGCCTGTTTGCTACATTATTCTGCAAGTGAAAATATAAGAAAATTAACTCTGATTTTCGGCCTGCAGTCCATATGCATCCTTTATACACTTGAATGTGCCTGAGTCATTGTGGCCCCCAGCCCTGGTGAAGACATAACCATTGCACCCCATCCAGAAAAAAGTGGGAACCAAATTCTTGCACCAGAAGCCCCAAATTTAAAAGCCCCCTTTTGAAAACTGTAATAAAGTTGTGAGGAGCTTTCCATCACCATGGGCAAAACAGGGCTTTATGGGTCTCATTGCTGTGTAATTCCTTAATGGTCTCACTGGGTGATTCCTTGCCTTTCCCCCCACCTGTAGCATTATGGACTCACCTTGACCCCTTGACCAGTTTTGGAAACCGTCAAACCTTTGGTTTAGACAACTGATTGTGTTTCCCATTGTTAATTCTTACACTGCAAAGCTCTTCCCAAAATATTGCTTGTTGACCCAGACATTAGTAAACTAACTTTAAAAGCTCCAAAAAACTATGACCAGGAAAGCATCTTTGAAGAAGGATGCTTTGTGTCTGCTTCTATATATTTGATTGAGAACTTGCACCAAGTCTCTAAGGCCATTTCTACACTTAAAAAATGATGCATTACTGCAGCTGCACCGGTGTAGCTGCACTACAGTACCGCTTTAATGCAAATGATCTAAGCTCAGGAGAGAGTGCTCACCTACAGGTTTAGTTAATCCATCTTACCTATGTTGGTGAGATAAGCTCTCCTGCTGACATAGCACTGTTTATATGTGGGGATTAAGTCAGTAAAAGTAACCTAGTTATACCAGTATAGGTCTGTATTGTGTACCAGGCCTAAGTGTTTGAATAATGATGGGATAACATGGATCTTCTGTAGGGTCAGTGTCCTGAGATTAGTCCACTGAAACTCTCTGGACTAAGAAGCGACCACAAGGATCTGCCATCATTCTACTGGCAACATAAGGTTCTATAGGTAACCAGAGATAGTAGAGTGCACCATGTATTGCAATACATCTGAGCTGGCCATATCATTTAATAGGCCTTCCCAACTCTGAAATTGCACAAAATCATTAATATTCCTGCTATAGGCCCTAAGCATTCATGCCACTACTGATCTCTGAACTGCCTTGAGAGGCTTAACATGTCAAGGTTCCAGAATGCTACCAGCAGCTCTCTAGTGCTAGGCTCTGATATTTGTCATCTGAAATCAAGGCAACACACTGTCTAAGCCATTATCAATCCTGGGCATATGCTTGGCAGAGAAACATATGCTAAGATTTAGCCACTATTATATTAATGCTCTATGAACTAGAGATCTGGATGACTGGTGATTGTTGACATGTACCACAGCAATGGTGTCATTACAAAACTGCATTTTATGTTTCCAGGACAGTTCCTCAAATAGTTACTGCTACCAAAATGGAGAGGGGGCAGAATCTAGGAGAGCTAGATCCTTCACTACACCTCTTTGTATCCAATATGAGGGCCATTTCTGGGCATACCACCTGTCTTGATAAATACTCCAAAACCTATTTCTCATGATGCATCTGAATGAACCTTTATATCTGTCTCTGTTATCCTCCAAAAAGATATTGTGTATTCAGAAATTGCTCCAAAACTCTCAAATTCTCTTTATTAACCCTTATTATTAAAATGGTTGGGGTTCATTATTCGCATGGCAAATAGTCACATGGAAACACTGGAAAATTAACTCTGATTCTCTGCCTGTGGCCTCACATACATCCTAAATTGTTGTGGCCCCTAACCCTGGCTGAGCCATAACTATGGCACCCTCATCCAGAAAAAGTGGGAATCAAATGGGCAGCCAAATCCTGGTAAAGAAGACCTCTCCAGGGTTATGTGGAGTATAAATATCCTATCAGCAAGAAGAGTAGCACAGTGAACTTCTGACCTGACCCCTATAGCTTCTGCCCTTCTTGTTGTCTATCCCTGTAACATTCCACCCTAGTAAGAAGCTCTTAAAGAGGCAATGCTCCTTTTTTCTTCCAGTTCACCCTTTGTCTGTTTGTTGTGGGGGGCACACTCAGCATTTTAACTCTGTAGGCATTCTTCAATGATTAAATTCATTTACCTGAACCACTATAATCTCAGGTTTATTGGTACAGAAAGCAGATTGACTCTTGGTGCTATAATCTTTCCTTGTCTACAGCAGTTTTTATGAGGCAAGCAAGATACCATAGACTAGACAATTTAATGCCAGTTGTGATAAATATCTGATAAACCATATTTAGGGATATGATTGCTCTTAATTTAAGATTAGTTAATGTGGTTTTTGGTATGAGATGGCCATTGTCAACAGCATTGTTAGAGTTCTTTAAAAATATTATTAACGTGGAATAAAGCAAAAATAGTGAAAGCTATAGAAGATGGAGTTGTTTTTAATAGTAATGACAAATTGCTGAGGTGATCAAATAGAAATGTTAAAATTCAGAAGATGTAGAGTAATTGTTCATATTAATTGCAAGCATATAGTTTGCTGTCCCAAAGCAGAACCAATTTCCAATCATGCCTCCAGTAGAGTCAATAAGGCATAAGACTAATGCGTCAGGAAAAGAGGAGTAGAGACCTGCAAATCCACAGATACCCGCATTATATCCATGGGTCTCTGCATCGGCGGATGTGGATCCCGATGTCTGCAGCTCGTTGCAGATGCGGTTACAAATTTTGTAACAGGTCCTTCTATAATGTGATTCTGGATTTACATATGTGTGAAAGAAAAAATTTATCCAGCATCTTAACATGCATTTATTACAAATGTAACCTACAGAGCATATGCACAAATTCAAAAGCTGTTCTCGTTCAGTCAACACATTTTTAAATGAAGTGTTTATCCCAGGTTGTTACAAATTTTGTATTTAGAACCCTGAAAATGTGACGGTATCTGCTTTAAATCCATGGGTATCCACATCTGTGGCTCATTTTTCACCTGCACAAACAATTTTTGTATCTGTGTAGACCTCTGAAGATGATCTACTTTCCCCTCTGAGCATGCAGCCAATTATGCAGGAAATATTCCTTCTCAAATCCTACAGTAATCAATTGACACCCCAAAGCATAAGATTTGTTTATTCCCTTTTACCACATATAACTGTAAATATTCTATTGGACACAGAATTATCTAAATACTGTTAAAATCCTCAGTATCCCGCTGCATCATCACCTCCTGTAGTGAAGTTCATATGCAAAGATGTAGTTCCCTGTTTATTTTAAATATGCTTTATGTGACAAAGAAATGATTTGTCTTTTAAGCAGTCAGACTGTGACAAGATCCATTTGCCAAGATTGGCAGGGAATTAACTCCATGCTGCAGGTGTCCCTAAACCTCTGAGTGGCAGAAGCTAGGACTGGATGACAAAGAATGGTTCACTTGTTAATTTTTTTGTTCTGTTGATTCTTTCTTAAGCAACTAACACCAGCCCTTTGAGAAGACAGGATTCTGGTTTAGATGGACCAGTCGTCTGACATAGTATGGCCATTCTTATGTTCTTAGCTATAACTGGTACATTTTTTTCCAAGCATACAATTCTCTTAATTATGGTTTTGGATTATTCATTCATTCTCACTATATAGTTATTTCTTATATATCCAGTATTCAGTAGATAATTCTTCAGCCCCTGCTTCAGCCCCTTACGGGTCTTAAATGAAATGGAAAATCCATAATTTACATGAAAGTGTTAAATAAAAAAACCCACAAGAAATAGTGCTGTGAATCTGATTGAAAAGGTTTTTTTAAAAGTTTAAGGAACTTTGATTAATTCCTCCTTCACTATCTATACATTAGTAGGATTCTTGTCTCCAGAACCACTGTAATGTGTTTGTGTTTAATGTTATGTTTTTGTTACCTGTGGGAAATAACAAAAATTACCTTCTATAATGTGATTCTGGATTTACACAGATGTGAAAGAAGAAGTTTATCCAGCATCTTAACATGCATTTATTACAAATGTAACATTCTGAGCATATGCACAAATTCAAAAGCTGTTCTTGTTCAGTTAACACATTTTTAAATGAAGTGTTTATCCCAGGTTGCTATTGATGAGAACATTATAGTAATCACTTTAAAAGACTCCACTCTATATTTAGGTACAGTGCTAGCCCAGTTAACACTTTGAGTACTTTGAAAGCATTTGGGTTAACATAAACTTCTGTATAATTGAAGCCATTGGTAAGACTTAGTCTTTAGAAAAGCTGCAGTATTTGTCAAAGCCAGACGAGAAAAGGAGATATGGCATTCAACAGGGGCTTTATTTTAGGACCACGCTACATGGATTTTAGTCTTTCAGGGAAGGACAGATGTCCTGGGATTGGCCAATAGCTTGGCATTTAGCAGACCTATATGACCCTGGGCAAGTCACTTAGTCTTACTGTGTCTCAGATCCACATCTGTAAAATGGGAGTAAAATGCTTCTCTACCTCTCCGGATTTTTGTGAGGATAAAAACTGTGAGATGTTCAGATACTACTGTAATGAGGGTCATATAATTATCTATGATAGAAAGAAGCCTTATGGTAAGGCTGTGAACTGAGCATCTCAGAATTTTTCATGCCACAGAGAGAGGCTCCATAAAGGCTAGTGTGTACAATGAGCTTTATTGTGTGTTGCAGGAAAGCTACAGAATCTTAACTCTGAAGCTAAATCCTAAGCCCATCTGTATCCTATAGTAACAGAGAGAGTGGAGAGACCCTACTAAATGAGTTGTGAAATATTAATACTCCTAGCCATTACAGATCTGGAATAACATCCACCAAGAACATTCCTTTAGCATATGTCTTCATTATTTCTACTGAAGTTAGCACATCTGCTTTTCATCCACCCCCTTTTTCTACTTTCACTGACACGGTACAGGCGCAAGCTACTCCATAGGTGGCAATGTGAACAGGAAAGCTGCAGTGCAGTTTACACTTCAGATAGTTGTATTGAAAGAGTGCTATATCTTTGTAACTCAAAACAGGAGTTATAAGTAATGTAGTTACACATCAGAGGGAATGGACTTCCCATCCATCTTACTATTAATGACTAAAAATAGACTTACTGCCTAGTAGTTGGTATCAGAACAAATACTATATTCAGATTTTGGGATGATCAGCACACTTGGGGCATGTCTACACTATGCACAAGATACTGCTGCCTCAGTCACTCTTACCACTACATTGAACTCAGTGGGTGCCCCGTTGACACCAGTTCTCTTGCTCTGAATGAGGAATAAGGGAAGCCGATGGGAATGTTTGCTCCTGTCGGCCTCCCGCTGCGTGGACGGTGCAGAAATGGGATGTAAGATACGTCAATTCCAGCTACACAATTTACTTAGTTGCAGTTCTGTGTCTTACTTTGACCTTTGCTGTAGTGGAGACCAGGCCCTTGGGAATAAGAGCACCCCAGGTGCCACCTATGGTTTGGAGAAAAATAATTGTTACAAACAATTCTCATGCTTTAGCTTATTGAAGTTTTACAAACATATTTGATGGTTTTTTGCTTTTGTTGGCATTTAAAAATGTGAGACAAACGTATTAATTTTCTTAAATAAGGTTTGGAGTCTACTAAGACATCTGAAAGTGCATAGGGATTCTAGCTGATTAAAATACCCTTTCAGATTTCTGCTGGAGAATGCTCCCTGAGCATTACTAGGCATTATAAAATGTGTCTAAATTACTGTGTTTTATCTTCAGTACTAACCTCTATATTTCCTTTCTAAATAGCAGATTTGTCCTACCTCTTTGGCCTCTGGTTGGGGTCTCTACCAAATTTTAAATAATAGTAATACGTGGATCTCTTTCAGTCCATGGCAGTTTTCTCTAACGGGCAATGCCATGTGTCTTGCTCTAGTGCAGTGGTTGTTAACCGTACTGCAGCCTGCACCCCTTTGGTTCTCAAAATATGTTCTTGCACCCCTTATTAAAAATCATTGAAGCAGGTCAGTTCATTAAACCTAAGATATATCATAAAAATCTGGCATGTCTCGCACCCCCAGAAAGGGCATCTCGCACCCGCCGGGGGTGCGTGCACCCCAGGTTAAGAACCACTGCTCTAGTGTAATGATAGTCCACTAACTAGCATTGACTGATAGTTAAATGAAGTAATATTCACAAGCAACATCCAAATTAAACCTGTTGTTGGAACTGCTACGTACTTATGTTCCTAACGGAGAAAAAACACTTTCTTCATTTTTTTTTTAAATTTCTCCTTTCTGGTTGGAATATGTTTTTTTCTGTCAGTCTTCCATTTATGTTGTTTACCCTATGTTAGCAAAATATTCCTTCAAGTACAATAAAATGGGCATTTGATTGGCAACAATACAGTTTACTCATTTTGTTTTTTTCTGTGTGGTAAGTTCATTAAGAACTGGGAAAACTGAACAGAATTTTTTCACATGCATTTCTGAATCCAGATTACTCCTTCATGTGGGAAATGGCCAAAGGAGGGAGCAAGCTTTGTTAGGGTCTCCCATAGAATGTTCTATCAATTTTTGCTTAGGGAAGGCAACCATATTTGCCTCCCTCAATCACAGAGAAAACTCAATGACCTTTGAGGATCATAAGGTAACCTCTGGAGGCAATAAGCCATCTGTTTTGAGGCCCTTTGCCTCTGCATTGGCTCTAAGGCCACTGACCTCCCTTCGGCTCCTTGGCAATAATTGTCCAGCCTCGTGGCACTCCTGGAAGCTCCATCAAAGGGAGGCCCGTAGTGCAAAGAGTATCTCGCATAGGAGCTAATCATTATCAGGAATAGCATATTCTAAAACGGCTTATGATTTTCTCTTTGGTTTACTTTTCGAACTTGAATTTCCTGTGGATATTTTTGGCTATCTGTGTGATAATAAATGCAAGACAAAATGGACATCATTTAAATTACGTCTATACAGCATAAGGAATAGAACCATCTGCTTTAAAATGCAGGCCTCTGTCACGTGCGGATAGCAGAGAATCCTTATTAATGTCAGTAGCAGTACTTACAGCTTGTGTACCTCTGTGTACAGGGCTGAATGACTGTCACTAAGAGGCAATGAGTACCGCACTTGTACTACTTTGACATTCATCTAGAAATACCACTGTACACATACATAATCATGCAACACTGAGATTCCCTAAGACTACAGTTAAAAAACCAAGGAAAAGAATATAATCAGTGTATATTGAGAAAGAACCATAAATGGCAAACGAGAAAAGATGAACAAATCCCAACGTATTTTTCCCCTTTTACAGGCAGAGTCAATCCTTAGGTAGGAGGCCTCCAGCTCCCTCATAAGAACGGCCATATTGGATCATACCAAATCTTATGTCTTATCATACCATGTCTTCTGACAGTGGCTATTGCCAGATGCCCCAGATGGAGTGAATAGAACAGAGACTCTTCAAACAATCCCTCTCCAGTCACCCATTTCCAGCCTCTGATGGAGGCCTACCCACCCTGGCTAATAGCCATTGATGGACCTAATTTCCATGAATTTATCTAGTTCTTTCTTGAACCCTGTTAAAGTCCTTGTCTGCACACCATCCTCTGGCAAGGAGTTCCACAAGTCAACCATGCTCTGTTTGAAGAAAAACTTCCTTTTGTTTGTTTTAAACCTGCTACCTATTAATTTCATCTGGTGATCCCTAGTTCTTATGTTATGGGAGCAATTAAATAACTTTTCCTTATTCATTTTTTCCATACCAGTCATGATTGTTTAGACCTCTATCATATTCCCCCTTAGTTTCCTCTTCCCTAAGATGAAAAGTCCCAGTCTTTTTAATCTCTCTTCATATGAGACCTGTTCCTAACCCTCAGTCATTTTTGTTGCCATTTTCTGAACCTTTTCAATGCCAATATATCTTTTTTGAGAGGCAACCACACCTGTATGCAGTATTCAAGATGTGGGCATACCATCGGGCTGCGTCTAGACTGACAAGTTTTTCCACAAAAGCAGCCGCTTTTGCGGAAAAACTTGCTAGCTGTCTACACTGGCCGCTTGAATTTCCGCAAGAACACTGACGATCTAATGTAAGATTGTCAGTGTTCTTGCGCAAATACTATGCTGCTTCCGTTCAGGAAAAAGCCCTCTTGCGCAAATGTATTTGTGCAAGAGGGCCAGTGTAGACAGTTCAGGACTGTTTTGCGCAAAAAAAGCCCCGATGTCAAAAATGGCGATTGGGGCTTTCTTGCTCAAAACCGCGTCTAGATTGGCACGGACGCTTTTCCGCAAAAAGTGCTTTTGCGCAAAAGTGTCCTTGCCAATCTAGACGCTCTTTTCCGCAAATGCTTTTAACGAAAAAACTTTTCCATTAAAAGCATTTGCGGAAAATCATGCCAGTCTAGACATAGCCTGGTTGTATATAGAGGCAATAAGATGTTCTCTTTCTTATTCTCTATCCCTTTTTAATGGTTCCTAACAGTCTGTTTGTTTTTTTGACTGCTGCTGCACGTTGAGTGGATGTTTTCAGAGAACTACCCACAGTGACTCCAAGATCTCTCTTTTCAGTAATTCTAGCTAAAATTAGTCCCCATCAGATTGTATGTATGGTTGGGATTATTTTTTCCAATGTGCATTACTCCCTGCATTCAGAAAACTTACCATTTATTCCTGCCCTTTGTTTCCTGTCTCTTAATCAGTTATTAATCCATGAAAGAACCTTCCCTCTTATCGCATGACAACATGCTTTACTTAAGAGCCTTTTGTGAGGGACCTTGTCAATCTCTCCCTGATTGACTGCTCCTTCACCGCCTGCCCCCATGTCCAGCTTCTTTCCAGCCTTCATAGCCCTTGGCTTGTCAGGATGCCGGCTGATCCTCAGGCCACCATCAGGACTTTTCATCAGCACCAATCAGTTCCCCTTGGTTGGAGCTGACAGGGCAAGGATTAATTAGGTGCTCTTACACCAGTATCTTGCTATTCCCCTGTTATATTCTATGGGAGTTCTGCCATGAACATCAATAAGAGCAGGCTGAGGACCTAAGTTTGTAACAGAAATTGGATTTGGGGGGCAGTTGTCTAATTTGTGAGCCTCTGTGAGTGTTACATTTAACTACAGTAAGAAGAGAATTCATTCCCACAACTTAAAACAATACTGAGCTTCTGCAAATATGAGCTTGATAGAGGAAAATGTATTGCCATCTAATCTTGTCCAATTCTTGGTATTCTAAGCTATTACTCATCTCTGCCCATTTTTCTGCTCAGGGCCTTGCTGCTGGTTTCACTACAGAATAGAGTTGAAAATTTACCTCTCCAAGCCAATCCTTTTTCTGTCCTCTTTCATTTGCAGAAACTCCCTCTCTCTTTCTCTCTGTCTCCCTCTCAGTTGTCTTTAGACAGATCACCAACGTCCTTCTCACAAGCTCCAATTTTGATTGAAATTCTGAACAATTTATATAGCTGTTCCTGAATACAGATAGTGGTCAGTATGAACGCTTCAGGGTTTGATTTACAAATTAGTTTGCAAATAGAATTGGTTCACAAAGTACTAACAATTCAGAAAGCTCTGACAGTATAAACACAGGATAAAAACCTTTAGATGTAATACATTTTAGTTCTGGATTCAGTGTTGTTGAACATCTTTATTAATAAGCAGAATATCAATATAGAGAGCATACAGATCAAATTTGCAGGTGATACAAACCTGGGGGAAGAGTCTGTCAATACCTTAGAGGATAAAACTAAAATTCAGAGGGATTTCGTTAACCTGGAGAGCTGGACTGTAAAAAAGAAAATGAAATTCAACAAAACAAATGTAAGGTGCTACACTTAGGGAAGAAAAAACAAATGCATAAATATAGAATGGGGGGGGGGATTGGCTGCTGCTGAAAAAGATCTGAGAGTTGTCATAGATCACAAGTGTAACATGAATTTGTGATGCAATGCTGTTGCAAAAAAAGCAAATGCAGTTTTGGGTTGCATTAACAGAAGCATCATATGCAAGTCACAGGAAGTGACAATACCACTCTACTGGGGACTGGTTAGGCCTCAGCTGGAGTATAGTTGGAGCCATCAGCTGGAGTCCATTTTGGTCACCAATGTATAGAAAGGATGTAGAGAAACATCCAGAGATTAGTGAAAAAGATGATCAAGGAGATGGAATGCAAAGCCATAGGAGCAAAGTTTGAAGGAACTGGCTATGTTTAGTTTGAAAAAGAGATTAATGGGAGACAATATAACGTTCTTAAGGTACTTGAAAGGCTGCCATAAAAAAGATGGTGAAAAGTTGTTCTCTCTCTCTTTCTCTTCTCTTTCTTTCTTTCCCCGCTTCTGCCCCCACAGAGGGCAGGTCAGTAGGCAATGGATTCAAACTGCAGCATAGCAGACTCAGGCTGTGTCTAGACTACCTCCCTCTTTCGACAAAGGGATGTAAATTAGACACGTCGACATTGCAAATGAAGCGGGGATTTAAATATCCCGTGATTCATTTGCAAAATTGTGTCATGGTGCTCTTTCGAAAAAGTGCCATTTTGAAAGTAATACTGCAGTCTAGGCGCAGTTCTTTCAAAAACAGTAGACTTTGTCAAAAGATCCTGTAAACCTCATTTTTTGAGGCATACAGATCTTTTGAAAAAGCCTGCTGTTTTCGAAAGAACCGTGTCTAGACCGTGGTTTTACCTTTGAAATGGCACTTTTTCAAAGAGCGCCATGACGCGATTAGGCAAATGAAGAGTGGGATATTTAAATCCCCGCTTCATTTGCAATTTCAACGTGTCTAATTTACATCGAAAGAGGGATGTAGTCTAGACACAGCCTTAGATTAAATCTCAGGGGAAACTTCCTAACTATCAGAACAGTAGGACAATGAAGCTGCCTAAGAAGGTTGTAGAATCTCCTTCACAGGAGATTTTCAAAAGGAAGCTAGATAGCCATCTGCGTTGGATGATTTAGACATCATAAATCCCACATTTTGGGGTTAGGCTAGATGACCTTTTGTAGTCCCTCCTCGCCCTATGATTCTATTATTCTTTTTTGATACTTTATCTCATGTTGCTAATAGGTAAATACCTGTGACTGAAAGAAACCAGAGAAGTATTTATTTTTGCATCTCACTTCACAAACAGAATAAAAGGAGAATAAAAGTAAAATATGGCATTCTAAGGTGGGAAATATATTCTCTCCTGCTTCTGAAAAAAGCCATAATTTTTTAAATCATCCCTCAATGCTACATTTCTATAGTTCTCATTCCCACATTTATCTGTGTACAAGTTGTTAGTATGGTTTGTCTCACTAAAAGTATTTCACAGGCATTTGAATGGAAAGAGAGAGAGTCACAAAGTTTGTATAAAAGTGTATGCTTGTATGTGCATATGTTGAAGACCGTGTATATGTTTGTTTATACATATATACACACACATGCATAATATAAATCTCAGATTACTGAAGAACAAGAGCCTAATACCAGACCTCAAATTTTCTAATGGAATAAATCAACGTAAGACAAAGACAATTTATTATAATCCTCAAGCAGTTAACAGTTCCTTATATAATACTAGTAAGCGCTTAATATGAGGCACATAAATATAAACCATAAGGTCTAATCTTAACAAATGCTAAGATCCTGCAGTGTTCACTGATACCTTTTGGAGCTTTTGATCCTTAGTTACACTCAGGATGTGTCCAGTATAACTGAATTTTCTAAAAATGACTCTTTCTGATTGTTATCAGATTTATTGTTCACTCTGATTATAGTGCCCTAATGTTAAACATATCTAAGAAATATAATTCAGTATATTTAAGAAAAGTATTTTGTATCACAGAGGTTACAAGCAACAAAGTATTATCTATTCTTCTTTCCCTTTCTTACGAGCAGATTTGTATGTGATTGGCAGACAATGGGGGGGAGGAGTTTCCTTCAGCCTTGTATTCTGGACTCCTATTTACTCTTGCAGTTTGGGTCCTCTGTTCCCTACATCCACAAAAGTACAGGAAACAGTTCCGTTAGTGTATGAACTAATGACAGCCCGCAAAGATAGTACCTGTCGCCCACCATGATGCTTTTCTCATTTAAAAGTAAAAACTATGAAGTTACTCCATAAACTGAGCTGGCCAACCTCTTCCCCCGCACATACACCACAACCACCATCAGCCAAACCGCATGAATGTAAAAATTGACATCCTCAAGTGACCTGAGCTAAACAGATTGGATTTGAAAACTTGATTGGATTTGAAAACCTGTGCATGGGTCATATTGGTTTTTTTTTAAAGGAAGTCCTACTTTTGTGAAATCACAGATCAAAAAGTGATTAAGGGATTTATTGGGTAGAAATTTCTTCATAGCTTTCCCATACAGTCAGACGATATCTGAGAATCAGAAGAGTGATTTTTTTAATATAAAGTAGTACTTTTCTTGCCTGTGTTTTCTCAAAATAATAATAAATAGATATATCACTGTGGTCTGTATGTGTTACATTATTTTAGCTATTGTGCTCAACCAATGACCTTTTCAATTTATTCAAATACCATTTATCCAAGTAAATTTAAGGATTCAGATTTCAAATCATTTGCGACTTACTATTAGTGAGGATGGATTTGTCAATTCAGGATCTTCTTTTGTTACATCCCAGTGTATCCATGATCTTTGGCATATCTAGAAACTTCAGAAGAGTCCTAGATAGGTGAGCAGGCCCCCCAGAAATGTCTAGAAGTGATTAAAACATTTTATTTGTACAGACTATTGTTTGGTGTACTAAGTAACAAAGAAAATAAAATTCTAGTGTTACATGCATTGCAGTCAAGTTCTGTCATCTCAAAGCCCATTTGTTTGAAATAACGTATAGTATTTGCAAAATTATTTGAGCATAAACTTTTGTGGGCTGGAACCGACTTCATCTGCATCTGACAAAGTGGGTTCCAGCCCATGAACTCTTATGCCCAAATAAATTTGTTAGTCTTTAAGGTGCAACAGGACTTCTCATTTTTGCTGAAACAGACTGATACAACTACCCCTCTAAAATAGTATTTTCAGTTTTTTTCAAGATTTTATTATAAATATATTCACTTTTCAGACATTATTGGGACTTTACTATATAGTTCAGGCATTTAAAAGTATTGTCCACATCATTTGTTCTTTGAGTATGTTTCATTTTCAAAAGAAACCTCACGCTTTCTTTTTTAATCTTTAGTATAACATACAAACAGATCAGTACAGAAGTTGTGATAACGTCTCTGCCAAATCATCAGATAGTGATGTCAGTGATGTGTCAGCCATTTCCCGTACCAGCAGTGCCTCACGCCTCAGCAGCACAAGCTTTATGTCAGAGCAATCTGAGCGCCCTAGGGGCAGAATCAGGTGAGTTTATGATGCTATTTTAAATGTATCAAACCTTCTTGTGTGGTGTAAAAATAAAACAGTTTAAATACATTTTATTATATCTTATCATATGAATATCATATACATATATAAAAACATACACACATGCATAAACACACGTGATCATTCTAAGTTTTTTGTGAAATGAACTTTTTTTTCCCCACGGTGGCATCTAGCAATTTAAACAGGAAAAACAAAAAATTTGGACAAGACTATAGCAGATTTTTATATTTGCACAAAGAGGAACCCAATCTTAGAGCAAGCTGGAAATTAGCATTTTAAAGATCTGATTCAACAAAGCATTTAAGTGGCACTACTTGCATGCTATAATAGAGTAGGACCTAATTCCTTTGTGTTGATCTTGAGGGCCTAATTCCTTTGTGTTGCTTATAGATGTCTTGATGCTGCCCAGATGCCCACACCACCATCTGTGCAGTATCAAGGCCAAAGGGCCTATTTCTCCTTTAAGATCAAAGGCACTTGAGATAACTCTACCTAGTAGGATCAAGGTTATTAGGCAAGTCAACTAACTGTAGTTTACAAAGAAATTCAGTGACCATAAAACAGTTGCATAACTGAAAGATTGTTTCTTGAGTTTGTGTAAAGGAAAAAACTGTGAGAATGCATACAAGTGGTAACGTGTCAGTTTGCTGCCCACAGTACTGTTGCTGTACTTGGTCTTTTCCATAAAAGGATTTATTTATACTCAAAAATCCCCCCACAACCCAAAATAAAAATTAAATGTTTCCAGATTTACCTCTTCATTTCACCAATAAATTAAATATTTTTTCTGTAAAGGTACCTCCTCATTGCAACGCTATTTCAGGATACTGGAGTATCCCAAAATAGCTATCCCGTGTCTTCATAACAAGCCCATTATTTCAGGCTTGCTATTCTAATATCCCTGTAAACCTCAAGGGACATTTTGGAATAGTGCTTTATTTTGAAATTTGGCACTGTGTAGACAGCCCCAAATGACGAAATAAGCTATTTTGAAATAGCATCAAAATAAGATATGCAATTTGCATGGCTCAAATTGCATATCTTATTTCGAGTTACAGTGCAGTGCCTAGCTGTGCCTATGTTGTGAGTGTGTATGTATGTGCATGTGGGCACATGCAAACACACGCTTCCTCCTGCAGATAGGAGGGTTTTAGCTGTGTCTGTGTAGCCTTAAGCATCCCATAACTTGCTTTGCTGTGTTTTGGCTATAAATTAATCTCATTACCATACAAATAGGACTTATCCAGAAATACTGACAAATTCTTTCTGTTGTTAGATTTACACTTTGCAGCATTTGTGGAGCAAACAAATCAGGAGTTCTGTGTCTATTCATTTTAGTTATTTCTTTCAAACACATGACTCTTTGTAGAATTTTTATAACTACAAGTTCTTGTGCACTTTGGAACATAAATCTTTCGTTTTCCATAGATTATCCAGGAAATGGAACTAAGTTCTGCTCATCTTTCTCATGCAAGTAATTTCACTAGTCCCACATTGACTCTGTTGCTCTTTGCTTACGTAATATGAGCAGAGATTGGGTTTGTTTAAGGAGACTAATTTTTACTCCCAGAAGCTGGTTTTCTTTTCTTTTCGTTTAAAAAATCTGATTACCTTGTTTTCAAATCAACAACTTTATGAGCTAGGTTAACTATACAAGACTATTTGAGGTGCAAGGTGTTATTCACTATATTGTAACAAAACATGGCCCTAAATAAGGAATAAAATAATGAAAAGGGCATTCCATTACTTGGATTTCTTATATGTAATTTAATTCAGTGTTTCCTTTTGATTTCTGAAAATCAAGTGTATCAATGGGATATGAATATACCTTTTGGTGCAATAGCAATGTGAGGGTACGTTCATGCTATACTGAGCATGTTTTGTATCAGAACCTGAGATTGTTTTTTAAAATATACCCATTCTGATATAAACACTGGTATGTAACATGAAACTGTCTGAAGAATAAGTTATTAATAATATTGTTTTGATTAATTACATGTTAATATTTTCCTTTCCTATTTCAAATGAAATAGCACATAGCTGGCTAGTTCTGCCTGTGATGTTACAGGGCATTTGACTAAGAACATTATTCCCTATATCTCAAAAATGATAACCAAAAAGTCATGTGGTGTTGATTAATTAACAGCTATTTTCAGTTGAAAAAAATAATATCTAAAATATTTTACAAACACTGCATTTCCAACTTCTAGAGAGCTCCTCACTATGTGGTTTGATCCAGCTACACTCAAGTCACTGGGAGCATTATGGTGTGCATTCACCTACAGAGCATCCTTTCATGGAGATATTTAAGAGTAGGTTAGATAAATGTCTAACAGAGATGGTCTAGACAGTATTTGGTCCTGCCATGAGGGCAGGGGACTGGACTCGATGACCTCTCAAGGTCCCTTCCAGTCCTAGTATTCTATGATTCTATGATTCTATGTCAGGAAGAGGCATTGCAGGGGTTCTTTCTTTGTAGCATCCCTCCTTCTTGGTTCAACAATGGTCTGCTCCTTCTGCAGGGTGGCATGCTGGCCAAGTCAGCTCCCATTCCAATTCCCTCTGGAGCTATCCAAAAACATATTTCAACTCAAAACACCACCTGATGTTAAAGTCCATAATATAGGTACTAATCCTTCATAGAGATCCCATTGCAAATATTGTCAGATATTGACCCCAATCAGGTTTCTTTGGTTAGGCTGGGAGATTGATTTTTCCTTGTCCAGGCTTCACCTAGAACTGTTTCATTATAGAACCATCCAATCCTGACACATATTATAGTACCACGAAAAAAATAAAAAATAATGATAATTATGCTTACAGTATAATTATAATTACAGTATTGATAATTATAAATACAGTATTGTTTGGTAAAAATACGGATTTTTAAAGAAGGGTTTGAATAAATATTCTTAATTTGAAATGCTGTTTTTCCAAACTGAGACTTGGATCCTGACTATCTTGCACTCCTGAAACTCCCATTAAAATTAGTGAGAGGTATCAGAAGGAAATTCTGGCTCAAATGATTTGAGCAGGGCTGAATTTCATGCCAGAATTGTGGGATCAGACATTATAATTAGACTGAACATTGTGATATTTGAGCCCAGTCCTACAAGAATTTGCACACAGGACTCACTTTCCTGGAGTTAGCAAACCATTTCATTTTAGTGAGACAGCTCCCATGATTAAAATTATTCACATGCACGTCTTTGCAGAATCAGGTTCTTAGTCATGTGAGTGTTCTTTGAGCAATATAAGCTCTGTGAAGTCAGTGTGATCAATCACATGAGTAAACATTGCAGGATCAGGCCATACTACTCAATTTTTAAAATTTGTAGAACAAACTGTATCTCTCTTTCAGATTTTTTCCTCTTTTTCACATACTGACAATGAGTCAGAGCCTATGGAATGAAATCTTTAAAATTAAATAACCCATAATTCCTTTTCAGATTTAACTTACAGTTGGTTACTGTATTCAGTCAAATAGTGTTTCTTACTGAAATTTAAAGTAATTTTAATGTGTCTTTCATCAGGTAAATCTAAAGTTAGCATCTGTAGTTCATTATTTTCAATTTGAGTTGTCTACATTTAATTTTGCATGCCTGCATGTTATGACTATGGAAAGGTCAAAGTCCTTAGAGAGCTGCAAAAATGATGTCAAAAAAGAAAGAAGGATATCATGGGACTTAGATGACCAAACGGGGCACACTGAAAATAAACTGGATATGGAAGACAAGAAAAGGAGAAGGCATTCTGTTGCTGATTTGAGGTAAAGGTTAGCTTCCTGTTCTCATGTGTGTCTCCTAGCTGCCAGCTCCTAGTTTTAATAGTTCAGTGGCCTGCGTACTATAGCAACCAACATTTTCTGTATAATGCTTACTTATCACATTGAAACTCATCCAAACCACCTTCCCACCCCCACCTTCATCAGTTAACTTAATTTGCAACAGCATCTTTCCAGCAACCATGGAAAGTGTGTTTTTATACTATTGTGTATTGTGTAAAGTATAACATGTCTTAATGATGTGGATGACATCAGTGACTTTAAGCATGAAGAAATGACAGAATCAAATTTACAAAAATGAAGGATGCCAGCTGATTTTAGAGAGACTATAACAAATTAGATTGAAATTGTAACTTTAGCTAATATTAATAAATATTATTTGTATGAAGTTAATATTAATCCATTTTGACTGAGGCAAAGAGCATTTCCATACTAATTTTAACACTGAGTTCTTTTCACATTCAATATCATTAGTTATCAATTTTATTCATCCATTGCAGACAATTTATCTAATCAGCAGTTGAAAGAGAATCTGTGAATCAAGTCTGAATGCACACAATATTCTAGTCATGTAAGAAATACTAAATATAGTCTTGCACGAAGTTTATGTAGATTATGATTAAGGCTAAGCAATAATACTATAATAATTTGTTACAATAGAAAACAATTAGATTAAGATTTCTTCCAGTGCTTCTAATTCTCTAAGTGTTATAGTTTATTTCAAAATAGCACGTCTACAGTACAGTGAAGCCTGGAAATTAGTCTGAGGCAGGCTCCCCTAATGTGTATGTGCTACCTCAATTTAGAGCCCCAGGAAGCACTGGGGAGTAATTACTTTGAACGGCCTAGGGGAGAAGCTATTTTGAAATAGCAGCAGTGGAGCGTCCACACTACTGCTATTCCGAAATAGCTATTTTGAAAGAGGCATTATTCCTCATGGAATGAGGTTTACAAACACCAAAATAAGTCACCTATTATTTTGAAATTATTTTGAAATAATGAGCTAGCTGTGTAGACGCTCACATAGTTATTTCAAAATTACGGATATTAGTCCAAAATAATGCTGCTGTGTAGACATACCCTAATTTTCAAAGGAAAAGAGGCTAGATACCCTTCATCTAAAGGTAGTGCATGACTATTTGAGCATTCAGAGGTAAAATCCAATGATGTTGCATATATACACTCTGGCTACGTCTACATTGGCGCGCTTTTGCGCCAAAGCTATGCAAA
>CM057847.1:134998329-135008758 GCA_030068395.1 Apalone spinifera | reverse complement strand
TAAGCCTCATTTGCATAGCTTTGGCGCAAAAGCGCGCCAATGTACACGTAGCCTCTGAGTATGGACACCTCAGATTCACAATGCTCTTAAATTTAGTAATTTGTTCACAGGAAAGAGAAACTAGTCCCACTTTAAAAGGATTGGTTTTAAAATATAAAAATTCTGTAAAATACTTTCTTAAGCCAATCTTCTTGTACTTGTAAAGAAAAATCTTTTACATAAAATTATTCTTAGTACTAAATTCTGGCTTTCTACAGTCTCACAAGAATTAGCAATGATCCTGCAAATTAATTTTTAAGATACTTATTTCAATAAAACTAAAATTTTTGAACAGTCTTGAAGTGAATTCTTACCACTTTTCCTTGTGCAATCCTTTGAGACTAGTCTGAAGCTTTATCTGTATTTTGGAACACTTATTAGTGTCACTTCTAAGGTTTTTTCGTGGGATCAAAGCTTGTCTTTTTTTTCCTGAGAGACAGATTGGAGGGGAACACGATGCTTGTCAGTTGAAACGTAGTGCCATTTTATACACAGGTTTTGTACTGCTCTAACTATAGGGGCCTATCTAAATGGCAAGTCACTATACGCAAAACCAGGATGTGAGTATACATCTCACCAGCTTACCGTGCAGCACAATCTTACGTTGATACTGTCAAATTATAGACAAACTCCCAGAGTGCAGCTGGAAATACAAAGCTTTCAGGTTCTATGCCAAGCTGCACTTGGGAATTTTCACTCTACTGTAGAAATATCAGCATGGGATATTAGTACATGAGCTGATACATTGCTGTTTCACACCATGCCTTTCTACATAGTAACTTCTTGAGTAGCTAAGCTCTAGATTTTATTCAATTAAATGTATATGTATCAAAATAAGCTATAACTATATAAGCACTTTTATAATGGCATAACTATGTCCACACTTGGAGGTTATACTGCTTTAACTACATCTGTTTCTAAATTGACCTGACTATAGTGGTCCAATAATTATGAGTAGACATGTTCTCCTATTTCGGCTTCTTAGGTTTTTCTGCTACTTCTGTCACTATTCAGTATATCATGTCAATGCGTTATGTATTATCTTTGATTCTTTTCCCAAGACAAAATGTTTTTAGCTGAGTCCATGTAAACCCATATATATTAATAAAAAGTCTCCTTTGAAGGCAATGCCTTCTAATGTTCCAAAACCTTGAGCAAGTGCCTCAGCTGGCATATGTTGGGGTATCTCTACTGAAATCAGTGTAGCTATGCGTACATACACAAAGAGAGTCTCTGGCCCACTGTGTATGTTAGCTATAATCTTAATTCATACTGTTAGGGTTTTTTTTTCCAAAGGAGAATTCTACCTTTAATCAGACTAAAGAAATGTTACTGAAGCACCATTTAGCTTGGTCTCTGTAGTCAGCATGTCCACTTATTGAAGCTGCATCATTTGTCTCTTGTTGTTCCAGTTACTGAATTGAACAGGCACTCTTCAGGAGTGAATAAGAGGAAAGAAAGAGGTTTTGTTGTACCAGGGAACATAAGAAGATGAGTTAAAACATACTTTGCAAAATTTAATCTGTTGGCAGTTCTGGCTGACTGATGCAGTTGGGGATTCATTGCCCACTGATTATGAAGTGTTGGTTTTGGAGAATACTGAGGCTTCAATTAATCATAAAAGTTAATAATGCCTAATACAATAAAGGCATATTTGGTACCTAGCTATATCATAGACTTCACTTCACATGCTCAAGACATTTCTGATAGTAGTAAAAGGGGCAGAGGGGACCTCTTCAAGACTTGTAAATGAGATAGTTATAATTATTCATAAATAACTTCAGAGACATCAACTTAAAATTGTTATACAATAAGTGACTAATCAATAGCTGATCTCCTTGAACAGAGAAAGGACACAAGCTGCTTATAGTTAAATTTATGGTCATTGCCATTTCAGCATCTTCCAGTAAGTTGTCATCAGTAGTAGGAAGATTCCCAATCTAGTTGATCAATCACAAGTAGAGAAGAACATTCATTTTATTCTTTTTGTGTAATTCATTTACTTCTGTGTAACTCCCTAAAAAAGCTACCACCAACTGGCCACTTTTCTGAAGGTAGAAATAAGTATAAAAATTAGTTGAACGGTTGGCCCCATAGACATTTATAGGAGTTTTGCCTTTGATTTCATTAGGGCTAGGATTTCACTTAGGCCTCTGAAAACTTTTGCTCAATAAATCTCTAAGATATTTGCCTTCAGAGAAAATATGAGTAGCAGAAAGTTACTAAATACTTTTAGGTAGTTAAACTATTAACCTGGAGTCCAACATATGGTAGTTTAAAACTTTATAGCAGTGGTCTCCAACCTTTTTAACCACAAGATCACTTTTTCAATTCAAGTGCGATGTACCCAAATAGTGAGGTAAACCCAAAGCGATGTACCCAAAGTGTGAGGATGTACCTCACACCCAAATACCCTTGTGCCACTTCCTTCCCACCCCTTCTCTGAGGCCCTGCCCCTGTGACATCCTTCTTCAAGGCCTCACCCTGCTCACTCTATCCTCCTTTATCTCCCCCATCCTCACTCGCTTTCACCAGGCTGGGGTAGGAGGTTGGGGTGCAGGCTCTGGTCTTGGGCCAAGGGGTTTGGAGTATGGTAGGGGCTCTGGGCTTAGCACAGGGTGGGGGGATTGGGGTTCAGGGTGCAAGCTTTTGGAAGGAGTTTGGGTGCAGGGGGACTCATTTCTGAGGCAGGAGGTTGGGTGCAGGAGGAGGTTCAGGGCTGGGATGGGTTCAGGAAGCAGGCTCTGGCTGGGCGCCATTTAACTGAGACAGCTTCTAGGTGTTGGAGCAGTGGGGTTGAGGCAGGCTTACTCCTACCCTGGCCTTGCACTACTCCTGAAAGCAGCTGGCATGTACAGCAATAGCTCCATGGTGCCATGTGCTGCCCCTCATCTGCAGGCACTGAGTCCACAGCTTCTACTGGCCACGGTTCCCCGTTATTGATCAATGGGACCTGCAGGAGTGGTGTCTGCAAGCAAGGACAGCATGTGCTCTGCCTCTCTCAGGGGCTGCAGGGGCAAGCAGTAAAAGAATTAACAACATCCCCTCACATATGTGTTGGGTTAGAAGATGTGAGTGAAGGACAGTGTGTGTTTGTGAGAATGACAGAGACACAGAGTGTGTGAGAGTAACAGAGGTTTGTGTTGACAGGCTCCCTTCATCCCCTTCATTCTGTGTGGAGATAGAGTACAGAAGTGGGGGGAGGAGGGACACCCTGACATCAGTGCCCCTCCTCTTCCCCCTCCCACACCCTGCCCAGCAAGCAGGAGGCTCCCAAGGGGGCAGCTCCAAGGCAGAGGGCAGGAGCAGTATGACAGTGGGGGGAGGGGCAACTGAAGTGCCAGTGCTTCTAGCTTTCTGGCCAAACTAGTCAGGATCACTTGTCAGAGGCTCCAAGATCTACCGGGAGATCCCGATCTACTGGTTGGTGACCACTGCTTTATATCATATACTATATTATTTACTCTGAATTTTTAGGAAATTCACTGGTGGTGGTACAAAATAAGAGTCTGAGAATCACCTATTGATGTAAATAGAAAGATGCTTATTAACATTAATAGAGTTAGCTCAGGTCCTACAAAAGAAATAAATAGAATATGCATATAACCACAGTGCAATACATTGATTCACATGTGCCTGAGCTATCTGTAAAGCCCTGCCCAGATACAAAATTTTGAATTTGCATCTGCATCTGTGTCTGCAAAAGTGAGTCACAGATATCTGTATTCATGGATGCTGATACCCATCGGTATAAAGGAGATATCTTCAAATTTTCAGAGTTCTAGATATAAAATTTGCACCCAAATCTGCATCCGTATCCATATCCGCAAAAATGAGTCGCAAATATACATGGATTAGCAGGGCTCTACCCATCTGCAAACAAGTGAACAGTTTGTTAACGGTACTAATTGTGTTAATCAAAGATGCATTTTCTCATCTGGCAATTATTAAAATGCTCCATATCATATTTGAAAAAGCATACTGTTAATTTAGTCAAAATAACTTTTGGTGATCTAAATATACTGCTCTGCAATTGCTACATAATATTATGTTTATGACCCGGCAATTGCTACATGATATTATGTTTATGACCCATGGCAATTTTGGGGATGACTAAAAATGGTAGATTCTTCCTTTTAAGTACATTTTAATCAAAATTATTGGCAAAGGGATTTATTAAATAGAGAAGTTAGTATAATGATTGTGCACGCACATACAGACATTGACTCCATGATACATACTCTTGATCCTGAGGAAAGGAATAAATAAGGAGGAGGGGGGTAGCACATTTATACTACCTAAACTACCATCCCCAGTAGGGTCTCCCACACTCATGTATTCATTTGGCTGCCAGCATTGAGAATCAGAATCCATCAGGCTCCTATTCCAAGATATAACCACTGCAATCCAGAACAAATGGGATCCCAGTTCACCAGAAGAAGGTAGCAGCATGGGGGAGAGGGGGAAGGGGAAGCTACTCCAGAGTAGCACCTAGCTGTGGTATCCCAGGCTGGCTGTGGGCAGAAGCTGCTTCAGCAGCAGCCCCTGTCCCCCACATACAGGGACTGCTGTATCTGGCGCAAGCCAGGACCTAGCAATCCCAGCTCAGTCCCGGATCATGCTGAATCCAGGAGCTACCCCAGCTGTGGCTCTGCAGTTTAAATGCAGTAAGAGCCAGGTGTACAGACAGCCCAGCTCTTACTATATTTAAACTATAGAAGCACAACAGGGGTAGCTCCTGGACCAGGCATGATCTAGAACTGAGTGCCTTCCCTTACCCAACTAATCGTGTAGTTGCCTCTTAACATCCTTAGGATGGGAGTTAAAAATCTGGGTGTATGAAGGATGGTCCACATGCAAATCTAATATATAACATGGGTATCATGTTGCTGTCATACCAGTGATAAGAATAGAGTGGAACTTGCATGCATGCTATTTCACATTCCGATGTATATACTCTAAATTTGAGCACAGGACATTGGCCTTGTGATAGATCTGTCTCTAAATGGTATTACATGTTTATTATACACAAGGGATCAAATTATCTGCTGTAAATTGGCATGTTGCCACTGACTTCTATGGAGCACTTACATGTATACCAGCTAAAGATTTGTCCCTTCATCCATATTCATTTCATCCTGTTGTTAATTTTCATGATTGAATGAACCCATACATAGCAGCATCAGTAGAACTACATTTCAGAATTATCAGGCAGGCAGGCACGCACAACAAATCGGAGAGTATATGTGGAGCAATAAAAAACATTATAAATACTGGAGTGTGAATATTCATATCTGTATCAGGTGCAATTTCATCTTGGACATGTTTAAATCATTTCTTTATATCAGATTGTTATAATTCAAGTTCTGGGCTATGTTCCCATTAGCCGTTTTTCTTCATATTCTTACTGTCTTTTTATGAGCTTCTGTAGGTTTGTGCTATGTATGATATAGCATTTATAATTTACTTAATTGCTATGACTATAGACAATCAGCTAAATATTGCATCTTAAGGTAATTAATGTTATTTTACTATTTTAGCATCTACAGTTGCCCTCAGTGAAATCATACTCACTTATTCTCAGAAAGCAAGTTGGCATGATTTGAGAATGTTATAGGCAGGGCACACTTTTCAGTTTTGGAGAATCTTTTCTTTCTGCATGACTATTTATATCCAAGATGTACAAATTCTCTACTTGTATTTCTAAGGTTGTCTTCTCCAAATTTGCTATGATTGAAGACACACATATTTTTTCTTCATACCCCATGCCAATTAACAGGTCTTGCAATTTTCTCTTACCTGGTATTTTATAAATTACCTGACTGTCTCACTCAATTCTGAGTCTTCCACCTAGTTTGTTTTATTCTCTTTACCAATCTGCTATACCTTTTGAGTTTACTGTGTGTGTTTTTAACTTGTCTGCTTCTCACCATATGATTTTTGACACCAAGACAATACAGGAGGTTATTTCCTATATTACTGCTCAATCTAATTTTATTTCTTCAGGTAAGAGACAACTATTACTTAGCCATCATCCTTGTTTCCCATGCATATACAGGAGTGAATACTGTGTTCCACTGTTGTATTAGAAATGATGGGTCAGAATGAGGAGTGTGACCTTGAATTGTATAAGAGTATGTTATTCTAACTCCTCTGAAATGTATCTTTTATTATTTACAGTAATTTATTCATTGCAATAAAAATGATCACAAATTGGCCTGCCCAAGGAAGCTTCCCCAGAGGAGAGAAAGTTGTCAAATGGAATTCACTTCAAGATAACTAGTTGAAGGGCGGTTCTTCTATATAGTCCAATAATCTGTCTAAGTTACCATAAGATTCACTAATCAGAACCTAAAAGTTAAATACATTATGTCCTAGCAATAGAAAGTTGCATTGTTAATTACACCAAATGGTGAAGCTGAAACAATGTTAATTATCCTTAACAGCAAGCTACTGTATATTTTTGTGCAGTAGGCAGCAAAAGTAGTAATAGGCATAATCTGATTGGTCTTAAAAGAATCAGTTCTCCCTGTGGTATTATTTAGTGAGAAATCCTTGGAGTAGACAAGTTTGGAGCTAACTACCTTACAGGCAGAAGATATATTTGAGGACTATAATCTAATAGACAAAGGCATAAGAGTCCATAGAGTCCTGCAAATCCCCTTTATATCCTCAGGTATCCACATCCGCAAGTATGGATGCGGATATTCACGGCTCCCATTTGTTGATACGGATGTGGATAAGGATACAAATTTTGTATCTAGAACCCTGCAAATTTGTGGATATCTGTGGGCAGTCACATTTGCATCTGTGTATGTGGATGTAAATATCCGTCATATTTTTGCTGACCCAGGTGTGGATGCAGATACAAAATTTTGTATTCACACAGGGCTCTAAAGATCCAACTGCTGAAAACTGAAATCAGGGAATAAGATGCAGTTTTTTAACAATAAGAATAATTAACCACTTGAACAGATTACCAAGGAATGTAACTTGGTGATCACTAGTTATTTATACTTTTTGGTCCCACCTGGAAATGGTAGCAGTTGAAATCTCACAGTATTTTGCACCTGGCACGCTTCCTCTAAGGATGTGTCTAGACTACACGTGTTTTTTTTTTTCCGAAAAAGTAGCCTTTTTAAAAAAAAAACTTCAGCTACATCCAGACTACAGCCGCGTTCTTTCGAAAATAAATCTAAAGAATGCAGCAGTTTTTTCGATTGTGGTAAACCTAATTTAACGAGGAATAAGGCCTTTTTTTGAAAGTACTCGTTCAAAAAAAGGTGCCATTGAATGAAAACTTGCTTTTTCAAAAGAAAGCGTCTAGACTCTCTTTTGAAAAAGCAGCTCACTTTTTCGAAAAATCTGCTTGTAGTCTATATGCTTGCTTTCGAAAGAGTCTTTTTCGAAAGATTCTTTCAAAAACGCCTCTTTCGAAAGAGGCTTGTAGTCTAGACGTACCCTAATTGCTCTGGTCTCCTTCCCTTGGCTGAAAATAACTTCAACATAGCTCGTATGCTAGGTTTTGGGTTACTATTGGAACACAGGGTTACCCTTTAGAGATAATTATGACAAGGCTAATTACTATTTCAGTTGATTCTTTCAGTCTTTAATGCTAAACTGAAGCTTTAGTCTGATATCAAAGATTCTGTAAATACCAGCAAAAAAGACTACAGGATTTATGACATGGAATATATCACAGACAGTTTGTCTCAAAGGCAGTTGATATTTAGCTGGTTTCTTGTAGCCCAGGTTTTTTTGTTTTGTTTTGTTTGCTTTTGTTTTATAATATAAACATGTAATAGCATTTAGGTTCATCTAGTGTGAGGTTTGCTGTTGATTTAAGGTAATAATACTTGTTATGCTGGCCGTTCAGTTGTTTATAGCTCCTCATTGCCATAATGTGATTGATTATCTATAAAGCTACTGTGTCTACAGTGTCCACAACTGCAGCCAGACTGCAGACTTTCCATGGCTCTTGTTATCATTAAAAGTAAAATAATAAAAATCCTCATTGGAATCCTAGGCCTGTGCCTTTGCCATGCCTTCATAAGATTTCCTTTTCAGTTTGGAATTTTCCACTACCTTATTACTTTTGTAAAAATAGTATAAAGTTAACTTTTTACTGTGTGCCTTTGTTCATTTGTTCTATACATAAGAGCTGTTAGTGTTAATCAATAAGGAGAATTGCATCTGGAGTAGCACTGAGTCCACATTTATATAAAAACATTATATTCCTTGACACAATTTTCAGATCTTATGCCCCATTTTTAAATGCATATTACTATAATAAGAGGAAGTTAAAGATTATAGAAATGTTTTAGATTCAAACAAGAGCTAATAAAGCATCACCATAAATGTATGTATTATAAATGTATTTGTTTTGACACGGGTTTTCAAAACTGAGTCATCCTCATTTGCAATGTATCTGATATTCAAATGCATTTGGCATATGTAAACGAGCATATACAAGGAAACTTTGTAATTCATTATTTATGTGTTATGAACACAAAAGATGTACATAACAAAATGTTGTCTTCTTGTCAAAAATAAACAAAAGTCATTTTGAATATTTTACCCCAGTGATAAGAACTGAATATAAAAGCTAAAGAACTTCACATGTGAGTTTAAAGTGTAGTTCAGTATATTTTTGCCCATCCCATCTACTGTGGAATGTTATTAGCTAACAAAAAAAATTCAGGATAGATAAGGTTACATAGCATTTTAAACTTTTTAGAACTCCCTTGTACTAAAGATAATCTGTTTTTGTTAAGTACAGTTTTAGAAAATGTATTCAATTAGTTACAGTTATTCCCTACAATTATTTAGAATTAATCTCTAGAAAAATTTAGGACAGGATTTTATTCTTTCAGCTCATGTTGCAACTTTGCACAATTTCAGCTATTTTGGCTGAAAATGTTAATTATTTAAAATGGGTTTTGGCTCTAAAGATAAAGGAAAGTACATCTGGAGTCAAAAAATAAAACAAAATAGGTCTCACGTCACATTTTCTTTAAAAACTGCAGGTATAGCACTTTTGTCTGTTATTGACAAACTGGTTGTTGTTTTTTGTTTGTTTGTTTGTTTGTTTGTTTGTTTGTTTGCATTTTTATCCAGCTTCTGTCACACAGGAAAGAAGTTAATTTACAAACATTTTCCAACGATAAAGATTTTTTGAAAGCAGTACATATTTTTCTGCTTTTAAATTCAGCAAGCAAAAGTTCATGTCAAAAATAAACAAAAGTCATTTTGAATATTTTACCCCAGTGATAAGAACTGAATATAAAAGCTAAAGAACTTCACATGTGAGTTTAAAGTGTAGTTCAGTATATTTTTGCCCATCCCATCTACTGTGGAATGTTAATTTACAAACATTTGAAAAGTTAATCAGTTTTGACTATAATACAGCTGAATTCATATCCAGTAGTGGTGCTCATTCATACTGTCTTGCAGTGATTTAAAACAGAGAACTAAAAATAAAAGAAACCATAAACTGAGCAGTGTTTAGCTGAAAGCCAAGCTACCAAGATGAGAGTTGGGTATATTTTAATATAGCTGTGCTTTGCACTGACAAGGTACAAAATTAAAAAACATACCCTACCTACAACTAAAGTACTTCAAATTAAATAGAGGAATTGTTATTAGTCCATGACTAAGGAGCAGAAAAAAGAAATAAAAATGTCATATTTAAAAACTGATGCACAGAATTGTAAAATCAATATAAAATGCTACTTATTGTAAACGTTGGGGGTTTATATGTGTCACAAGCTAATCATGAGCATGGAATGTCTCAGATGCTGGAGATAAATGACAGTCTGTAAATAAATTTTATTAAAGTCCCAGGAAAAGACGGATGCTTCAATTGAGCTTCAATCTAACTTGTGATCTAAATTGTCCAGTCCATATCAGACTGAAAAATAAAGAACATGATGTGTCCAAGTCTAAAATAATGGAAAATTTAATTCTGGCAAAGGAGGAGTGTTAAAGGGTGAAACAGATGTTTTCTACATAAATCCAAATAGGACCAAATCCTATCCATTATGGAACTTTCTAACCAAAAATGAACTGCTTTGATAATAAACTTAAAAAACAACAAAAGATCTGGTAGCACTTTATAGACTAACAAAACATGTAGGTGGTATCATGAGCTTTCGTGGGCAAGGCCCACTTCTTCAGATGACCGGAATTATGAGTTTAGGATGTGCAGACCCAAAATAAATAGGCGAGAGGAGAGAAGGGGGAAGGAAAAGAGAAGGGGGTGGGAAACAAGGAACAGAGGGAATGAAAATATCAAAGGGAAAAACAAGCAGGCGGAACTGGTGCCTATAAGCATCTAAAGATTGGATAGTTAAAAGGAAGCAGATAAGGATCAAAGGGTACTAACACAAGA
>CM057847.1:134960445-134983862 GCA_030068395.1 Apalone spinifera | reverse complement strand
CCAAAGGCCACATGCGAACCCAGGAGCAGGTTCGCATAAAAATCAAGGAGCTGCAGCAGGCGTATGCCAGGGCCAAAGGGCAGCTCCCAAACAGGGGCAGACCCAGACCCCTGCCCCTATTTTGATGCTGTGGACCGCATCCTGGGGGGCAGGATGGTCCGTGCCCCCCAGGTGGTCATCGACCCTGGGGCAGAGCTTTCTGCCTCCTGCTGCTCCAGTCCCTGCTGCCTCCCCAGCTACCGCTCCTCCTCCCACTCCTTCGGCCCCTCCCACTTCTTCCTCCCCACCCTCCCCAGGGACGCTGAGGCCCCCGCATCCGCAGTGCTGGGAGACAGTTGGGCTGGCGAAACCCACAACCCTGAGCCCTGAGCTCCTCCTCCTCCTTCCAGGAGCGGCCCAAGGCCAGCTGAGGCAGCTGGCGCCCCAGGTGGGTGGCGCAATTGGCGCCCCCGCCTGCACGGCTATCAATGGCCGTGACATCATCACAGGGTGCCCCCGTGCCCCATGACATCATCATTGGGCACCCATTCCAAGTGGATATATGGGGAGGCAGCAAGGGCTGGAGCAGCAGGAGGCAGAAAGCATATCTCTGTATACCCACTTGGAATGGATAGAATGCAAAGAGATAATGTTTTAGGTGTTATTTCCTGATTATGAAACACAGTGCTCTTAGAATTCTCCTACCAGCTATTTCAGAAGTGACATGATGACAGCTCACTATGGGAGTGTTACATGCCCCATATTTACACCCAGTGTTAACACATCACATTGTAGTGAACAGATCTGACAGCAAACCCAAAGAGTATTTTTTTTTGGTTGTAAAAATTGTGCGTACCTTGATGAAACTCGCCTAATGAGGTTGAGGGTTGGTTTTAGCCATGAAGAAGACTACAGAATGGAGGTTCATGCGATAATATTTTTAAGACGCATACAATCCTCTGAAAAGCACCTATTCAGGAGTCCCGTGTCTTTCCTATTCAATATATGCAATTATTTAAAGACACAGATAGAATCCAGAAATCTAATTACCTGATTTTTAATGAAAAATGTTATCTGTATTAAAAGATCAGGTAATGAATTATCTTAATTTTGCTATTTTCATACAGTCAGATTTGTTAAAGATTGAGGTTTTTATATACGGCATACTAAAAAATATATAACAATGTTGTATTGGACATATCAGAAGATATGTGTCTTTCCCTTATAAAACAAAAGTGATTTTCTATGTAGGGGGGAAAAAGAACCTATTTTAAGCTATTTGTGCCTCAGGTTATCCATTAAAAAGTCTCTTTGAGTACTGTATTGCAGCATAACACATTGACTAAGAAAATAATATGGATGTTTTAGTTTCCACATAAAGTTCCTTTGGAGCTTACAATAATAAGCTCCTGTGTAATGAAAGGTGATCAAACAACTATTGGTGCAGAAGACAATCACTTTTTATACAAAATAATTTTCTTACAACTATTCTCAGATGTTATTTTTACTGTTTCTTATATCTCACAGTGGCAGCGGTTATTATATGTACTATTTATATTGTGACAGATTAACAAACTTGGATGAGTGGCAGTAAAGTGGTATTTATTTTATACTTCTCTATGATAGCTCTTTGGACGAGAATGGATTAAGTCTTAATGGTGCCCCACATCTGTGGAAAAACCAATGTCTTCACAAAAATCAAAGTCCTCAACACCTACGAGGAAGACTCATCTTCCCACCCCAGCCACCTTCATTCTGCTCCTGACAAACTTATATATTTTGTGCTTTTTACTACTTGTTATTCCTGCAGAGAAGCCCACTTCTCTATCCCAAAGAGTCTGTCCTACTCATCCCCTTTTTAGAGTGCTGATATGTATGTCGTCATGTCTATTTCTGTTACATTACAGTTCACCAATGAATTCCACCTTCCATTTAGAAATGGAGGATTATAAAATACTCCGTTAACTGTCCTTCAGACTTATACCACTCAAATTCAAGCAAGTATTTCCAGTTTTATGAAATGTAAATGAAACAAACAAACAAAAACTCTGGCTACGAGATTTGCTTTTCGAATTACTCTTGTGAAAGACCCATTGGTTTTGGTAAGCTGGGAAATAAAACTGGCTCATCTAGCATCAGCTATCCAGACAATCGGTATGCTTTTGAATGAACTGACACAGTGAAATGATAAAAGACAAAAATACCACATAATCTGTGGGCAAACACTTTTCCACTAAGTGATCTTTCCATATCTGACCTCAATACGCATTATGAAAGGAACTCTGCACAACACCGTGAAAGGACAAAATTGGGTACTTAAATGCATAACTCTACTAGACATTAAAAACTGTGGATGAAAGAGAGACCCTGGGTTTATGGATCATTACAACAGTTGATAAGATCCCCCCACTACCTGATAACCCCTAATTGCCCACTTAATTTTAAGTGGTCTCCTTATGGTTAACAATATGTGCAACTTGTATTTAGTTCAGAGCCTCGGGTTTCCTTCCTCAAATACAGAGAAGAGCTCTGTGTAGCTTAAAAGCTTTTATGTTATACCAACAGAAGTTGGTCCAGTGGAACCTTGGACTAGCTTGTCCTATAATAATGAACAATTATTCTAATGGGGTCTGATTATTTATCTCCTCCTTCGTTAAAGTATACCAGATAGCAAACAGAGTCTCTGATATCTAGTGACAGCCCAGTCAATTGTGAGCAATGTTTATAAGATACATGAAGACTGACCCGGTGTTTTTCTTCATTTTTGTTTTTGTTTTTCTTCATTTAAATCATTGCTCTAGGGTGGGGCTAGGGATGAGGGGGTTAGTATGCAGGCTGCCCTGGGAAGAGAGGACTAATCCAGCTTCTCTCACCACAGCAGCTTAGGGCCAGGTGAGAAGCACCTCACAATGGCCACTGCAGCTCCAGTGGGCACAGCCTGGAGAAGGGATGTATGTTCCCTAGCTGGTGCAGGTCCCGATTTATCTACAGCCTGTGCTCCCCAGCCAGAGTGAAGAACGCAGAAAACTGTGCGCTTTCCCCTTGGTCCCTGACAAAGAGGGACACCAGCAATGTCACCAAACAAATCGGGGGATGGAAAGGAACAGTGCCTGGGAGATGGGAGGCTCAGGGCTGAGGCAGTCCCAGGCAGGGTGGTGCCCCCAGCCAGCCCCTTTCACCTGCCTGGTGATTCTGTCTCTTTTCTGTATGATTTTATGAGAAGCAATCCTATTCTAGGCACATCCCGTTTTCCTTACCTTTTTTTAAAGTTCTGATAAGAGGAAACTACATACCAAATCGGGTGGTCCTGGCTCTTACCATTTAGGAGGAGTTCTTGAACAGACAGACAGACAGATGCACAAACTCTCTCAAATATATGGTAGATGTATATTAACCTACCCATGTTTTGTTTACCGTATGTATATGTATATGTTGGCAGTAAATATTACTGGAACATCACAGCATATAGTTAATGTCTATATAAAGAAATACTCCATGTAGTTGATACATATCTGGGTTTGTGTATTTCTACTTCTTCAAAGAACCGTCATATGAATTTTTGGTAGCAGAGGTGAAGGATAGATTATAATAAATTATAGATTATTATAAAAAGTTTAAGAGAAGTCAAATCAAGTATATAAATAAACAGTTATAACAAACTTTTAATTTAAAAGTATTCTTGAATTAATTTGCTAATATAATGTATTAGATTCTGAAAACACTTAATTTAAATATTTTTACTTTATAAATATAGTACGTTTACCCCTAAAATGCAAGGCAGACGGATGGGGACTTCAGGGAGAATCATCACAAAGAGCACAAGTGTGAGTGGAGAGATGTACAAACTGGAACATAATGATGGGAGTCAATCAGATACTGCTGTCGGGACAGTTGGAACAGGTGGGAAGAAAAGACGATCCAGCCTCAGTGCCAAAGTGGTTGCCATAGTTTCTCGAAGAAGCAGAAGCACATCCCAACTTAGCCAAACAGGTGAGTGAAAAACACTCAGTGTGAAAATGGGTCTCCTTAAATATGGTAGTTTACACTTTACAATTGGGCTATGGTCTAATCAGATGTGTCTGTTAGAATGTAGTCCAGTGAGAAAAAGTTCCTTCCATCTCAGAATTTTTGAGTCATTTAATTTTGTCTGATTTCTAAACTTGGCAAAAAAAAAAAACCAGACAGTAATGTTTTAACATATGTATTATAAATCTTTCCTATCCTGATGAATTTATCTTTCAGAAGCCTTGTTTATATGTAGGCAAGGAAATGCAAAGAGACACGA
The DNA here is from genome assembly GCA_030068395.1 of Apalone spinifera. Lineage (NCBI taxonomy): Eukaryota > Metazoa > Chordata > Testudines > Trionychidae > Apalone > Apalone spinifera. Next base: position 134,979,598 of record CM057847.1, on the reverse strand, counting down.
GTATCAAGAGTTTATGGGCTAGACCTGACTGATATATTATATGTACACAATCTTTTTGACAGCACAATTCAGTACATTGTAACACTTGTAACCTGCAGCATATGAATGAAGGTCACATATATAAGACATATAATTTTAAGGTGTAGTTGCTGCACCAATGTGTTTTAAGAGATTACATCTTAAGAGAAAACCTATGTTTTCTATTTAAAAACAACAATGGCAAAATGGGGTCAGTGAATTCAGCATGGTGCTTCATTATGAGCTTTAAGGGTTCCAATTCTTTATTGCTCCTTCAGAAACCTTAAAAGCCTTGTATCTGTGTGGCCTGAAGGGGAAATAGCTCACAGAGAAAGGAGCAAAAAGAAGCGATGTTTTAAAGTCTCCTGTCCTGTTCCTACTGAACTCACTGAGTTTTGCTATTGACATCAGTAGGCATAGGCTCGAGTCATTAATGTTCTTTGTCGCTAAAAGAAAAGAAAGCTTCAGACGAGCTCTGTACTCAGACATACTGCAGTGTTTCTATCACACAGTTAGGATAATTCTAAAGTGAAGGTAAGTATCAATATTGCATCTGTGTATTATCAAGTCTCTTCTTTTCATTCTCTTTCCTCATTTTTCTTTTGTGAGCAGTAGTAGCAAGTTTGTTTTTATTGCAATTTCAAGCAACTAAAAAAGTAAATATTCATCTACTTCTAGTCTTATGTTTTTAAACTGAACATGCATGCTAAATTATGCATTTGAGTCAAATGATTCTGGATCACTCGATGTCCAGAATTAGAAGGTTATGTTATTACTGTGTTGTGCTGCTCGGAAATGCAGTAGGATCAGTGTCGTTAATCTAAGTAGCAGATTGTTACTTAAAAATAAATTATATTATTTCTGATCAATCCAAATCAGCTACTGTGTTTAAAGTATCTGTATTGATATATTCCCAATTAATTAAGAGCTACATATTTTTAATTTTATTTATAATTTTTGAAGTTTATATAATTTGGTATGAAATTACATTCTTTGTGATCTTCAACCCTCACTGAAACAAGAACCAAGGAATTGACATACTGGATTAGATCTGTGATCCACCTGCTACTCTAGTACTCTTTCTTGGAGTGTGGCCAGCACAAACCACTGTCCAGGACAGTGAACAGTGCAGGAAACTCACCAGCAGGCAGAGGTAGAGTAATTGAATGGTTTTACCAAAACCACAAGAGATAGTTGATATGGATTTAATCAGGCCGCAACTTTATTATGAGAGATGTCTGGGACTAGCCAGCAGATTAAAGTGTATGATGCAGGTAACCCCGTTTATTCAGTAACTACCCAGGGGGATTCCACCAGCTCCCCCTCCTTTTCGTAACCTTACCATCCACTCCCCCTCCCTTTGCAGGAGGGTTAAGGTGAGCCATAATAAAGGTGGGTTGACTCCCTGCCATTCCAGCCAGAGGAGCCCCCAACCCTCCACGGTTCCATTCCTTTAATCAGCATTTCCTCTTTAAGTTTTTTACCAGGCCATTTATCTGGTAACTGGATGCCTTCCTTCTGGAGTACCTGCACTGGACATCTGCCACAAGGAGACACCAGCAGTTAGCTTGGCTGCTTCCCTCTTCTCTCCTGCCCGGCTCCCTTGCCTGCTGCATGGAGAAAGGGGGTTCCAATGCTAGGGCTTGCACCTTGAGGCTGTGTCTACGTGGCAGGCTTCTTGCACAAGAAGCCTTTTGAACAAGAGTTTTTGGGCAAAAACTTCTTGCGCAAGAGCACATCCAGACCTCAAAGCGCATCACAAAAGTGATGTGCTTTTGCGCAAGAGAGTGTTCACACTGCATGGACACTCTTGCACAAGAAAGCTTTGATTGCCATTAACAGAATGGCCATCAGAGCACCTGTGCTTTTTCCCATAGAGGTTTTTTGCGTAAAAAAACCCTCTGGAGTGTCCATACTTGCCTTTTTGCGCAATAGCTGTAGCATAAAAGGGAGTTATGCCTTGTAGAAGGAGGGTTACATACACTGGCAAAAGCCTTCTGTTCTGCCATTTTACTGCTCATTTACTTGCGCAAAAGTGCATTTGGGATGTGGACGCGCCGCAGGTTTTTGTGCAAAAACCTTGCAGTGTAGACATAGCCTTAAAGTCTTCTGCCCTTACATTTCGACAGGGTAAGTCAGCACTGCAAATCTGACTACCACCCATCTTTTTGCAGCAGTTTCTGACCTTGTTCCCCTCCTCCTGCCATAAAACACCTCTGCCTTTCTCTGGCAAGCCTGCACAACATACAGACACAGAGTGATGACTATTGGGGAGGCACCTCAGGGCTGCACTGACCATGTGACTGCTCCTATATGACTTCTCCCCATATCAACCTTAGCCCAGGGAAGGGCCTTGCTTCTTCCCACTCCAGCCCCACCCGCACTCCAACCTAGGCCCCGCCTCTTCCCATCTTCTCCCCCATTCCATCCTTTCCCCCAAACCCACTCCTTCTCTGCCCCCTCCCTGCCCCTACTCTGCCTTCTTCTATTCCCCCTCTCCCCCTACTCCACCCCACCCACACTCCACCTTTTCTCCCCAGCTCCCTTCCCTGTATAATTATAATGGCCTGGGGGATTAATGGGGGTCCAATGCCAGCAGCAAGGGATGACTCCCCCACACATAGTCACCCCAGTGGTGGGGGGAAGGAGAATGACTTGGCTCCAGCCCACTTTCTTCCCCAACTTCCAGCCATGTTGCTCTGCCTCCAGCTGGTAAGTATGAAGTTCCACCCCTTCCCCAAAGCCACCTCTACTAAACACCGGCAGCTGCAGCCCCACCCACCCCACCCTCCCAGGCCTGAGTGTCCCCTCACCTACCGCCCCCTTTAATTGGTTAACCAGTTAAACACTGCATCCGTAGATGGAATGACTCTGTCCACCAGCTGCTGGCCCTTTTCCCCTCCTCCCCATGACATTTGGGGGGACACGTGACCTTTCCTGCACCCCCACACATCTCCCCTGCATGCGCACACACACTGTCTTTTGATACAGTGCAGTCATTTGCCTGCCATGAAGGTTTTGCCCTGATTCCTAATAGGATGGAACACTGATATAAAATGGCAGTTTTTGTTTGTTTAGGATTTTTTATAGCATTAATTACTGTAAATCTGAATATTCTTGATATCCGTGTAGCATACAATAGTTCTTTGAATCTTGTTAATATTTCATTTAGACTTTTATGTGTGCCACAAATGCCACATCACACCGTTGGTTTGTAACGTTTTTAAAGGATAATATTGCTAAATGCAGCCTGAAGAGACTCAAACTATCCCATAATGCTTTAGTGTGTTCAATGTCTGCGTACTACTTTCAGTCCAAAAATGGTGTTTAATATGATGATTTCTTTGCTTTATTGTAAATCCAATCAATTCTACTGTAAGATAAAATCTAAGCAAATTCTGTTTATTACCTTGCATGCAGGCCTGCCAGTGAGGGGAAGTGGTAAAAGGATCAGTTACCTGGGGCCAGATGATTCAAAAGGCCCTGGGGCTCCTGGCTGTTACTGCTGCAACTGCTGCAACAGTGGCATCTGGAACCCTTCAGCCATTGAAATCACCGGCGGAGCATCACATGGGGCGCTCCGGGAGGCTTTGAAAGCTGGGGGGAACATGTCACAGTCTGAGCAACTAGGTGTCCAGTTTTGAACTGGACAGTCCAGTATTTGAGCTTTCTGTTCAGGAAACATATTGAGAAAATATAAATGAGAAAATAGAAATGTCCGGTATTTTCTAAATAAGATGTAATGTGGATTGTGATGTAATGTCAAGTGTGTCTGGTATTTTTGTTGAAACCATCTGGCAACCCTATGAGCAACATTAAGGGCTGGTTGCCCTCCACCTCAATCCTTCTGCCGGAAACTCTGCCCCTGCTGGTAGCATGGCAGTGGGCACCACACATACCTTTTTCATCGGCCTAGCAAGACTATCGGCTCCCCTGCTTGGATGGTGACAAATTTCAGAGGGGCAGCCATTTTAGTTGGTTCAGCAAAAACAACAAGGAGTCCTGGGCCATCCTAAAGACTGACTAAGATGTATTTGAGCATAAAATTTTGTGGACTGCATCTGAAGAAGTGGGTTTTTGTTTATTACCTGTGATTTCTCAAAACATTCCCAACAATTCAGAAAATCCCAGTATTAGAATAAAAATTAAGTCATTCCAAAAGGACAGGAATCAAATATTGACCTAGTGCATAGAATCATTGAATTTCCTTTGAAAATAAATCAGTTGTGGAGATCCAGGTGTCCTGCATCTGAAAAGACAATGAAAAATAATGTCTAAATTTATACAGTGCAGTCATGTGAAAATCCCAAAGGCCCTTGTTTGGACATATTTTTAGACCTATACACAATTATAACTTTACTAGGGGGCTGCATCCCCTCTTGCTGCATGCACCAGTCCTCCCCCCTCCCCCCGCCTGGCTGTTTTCACTTTGCTGAGAGATCCTGTTGATGACCTGATGACATCATCGGTGTCCAGTAGCCTAGGCAGGGGAAGACTTTGCCTTTCCAAACAGTCAGGCATGGCCCTGCCCACACTCCACCCCCAGAACGCCTACTGTAGGAATACTCGGGGTAGAGTGTTGCTGCCCCTGGCACCTATCCTCCCCAGTGTTCTGGGGCAGGGAGGCTAAAACGTGTGACTTCCTCCTGCCCCGGTGCTCCGGGTGCCAGAGAAGCTCAGGCCGCGTAGCTCCTCCCTCCCCAGTGCTCCAGAGCTTGCCCCCATCAAGTGCCTGCCCCCATCCCACCTCTTCCCCTTTCTGTAGGGGGGACATGCACTCAGCACACTGCTCCACCTCCTCCCCTCCCCATGGAAGGGTGGGGCCTCAGTAGACAGGGCGCCTAGATTATGTCATTCTGTCATCCGGCAGGGGAAAAAACCTATATAGAGAGATGTATTTCAGTAAAATATATCAAAAATCAGTGACTTGAATTAATTGTATTTTATTGCATAATTTAGGCATCTGGGTATGGTGCCTGATGTTGTCTTTACAAGGAAAACCCATAGCAGGGGGATTAAGTATTCAAACTCTGACTCAAAACTCACAGAATTATTGCCACATTTTCCGAGGGATTTGCGCTCACGCATAGAGGTTGAGGGATGAAATGATTTCAGTCAACAAGCCCTAATAAGCTTGAGTGAACTGTGTGGTCCTACTACATATCTCAGTGAATTTGCAAAGACAGCTAGCCATTCTGTGATAGTTCCTAAATTCTTTCTTACCTTGACAGTTCATCTATCCTATGCTAAAGTACAAAATATGCTATTATAATGCCTAGGTATGTGTACATATTAAGACTATATATATCTTTATTGAGCTTATTATAGGTTAGGTCCTATATACCTAACCTATACTTATGTATTTTGAGTGACATAGTTTAAATAATTTTAGGGTCATAAACTATATACAATTGACTACATGTTTACAGGAAATAAGGTAATTCAGGTCAAATAAATCCATAAATTTATTTTTGTACGTGTTATACTTTTGTAATTCATTATTGGCTTCTCTATTTCAAATAAAATGTTTAGATTGCTGGTTAAATAATGTAAACTAGACCCTTTAAAATAAATATATAAATATTTATCTTTTACTAATATATGAAAATCAAAAGTTGTAATATTTATATCACTATTAATATTGTGTTGCTCTCTAAAAAAATAAGATACGTGTTTATCTGTAGTCAGTCCAGTGAGCTATTGGTGTATAACACACGTTTATTAAAAAGTCTTATATATATAAAGATTTATTAGTACAGGTTGGACCTTGCTGATCTGGCACCCTTGGGACCTGACTGGTCCGGAATGAGATTTGTCGGACCAGGGAAGATCCCTCCCTTCATGGCCGTGCTGCCACCAGGCTAGAGCTCCAGCCTGCTCTACTGCTGTCTGGGGCTCTCCCTGGTTCTGTGGCTGGGGCTCTGCGGCCGGAGCTGGAGCTCTGGGGCTAGGGTGCAGGGATGGGGCCAGAGCTCTGCAGCTGGGGCTGGAGCTCCCTGGCTGCTTCTTGGGCTGGGGCTGGAGTTCCCCAGCTGCTCGAGCCAGAATGTGTCTGGGTCTCTGGGGAGGGGGCCAGAGCTCCCTGGCTGCCGCTGAGGTTGGAGCTCCCTGGCTAGGGCTGGAAGTCCATGGTCATAGCCAGGCTAGAGCTCCCTGGCCACTGGGGCCAGAACTCCCTGCTATACCATCCGTCCTCCCCTCCCCCCCACACACACACTCTGGGCTCCTGGCTGAGTCACCGGCGCCCCTTACAGCGCTTCTGTCCCACCACCAGACCTCTCTCTCTTCCTGGCTCAATGGTCCAGGAGTATCGTGGTGCATGCTAGACCACAGAATCCCGGTTAAGGGAGGTACAACCTGTAGATTTGAATAGCCATCCCTCTGCCACTCAGTTTAAAAGAAAGGTTGTGCTATTTGCCAGAGAAATGCAAGCTGAAGAAACTACTCATCACTGGCATATAAAATTGTGGAATATCCAACAATGAAGATATTTAAGAGCAGGTTAGACAGACATCTATCAGGGATCAATAGGAGCTTGGTCCTGCCACGAGGGCAGGGGACTACCTCTCAAGGTCCCTTCCAGTTCTGGTATTCTATGGGTGTGTCTAAGCTACACCCCTCTGCCGACAAAGGGATGTAGATTAGGCACATCGCTATTGCAAAAGAAGCGGGGATTTAAATATCCCGCGCTTCATTTGAATAAAAATGGCCGACGCTTTTTGCCGACGTGGCATTTTTCTGGCAAAAAATGGCAGTCTAGATGGGGATTGGTCGACAAGGAAAGGCTTTTCCGACCGATCCTGTAAACCTCGTTGCACGAGGCATAAGAGAGCCATTTTTATTCAAATGAAGTGCGGGATATTTAAATCCCCACTTCTTTTGCAATAGAGATGTGCCTAATCTACATCCCTCTGTCGGCAGAGGAGTGTAGTTTAGACACACCCTATGATTGCATGAAATTGTTCTTCCCCTTTCTTTTTTCAGAACTACGTTAAAATAATGAGCATTACATATTTTGGAAAATTCTGGATTCAGGATTCATGTTATTTACCTTATTTGAAACTAATAACATTGACTTAGCTCATCATGCATTTCATTTGAACAGTGCTAGTTAAGGGCTGATTGCTCAGCTTTAATGTTTTAGTTTTCTGACTCTTGGCACTTGCTATGGAAATCTTAATCTTCTTTAAATAACAGGCTTGTGTGTCTTTAAGTGTTGTTAATATACTATATATTTGGTACAGGATTATATCAGGCTAGCCATTTTTATTAAGCAGTTAATCTTTCTTTAAATATAACAAAAGGTGTACTACATATTTATATATGTTTCACATTTTGAATTTTGAAGGACAAATCGTTATTGAGAGATGCCTTTACCTTAGGCAGGTGTCCTCTCTAGATCAGTGCTTGTAGAACTAAGATGCCTCCAAAGTAAAACATTTATTTTTGGTGGGGTCAGAAGTTGTTCACTTACAGGATTTTATGGAGACTGGATAATGTTTCTATTTCCTTAGGTCTGTGCATACTTTTGCAACCTGCCCACCCCATTTTCATTCTTATAGAACCAATCGTTACCATCATAACCTCATTGCTTAGTAGGTTAGTAATGAGTAACTATGCTCACTAATTACAAGTTGTTCAATAAGACATGCAATATACTGACAGTATGATTTCTAATGATAATCCCTTGCCATAGCTGATTTTGGTCTCTCTCATTTAAAATACAAAACCATAAGATGAAAAATGAAAACAGTTCCTGTTACGTTCTTAGGTATTAACGTATAATATGTGTTATCTGGCCTTCTGTTTTCTTTCAGCTGAACACTTTAAACATTCAGCTGAAGATTTTTCAAGTAAGTGTAATAAATCAATTTTAAATTTTGTATTTAAATTATTTCTTTCTGGATAGCATTCACAGTGTAAGAAAAGATTATAATAGGTAGCTAGCTATATTCTGCTCTCAGCTGGCTATGAGAATGGTCATACTGGGTCAGGCCAAAAGTCAGTCCTGCCCATTATCCTGTCTTCAGACAATGGCCAATGCCCCATAGGGAATAAACAGAATAGGTAATCATCAAGGCTACGTCTAGACTGGCATGATTTTCCGCAAATGCTTTTAACGGAAAAGTTTTCCGTTAAAAGCATTTTTGGAAAAAGAGCATCTAGATTGGCACGGACACTTTTCCACAAAAGCACTTTTTGCGGAAAAGCATCCGTGGCCAATCTAGATGCGCTTTGCGCAAAACAAATATCAGCTGTCTACACTGGCCCTTTTGTGCAAAAATTTTGTGCAAAAGGGACTTTTGCCTGAAAGGGAGCGTCAAAGCTTTTCCACAAGAAGCACTGATTTCATACAGTAGGAAGTCAGTGCTTTTGCGGAAAATCGAGCGGCCAGTGTAGACAGCTGGCAAGTTTTTGCGCAAAAGAGGCTGATTTTCCGCAAAAACTGACTAGTCTAGACACAGCCCATGTGATCCATTCCCCTGTCGCCATTCCCAGCTTCGGACAAACAGGCTGGGAACATCATCCTTGCTCATTCTATCCAATGGCCATTGCTGGACCTCTCCTCTATGAACTTATCTTGTTATTATTTTGGTACCTGTTATAATCTTGGCCTTCACAACATTCTCTGACAGAGTTCCACTGGTTGACCGTGGGTTTTGTGAAGAAATACTTCCTTTTGTTCGTTTTAAAACTGATGCTATTCATTTCATTTGTTTAATTGGTAGACAATTCCCCTTATAAATCTTCCTTACAAGGTGGATTCTTTGTCCAAAAGAAACTCAGGATGGAATTGCTCACAGAGCTATTTCAGGGTGGGGTGAAGTGATAATAGAAGATGGTACTTTGAAGTAACCTGGAAAGGATGTTTGTGTGTATGTTATAAAATGTGCAGTGCAGATAGAGAAATAAAAAATGACCCCTGTTTCCTGTCTCAGTCTAAAGGCAGCAAGGGGATTGGTCAGACTAGCAGGGGGTTAGGGACCTAGGAGAAAAATGAGAGGAAGTGCATATACTCAGACATACTGGAGCCTTTCCCATTCCTGTTGTCCTCCTTGCATCTCAGCGAGCATATGGGAGTGTGTTTTGAGGAGATAAAGGAGGTTTTCCGCCTTCTTTCCTCTCGCATTAACTAGCAAATCAGAGTTTGTGAGAGCTAATTGGCTCTCTCAGATTCCTCTACCTTTTAAAATCCTCATGTTCATTTATCACCATCTTGCCACTATCCATGCCCCTTTTTATCTACAGTTGAGGTATTGTCAAGCTATGTATCTATGATGCTGTCCATCTGACTAGATCACCTGTTTTGGTATCAAGAAGGAGTTATTCTGGGTCACACTGACAAAGTTGCTGGCTTTGTTTGTGTTTGCCTTCCTCATAGCATCTTCAAGGCCAAATATTAGATTAAAAGGAATGAGAATTAATGCTAAAAAATCATATGGGAATGATTGGTTCATCATTACATGGACACAGTGTCCCCTGAAGATAATGGCTGAAAAGACTGGTGCCCTGAGAAAAATGTAACAGAAAGACCTCAAATGTAGCTTTCAGTAGGAGGACGGGAAGATCTTAAGTCTTTCCAAACCAAAGAATCCCTCAGAGGTGTACCCTCATTCCCTATCACAGAAAGAGGGAAAAGAGGGCCCAGATATAGGCTAAATCCTATGTACTGTTTATAAGTTGTAAATTAATTTATTCCTGACTAAATTTAATAAAACCCACATATGTGTGGAGTAGGGAAATACTACTACTCAGCTATAGTGAAAGTTGAACCCAGCTCTATAAAATCAGTTACTTTATCTAGGTTTAATTCACTTTGTTTTTCATGCTTGAAATGTATCAAAATGTTGTTCTTGATGCAAACATTACATACTACGGTAATTTCTAGAATCTTGTTTATACATATAGAGATTATATGGATATCTGTGTGCCTAATACCTAGTCCAACTCCCTTTAAGGTCAATATAATTCCTGTTGACTTCACTGAGAGTGGGAGGAGACCTATAAAGAATGCACTGTTTTGTGATGGTGATAATCTAAATATTCTACTGGTTTGAATTGGTAATTGCTATGTTACTTGTAAGTGGCAACTCCAATAAAACCTTTATACCACAAGTAAAATCCAAGCATGGCACATATTTCACAGAAAAAGTATTTCAGAAATGTTCTAAAAATGTATTTAAACTTGTAGGATGAATTTCACACCATGTGGAGAGCAAATATAAGGCCTATATACCCTTTCTATTTTCACTCATGGATACATTGTGAAAGTTATGTAACACAGAAAATGCCATTCTTTATGCTATAACAGAGTCCATGAGAGGAAAAGCTATGTTTATTGTGGAAGAATTTAAAGAATTGGGATAGTTACTGCTGCATCATGTTTTCTGGTCAAGAAAAAGAAAAATAAGACACTAAAGTGAATAGGTTATATAACCTAGCAAGTATTTTCCTTCATTCCTGCCTAACAGGTTCATGAGCAGAGCAATGAGACTCAAATTTCTAAAAAAAAAAAAAAATTAAAAGTCCAGTTTCTGGTAGGGATGTTAGATAGTGTGTAATTGAATAGTTGTATAACCACATCAAATTTTAGAGTTTACATGATTAGCCGATGGAGGTGGGGCTATCAACCAGTACACTTCTGGCCCCACTCTTGGGGCACCCCCTTCCTGTGCTGCTGCCTCTCTATCAGAGGCATCAGCATGGAGTGGCAGACAGGAGCTGGTCCATGAGGGGAGGCAGTTTAAAAACCAGCTTCCTGTGCAGATCAACTCCCAGCTGCTGCCCTGCACTGTTGCTTCTGATATACAGGCAGCAGCACTGGGTGGCAGCAGCATCAGTCTGCGGGAAACTTGGACCCTCTGCAAACAGGAGCTGCTGCCACAGGGCAGCCTCTGTCCGTGGCAAGCCCGGGCTTGCGCCAGACAGAGACTGCTACACGACAGCCTCTTGTGCTCCTCTGCCCTGTCAGGTGGGTCTGCAGAGCTGGTGCTTGGAGGCAGACAGTTTTTGAGCCATCTCTCCTCAAGCACCAGCTCCTACCTGTCTTCCCTCCCCCCACTGCCTCTGTTAGATGTAGCGAGTGGGGGGTAGGCAGGTCCACAGAGCCAGCACTCGTGGAGAGCTGGCTAAAAAGCTGGCTCCTCGCACATATCGGCTCCTGCCTTCCACCCTCACCCTCCGCACTGCTGTTTCTCTATTAGAGGCACCAGTGTGGGGGGAAGGGAGGAGGCAGGCAGATCCGGTGTTCATGGGGAGCCTGCTGAAAAGCCAGCTCCTCATGGGCACCAGCTCCCACCTCTCCCCCCTTACTGCCTCTGATACTGTGTGTGTCGTCGACAATATAAACTGATAAATCCAGGCTTATGGGTTAATTGTTTAGTTGTCTACACCTCAACATCCCTAGTATCTGGGAGCTGCTATGATTGAAATCTAAGTGGAGACACCCAGGAGTCAGATTTGTCTGAGGTGTTGAGCAGCCACATTTCCAAATATAAGACTCATGATGGTGCATGGTCAGAATCATAATATTTTACTCTATCACAGTGTGTCCCAAATGGTGTTCCACGGAACCCCGGAGTTCCGGAAGTGAAAATAAGGGTTCCACGAGAAAATTCCATTACACTAACATTTTATTATTTAAAAAATAATAATTATTATGTAAGCATTTTATGAATTTTATTGAAAACAATTTTCATTTGTGTTTGCTATGATAAGTGTCCCTGTGTAATGCCAGCTTAGCCAGAGAGTGGGGACGATGATATCACTATTCAGCACTACGCACAGAGTCAGCCAGTGGTGCGATCGCCTGTTATATGCCACCATAAATCCCCGTACTCACTCTCAGGGAGCATGGAGCATGTGGATGACTGAATATGAATATACTAGCTCCACATTGGATAAAGTCGAAGCTTCAGCTCATTTGTGATCTACTTTTTCAGCTCCATATATAAGACTGTTATTAAGGGTTCTGCAAAATTATTTCAAGTTTAAAAGGGTTCAGTGGCCCAAAAAAATTGGGAAACACTGCTCTATCATAAGTTTGTTGTTCCTGTTCCTGTTTGCAAAGTTCCTGTTCCTGTTTGCAAAGTTGCACTGTGGAAATAAATCAGACTTTATTTGAAAGAAATCCCAAGATGTTGAGGGTGTGCTGTGCGGTGGAACTGTAGTCCTGAAAATTCTGATGACAAAAGCTGTGGAAACCTTTGTATGAATGTTTTTGTCACAGAAACGTAGATTGGTACAGAAAGATTCTGTAGACCTGAATATATAAAGGATATCTGTTAGATACTGACATGAAATAGATGAGGAATATATGTGCACTCAGTCAAGCCTAAAATTGTTCTGCAATTAAGTCACTATCAAATGTGAGCACTTGAATAATACTGAGTCTATGTTAGAGCTGCAGGTGTGCAGTTTGTGTAGATGTACCTACTTTAGCTACCTTGTTAAATATTGCAGAGTAGATGTCACAGCATGGACTTCAATGCTGGCTGCACAAGTGACTACATACTCAAAGGAGAGTCAGGCAGTCTTGTGTGCTGAAGTCTGTACAACAGTGTCTTTGCTGCTGTTTTTATCAAGCTAGATAGAGTGCAGGTAGCATGTATATGGCTACACAAGCTGCAAATCGTAGATCAAGGCAAATAAGCAGAGGACAGCAGTCTTCCAAACCCAGAGCCACATTCTTTCAAAACAGACACTGAAAAATATGATGCCAGTATTTCTTTTTCACAGTGCTTGTGTGGGACCATGCTAGTGTAAATTACATCTACAAAATACTTTCCAAGCAAAAAAGGTGTAAGGATAATGTTCCACCTGTCTCGGCAGCCTTGCTAAGAGGCTGCTTGCCAGACAGGATATTGTGAGGGACAAATTTTAGGCATTTAATAATTTGGAAATTCCGCTAGAATTGGTCTGGCAGCGCAAGCCTTCCAAAATCTTAACAACATTTGGAAGTCGTCACTGTTGCAGACCAGGACTAAACTGAAGATCTATAGGTCGAATGTGCGCTCAGTCCTGCTGTATGACGTAGAGACTTGGATGACTAACAAGAAGATTGAGAGCAGACTCAGAGGTTTTGAAGGACGGTGCCTTCATCATATCCTCAAAGTCCACTGGGAACAGCATGTTAGCAACAAGGAGATAAGCCAGTGCACTGGCATCAACAATGTTGTGGACGAGATCAAGCAGAGACGTTGGAGATGGCTGGGGCATGTCCTTCGGATGAGCGAAACAAGACTCCCTCATATGGCACTCAGATGGACTCCACCTGGAAAGCGTAAAAGAGGGAGGCCGTTGGACACCTGGAGGAGGACTGTGGAGGAGGACATGAAAAGGAAGGGCATGACCTGGCAAGAAGTCAGCTGGCTTTCTCAAGACTGTGAAGGCTGGAGAAGATTCGTTGGTGCCTTATGCTCCATGAGGAGCGAAGAGTATTAATAATAAATAATAAAATAATAATAATTTGGAAATAATAATAATATATTTTTAATTAAGAATTTAAAGAATTCTCTACAACTATCTTGACATTCCATCAGTGCCAGAGTCAACTGTCAGACCTACAGTCTTGTGCTGATAAAACTGACTCTAACACCAACCAATATGGTCCCACTGTTGCTTTGTGCTCCCCTGTCCTTCTGTCTGTATCCATCTGTTCTCTCATTTTGTAATTAGGATGTAAGCTGTTTGGGACAGAGATTATCTTTTGTTCTGTGTTTGTACAGTGCCTAGCACAGTAGGGTCCTGGCCCATAAATAAGAGTTTAAAACTGAATGTGAAAAAGATTGCCCTAACCATTTTAAACTACATACGAGGTTTGGTCAGGTAGATGTAACTATCAAAACTGGAAAAAATTTTAAAGAAAGGACTAATATTCCTTCCCTTTAATAAGAATGTTATTGCATTTTCAGTGATTATTCAAGAGAAACTATGACAGCAAAGAGACCCTATAACCTTTGCGATACTTGACCCCTACCATACTTGCTACCCTTCTACTAGAGTGTCAATTAGTAATGATTCTAAAGAAAGAATGCTATCTCCTTAACCATGAACTCCAATTCGTACAGTATTGTGGCTTTTCCTTGACTAGTTCTAAACCAAGTAGTGACCTGGCTCAATCTGCTTACCAGATGGAAACATAAAACCCACAAATTTCTTTTATTTAATGGGTCATTAATTATTTTTCTATCATTAGATTTTTTTTTAATTGTTTTGGTTTTGAATGGCTTTGTTTCTTAAGCCCTCCCTTTGTGTATTTCTGGGCTGCTGTATTAATGGACAGATTGTCATGCTGTATCAAGAATATTTAGTGGTCAAGGCAGCGAGATAGCTAATTTTCTTTTGTTCTTCTGTTTGACAAGACATGGCATCCTGTCTGTGTCTTTATAAGATACTTAATATTTTTGTTTTCTTACACTGTCATCTTTTATTTGACCAGATTTCTCATTTTAAGACCTTGACTGTTTTCATAGTGAAGTATATTTTGGGAGGCTTCCAAGAAACAGAGTTACTTTGATGTTGTAAAATATAAAACAATCCTCCTAGACGAGCATTTCTATATAGTTCATTTGTGATTAATGCTCCCATGTCGCACAGAAGAGTAATTCCAAGGTGCTTATTTGTGTTGTCTGCTCACCACTGAAGGAAAGCCTGTTTAATACTAGTATATACCCTCCACTGCCCTAGTGTAACTCCAATTTGTTAGACTAAGGAAGTAAATTTTCATAAAACTTTCCTATAGACCTTCATTATCCTGTGTACTTGTACAGATTGAACCTCTCTGGTTCGGTAACCTTGGGACCTGACTGGTCCCAAACCAGGGAATTTGCTGGACCAGGGGAGATCAATGTTGTGGGGGAGCCACTTTCCCCCTGGTTGCTTGGGAGGCTCCACTTTTCCCTTGGTGACTCCATTGCTGCCCAGGGCTCTGCTCTTCCCACAGTGGCAGTGGGCTCTGTGTTCCCCCCTGCAGTTCTGCTGCCACCCAGGGCTCCACTCTCCCAATGAGACTCTGCTCTCCCTGCAGTGGCTTGGAGCTCCACTGCTGCCCAGAGCTCCATTCTCTCATTAGTGAGGGCTCCATTCTCTCCACAGTGGCTTCGCTGCTGCTCAGGGCTCTGTGCTCCTGCTGGGGGCTGGCGGCTCCGCTTTCTCCTTAGTGACTCTGCTGCTTTCCAGGAGGCTCCACTGTCTACTGAAGAGCTCCATGCTCCCCCCAGCAACCCCACTGCCATGCAGGCTGCTTGGCACTCCCCCCAGCAACTCTGAGCTGCCCTCAGTGGCCTTGCTGCTGCCCTTCCCCTGGAGGCTACTGGCAACCGGGGCCCCCATACTCCACTTTCTCAGCCCCCTAATCTGTCAGTGCTCCTGGTCCCAGCCCACCAGCTTAACCCCATGAGTGGTCCCACAGGGACACCACAACGATGCTTGACCAGAGTTGTTGCCAGACCAGGGAAATCTGGATTACAGCGTTTCAACCTGTAGAATAATTCACGGTAATCTGGAGAATAGTATCTCTTTCCTCATCAGCCAAAATGAAAAAAAAAAGTTTCTAGAACTACCAGCGGTAGATGCTCATGATGCCTTGGGAGAACTGCCCAGAATTTGGGGTTCTGACAACTAAATAGCAAAGAATATTTTGTTAAGAGGAAAAAAAACTTCATTCAAATGTTGCTTTAACTCAAATAAATACATCTTCCGATGGAAACACCCCCTCCCCCAGCATCTCAGATGAAGAATGATATTGAAAGAAAAGAAAAAGAAAGGGAAGTAACATAAATTCAGCACAAATATCAGCTTATTTCTGTGAGCTGAACACTTTGTTCTAGTGATGGTTCTTAATTCTGTGAAACTAGTGAGTGAATGTAAGCATGTTCTTTCTAATTTGCTGTTGCCATCTAGCTGAAGAATTCACTACTGTTAATAGAAACATAATTCAGTCTGAGTTACTCATCTTCTGAAAGATTTCCTAATAAGGGTTAGTATTTTCAAACCAAGTGCAGCCTGTACTTTTGAATTAGTGTTACATATGGTTCTTTTCCTTTTTCCTGTACTATAACTTTTGAGTTTGACTGATGTTTTGCACTTGGTTGAATTGTGTAAAGTACTGATTTGCTAAGGTATTTATTAGTACTTTTTCTGATTTTTTTTTACACAGATTGCTGTAGACAGTGAACCCCAGTGATTGTATTTTAGGTTATTACCAAATTATAATTCATTTATGTTTTAAAATTTGTGTAAGCTTAATGTCAAGAATATTAAATTACTGTGAAACAATAGAGACATTGTTTTATCTGTGCATTTGCATTCATGTGAAAGAGACTTATAATTAAAAATATTTAAATTATAATAATATGTATTTGTTTAAGGAAGGCAGGACTTTGTTCCTGTTCTGTTTCTATTTTATCAGTGAAAATTAAATCACTTTTAAATAGTTCTCATTCATTATAAATATAGTAAAAAGGAATTTTAATAGTAACATTTGCTGTATTTTCATTCAGTTTTATTTAACCAGAACTATAATTTAGTGTTATCATCTGACCAGAGAAATCCTTTTCATATTTGGGTCCCACATTCTACACAGTGTAAATATAAAAAGATGTATAGAGATAATATCAAAATTGCGACACAACTTGGCAGAACATATAATAATGTCACATGTCTGTCAATGGGGAAAAGGATTTTTTGACGCGGAGGATAAATTAAGATAGTGTGTTATCTTTAAGTTTGAATGTCATTACTTGCCACATCCTTTGCACTTAAGCCTTCCCCCAAATGCGTGGCTTTTGGAGACCCTGAAATGTCACAGAAGCTAGCACTGTCTATAGTCATCAAAAGAATAAAGCACTCCATTTCTACGTCAAGAGCCGCATCCAAATCCAGTGTTTTTCATGGCAAAGCATCTGCTTGTAGTTGGGAACATGTCCATTTCTCTACATGAAGCAGAGACCCTGCAGAATACTATGAAGCAACCCAGCTGGAATAACAGCCCTGCCTAGACTAGCTCATGCATCTTCCAATTTAAGTCTGGATAAAATGGGGCCTACATTGGTGTGACTTACTCCAGTAAATTACCAATTTTTGGTGCACCTGTATAAAACCCACTTTGCAAAAGTGCATTGTTTGTTTTGCTCCACTTAAATCCAGGGCCAGATTTTCAATTTACGCATCCCTTGACACAGCATCTTCAGCCTCCCTTCCCTTCTGCCAACAGCTGACTTTCATGTTTTCCATAAAAAATGAAACTTTTAACTTCTAGACACTTCTAGAAAACTGGTGCCTCTAGGTACATGCCTACTCTACCTAATTGGAAATCTGGCCCTGCTTAAACCACCAATACAATTCTCAGAAGGGTAGCCATGTTAGTCTGTAACAAAAAACCCTAAAAAAAGAGTGGTCCTGTAGCACCTTGAAAGACTAACAAAAGAATATATAGTACAGTAACACTCCATCTGGCATCCGAAGCTCCAGCACTGCTGATGGTCCAGCACCATCAGGGACCCAGAAGTGCTTGAGGCAGCTGGACAATTGGAGCTGCTCTGCGCCCAGCTTCCCCAGTTCAGCCGCTGCTGAAACTGACCAGCAGCTGAATCGGGGAAGCCGGGGGCAAGGCAGGTGGGGTGCTGCCGGGTTGGTCCCGTAGCGCTGCCCTTTGGGGCTGCAGGACCAACCCAGCAGCACCTCAGCTGCTCTGCCCCAGGCGTCCCCAATTCAGCCGCTGCTGAAACTGACCAGCAGCGGCTGAATCGGGGACGCCTGGGGCAGAGCCGGACTATTGGAAGGTGGGGCTATGAAGGGTCTGGTGTGGCATCCTCCCAGCATATTTTATAATCCAGCACCCCCTGGGTCCTAAAGGTGCCGGATTATCGGAAGTTTACTGTATCATGAGCTTTCGTGGGCACAACCCACTTTTTCATATGAGTGGAGCAAGAGGCACAGCGGTGCACAGAAACCCCAATATAATTTACGTTGATGTAAATTTGCTGAGTTTAAGGCCTTAGTAGTGTGTGTCTGGGGTGGATGTTGCTTGATGCAGAAACTGTTGATATTTAAAACTCTCGTTTAGTTCTGCTGCAGCTATGAATGTGAACAGAGCTCTGAAATCTTTGATACTATTCTCTATTTTGGCCTGAAATAGATCCAAAATCCCCTCTCTAACCACCTGAGACAATGTAACGCCGTAATGCAAAGAAAAAAGCAGTGGACTTTTTTTTAATTATGGGGTGAGTTTTGTTGCTGCTAATGATAATGCCAGTTTTCATTAAGTTCTGAAGTGCAGAGCATTTACAAGAGGCAGAATGTAGGTACTATGATGCAGTGTAGAAAGGGAACCAATAAGAGGAAAGTTGAGCAGGACTGTGGAGGAGAAGACCAGTTATGCAGTAGCATCTTCTCGCCAGCTGCTGTGTGGGATCTCAGAGTGTGTCAATGACAAGAGTCTGGGAGAAAGCTACTCTGCAGAGTAAGTTTATTTCTATGAATAACTGAAGACAGTGCAAAATAAAAAACAAAACCAAAAAACCTTCAGTAACTCCCTTCTCCATGGTTTCTGCATACCAAGGACAATCCACAAGATCCTTAGTCATTTGTTCCAAGGGTTAATTAACCACACTGCTAAAAATTTACATCATATTTCTAGTCTGAGTTTGTACAGCTCAAGCTTAAGGTTTTGGATTGTGTTTTCTTTCTTTACTAGATGAAAGAGCCCATTATCAGTTATTTTGTTCCAATGTACCTATTTATAAACTATGATCAAGTCACACCTTAACGTTTTTTATTAAGTTAAATAGCTTCAGCTCCTGGAGTCATGTCATTGTAAAACATGTTTTTTAATCCTTTAATCATTCTTATGGCTCTTTTTCTGACCCTGCTTCAATTTATTAACACCTTTCTTAAATTCTTGCCCTCAGAATTGGATACAATAGTGCCATTGGCAAATACAGAGGTAAAACAATCTCTCTACTCCTACTCAAGATTCTTTATTTATGCATCCAAGGATTTTAGCCACAGTACTACACTAGAAGCTCATGACTGTCTTATTGTTTCAGAGTAACTGCTTCCCAGGGTAGAGGAAGTGTGGGTATAGCCTACAGACTTTGTTCTTAAATATCTATATTTACATTTAGCCGTATTA
>CM057847.1:134910528-134944146 GCA_030068395.1 Apalone spinifera | reverse complement strand
TTGACCAGGGGCCTTGGGGTAGGGAGGATTTTAGCTGGGGGGAGGAGGAGAGAGTGTGGGTTGGGCATGAAGGGGTGGGGGCACGTTTGCATGTCGCATGGCAGGTGCTGTGTAACATGCCTCCTGCTGCTCCCATTCCCCAGAAGCTTCCATGCAGGATTTGCAGGGGAAGCCTCCAGGAAGGTGTTCCCCGGAGGGATGAAAAAGGGATGAAAAAGGGCGGTGCGCATAGAGCCATTTTGGCAGCTTGTTTCCCGCATGTAGAAGGAAGGAAAAGAGCAGCGAACCGAGACATTTTGTGCTCCGCTTGTTCCCTGCATGCCAGATTTGGCATGAAGTCTCGGGGCTTTCTCCTCCCGCACCTCCCCCCAGAGTCTGGTGCTGATGCTCCAGTCTTGCAGGTGGCCATAAGGTTGTAGCGCCAGCGTAGACTCCCTGTTGCAGGGGGAGCAAATGGGGGTTGAGCTGGGGCTCCAGAAGAGCCATATCTGGCTCGTGAGCCATAGGTTGCTGACCCCTGGACTAGCTGATGGAAATTCCATCAACTAGTTGATTAAACTAAATTTAACACCCCGACTGCACACAGTATTGAAGATGTTTGTGTACCATGGATTTATATAGAGGCAAAAAGATATTTGCAGTCTTATTTTTTATCCCTTTTTAAATGATTCCTAACATTCTGTTCGCTTTTTTGACTGTTGCCACACGTTGAGTTGCGGGCCTCCTAAATATTCCTGCTTAGACCTGCCAACAAACCAGCACTGCATCTGAGACAACATCTTTGTGTTAAAGATGACGCAGGTCATTTGGTAGAACCCTTTGTAGTCTGTGAGCTGCATTCTGCCCATCTTTATTGCAATTTTGGTCAATCGGATAGTATTAGTCTTACACGTGAGAATAAATTATTCTTACCCATAGCAGGGGTTGCTAGTGTCTGTCGACCTACTAACTGTGCAGGCCCAAGTCCATCAAGGAAATCACTAAATTGACTGTCAGCACCCAGCCGCACTCCAGGGAATATTAAGCTACAGAAATATAAAACATGAATACATGTAAATACAACATTCATTCATAATGGCCCACAATAATTAACATAGAAGTACTTCTCAGACACAACATACAGCCTCAGTGAATGGAACTGCAAATTGTACTGCAAACCCACAACCCCAAATAGGCACAGTGAAACCATCCCATACGGAAGTAGCTTTGTTCTCACAAACAACTTGCCATCTTTCAGTTTTACTATCGTAGCAAAGAGCCTTACAAAAATGCCAGCTGACGTTGGCTGTGATGGCAGTACATTGCTCCCTCTTGATTCAGTTAAAAGGGTTACAGGCATTCTAGATGCCATGTACAGTGGGGAAGAGTTTAGCAAGACCATCTCCTCTTCATTGGGATGTAGCTGTGACTATATCAACAGCCTTTTTACCCGACTTCCATGGAGAAGTGGATATTTTTCTACTTCTTCCATACTTAGCTACAATTGAATTGTGGTGAAAGTCATAATCCCCAGGGCATTGAGTGTGATTCACATTTGAACTGAGTGAATAATGGGTTTTTGATTTGTTGGCAATTTCAAAGGGAAAAAAATTATTTCAGGTCAACCCAAAACAAAAAGCATCAATGAATTAAAAGGTTTTAAAATGGTCATTTCAGGTCAAACAAGTGTTTCATGTTGACAAAATTAAATGCTTTGTTTAGATTTTTATATTTTGGAAACTATTAAAATGAAAATGAACAGGACGTTTTAAAATGGAAACTTGTTTTCAAACTAAAATAGAAACATTTTGTTTAGAAACAAAACTAAATGTTTCTTTTTTCTGCATTTTTAAACAAAATTCTGGAAAATCAACATGAATTTGTAAAAGATTTTAATGTTGCAGAATCTGCAATTTATTTTTTTTTGCTGCAAGAAGCTTTGAATTAAAAATTTCACCCAGTTCGAGTTCACAAATGTGTTAAGTGCGGTGTCTTAGAGTGATTAGTTCAATGGATACATTTTATAATGGAGTGAAACTGCAAATAATCATAAAAAGTTACCCTATTACCCTATCACCTGCTGATGTTAACAATTTTCTACCTAATTCCAGTTATTTAAAAATTAAAATATTACAATTAACAAAAAAGCAAACTTAAAATGCTAAGATTTATAATAACATTCTTGTAACTAAAATTCCCAGATATATTTTCCCATGCTTTGCTGCATCTCTATATCAATCCTGCTATAAACCACTACTACCTTACTTCCCATTCTCTGAAAGTTTTCACATAGAGAAAACCGATACTGAGATCTAATAAGAGATTAGAGTTCCAATCTGGGACCTAGGATTTGATTGAGCATACCTCACCTGACTCCTCTTGCCCATGCAGGAGAAGGTGAGAGATTTAAGATACATTCTAGTGGCTGACCTATTGATGAGAAAATAGTTATCTTTGTACTCTGGGTGTTGGAGGGGTTTTGTTTTGTTTTACATTACTGTATTACTTGTGAAAGGTGCTGGATTATTTTTATTTTCCTCCATAAAGTCAGGCGTCAGACTAGGGAGAAAGGTGTGCTTCTCAACCCCCACAAGCAAAGAGAAAATGCCTCCTGTGATGCCCATAATCCCAGCCTTCCCCTCTCACTGTACCCACTATATAAGGTCTTCTATTGATATTCATTATGATATGCTCTGAAACAAATACTGAACTGAAAAGCATAATACACTCTTTATATATACATGCGATCATTTGGTATTTAATTTTCCAGTAATATTTTACATTTAGTGATTTTCCTATGCTGATATTAGAGATGGGCCAGATTTGAGAAATTTGAGCCAGATCAGAATCTTCCTGTATTGTGAGAGGATTTGTCCTAGTTCATATTCATCTTACAGAACTGGGCTGAACCAAGACATTAAGAATTTCCCAGATCTTTCAGTCTGGACCAAGCTCCAATCCTTCTGCAACCTTTCTGGTTCTCTTCTCTCTGATGTCCACAGCCTGCCCATCTTCGTCTGTGTAGAATGTTGCCATGACCTCTTGCCTATGGTGGATCTGAATTGTCAGGCCTCTTCTCTGAAGACCTTGCTCTCCAACTCCTTACTGACTAGTTCCATTCTTCCTTGAACTTAGGATACTGATATTTTCCGAAGCTGGCTGTACAGTTTCTCAGATTTGCTGTAGTGTTTCTACTTGCCCTTCCCATCCAAAAATCTTTGAACAAAGGAAATCCCTTCTGGCTTCAAGCAGGAAAGAAAACATGGCATGGCTGTTTAAGATCACCACTTCTATTCCACTTCTAGAACAACATGTATAGTTGAACCTGCAAGCCTCTTACACTTCCTCTCCAAATATCTTCAGAAACTTTTCTATTAATTGCCTAGCAAGTGACTTTTATATTATGTTTCCCTGCTTAGTTTAGCTTAGCTTAGCTCAGCTCTGCAAGTGAGTGATTAACCACTGATAGTCTTCAAAGAGCAGTTGATTGAAGTTCCAAAGATCATACCCACCTGGTCTTTACTAAGATTCTAACAAACAGACCTGCCTTAGCTGTTTGTCAGGGGTCAAAGGCCCAGCTACACAATCCACACACAGAACAAATTAATAGTCACACAAACAGTATACAGATGAACCAAATGTACCACTCAACAAACCCTACTATAGCAGAGTCTTTAGCTATGTCCTCCGAAACTGCCCTGATGGCTGCCTCTGTTTGCCTAGCAAACATCTCAGGGGTGAAAAGTTTCTGTGGTTGTTCCCATTTCTCTAAACCAGCTATTTCATCAGTAATTATTCTTTGAAAAGAGGCATTTTAAATACACATTTGTGATCCAGGGACCTCTTGGTGCCAATTGGCAGAGTGCACAAGGGTTGCATATGGCTTACAAGGATGCCCTGGCTTAGATATATGCAAGAGGTAACAGATGCTTATCTCTTTGTCTGATCATATGTGTATTATCTGCCTCACAATGGAAGCCTATTTGCATAATGAGCTGGTACAAGTGAGAGATTGTGAAATCTACAAGAAGGAAAATGTGCATGAAGAATGAAGACAGAGAATAGGAATTATATATCTTGGGGGGCAAAGTAACTCAATGAATCCTTCACCAGGGAGTGTATTTGTCAGTGCACTGGTCTCATGAAAGGGGGTCACAGCCAAGTCTAGCTAAAACGTGTTTTGATAATTTTGGGTGAGATAAATGCTAGACTTTCCTAGGGTTAGGTTTGAGAAGGCATGCCATGATTTTGTTTTATATGTAACCATTTCCCCTACCCAATCCTTCTATTTACTGATACTTGACACTCTGCGCTTTAATATAATAAATCTATACTTGATTTCACTAAAGACGAAATATTCTACGCAACCTGAGCTACATCAATTGCATAGCGTAAGTCAAAATAGCTCATTTCAGCTTTTGGCACTGCTGCACAGCAGGGAGTCCAAGAAAAAGCACTCTTCCTCCGATGTCCCGTACTCCTCATAAAATGCAGGTTACAGGAGTTGGAGTAAGAAGTCCTCCAGCTTGACATTATTTGGCATTATGTCGAAATAATTGCTTGTAGCGTAGAAGCGGATTATGTTATTTTGAAATAACGTCAGTTATTTTGAAATATCACTGATGTGTAGACATAGCGTAAGTGTGCTATTTAGACCAGTTCTGGTAAACTGGGGCAAAATGTTTTTTTGATAATGGAAAATTTGAATACTGCAAGTGTCCAGTGGAACAGGAGCAGGACCCTCCAGACCCTATTGCTAATCTGCAAAGAAAACAGGGCCCTATTTAGGCTGCTAGAGGAAAGTGATTGTGTTGCCCATGACTGATAGAGTTGGGGAGCTCACCCCTGGCAGGCACTGACAAGATTTCCTCTCACTGAGGGGTAGCGAGATGCCTTTGCAATGCTGGGTCCCCCTGGGAAGCATCACAACATCTTTATGCCAAAGAATAATTCAAGAAATTAGACAGCTAATACAAATAAATGCACATTAGTCTATTACTAATGCCATCTGACAGTAGCAGAATTTGCTCAGACAAGCTTTTGTGATTAGAGGCTGATCCTATCCGGCTATGATTAATTAACATTCCAGACATTAAAAGCGTAATTAGTTTTATCATAGTGTATCAATTTTAATGAAAAATCTCACATATTTCCTAGGGAAGCATGCTCCCAACCACTGTCTGGAATTGCTAATTCTTGTTACTTGTGGTCAATTGGTCTTGGACCTGCCTGTTCAATGCACAAATATTTTGAAATATTTTCTTGCTTAAGTTATGTTTGTGGGAAGTAATGCCTCAGGAATATGTCAAAGTTAGATCATTTAACACAGTTATATACTTAGGTTTATTTGCTAGACTTTATATTATCACTATCTGTGGGAGTAGGCTCGGGATGGAAATAATGGTTGCCCAACATATATAATTATAAGACCCCCCCCCCAAACCAAGTAGCATTGTGACCTAACTCTCAGGATTGCAATACCATTCCCATTCACTGTACCCACCCCTACTTAGATGGGAGAGAAAGGGGTGGATGCAACAAACCTGTGTGGCTTTGTGACCATGTGCTCTAGATTGTAATAACAATATAATTTGGCCCTCTGTACCCCTGTTTCCATACACAGAGGAATAGACGGGCCAAATCTAACTGCTGTTGCAATCACATGGGCTAGGTCATAACACCTGGAGCCCAGTCCAGCATGACAGGAACTGCTGTTGCAGAGTACGTTTGGGATGGGTTTACTCTCCAAAACCCTCTCTCCATGAACCCCTTGCACTCCCTTTCTGTGACATATTGTTCTTTTCCTGTACCTCTGCCATAAAATTTATTAAAATTGGTTTGATAAAATCATAGCCCCGCTTATAATTTTGTGGAACTTCAACCATTTGGGCTGAAATTTTCCATACTAGGCATCCACCTCAGACTGATCTATATCTATATCCAACTATCTTGAAAGCAGACTATACATGGAAAGCAACTGTTGCAGCTGTTTTCTATGCTAGTGAACCGGTCCATAATTCTAGTACCGCTGAGAACTACTTCTAATCATAATGCCACTGGTTGGCCAGATTGTTATAACTGTGACCAGATTCGGATCTGATTCAGTGCCTAGCCCCACATATAATGGTTCCTGTGGCACTACTTTCCACTACAATAACTTAAAAAAATCCTCTGACTGAGAGAAGCTGGGACAGGACAACAGAGGATGGATCACTCACTAAATTGCCCTGTTCTGGTCATTCTCTCTGAAGCACCTGGCACTGATCACTGTCAGAAGACAGGACACTGGGCTAGATGGTCATTTGGTCTGACTCAGTATGGCTGTTCTTATGATCTGTATAACCTAAGCATTCAGGCCATGAATTAGGCAGATATCTAGTAGTGTGGCACTTTTGAAAAGCTGTCCTACACTCCAGGATCTCAACTTTAATTTAAAAAAAAAAGGCCTCTCTAGGTCTTATGGTTGAGAAGCAAATTTCTGTTCTCATTGTCAAGGTTAACTGATTCAGCAGTGTTAGCTTGAGTTTGCAGACTTCCTGTAACAATAGTCGGGAGGGGTGTGAAAGCCCAGCCATCTGAAAGTCAGGTTACCAAACCATACAATAATAGGATGCTCTGTGAAATATCTGATCTCTACCCGTATTTCACAGGGGATACACCTCATCATGGAAGATATTTTGCTAGCAGTTTGTGCCCTTTCCTTGTGCTCTGAACTGAGGGATCTGTGGAGCAGACGGATTGCCACCCCAGTTACCTTTCTGTAGTGAATATCTCTGGCATAAGGCTCCACAGGCAGCAGGGGGAAAGGAAAGCAGACAGTGACCACACATCTCAAAGAACTCCAGTTCCTGTACAGGTAAATAACCTTTCATTCTCCGACAACTGATGGTATTACACTTAAGGTGAATCACCAACAGGATTCATTGAGGAGTAGGGTCAAGGAATCATGCAGCACTTGGAGACTGCTCTGCCAAAGCATGTTGGCAGTGGAAGCTTTTACCAGGGTGTAATGTTTCTCAAATTTGTGTGAGCCAAAACTATTTAGTGTAAACTAATGTATTATTAAAAGCTATGCCTTATATAAAGCTCATCTCTATTTCCTGCAAGCTTTGTGCTGGAAATACATTAAAAGTGGTGCAGAAAGCTTTTATTCTTGGCATATGTAGAATCATCAAGGACAAAACAGGGCTTTGCCAAGGTTTTCCTGAGCTATGTTAAAATAATGAGTAATTATTATAATTGGTGCAAAACTCTTAAAACTAACCTGGTAAAGGTATTCTAGAATCTTGGACAGTGAGTGCAAATTGCCTGGGAAAGAAACATTAGGATCTGCTGTAAAATTAAGTAATTTGGGGAGTTTCCTGTCCATGGTAACTGACTAATGTGATTAGTAAGTAGTAACTCTGTGGCCACAGATTAGGTAAAATTAATCTTTTTGCCTGCCTGCCTGTCTGTTCTGCGTGTTTACTTAATAGCTTGATTGAGCTTAGTTATCTGACACCTCATCAATCAATAAACCCTAATAGGGGTGAACAGAGACCCTCTTTGCTGCTCTATAAGATCTTCAGCAATGGGGCAACTGCAAGTGAAACTACCAATGGCCTGGGCTCTGGTGGAGTAGACACCTTTTATAGGAGAATATGTCCTTCATAGGACAGACACTCCAGGACTAAGTGATGCCACAACAATTCCCTCCCTCCTATCGCTCTCCCACTGGATCCCTCTGAGACTTGGGTTTGGAGAGTCCTTCCCGAATACATTCAGTGCCCATAGACACACCCTGGTGTGGCAGCCACAAGACCACCCCTCCATGGTGCTGCATCCAGTGAAAGCAGGAGTGAGGAGGATGGAGTCAGATACAGCTACAGCCAACTGCAGCCACTGGCATTGCCATATAGCTCTCTGTGCTCCAGCTCTTCCGCCACAACCCTCCATCCACCCCAGTCACAGATTCCCAAATAACCTCATCCCACAGATCTCTACCCAACCGCCCTTCATAGACCCCTACTGACACCCCATTTCAGTCTCCACCCAACCACCAAATAACTTCCACCCAGCCCCCTGCTCGTCCAACCCCAAATAAACACCTCCAAGCTCCTGCCACTCCAAATAAACTCACAACCCACAAACCCTACAAAATTTGCTCCTGACACAGTCCCCACTCATCCCACCTCCCTACCACAGGAGCCCTTATCTCTCCAAACAAAAATCACCTGCCACACAACCCCCAATTAACTCACACTAAAATATCACAATGCCAAAATTATTCAAACCATCCCCAAACCACATCCTTCCCTCTGTTACTCCATAATCCCTTATTCCTTACAGGGCCCTCCTGCTGCCCCCAATACTGGCCTTCTCTAGCACACAGATCAGCCCAAATGCCTCCAACTCCTGGCTGCACTCTCATCCTCTTTTCAACTGCCCCAGTTTGCTGTGGCTCACCAGACACATCACCACAGGACCACTCACCCCTTTAGCCCTGGCATCAACAAACTATCTTCACTTTGAACTGTAACCTTTTGCCCTTCCTTTCCCTTTCCCTCTTTGTCTTTTTAGGGTGGCAAAGGGCACCTGAGAAGGGAAGAGGAGAATCAGGTTGGTGGTAGAGTGCTCCCCAACCCTTCTTGCCATTGACCCATAAAAAAGTAGGGTGAAACCCCAAAATCCATTAGGAAAGCCTCTGTTCCCATTTCATATGCTCTGCAAAGGAGACAAACAGTTGAGATTTCCTGAAGACCTTTGTCTCCAGCAAGTAGAATGCCAAGGCTCCATGGATAGCCAGATAGTGAAGTTTCTTGTCTTCTCTGGTGGCATGTGGCTTTGGATTGAATACAGATAAGTGAATGCCCTAGTTTAGATAGAATTCGGAGATTATTTTGGTTATGAATTTGCGTGTAACCTCAACAAAATGGTATCTTTATGAAAGCCTGTATCAAATGAAGCTGGCATACAGACCTCCACCTACTCTTCTGGCTGAAGGATAGCAACCAGAAAGGTATCCTTCATGATGATTGAAGGATTGAAGGCATTCTAAGTGTGCCTTTGTTTATAACACCACTGTATAACCTGTGCTCATAGGCTTGCTGGGTTTGGCAAGGAAAGTCTGGCAGATGTTGCACATAGAGTGGATATAAGCTTTCCTGAAGCAATAAAGACATGTGCCAGGGTTATTCAGGACAGGGAATGCTCAGGCACAGGACATAATACTGGGAGGTGTTGGGGTAACCTACATTATATCTAAAACAGGTTTTAAAACTATTTATAACTAACTACAGAGTTTGAAGGAGAACACTGGTGCACACTGTGGACACCGAAGAGATTCCATCTCAGACCACAGGAAATAAAAAGGAACTAAAGAGATGGTCAGTCCATGCTGCACCTTATGATCCAGAGCACAGATTAAAGAGGGGAGTATGCATGCATCATGCACCCTGCTAGCAAAAATCTTCTCATCTCAAGTTCCTGGGGTGCACATGTAGTTCATGTGGAATACAAGCAGGGACCATAATTCAAAGAAGAATAGATATTAATTCAAATGCTAATAACATTTTAAATGTGAACATTTTGTTGCTCTTCATAATAGAATCCTTCCTCTACTTTCTTCCCGACTTTGATGAACTCTGAAATGATTAACTTGATCTGTATTACAGTTCCAACCCTTATATTTTCCCTACATTCAAGAAGGTGCACAACTGGGCACCTAAACTTGACCCAAGGGAAGATAAGTATGAAGAACTTAGCATTGGGTTGAAACTCCACTTAGGAGCCCAGCCAAGTCCACAAGTATGTAAGATCATATGTCAAATATCTGTGAAATTTACTCAGAGTGGCATATCACACTAGTGTCTCAAATGGGCAAATCTGGAAAAAGTATCATTATTATCACCTTAGCCCCATAAATACTTATATAGTCCTGAATAAAGCAGAAAATAAGTGTCTCATCTTGTAATTAAAGACTATAATAATAATGCATATGCACCAGGGAGACAAATTAAAGTTGCATGGGCCTCCTTAATTCAGGCATTTTCTAACTTTTGAGTGCTTGATCTTGCAAACTTAAATATTCTTTTAATCTAACTTTTTTGTATGCAGTAGGAAAGCGTACTATGCTGGATCTGTCTCTGCTCACCTCTCAGTACCAGACCCAATTGTCAGATGGTTGGGTTGTCTCCAAGACAGTGTTCTTTCAGTAGCTAACAGTAAAAATAGTCCCATTAAGATCTCTAAGGAGGCTAGAACACGAATATATGCTCTGTGCTGGGTCTGCTTTTGATCTTCTTTCCTACATACTTATTAGCAATGACAATGGTGAATGAAGAGAATACTCTTTTGTTTGAATAGTGTGCAGTAAGACTTCATAGCTTTCAATAAGAACTGTCCTTGGACCAGCTCCAAACTAAATGTTCTTTATATACAAAGTTACCAAACACCATTTCATATGACAGGGAGACATCTGAAGTTTAATTCAGGATTGATCCAAGCAGAGTGTCAGAGTGCCATCAGTTTAAAGCAAAGGTGGCCAAATGTTTTGTTTCCAAAAATATTTATGAATTTATCTCCTTTATTGATTAGTAATCCAATTCTGATTTTTGTAGCCATATTTGTTATTTATAAGTATTTACTGAATAATCTGAATCATGAAATTTTCAGACTGTAGTCTTTTCTCAAATGGTTCCCTTTGATTATCACATTGCTATTTGTGTTATGTGATTAGTTACCTAAGGACATGTTATCATTTCTGCTGACTGGATGACTGAAAAAACTTTAAACAGAAGAAGAGCTTATAGTAAGTGCTCTTCTAATGTAAATTTTCATGAAAAAAGCCTGAAAGTTTTGGGACTTGTGAACAATTTCACAAGTGTCAAAACTTTCCAGCTTTTTTCATGAAAATTCATTGAAAATCAGGCAGCAGAAATGACAACATGCCACTTAAGTGACCAAGCACATAACACAAATAGCAATGTGATAATCAAAGGGAACCGCTTGAGAAAAAAACAGAGTCTGAAAATTGCATAAGTGCAAAATTTTGCACAAATCGCAATTTCATAAATCATAGTGAACCAAATCTGGAACTTTTATTCACAAATCAGGAGGGTTTTTAATTTTAAATTACAGAATGAACCTCTCTGGTACAGGGCTTGGCAGGATCACAGATGTTGCTGGACCAGAGAGCCCCTCTACCAAAGAGCCGTGGGAGGCTGGTGGCAGGAAGCAAAAGGTGGGAGCCCAGCAGCCAGGGGCTGATGCAGCCCTGTAGAGTCCCACAGAGTCCAGGGAAAGAGAAGCTTAGCAGCCCTGGGGCAGCAGAGCCAGGTGACCCTGGGACTGGTTGTGGAGTCGAGCGGCCCTGGGGCAGTAGAGCCCAGTGGATCTGGGACTGATCACAGAATCAGGAACCCAGAGGCAGGGGAGCCCAGCATTCAGGAGTGAAGCCTGGCAGCTGGGAGGGAAGCCCAGCTGGGTCTGTTGATGGATTGGGGGAGAGCCCGGAGTCCATCAGCAGAGGGACTGGAATTGAACCCCTCCCTCCTTTGGCACCAATCAGGTCCTCAGGATGCTGGACCAGGGAGGTCAAACCTGTAGTATTCAAACAGCTTTCTTATGAGTATAAGAAAATTCAATGTACTTCTACACTGCTGCATTATTTGTAATTCCACTTACTTCCCCTCAGAGCTGTAACTGTTTATGCTGCCATCGGTGGACTCTCGACTTGGCTGCCGAACCATACGAATCCTCATTTCTGCTGCCATCCCTGTTTCTGTGCTTCTCTGTATCGTGCTTTTTAGCTTCTTGTGGCCAGCGTCTGAAAATAGAAAAATAAAAGGAAGCATTAGAGTTGCAAGCTAGCATCAGGTCTTTTCTTGTACATTTTTATTTGAACACAATTGGCATGTTTTCATTCATAAACAAGACATCAGAAACAGATTATTCTGATCAAATGTAAATAATCTCTCTTTTACAGTCCTTAGTTGGTGGTCTCTCTCAGGTGGAATCCACTTGAAAGACAATGGAAACACTCTAGCCTTCTGGCTGCAACACTGAGATCATCATATGACACAAAGATATTATGTATTTGTATATTTCCTTTATGAAATGCCCCTTTCAAAAGAGTTTCCATCACAGGTTACTTAAAATGAAGTTTGAATTTCACAACAAACAATGACTGTTTACATTTAAACAAGTGGTGTCAAAAATATGATGGCTGCGTCTGCCTCGGTATCAGGTTTTGAAGTTGACAGTACAGTCATCAATGTTAAATGTATTCTGCTACGTTATTATAAGTTCTCAAATAAATGAGGCAGGGTCGAAACAATTCAATAAATAATTACTTTTGACTTCATAAATCTTTCATCGGAAATGCCTCTAACCAGTCTCTTGCTGCTATAATAATTTTTGTTAACTGCAGACTTGTAATGTTCATGTGACCTCAACTAGGCCTCAAATTTCACTGGTAACATTATTCTCTTTTATAAAGTACTACGTTTGGCAAATTTTCATGTAACTGTATGAAGAATCATTTCTCTGTGCTCCCTTATATTTGAATGCTCTCACTTTTGGTCAGCACCATGGTTCAAAGCCAAAATGGGAGAACATGGCTCACCACATCCATTTCTCAGTCTGTTTTAGGACAGTATCTGGTGGGTGGGTGGAGGGGAGAACACTTCCAGATGCTCTTGTTTTGAAAGTTAAACTGGAATTAAAACAATTAGGCTACATCTTCACTGAGAGTTCTTCCAGAAAAAAATATACCAATGAGGGACTCATTAACATAAGTCGTGATCTCATTAGCATATTTTCTGCCATTTCTTTTTGCGCAAGGGTTCTTTGCGCAAAAAGAAGCAGTGTGGATGGGTTTTTTGGGCGCAAAACCTCCATTTTGCACAAGATCCTTATGCTTGTCTCTGCAACAGTTTGTGTGTGAGACAATGCCAAAGGAGTATGGAGGGCCAAATTCTGGCCCTGCTTTATGTAACTGTAAGGAACATGGTATTCCACACTGGTCTAACAAATCCTGAGGATGGTTAAATGTGCTACAGAGCATGACTAGAGGGCACCAGTGACATAGTCAGGATCTATAGAACTGGTGAGAGTATGTAGAATTCATGCCATGGGCTTATCGATCCTTAGGCCATCTTCATGCAAAGATCACAGGAGTTATTGCAGTAACCTCTTTGGAGCTATCATCGAGAGATAAAACATGACCAAAAGGAGTTTCAAAACAAAATGGAAAGAATTGGTACCTTGGTTTAGAGAAGGAAGGAGTCAGTGAAAGAAACGTGTCTTTCCAATTGATTACTACTAGTTTAGGGAGTTCTGCTCAAATTTGGATTGGCCACGTGGCCATTGCAGGACATTTAAAATGTTGGGCTAGCCATCAGCTGGGAAGAAATCAGCTTACCCTCAATGATCACAACCAGAGTTGGAGTTTTTTTGCTCCATTTTGAAGCCAACAGCTGTAAGTTCCTGCCTGGGCCAATGCAGTCCATTCAATATGCCTGGCTACCCATTAGCTGAGAAAATATCCCCCCTTATCGATCAGTATTTGTGTGAGACAGAGCTACATGGGTGCATAGGTGGCTGTGGAAGTGATGTGCAGGACTTGTGAGTCCATAGCCATGGAATTTACCCCTTGCTGTAGTACTGTACTCCAGAATCTCAATTTTCATTTAAAAATGAATGATGTTTCTAGCTTTGATAGTTGTAAAAATGACACTGGGTTCAGGTTTTCCACATTAACTGGTGGAATGAGTCTGTAAAGAGCCTGAAATCATAGTTCTGGCAAGCTGGTGAACTGGGTTGCCCTGAAAACACTGCATAGATAAGGCCCTAGCAACTTGACAGATAAGACATTGAAGCGAGGTACAAGCTCCTCTCATCCATGGCACAAATGATGAAAAAATATTATAATCTGGACTGCCAGGAGACTGCTGTTTAGGGTTCAGGAGTGGAGCCAATGCTTGGAATTTACAGTGAAAAAAACCCATCCTTGAAAACAATCATGGTTGAAAATATCCATGATTAATATGTTTAATAATAATAAAATAACAACAACAATAATAAATAAAACTATCATATTATTATTCTTATTATATTACTGATTAATATGACATTAATGAGGATTTTAGCAATGAGCCACAGCTGTGTTTGTGAAGAGATGGGCTTAGGTATATGAATAAGGACTGTTTAATCTAGGTAGAATAAATTACCACTGTCATGGAATACAGGTGTGCTCGCCATTAACTGTAGTGCTTTTTGCCATAGAATTTAAGGGTGTGCCCCATGGACTATGACCCCATTGAGAATGACAGGCCATTGCCATTTATGACTCTGACAAGCTGGATTTCTCACTGATTTGTGAACACTGAAACAGTTAAAGATTCACTTTTTCTCAGAACACTGTTTTTCTATCACTATTCTTTACCTCACTGTTCTGACTTTCTCCATTTTTCCCTCAATCACCACTCTATTGCATTTTACAATTAAATTCTAAAGGTCCTGCAAAATTGTAAATATTCTGCAATACAATCAGAAATATACTATACAAGCAACCTAGGTAAGATACATAATGGATTTATAATAGAGGATAGTCTTCACTCAGGATAAATAAGTTCAAGCACATACCTCACATATTTTCCATGTCTTATACTAGCCAGTTATATGTATTACCCTTCATTTATTCCACTCATATTGCCAAAAAAGATATGGAGCTTTATTTTACTGGCATGTTCTCTAAAATTTTCCAGCAAAGCCTAAATCCAATATGATACTTTAAAATGGGATTGTAATTTCAAAATGCCTTTTGGTGATTTTGAAACTTCTTTGGAAAATTAAATTGCTTTCGGGTATGAAACATATTTTGTCAAATTGTAAGATCCATCCAGTTAACAGAGTAGGCTAGATCTTTTTTTTTGTTTGTTTCGGGTTTTTTTGTTTAAAGCTTTTATTTTCACCACTGAGAAGAGTGTTCAAGATCTGTTACCTATATACATATGCTTTTGGGAATACATCTATATGAATAGTCCAGGCTTATTAAAATAGCTTAGAAAGATATCTATGCAGTGACATAACTGAGACACTTATTTTCTTCTATTTTCTTCTTTTGCCTGGACATTTATTTCAGAAACTATGGGGTCAACTATTGATTTTAATTATTTATTATTATTTGACATGGATATTAATTTCATGTTGTATGAATTAAATTACATCCATTGTGAAGACCACAGAGAAATTGGTTGTTTCATGAATAATATGTTTGGCCAGATTTTCAAAGGTGCTTCAAAACAGCTTCTAAGCTTACAAATACATGTTCATAAAAGGCTTTCCATCTGCAAAAATTCTGATTAGTGTGCAAAAATTCTGATTAGTGTGCAAAAATTACATCTATACAAACAGCATAATAATGACATTCAGAAAAAAAAGAGTGAAAATTAAATATAATAAATACTTTTTGCAGGTTTAAAAACTCACGCAGAAGGATCTTAAAGATAAAGCATTGCTGCAGCTGCATAACACAGTTATATAAATTATTAGCAGTGCATCAGCTATTGTAATGTAATACCCTTTACAGCGGACCAACCATTCCTATCAAGGAACTTGAATGGCTTTTGTATCCTAGTTTACCTATCAATATAATATTCTTTCCAGGGATCTCTCAGTGAGGCTATGTCTAGACTGCAGGCTTCTTTTGGAAGAACCTTTTTTTCGGAAGAGATCTTCCGAAAAAACTTTTTCCAAAAGAGAGCGCCCACACACAAAAGCGCATTGAAAAAATGATCTGCTTTTTCGAAAGATAGCATCCACACTTAATCTCGCATTTAAGTTGTGATTACTATGGATGGAGTGGTCACCAGGGCACCTGTGTTTTTTCCTCTTTCCTCTTCTTTCGAAAGAACTCCCTCTTCCCCATCCATACATGCCTTTTTCTGAAAGAGCTCTTTTGGAAAAAAGGCTTCTTCCTCATAGAAAGAGAATTACCCAAAGCCAGAAAAAACCCTATGTTCTTTCAATTTACTTTCGGAAGAACATGACTGCAGTGTGTATGTAGCTCAGGTTTTGTCTGAAAAGCGGCAGTAGTGTAGACCTTACACTTTTAGAGAAACAGTGCCTTCAGTTTTCTTACAGACAGGTTAGGTATAAAGTTTCAGACCAAAATGAAAATTCACCAATGTAGTAAACTTCATCTTCTTGACAAGTTGAACCTCTCTAGTCCGGCACTCAGTAGCAATACCAACACTTCCACTGCTTACTGGACATTTGGCATAAATTAGAGCTAAATAACAGCACAGAACACTAAGAGCCAGGATTGGTGTCTATAAACAAACTTTATGGGATTGTGGGAAACTTGGCTACACCCAGAAGAAGTGGACATCCAGCTAACTAAAATCATGCTGGATCACAGATGTTGCCAGACTAGAGAGGTTCAACCTGTACTTTATTCTAAACTTGCAGAAGACATGAAGAAAATTGATGCTTTCCCACATTCCCTGCCTTCACACCATGTTGACATTTAAGAGCCATGATTAAAAACGCTATTGCTGCTGGAACTGAAGCTAAGATATGAAGATGCACAGACAAATTAGCTATCCACATAATCAGAATGTTCAGCTAGAGATTTCCAAAGACCACAACTAATCAAATGAAATCTGATATGAGGGATTCAAAAGAACACTTTAATAAAACTTAAAACATGAGACATTGATAACTCAACGAAAGAAAGGCAATCGTGCAGTGGAGAACTGCATGGCTCAAAGACCCTTGATTCATCATGTCAATTGGGCTGCGTCTACATCAGTGGTTCATCAACTGTGAGACACTAGCTAGATTAAATCAGACAACATGTTCAAGCAGCATATCATGGGTCTTAATCAATCCAACAGATTGTTTCTTACAGCGACCATGCAGCATATTAAATTAAAGCATGAGATTCCCTAAGTTTAAAAGTCCCCAGTAAAGCAGCACAATCTTTTTGCTATTTAACTTTTTGAAGAAGACAAGTGTTTAAGCATAAACACCTCTACTGCTTTGATCCTTAAAAGATCCCTCCCCAAAACCCAAATGTTGCCAGCAACTATGAACAAAGCAATAGTTACAGTGGATTCATTTTGGTACACAGTGTATGTAAATTACATTGAATGTGGCATAATAAATTCACCACAGATTAAAAGCCCTATACAAGAGCTAGGCTAAAAAAAACATATGGACTTAAAAAGCCTAAGGCACATACTTGGGAAAATCTTGTCTTCCTGTAAACAGATCATGGTTGTTGTAAAATTTCTAAACAATAATGCAGTCTCTTGCACATTATTCTGAAAGACCTGATTCTTCAATGCTAATAAAAAACACTTGCAAAGGGGAGTGTTGTAAAAGACAACAAGAAACTAAAAGATATCTAGCTGAATGAGGAATTAATGACAACTTTTAAAATAGCAAAATTAATTATTTTTAAATGAGTGGATTTATTCTACATGCCTGTATCAAATGAAATGAGTAACACTTCTCAGCCAAAGAGAGACAACCCTACAGTAAGGATGCATGGTAGTGAGCTTTCACAGTGGGAATAAAAAGGCAGTTTACATCGATATGAAAACAACAGGGTATCAATTGCTTGACCATTTAAAGTGCTGTGCAAAACTAAGATTAATAAAATGCAAACTGTGGCCATATACAAATGCACATTTTTTCCAAACCTAATGCCTCCTTCAGTGACATCCAAACTATACTAAACATTTACTTTCCCCGAGAAATTAAAAACAAAATGAGATCACACTGACTACAAATTATCTACTGAATACAATTTTAAAAACATTTTACAAACACCTATTTTCTCTCATATTTTGGTGCCTCATAGGATTTATGGGAAGGAGGTAATGAAGTGGAAAGGGAGGAAGAGCTGATAGAAACAGATTTCACTTTGAAGTTGGCATGTTTAGACTGAAGGCTAACTAGATACTGCTATACGATCTTTTGCTAGATGTTCTGAGAGAGAAACTGGCATAGGGTCCAAACATGACATTTGCCCATCAGAAAGGTGTCAGGCTGCAGTGGCCAGTCAGTATAGGAGGGCAAACTGATATTATAATTCATTTATGTAAAGAAATGAATTGAGATACATCATTTCTCCTGTTAGTTGAAGAATGTTAAATGATTCCTAATATCCATCTACTAGTTTTGTTACTTCCTGAAATCTTAGTTTTAAATACTTTGTTTATGTACCACTACATCAGTTCCTTTTCTTTTTCAGTATATTTTTAAGATTGTCTTTTTAATGAATAGGAGGGGAATAATGAACATAAGCTCAAAGTTAGATCTTAATAAAATACTTTATCTTCCCAGATTCAAGAATGAAACTAATAATTATCTAACAAGACAAAATTCACAATTACAAAATATCATTTACAATTAGAAAATTAAAACAATGTCATGAACACTAAAACATTGTTAATATTAATGTTTCATCCTATGTTTTTTGAGAAGTATATGACACAAATAATAAACAACAAAAATGTATTCTTTATAAATTATTCTGAAAAGTTTTTTTTGAGAAAAAGGAAATGTTTAGATGCCTTTTTTTACAGTGCAAGGTCTCCAAGTAATACCACAATACTAATTTATGAACATATGACTGGCCCCACAAAAAATTTACAGCTTCAACAACAATACTCTTACCCACGCTTTTCCTTACTCAGAATAAGTTTCATTCAGTAGGTTCATCCATCTGATTTTGAGCCCTTCTGATTGTATGGTATCCAAAAGCTCCAGAGCAATATTAGATTTTTAAATATGTGAAGTTAATGAATGAATTTTAGAAATTATCTCTAGATCTTCAGATCAACAGAGTAAATTATTTTTTTCTGTTTTTATCTACAGTAGGTATGAAAATGTAAAGGTATATATTAAAATACCGCAAAATCAAATTAACATGTATCCTAGTCACACCAAAATGCACAAAATACAGACTTACCTCTTAGGTTTAAGCAAAATTAAACATCAGCTATAATATATTTCTTAGCGAGCAGTCAGAAGCCAAAGAAGTTTCAACCTTGTTTAAATATCTTGTGCTGTTTCTGGGTAGAATAATCTCTGAGCTTCCTATGTAGCTTTTTAAAAAAAAAAACCACACTTGGCACCGTAAGGAATGATCAAGTTGCTTCAGTCACAAGTTCTTTTTACAGCTGATTACATTAGGGGGCCTTGGAGTGAAAAAGAACTGAACTACCTGTCAGCTAATATTTCATAAAATATTGCTGAAGAGTTTAAAACTTCAGTTGGCAGTGTATGTTCTAATGATGTGTAAGTTGTAAAGAGCACAAAATATTTTTAGCAGGTGGTTTGATTATTTTTCAAAGTTGTTCACTATACAAGGT
Organism: Apalone spinifera; assembly: GCA_030068395.1. Classification (NCBI taxonomy): domain Eukaryota; kingdom Metazoa; phylum Chordata; order Testudines; family Trionychidae; genus Apalone; species Apalone spinifera. Next base: position 134,924,800 of record CM057847.1, on the reverse strand, counting down.
AAATTAGACAGACTTGACAAAGTACAGTCTACAATAAAAATGCTGCATCGGCTCAACTGCATCAATGCAGCTCTGCCACTGTAGTGCTTAAGTGAAGGAGATCCAATGCTCATAGTAGAGTTTTTCCTGTCAGCACAGTTAATTCACCTCTGTGAAAGGCAGTAGTACTGTCTACAAAGGAGGTTAGGTTGGTATAACTATCTTCCTCTGGGGTGTGTATTTTTCATGCCTCTGAGGCTATGTCTACACTACACTGTTCTTCTGGAAAAAGCTACGCAAATTGCAAACTGCAATTTGTGTAGCTTTTTCTGCTTCTTTTTTTGGAAGAAGCTTTTCTGACATTTGGCCTGTCTACACTGGGCCAAATGTCAGAAAAAAAAAACCCTTTTTGGACATCCTTTCTTCCTCATAAAACAAGGTTTACAGGGATGCCAAAAAGTGTGTCTGCTCTTCCGAAAAAAATTTCGCAAGAGCAGACACGTTTCCTGGATGCAGCAAAGTTTTTCCGGGATACTGGAGCGTAGACATAGTCTGAGTGACATACCTATGTAAGTTTGTGGTATAGATCTTGCCTTAGAAATAAATTCTCAAACCTTTATGATTTTGATTCATTTTCCATAAATTTTAGCATAAAAAAGGACTGAAGAATTCTCACCTGGGAAAGCATGGTCAAAAGCAGTTTAGGATAAAATGTTGAGAAGTACCTAAATCTCCTTGACTCCTAGGTCCCTAAGGGCTAAGGCTATGCTGAAACAATATATTAGAAGTTTGATTCATCTGCTCATGTACACACACTTGCACTTGTTTTCACTGAACTAGTGTGAATGTAAATAGGAGTTAGCTAGGCTAGCAGCAGTGGTAGCATGGTTGAGCCTGCCAAATTCAAACCAGCGGGTATGTGGCTCAGCCATCCTTGTGGAGCTACTACTACCCATAGATAACACAGCTGTAGTACTATTTATACTCATGATTTCTCAAAGAGAGTTCATATGAATATGTGTACACAACCATACATCATTAATAGTGTAGATGTAGCCTAATTCTCTAATGCCACTTTTGAAAAATTTACCTTGAATCTTCTTTTTGAGAGAGTTGACATTATAGAATGTACTTGCAGACTATTTCTTTTAACATCTAGAGTCACTGTGAAATATTCTGGGGCCAAAATATGAACTTTTTGGATTATTAAGATCCAGTATAAAATGTTTCTGGATTCTAATATAGATGTTATTTAAGTGGGTGTATAATTCAAGATATTGTGCTTCATTTTTTCAGGAAAACTAAGGGGAGCATGAACTAAACTACTGCAATAAGCAACTCCTACTTTGCCACCCTCATTGGTGATGTTGGTTTACAGCAAAGTTACAAATGAACAATATTAGGTTGATTTCTTCCATTAGAAAAAAGAAACTTGTTAATATTTGTCTAGTGGAAAAAGACCAAATTGTCTGAAGAAAAAGTTATTTCAAAGTTCTAGAAGGTATTAGACAAAAAGGAAGTAAAAGAAGAGCAAAAGCTTTAAACAAATTGCACAGGGAGATTGTGGAAGCTCGTTCGCTGGAAGTGTTCAGACGGACAGTTTTTAGCTTGGATAGTCATCTGTCTTGGATAGTTTAGGCGCAACAAATTCTGTATCTCAGCAGGGTTTTAGACTAGGTGACTTTGCAGTCTCTTCTAACTGTATGGTCCTATGACTAAGAAAAAGTTGAGGATATTGTCATTTTTGCTCACAGAGGATTGTTTTCAATTATGTTCTTCCTTCGACTTCCTGCTATGTAGACCGTGCCAAAAACGAGTTAAGCTAATTCGACTTCAGCTGTGCAATTGGCGTAGCTAAAGTTGCACAGCTTAATTCAACCTTAGCCCTGCTTTGCTGACGTACTCTAATACTCAGAGTAGGTAACAAAATATTTCAGAAGTAATCTTTTGCAATGCCAGTTGCTAAAAAAAAATAAACAGATTTGAGTGTGTTAAAAGATCTGAGTGTGTCAAAGAATACTGCTGTCATGATGTGCCTTGCGATTTTCTGTTGACTTCAAGCAATTTTTAAGACAATGTCCAATTAAACAAACATGAAGAAAAAAACAGTATTTAGGAGGCCAGTACTATACTCTTACCAGGAAAAAAACAACTTTATGTTAACAGTCAAACAAAATATGAACACCTTTAGCACAGGTATGGAAGCTCAAAACAAAAGGGCACATCCATTTTGAGTATATAGCAAAGTTCCTCCTAACATGAGCTCTCTTTTGGCTGGTCTGTCAAAGAGTAAATTAACAAAGGTTTAAAGAAAGAGAGAGAGAGGCTTTGATGTTCCTTGTTCTCAGAGAGACCACCAGGCCAGGTTGCTGCCCTCTAGTTCTCTATCCCTGTTCTGAGGGAAGGAAGTTCCTTATATGCCTGTCTACCTCCATTCTGTGGAATCCTTGCCAGAATCCTGACTACACTCATGGCTACACTAGTAATTCAACTCTCAGTTTGCCCTACTCTTCTGGATCAATCAGAGTAAGGCTGGTTAGATGCACGTACCATTGGCTGGATCCTTCAACGTTGTACTTAGAACTCTAGTCTCAGTCTTGTAATACAATTAGAGTTCTGGGTTTCTTCTCCAAACTACAAGATTGTATCCTGAGATCATTTCCTCTAAACTGTTCTCTTCAAATTTGTAAAATCCAAGGGCTTGGATAGTGGCCCTATTATCTGTAGTTTAGGAACCATGAAATCTCTCATTTGGAAGCACTGCTGATGGTCACACTGAAAAGCTATTATAAAACAATACAGCATCCTTGCTTAGCAGCAGTAGCCAAATTAGCAAGTTAGTCTTGTGCTCTGAATTCTGTACATGTTTGCTTGTTTTTGAATACAAACTGAAATGTGGAAGTATAATGTTCTGTGTTCCGGCTACATTAGAGATTGCCCTTACTCTATTAACCACTAGTCATTATAAATCAGCTAAGACCACTTCCCATCACAAAATGTAAATGTTGCAAATTGCCAATGGAAAGACCTACACTTTGGAACTCACTCTATTAGTTGTTAGGCATTCTCAAACCAAATCTGTTGAACTTCAGGATTATTATGTAAGGCTGATCTGTTTAAGAAGGCTTGTGTCTGGGTAGTCGTTAGGTTAGGAAATGAGTTATGAAGAAACTTCCTGGAGCTATTTTTATTCTCTTGAATATTTTTGTATTAATTATGATTTTAAATATGCAAATATGTCTAGAGACTTGGGTTATGGTCTCATGTTTTTATAAATTTTTCAGTAGTATAAATAATGCAATGGTTCCATTTTTACTTATATTATTCAAAGTGGACAAATACTCTCAAAAACCAACACATTCTGCCAACATTCCCAAATGGATATTGAGAATAACTTGAGGATGTGAATTATTCCTGTTTTAGTCCTATTATCAAATACGCATTCAAGGAAACCCTTCTGACACAATCTCATGCACTCCAACGGTGCTGGATATGTAAACCACAAATCAGAAATAATTTCAGCAATAATATTGCTTTGGTTAACATTGTTGTCTTTATGCATTGAAGGAGAAGATCTGAGATTGCAGGAGCTTATGTAGCATCCTTTCCTTCTGCCATTCAAATAAATGTAGGTTATTTTGTAGCTCCACCTGGCTTCTCATATTTCATTAAACTGAGCCCTACTGTTTGTGTTGCAAACCTTGCATACTGAAGAAGCATCTACTTTATTTAAGATAGCATATAACACTGGAGAAAAAACACAGAACGCTGGGTAATATACACAGAAAAGACAGGTTTCATGATTTCTCCAGGTAAATTATGGTATTTTTTTCATTGCAAAACAAGACTTCTTTATTATGACTTTGGCTTGTATGAAACTGTTTCTATGTATAATACATCTGTTAAACACTATGAAAAGTACATCAATGAAAATAAAAGAAAGAGGAATTTAGCTATATATTATAAACAAATATTGAGAGTTTCTGAATTAGAGCCAACAAAGAAATTAAAACAGACCAGTCCAGGTAACAACTGTTTATCAAGTTTAAAGCCAGTCCAAATATGGACATTCCTAACTGACATAACATTTTCCTGTAATAAAATAAAATGTCGCTTATTTTGTATTAAATATTCTTCTTAAAGAAAACCTAGCCCTCTAAACTAAAGGCACTTTAAAGACTCCATATGAACTACCAAAGCATGGCTGCCTGTGCTGCACTTCTGAAATGTTATACAGTTATACTATTAAACATATAAGTCCCGTTGTCACAGTTATTGATTCAATACCCATATACTTGTACACACACCATACTACCGATATTAGAGTACAAAACTAACTGAGATACTCCAATAGTTTGAAACTGTTTAATGGCAAACGTTCTTGTGTTATGCAAAAGCAGAACATGAGATTCAGGACAGATCTTAAGCTTTTTTGCACTTTTAAGGTAAGAGGCACTAGCAAACCTATCACAAAAGAACAAACAACATAGCTTTCTAAAAATACATGAAACTCAATTTCATATAAACATCTAAATTGAAGAAAAATAAAGAGTGAAGCAATATATCAAACAACTCAGCATGAATGGAGAGTTACAAATGAACACCATGTGTACAACAGTGAACTCCTGGAATCAATCACAACACAAAGCAAATGCAGTGAGGTCTGTATTTGTTTGCATGTGGCATATAGGCTGATGGATACAGTGGTCTGGTCTCATGGACAAGGGTGGAAGATAAATGCATAATTAATAAACAAACCTTGTCTCCAGGGTTCCAGTCTTAATTCTTGTTGGGCAGGATTAACTTTTGCAGTAATTTTTATCTGAATCAGCTATATTCTCGTGGCATGGAGTCACACAAACTGTGTAGCGCTAGCATTACAACTTTCAAGGGAATTTAATAAATGCACATTCAATGATAGAGATCAGAAAATAAAAATGGTAGAACAAATTGCCCTTTTATACAAGGATTATATAAAAGCATCAATATCATGATGCTTGAATCGTTTACCAGAGCCAGCAGTGTGAAGGTCAGGTTCCGTGGAACAGATGTGCTAATCTTTCATTATCTCTATATTATACTCATTATTCCAAATAGCATTTAATTTTTCATAGAAATGAGAGATAAAGCTTTACTCATTGCTCAGGATTATTATAATAATTAATTAGAGTGCTTCTTTTTGGGTGTGTCCAAATGGTCAGATTTATACAGAAAGGATACTAGTAATACAAAAGCTGAACTGGAGAAGGCTGTTCATATCACGAAGGTAAATTCCACAAAAGTTACAGGCTATTAAACTGAGATCAGTGAAAATAGATACATGGTCAAAAATGAAAGCTATAATTGTCTACATAATAATACGAGATGCTTAAAAGCAAAAATATATGAGCTCAAATGCTTGGCATTGAAATAGAATCTTGACATTATAGTTGTTCCTGAAACAATGGAATGGCTAAAAAAATTGACAGGATATTCTAATTCTTTACTATATACTCTACATGAAGAATAAATTAGGACTTAGAGGTATAGGAGTAGCACTGTATCTGAAAGATTCCATAGAATCTAATGAAATAGTAGGTTTGAGTAAAGTGCACAAGTAAAATGTGCATAGATACAAATGTCAGGTCAGACATAAAAATATATTGCTTATATTCCTAGCCCTCAATCAAGAAAAGCATAGCAAATACTCAATATTGAAGGTCAGATGAGCGATAAAGTTTAATAAAACTGTACTAGTCAGTGATATCAACTACTTACATGTAAACGCATCAAGTATCACAGCACAACAAGGTTTAGGAAATACATCTTTTGACAACTTAAATAGAGTAACTATTGCTAGAATAAAAAACAGACTTAATCTTAAGTAAAATACAGGAACTAGCTCAAGAAGTAACTTCACTCAAACCATTAAACAATAATTTCACTCAAGCCATTAAACAATAATTATCACATGTCATTAAGTTCAATATTCCCGGGCAGGCATTGATCCAGTAACTAGTATGATGACATTAAACTTCACAATCTTTTTAAAATGAGGAAGCTAGTTATTAACCTGTCCAGAAGCACTTTCTTCCTAGCTCCATCTGGATGATGGTTTGGCCTATGCTGTGAAGCATGAAATTTTATTCCTTCTATAGTTCTTTTATTGTTGATGTATCCATGTTGCTCAGGCCATAATACTAAAATAAGGGAAGCAGCTCGTACAATAAATCCATAGTTTCTTTTTTTTTCAAATAAAAAGTTTTTAATGAGTGCCATTTTGGTTCCTATACCAGAAGAGCTATTGTTATAAGAACTAGGAATCTTTCTCTCTGAGGACCCAAGTCTGTGTATACTTAGCCTGGGAGTATGAGAGAAAGATGTGAGAAAGAGTATAAACATTTTAAAAGTACCAAAATATTTTAACTATTTTCAGTATCTTTTGGAGAGGAAGTTGAGGCATCATAGCTCCATCTCTGCAGCAGAACTGAATGTGTATCGGAATGCAAATCCTATGGCTCAACTGTGACTACATTCTTTTGCCTAGATCCTCGTTCTCTGTATAGGGAAATTTTTGTTTTATTATCTTATACAATTATTGTCAGCTCAGGATTTTCACCCAGAGCAAGAGCCAGAGCCTACTTACAACAATTTCAGTGGCATCACTTATTGACAAGACAAACAGGGTTTGGCCCCACTGCCATGTCATTTCTTAACACACAGTATTTAAACAAAAATATTGACTGTAATGCACATAGTATTTTAACAGAAGAAGAAGGGTTTTTTTTAGAAGTGTACTTATTGACAGCACTTATACAATATTTCATATAACGTCCTGTTTCGGATATATATTTTGAAGAGATTGTTTGTGGATTTGTTTGTGCAAAATAAAGTCATACTTTGCGATTATTTACAGATACCAAATTTTGCATAAACAATCCTGCCACTTTAATTAGCTGAATGCACTTATTTTTACACCGGATGTGCAGGGTGAAAGGTTTAAATAATTATTTTTGTTTCTCATCGGAAAAAATCATGAGTATTATGATTGGAGTTCATAAAATATTTGATAAAATTAAAACGGAGTTACCTATTCAATGGTCATTTTAGTGTAAAGAAAATGTGTACTACAAACTACACAATAATTCAAATTAGTTATGGAAAGAGTAATGGAAGCTTTGTGAGTTTCTGATTCAAATTTACTATGTATGGTAATTATGCAATAAAATGAATAATTTTTGAAGTTGAAATCCTACAAATTTAAAACTGTTCTTTTACTTCCCTTTTGCATGTAATAAGAAATTCTATTACAGATTTTCCTGAATTTTCCTAAAAGTGTAATCTATGCAAAATGACTTTGACCAGTCAACAATGGGCCTCACCTGCTAATATGATGAACTGTGACTGGGTTAATGAGGGCCTGGGAGAGACCAATTATGTTACTTAAGGTCACCTGCCAGAGGGAGAGCCAAGCTTGATTAACAATGAAGCCCAATAGGGGAACAACTATGTCAGGTCTACCAAGCTAGGTGGCTAAAAGCAGAAAAGGGGGGCAAGGGCTGTAAGCAAAACAGGGCAACCCCTTTTGTGCTTTCAATTTTCTAGTTTTATAGTCCTGGCCCAGTTCTTTTCCAGATGGAATTTGTTGTTAATTAACCCTGGAACTTCATCTTACAGGTGATCCCAGGTAACTTAATTGGCTTCTGATTCTCTCGTTAACTATCAGGGCTGCGTAGGGTGCAAAAAATTAACATACCCAAAAGATAACAGGCTCATATGCGCTGAATCGTATGACAAACCAGAGGAGTAGTTAATCCACTAAAGTATTTTAATTTATCGTATATTGCATTCAGTTAGTCCCTGCCTTGCAATAATAAAGTACACAGTCACTAGCAATAAGCCTGATATTTATCTTCATATGCATTTCCAGTGTGCTTGCCTCAGTAAAGGCAGATGTAGAAGAAGCCCCTCATGCTGCTTTTCTATTGATTACAACAGGATGGGTAATTATACATGTTCTGCTCAAGTACCTTTCAAGGCAACTGCAAGCTAACGTTTTGATGGAAATATTGGCAATCTGAACAAAAAAGACATTATTAAAAGTGAGACCATTATCAAAGAAGGTATTAATTGCAACCACTCTGTTCCAAAGCACAAAACATTAACTATAAAAATGACCAACAGTGTGAGAATATAAACACTTAAGGCAAAACTTTCATTGTTACCAGGGCACTGGATGCCCACTTCCAATTCATTTTGAATGAGAATTGAGTTTCCAAACAAATACTTTTTGTGACATTGAACCACCACTTTTAGGTTTTTGCATAATGCATGTATCTAGGGATTGTCCTTAACCAGTACAACAAAATGAACAGATTGAAACAATTTAAGGATCTTTCGATATGGAATCTTGATTCCCATTATAATTAACAAACTCTTTCAATATCACAAAATACTACAATTAATGAAGCACAAGTAGCACTATTTGCTCAAAAATTGCTCATAATTAAACTAACTCTTTGGTAATATATTTCAGCACAATATAAATTGAAGTTCTTTCCAATAAACAAAACACTTCAATTTAAATCTCTGAATAGCTTCTAAATATAAACACACATTTTCATTAAACAAACATCTGAAAACAAAATAATGGTATAAAAAACCCAACCAAAGATCAAAGGCACACACTACACTAGATATTGCTGTCCCAGAGATATGTTTCAGTTATATAAATTGTAGGTATTAAACACCCACGTTCCCTTTGGCCACAAGCTCAGATTCTGGCAGGATTAAATCTGTCCTTCAACCCAAGTTGAGTTCTGTGCAGATTTACTGTGTGGATATTTCACAGGAGAACTTACAAATTACAGTTCTATTAGCTGGACATTTGAGACCCCTGGGCTGGTTGAATGACCTTGCCCCAGTTGTGCTGGCAAGCTGGAGTGATGCCAGTCCCAGCTCTAGCCTCTTTCTTGCTGGCTCTCCAAACTGACCTCAACCCTGGGTCAGCCAAAGTCACCCTAACCATAATCCTGGTCCCAGGCTGGTCAGAGCAGCCCCAGTCTTGACCCCAGACCAGCCAGACTGGCCCAAGCCCTGTGTCAACTAGCTAGAGGGATGCCAACTGCATGTTGGATGCCTGCTCCATGTTGCCTGGAGCAACTGCAACTCCACGCTGGTTGGCCAGTGGAAGTAGCCCCAGACCCAAGCTGTCATGCATGGCCTCAGCCCTTGACCAGTGGCATCAGCTCTTGCCAATCTCTCTTTAATCAGTTAACCAATTAAACCATACAATTTTCAATAGTTTAAATGGTTCATTTTTAAACAATATTTACACCCCTATTATATTCACATGAAGAATGTGCCTATAGTTAATACATTGAATTGGGAGTCAGGAGGTCTGGTTTCTACTGTTGACTCTGATATGACTTACCAAAGGTCAGTCTACTTTATGCTCTTCAGTTTCTCCATCAGTAAAATGTGGATAACAATACTTACCCTTCCTTCCTGACCCATGAATTAAAATCCCTACATAAAAGCAAAGGACCATTATTTGTTATATTAATTTTATTATAATTAAAGAGCTATTAGAATCTCAAATGGCAGGTACTGCAGAAGTAAACATGTTATTTCAGAAAACATCAAATAAATTTCACAACCAGGCAAAATTCAAAAGTACAAAGGTAAAATGGTTATCTAAATTGTTGTCAGTGTGAGGTCAAAAAAGAAAATAAACTTTCATATGGCTAACAGAAAAATAGGCTAATGAGATCACCCATTTTTTCAATCTAACAGCCATATCAAGTGCCCAAACCTTGAAGACACCTAAATCAAACGCATTCAGCCTCCAAACCCTCCAGACAAAATCTTTTTCAACATCTATTTTTATATCTCTATAGGTTATGATTACAGAAGCTAACCAATCAAAAATTAAACATTCTTTGACTAACCAGAAGCTCTCTTTGTGTGCATATGTGTTTTCTGGACATGGCAAAGCAGGATGAAAATGCAACAGAAAGGAAAGATGGTCCTGTGATTAAGGCAACAGACTAGGAGTCAGGAGATCAGTGTTTAAATCCCTGTTCTGTTGTAGACTCAGAGCCAATCTCCTAAATCTGTTTCTCAGCTTGCAATTGTGAAACACCGATAATAATATTTCCTTACTCCACTAGAGTGTTGTGAGGGCAGACACTATGGTAATGGATACCACACAGGTACAGGCACAAAGGCCTGGTTTATAATATAAAGTTAGGTTTACACAGCTGCTTAGCATTGACATAAGTTTTGCATGTGTCCACACTTAAATCTGTCTGCCACTGATGCAACACGTTATTTAGCTACAGTCAATGTACTGAGATTGATGCAGCACAAATGTACACACAGTGTTTGTTACAGCAACACTAATGGCAGCAGCTGTCCTACAATGCCTGACACGGTCACTCTGCCACAACTGTAAACGCCACTGCACAGGAGATTGGAAGGCCTCCTCCACCCTTTAAAGCCCTACAATTTTGAAATGCCTTATCCTGATTGTCCAGCTTGACAAGCGCACCTCAAAGCTCTCCTTTGTTTTGTGCAACTGCCCAGCTATCTATGACATCTACATGCTCCAGACATGCTGGGGAAAGTGGAGGAGGAAGAAGCAGAGGGATGGGGGACCTGAGACTGGAGGAAGCAGAGGAGGGAGAAGCAGAGGATGGGGGACATGCAACTGGGGGAAGCAGAGGAGGGAGAGGCAGAGGATGGGGGACATACGACTGGGAGAAGCGGAGGAGGGAAAGGCAGAGGATGGGGGACATACAATTGAGGGAAATGGAGGAGAAAAGGGCAGACAATGAGGGACATGTGACTGGGGATTCCAGCTGTGCTGAAAGCTAGAGTCCACAGCAGTCCAGTTAGTCCCAGCAGTTGAGCATGTGTAAGCCAGATAAATGGAAAAGAGCCGCAGGGTCCTTTATTCACCATCACAGTGATGTCCCCTGACCTCCCAGCAGGACACAGCTTGTGAGTTTTCATTAATTTACTCATACGTGTAGAAGTAGCGGTACAGCAAACAAAGATAGTATTAACATCTGCTTTTCAGTCCCCTGTAGAGTTAGGCAAGGGTGGGACCATGCAGACCAGTTTGTTTATTTATTCACAGATCTTATTAGCACACATGGAGGTACTCTGCAATCTTCTCCTAAGGTTTCTAGGGATGGCAGCCTAATTTCTTCTCCCCTAGCAGGACACTCTCCTATGACTGTCGATGATAACTTCTGCAGGCACCACTGCAGTCACCAGGCTGGCAAGATATGGCCCCAGGTGGCTTCAGGATGCCAGCAGCAGCTGCTGCATGCTCAGAGCCTCTGTTACCCTCAGGAATGAGACAGCATTTAAAATCACCACTGCCCTATTCAGTGCCACTGTCCAATGCTCATTTTCAGGCAACTGAGCAAATCCCTCATTTCCCTCACTACTGGCGGACCATACTTACCATGGCTGGAACAGTGAGTGGCACTGTGAACAAACACCCACTGTGTATTTTATCTGCGGATACTGCTGTTACAGCTTTGGGAGGTTGCCTCTTTGCACCTCTAGAACTAATTTGAGCCAGACAAGGAGAAGAAAGAAGGAGCTTGAGAATGACATGTTCAGAGAGATCCCAAAAATCAGTGCTGCAAGAAAACAGCAGCTGTCTGGCAAAGGAGTGAGCAGACAGGAGAAAGGCCCAGGTATCAGAGTGGGAGAGGTACCTGGATATAATGGTGCTTCTCTGGCAACAAACACAGATGCTGTGGACTCTTGTGGACCTGCAGGTACAACAATCTTGGGCTCTCCTCCCTTTGATGTCCATGCAGAGCTCCAGTATAACCCCTCTCTTAGCATTCCCTGTCCCTACCCCTCTACAACTTAATGCAATCCACAGCTTCACATACACTGACCTGTGAAAGCCGTAGTTGATGTATGTGTAGCTAATCGAGACATGAACATTCCTTTCCCTTTGTTAAGCTTTGTTCCATAAATTTATTGAAGTTTTAATGTATTTGCCTTTAATTGGCACAGACTTTTTTTAAACTGATTTAGTTACTCAAGAAATAAAATTCTACACTTTGTAAAATAATTCATCTTTATTAGTTTCCAGCATATGTTGCAGGATGCCTGGCGGTTGTGAAAAATTCTTTTCTTTTTTTTTCTTTTTTAAACACTGTGACAACTCATAGGATGAGAGACAACTATGGTTTAATAATCATAACTGTATAGCAATCACCACAAAATTAATAGATGCATTTCATCTATATTTGTAGATGTCCACCAAGCATCATATAGTACCTAACTGGTACCCAAACTGCAGTAAGGAGAATCATAAGGAATATTAGCAGGTTTCAAACTGCCACTCCAAAATGGCATTAGTCTCACTTCTTGTTGTAACCAGTCAGACTGTGGCAGGAAATGTGAGTTTTCTTTCTTCACCTTTTGGGCAAACTAAAGTGCCTTTTTATGCTTTTTCTTTAAAAAAAAGAAAAAAAGAGCATTTTTCCTTTTTCTTTTAAAAAAGAATACTGAAAACTACACACCAAAATGGATGTTAATGTAACCTTACAGATGCACTGTTTCAAACAGAAACATGTCAAAGAATCCTAAAGTTAATGTTCCTATAATGCCCCACTAAACAGACCACCTTTTTTGTTTTTGTATCACATACAACATTAAGTGTGTTGACAGGACTAAATGCATAATATCACCATAAGTTTTCTAACTTTCTCAGATAATCATTGAAAAAAATTGGACTGAGATTGAGAAATTTTCATCTTCTGGAATGTGACAATACTATTGACTAATTTTGCTCTGAAAAGAACAGTCCATTATTCTGGTTAACATAACTTGAAGAAGAGCTCTATGTAAGCTATTCTTTCTCACAAAATATGTTGGTCCAATAAAAGACATTACCTCCCCCTCATTGTGTCTCTAATGATCCATCAAAGAAAGCTGTCAGTTAATAAGGTATTCTTAAATTACCTAAAATTATCATCATAAACCAAAGCCCACAGGAACATCTTATTATAACGCTACAAGATTGATTAATTATAATAATGTATATATAGAAAGCTCTTTAAAGATTGGTTAAATTTTGACCAGGATTATGAAGGTTAAATATTATTTCAGTCTGCATGGTCAATCATCAGCCTGATTGGTAAGATGTCCATAAAGCAAGTAGTGTCAGTTATGTTGTGATTATTGGTTAATTAGAGAGTGGAATGAAGCCACCAATTAATTTAGTATAGAACAAAAGACAACAGATGAAAGTAACTGCTAACCTGGTCCATGTTTAAACCAATGAGCCATAGATGAAAGACTTCTTATCCCATCTCCCTTTTAATGCAACTGAGATGTCTATTGCCTGAGTATAAATGTTGTAAAGGTTTCTGCAGTGCAATCAATCATATATTACAATATAGGCATACACAAATACATGGAATGTAAATGTTTTGAATCCATTAAAAAGCTAAGGTTTGGAAAACTGAATATATTGTTTTAATCAGACACAGCCAGATCCTTCCACTCTTATTCACACCAAATAGCACTTTGCTCCATGAGCAGGCACAATGAAATGAGTGAGAGCACTAGCAGGCTAAGGTACTACTCCCCACAAGTAAGAGTGGTGGTAGACCTGGTATATAATTATCACAATGCTAGGAGATGTACCCAGAGTCGCTTTAACTGAAGTAATTTTGTTTTGAAAAATAAATGAAAGATGTACATGCTTTATTTCAATGATTGTATTTTTCATAATTAAAGGAAAATGAAGGCTGGAGTGAGAGTTTAGGGGTGAGAAGGGACAGCAGGTGGGTGGCTTAGGGCAGAGAGTTGTGTGTGTGTTGGAAATGAGGGGCTCCAGGCAGGGGAAGGGAAGTGGGCCAGGGATTAAGGCAAGGAGAGTGGGTCAGGACTCAAGGCAGGTGGGAGGAGCAGAACTCAGGGCTGGGGGCTCAGGACAGGGGGATAGAAGGTGGAGGGGGCTTACCAAGGCCACCTGTGGTGGTGAGGTGGCATCGCTCCAGCGGCACCTCTTTCCAGGGAACTGGGGTAGCACTACCCTGCCAGCCACCCCCCCAGTAATCCCTCATCCCATGGTCTATAGGCTGTCTGTGGGGCCCAGGCTCTAGGTGCTGCGCCACTGGCAACAGGCTGTCAGGGGGAGGGAGGTTCTGGGGGTTGCCCCCCTGCGATATCCCCTCTGCAGCCTACAGGCTGTCTGTGTGGCGAGGTTCCAGGGGCTGCCCCCGGCCTCCAGCACCCTCTTCCTGTGGCCTGTAGGCTGTCGGGGGGGGGG
>CM057847.1:134892481-134910428 GCA_030068395.1 Apalone spinifera | reverse complement strand
CTCAGAAGTAGAAGAACCCAGGTTCAAACCTTTCCTCACCTCTGATAGGGAAGGGGAGATTTAAACCTGGGTCTCAAATATTCTAGCTGATGCTCCAGTCACTGAGCTATGAGTGACAAGGTGGGTGGCAGCAGCACCACTATTGCCGTCTCCTCCCCTGCCTGGATCTTTGCATAGGGCCAGATCCAGTAGGTATGCTCAGAGGCCACCTTAGGCAAGTTAGGCAGCCAAACATACTGTTTTTTGACTCACTCTGGGGCTTAGGCATGAGAGCCCAAGAGAGAGACAGCAGTGTGCATGCGCAGAGGCATGGGGTAGGGTTGGCGCTTACACTGTTCAGAAATAGCTTTTGGATTGTAGTGGGGATTTAGGAACCTAAAAACCCCAAGACTTAGGTGCCTAAATCTGGGTTTAGGTGCCTAAGTAGCTTTGTGAATTCCACCCCTAGTACTTTTCAATCGTCAGCTAAGATAATTCCTGCACTGATGAGCAGGACTCCAAGGTTTAATGCTGGAACTACCCCACACTACTGTCACAAACATGCTGGGAGCAGTTAAGAGCATATATTGTGACTGAAGTCTCTGACGGTACATACTGAATAAGTAATCACTGATACTAACAAATATCAAGGCAGAAATTCTTACAAGCATCTTGCTGGCCTTATGCACTGTGAAATGGTAATCTGAGCGACTCCTCATAGAGCTCCTAAATGTTACATGACGGAACTGAAATTATTGTCTAGGAAGAAACCCAATGGGAACAAATTAAAGGTAGCTTTCCAAGTTTTGCATTTGTTCCCATCTTTTACATCCATCCTATTACACTAATTTTACTTGTGTTCTTACCCATCATGACAAAAGAGAAAAGGCAGAAAGAAGCCCATTTTATTTTCCTTTGTAGTCCATGAAGAAGAGTTACACTCAGTCATGTCAGAATTCTTTGATCTTGTATCTGTTTAATTGTACATCCTCTCAACGTGCAAAAGCTTCTTACTTACAAGAATGGTTATATCCATTCAAATTTTCCACAAGGCATGTCCCATGATGTAAATCTCAGTAGCGAAAGAGGGGCAGACAAACATTCCCATGGAGGGGAGTAACTGTTCAGGGCTTAGCCTTCATCTTGCTTGTTTATCTTCCACTTTGCAGTACTATCCTTAAGCCTTGTTCTTCCATCAGTCACTTGCCTCAAAGGTGTTTTCTAGACTGTATCTTAGTGCAGTAAATAGCTGTTGGCTGTGATCACATTTAGGTTCCTTCAGAATTTGATAATAAATGGAAAAATATTAAGACCTTCTGATTAAATTTGCTGCCTGGAACTGACCTTCACTTTGTATGTAGTCATTTAAAGGACAGTAAGAAAGGACAGCTTTTTTTTCTGTTTCATAAAATTTGAGACACATAGTATATTACACTTAGATATGGGATTAGAGTATATAGAGAACCTCACAAAAGCCAACTCGAAACATTTTTGCCCAGTTTTCCTGCAGTCATTATTCTCACAAATTTCCATTATCTTCATCATAGGTTTGACTTGGTGAAGATTTTGCTAATTATAAATTCATGAAAATTGAAACTACGAGAAACAGTGAAAAGCCAACATTTGCCAAGCATGACTACATGCTGGCATGGGAGGTACAATTGCTATTTCCTGTTCAAAACCCTGGAAGAAACTGATGTGTATAAATTGAGTTCTGTCATGCTCTGGTTCTAATTCCGAATGCATGAAAGTGAAATATCCTGTTTTTGAGCTAGGCAGCAATCTGTACAGCACGGCTGAGGTTATTGGAGCTGAAAATCAACAAAGTGCCCATAAATATTCAGAACAATAAAAAATGGGATTTGCTTTGCCTACATTTGTGCCTCTTTTGTGGCTAGTTTCCATGGCTATGCTCAAACAAAAGAGCTCACTGGTAGGAATGTGTATTCAGAGAAAGCAAATTCTGAACTAAAAAATGTGAAGGTTCACACCAGACACTTGATTATTTTCTTGAAAACTCTGGAGCTGGGACTGTGTTTTGTGTAGTATCTTCAGCAATGCGGCCCTGATTCTGATTGGTGCCACAACAGTATAAATATTAAACAATGCCTCTTCCAACCATAGAACAGAAACAATACTAGGTGATCTTTAACCAATAGAGCTTCAATGTCTGATATTGCAACAAACTACAGTCGGAATGCAACTAATTATATGTGGAAATTATTTAACAAGTAATTTTAAATTGTGACTCAATTTTAAAAGGTGGGGAAACTCTTTTCATACTGTTTACAAGTAGCAAAAATGCTAAATGACTCAAATAAATTATTACCTATGAATTTTTCATGCTGTCCTAGGATTGAGATGCTAGTTCTGCATGTACACAATTTGCAGTGTGGTTAACTCAACAGGCCACAAGATGTCACTGATGTTTCAAAAAAACCATAGCTAAAACTGCATTAGGAATTATAAAGACTTTGACTCATTAAAAATCAATAACAAAACTCCTACAGACTTCAACAGGGATGGGATAATCACTTATTCAAGATTCTGAATTTTATCTGGAGTGGAGCATTCCAGTGACCTGGATTAGATATGGGTACCCATGTAAAGGTGCTGTTAAATTCAGAAAAGCAGCCACAATTTATCTGTGAAGTTCATTCTAACATCCTTTTGAGAAATTTTATAGTGTTTGAACATTAGATTACAAATGCTGTGTGGTTTTAGAAAAGCTGCTGTCGTAAATAGTCTCTCCTCCTATCCCAGATGTCAGTTTAAAGGCAAGGCAATTTCAGATGGTAGGAGGCAGGGTGGGTGAGGAGCTTCTGATACTTTGGTCAGTTACAGTAGATGAAGCTAGGAGGAGTGCATCTTACAGTGTTTTCCCATGATCATTATTGACTATATTAGCCTCATATTACTATGATATAAACAGTATTGCTTTCACTAACACAGCAATATCCAGTATTTGGATAGAAGATCTCCAAGGATAACCCAGGATGGAAAAAAGAACCTGTTCCTGATAGAGTAGGGGAAACCCTTTCCTCTGAGTTTGTATAGATTATGGGCTAGCCCATGGTGTAAACCAGGACCGTTCCATTTATCAGTACTACCAGTATAAACTAGCTAAACCAGTTCTGGCCCTTAATCTCCAAGCGTCAGGTAAAGCAGAAGGCCTGTGGTCTCAGAAGCGCTTTCAGCACACGCTAAAACTGAGATCTACTTGTGGGCATTAAAGGTTCCAAAACATTGTTGGTAAGGCATATTAGCTCCCCTACTGGGGATAATTCACATTGCTTTCCTACATACAGCCTGCAGCTTCAGTAAGACAAAACGTTTTTATATCCTGTCCCAAAGTGCTGTGTTTATGCTGTGTACTACCGAAACAGCTGTCATGTCATGACAGCCCTTCAATGAAACTACTAGATGGACAGGTGCAGAGATCACCAGATAATGGTCTGAGTTCAATACTTGCCTTATCTACTATATATGTTAGAGAGCATCTGTTTGATGAAGAACTCCTCCTAAACAGTAAAAGCTAGGACCACCAAATTCAGTATACAACTTCCTTTTATCATCAATTAAAGCAAGAGTGGAGAACCAAAGGCTTGGGGGCTAGATGGCCCCTGGCTTTTCTGGATCTGGCCCCCAAGGCTCAGGGCTTGTCCTGCAGTGCGGAGCCTTGTGACCCCCGCTATAATCCCCCCCCCTTGGGGATGGAGCACTAGCACTGGCTCCCCAATTGGGGGGGCTGACCTGAGGTTCACGGAACTGGATGTGACCCACAGGCTTTGCCTGGCAGGGAGAGGAATCAGTTCTGTGAGTTGCCACACCCTCTACCCCTCCCCCTTGCTGGGAAAGTGGCAGTGTGGCAAACCACTGCCTGGAGGTTTCCCCCCCACAGCTCTGATTGGCCATAATCACAGCCAATAGGAGCAGTAGAGGGTGGTGCCTGAGAGCAGTGAGGGACACAGAATCAAGGCATGCCCAGGGAGCTGCTCCAGGCAACCTCCCCTCCCCCTGCCCCCCACATTCCAGCCCAGACTTTCCTGCACACTCCTCTCCATCTAGCCCTCCCACCTCCAGGCCACTCCTTCACCCTACCACCCTTCCAGACCCCACACCAAAAGCCCTCTTCCTGGCAGCCTCCTCCCACATCCTGAGCCCCTCATTTCTGGGTTCCACCCCAGAGCCTGTGGGGGGCCACAAAATCTACTAGCTCAGTCCCCACTAGGCTCTGGAGTTCAAGGAGAATGTGGGGAGTGTCTTTCTGCTTCTCAGTTGGGGGCTATGTCAGTGAAGTGGGTTTTTTAAGGAGGAGGGTTTTGGCTTCTCAGCAGCCCCCAGTTGAAGAAGGGTTTGCAACCTCTGACTTAAAGCAAGGGAAGGGTTTGATTGTGCCAGAACAATGGGATGTGCCTGGAATGGGATTGCTTCTTATAAAACCAAACAGAAAAGAGACAGAATCATTAAATCAAGTATAGTCCTCAAAATGGACATAATTGGGCAAATGTTGAAAGAGACTGAACCAAGATGAGGTGGAAACATAGTGTGAACCTGAAATAGGAAAGTGTCTCAAAAATACACTTTACAGAAAAGAGATAAAATGGAGAAATTTTGAGTAGGGCTCTGCTTTGGCACAGCTAAATCAATACTTACAGTTTGAAAACTAGAAGAAAATGTTATTGGAAACCAAACTAGCTCTAGCCCTTTCTTTTTTTTTTTTTATAGGGATGAAGAAAAAATATATTTGGAATTCCCAGTTTAAAATATTAAAAAATTAAATGGACAAATATTAACAGTCCCTGTTTTTAAGAAATCTGAATTTAAAAATAACATCATAAAAATGACACCGTATTTTTGAAAATTAAATAAAACATGTACATTTTCTTTTTATTTTCCAAAAAAACCCCTGCACCTTAATTGAGTTAAGGACCTGAGCAATGCTGGGTAAATCTGCTAGTATAGTTATAGTATAGTTATAAAGTGCTTTAGGTCCTGCTGGATGCAAAGTGCTCTGCAACTGTACAAGGTTATATTATCAACTAACACAATGAGCTAGATATTGCTTTGTGGAGACATGGTGATAGACCATGGTGATAGACCCTGGCATAACACAGCCCTAAACCCTGATATCCGGCCTCTTGAGGCACCTTGTGTCCTGCACAGGAAAATCCTGGGATGATGCCCCCCTCCTCCCTACTGCTGGTATTGGGACTGTGGCTAGGGAAAAGAAGGCATGGCTGGTATGTTCTTATGTCCTGGTGGTTCTTGGCTGCCAGAATAGCCCTTGGGGACGATTGGAGAGGGACATAGATTGCAGCTGATCTGAGAATTGTCTAATGTGAAGTGGGACCAGGCCACGAGCTGGCAGTACTTACAGTTACACTCCAGGCATCCTCCCCTTCAACAAAGTACAACACTTATCAATAATGTTATTAATACAGGTCCACACATGTAAATCCTCTCATTATGCAGCCTTTTCTCTGCCCCATTAGCAGAGATGGGCAAGGCCTGAGGCAAAGAGAGGATGAAAGCAGAGCAGTCCCTTCTTAATGACATGTCCGATCCTTCAAGAAGCATCCCCCAACACCAGTAGGGCAGTTTGCACCAACTCCCTCCTCCCCCCATATACACAATTTCCCCATCTCATTTCCCTTGTTTAGCCTGGGCCCAGTATAAGTATTGGCAAAGCACTTTTTTGCTGCTATAAATTGTCTTCACAAGTATGATTTGTCAAAGTAGCCATACTGACAAACACTTTCCAGTGTAGGTGCTTCCCTCTCCCCCAGCCCACACACAATCTTCATTTGAATCTTATGGGATGACAGGAATCTGGTGTCCCTTCACACTTACACAAAACAGGAAAGCAAGAGAAGGGGAATAGCCACTCTGCCACTGCTAGCTCTGCTTCTGAGCTGGTTACAAATATTGCCCCCTAACAAGAGAAATCACAACTGCTACACGTCTTTGCTCTTCCCAACACAGATCTCCTATATACACATTCTCCTTAGGGTTCATCTATACTACAAGCCTATATTTCAAAATAATGTTGAGATGGAGGACTTCTTACTCTGACTCATGGTAACCCTCATTTCACGAGGAGTAAGGGAAGTCGAAGGAAGAGTGTTCTTCCCTCGATTTCCTGCTGTGTAGACAACGCCAAAAGCCTAGTTAAGCTATTTCGACTTAAGCTACACAATTGATGTAACTTAATTCGACTTTAGCCCTGCTGTGTAGATGTACCCTTAGCAATCATGAGATAAGGATTACGGGTTCTCTTTCTCTACGTCTACACTACAAGATTTGCCACAAGCGGCACTGCAAATTTTCCCATGCTTCATTTGCATACTCTCTTTCATTCCGTTTTTTCGCTAGGGGGTTTTGCGCAAAAACAGCCATCTAAGTTATAGTCCAGGCTTAGGCCTGGAAAGAAATTGGGTTAATACACCAGAAAGAAACACAAAAGTAAAAAGGTGCTACATCCACAAATACTTGATATCTATCACACTAGAAATCAATTCTACCTTGATTTCAGGTGGCCTGATGGTTCTCTAGGTGAAGCTTCATACTAATGGGGATGAATGTAACTTCCCACTGGCATTAATGTCATTTTTAATATTTCAGTAGTTTTGTATTTTTGCATGCTTCAAAAAGCTTGAAAGTAATGCCACGGTTAAAGGGTGTTTTAAGTCATTCTGTATTGTAGGGTGTTTTTCTACCAATGTGCTGGTTACCTAGGAAACTGCTAGAAGGTGGAATTTAGATAGATAAGTTGTCAATAGTTAATGTGAATTGTAAGTGAATTTTCAAGTAGTGAAAAGGGGTAAAAATGTATTGAGCAAGTAAATGCTTGAAATATGAGGATTTGGGGCCAGTTTTTCTGACTCATCAAGGTTTAAATATGTGTCTAATTTGCATTTGCAAATGTTAGAGTCATACATGCAATCTGGTAGTTGAAGTGACCAAAAAAATTCATTTGTGTGCCCTGGTAAATGAACTACAAGAGCAATTGTGGGCATGTATCAACCCTAGATATACAAAAGGAAAAGAACTGCACTGGTATTATTAAACAATATTTCCATCAAAATCATAGCTGCCTGTTGTGGAGACTTGAGTTACAACATTGGGTGTCTAGAAAAATAGATGTATTATCTGAAAAATGTTGTGAAATATTTGATGATGTGAAGACTTGTCCAAGCAGCTTTCTAGAGTCAAATATGTAAGGAAATATTGCTTATTTACTTTTTTTCAGGGAATTGTTCAGGTTTTCTAGTGGGCACTAGGTAATGTGTTCAAGACAGAGTTTTAACCTGTAGTTTTATTTCCATAGCTATACTTTCAACCAGCAATTCATTCAAATTTAAGGCAATGGTTCACAAATACATTTCAATGAACCTCACTTCTTTGTGTCTATAGTTGCTTATGCCCCACCCACTCCATAAGTATACAGTATATACTGCCACCAGCTCTTAAGGTAGAGAGGAGAGCAGTTGCTGCTGGCTGGGCATGCAGCTCTAAAGGCACCACTGTGCCTGCAGCAGAAGCACAGAAGTAAGAGTTGCAATTTGTCATCACTTTTTCAGAGCAGACTTTGTGTCTTTTTGCTACCTTTGCTTCTGGCTGCTGCTGAGACCCCAGAGAGCTGTCAGCTAGACCGTGACTGCTTTCAGGTGAGGGATTGTGCAAGAAGGATTAAAGTCAAATCTTGAGGCAGAGTTGCTCTCTG
The DNA here is from genome assembly GCA_030068395.1 of Apalone spinifera. Lineage (NCBI taxonomy): Eukaryota > Metazoa > Chordata > Testudines > Trionychidae > Apalone > Apalone spinifera. Next base: position 134,902,723 of record CM057847.1, on the reverse strand, counting down.
GAAATAGGACCTTGATTTTAAGGTGGGATTCCTTGCCCTTCTTGTTGTTTGACTATCTCATTTCAGTACTGGCGTAGGTGTGTAAATATTGAAAGTTACTCTTAACAGGATACACAGATTCCACCGGGAAGTCATCCCAAAATGCCCCAGCATCTGCTACTATAACCCATACACCTCCTGATATGGTGTACTATTTGTCTAGTGGCATCAAGACCGCTTAGAGAGACAAGAATGAGTCAGCTCTGCAGCCTTAACCTCTAGTGGATGAGCTGGCTGTTAGCTCATGGGGCAGAGGATCATCCACTAAGTTCCAGAGGTTCCCAGTGCAAGTCTGTCTGTCTATAGACATATGGGGGCTTGTCCAGGGTTTCAAGAGAAGTCTCTGAATCTTGGAATGCACTTCCTCAGCTAAGAGAAGCAAGTAACCCACATGCTGCCTGTCTGTAATGTTATGTTTCATCAAGACAACTTACAAAGGGAATAATGACTCTGCTCTACAGCTTTAGCTAATAGCACACTGGCTTTTAGCTCATGGAGGCTCTCACACTGAGGTCCCCAGTTTGATTCTGTCTACAGATGATCAGGCTCTATCAGAGTTACACTGCCACTCAGTATAGGGGTGACACTGGTGGCAGAAGTAAAAGATTTTGACTATCTCACCCATCGTTTCTATCTAAGCAGCTGCTTACAGCCATGATACTTTCAGTGGTGTTTTCACTTTTTAGCAGCATTTAAATTAGAGAAGGACATGAGATAAAATTCTGGACCTTTTAAATAACCTGGATAAACTGAATCCAAACTTCGCAGCTGGCCCTTCTCTGCATGAACTGAATGAGCATCTTAAATCTGAAACCAGCATGACCACTTTGAAAAATTTCAGACTTGGATCCAGACTTTCCACTTGGGGCCAGTCTGTAATAACCTGTACAGGATGTACAATGATTTGGAGGAGGTTCTATATGTTTACTGAGAAATGGCCTTGATATTTTCACTGTGCATTTTGTGCTTCACGCTTCACATATGTCGCAAGAAACCACTCACCCCTCTTTTGTAATCCCCAGCAGCAGCAAGCACTATTATATTACACAACTGCAGATGTTGTAATTTTCAGCATTTATCAGTAGTACATATTCTGAGAAAGGAACTTGGGGAGTATTGCTGCTGACATTAGATACTGAGACTGCTGTAGCCTGAACCTTGTAAAATATAGTCACTGAATATTCCTCCTACTGTGCACCATCATTTTTACTTAGATTATGTGAGTCATGTACACTGGAGAAATAAATAAATATAATTTAGCCTACAGGGACCTCTCTAATTTGTCAGTGGATGAAAAAACAAGACTGTAGCATGAGTCCTTGCTCGTGGAACTCAAGCCCCCTTCAAATTTGATTGCCTGCATACAAACACAGAAACAAGGGATTGTAATAAAATGTCAGTCAAACACACAGATGTTCAAGCTGCTTCCAAAAACAACCGTATCCATTCTGCAATTCACTCTGCACCAGATCTTTACATTTAACAAGTGAACTGATTTGCCATTTTTGTTACTGGAGAAAGATTAGAGTTAATCGAAAAGTAGCCAGCTTGAGACATCAAACATGAATTTAGATGTAAGCAAGGTCTGAGTGAATGCATCCACTGACAGAAATTAGCTGGGAAGAGGGAAAGAGGTCTGGGTATGCTCATGTAAATACAATTTGCTCCTGATTGTTTTGGTTTCGCTAGATATTCCATTAATATTCATTAGTGGTGTTTTACTCATTGAAATCAATGTGGCTGATATTGAATCACAAATAATGTAGTGCAAAATGCAGGAATTGTCACATATGGTCACCAATGTTTGTAATTATTGTGGGAATACAGATAAGACCTATTGTACTTAACCTGTATCAAAGAAAAGGAGATACACTCAATTTAAAGAACCTCAGACTGACCAGGGCTTCAATGTCAGATTTGTGAGAGTATGGGAATGTCTATACTATCAAGTTTTGTTGACAAAACTTATATTGCCACCCAAAAATCACGAGAGGGTGTTCACACTTGCTTTCTCTGTCAACAGATCATGTCACACTAAGGGCACCATCATCAACAGGCTGGGAAATGCTCTGTGTGCATGTATTATGTGAAGGCAAAGTTGATTTTGCTCATCTTGGGATTCCCTCCGAGTTCTCCCACAGTAGGCTCAGCTGCTGGGAATGGCACCATTGGTAGCTCTGCTGAGGATTTTCAATGCCCTGTTGAGGAATATCAAAGCAGCACAGAGTCTGTCCCCCTCCCTTGGCAGCAGTAGTCTACCTGCTGCTGTGTCCCTAGCAGAACAGACCAGGAGCATTCCAATGATTTGTTCTTTGTTTGTTCCCCAAATGGAACAGCTCACTGAGCTGTCATATACTTACCAGAGCTTAGAAAAGGAAGGAGTGCATGCCTGCAGGGCAGCAGAGATCAAAATACTGATCACAGCCATCAGGGCAGATATTGTGGGACACTGGCAGAAGCCAGTTCTTCCAAAAAAACAGACAACAGAATCTACATTGGCTCTTTGTTGAGGGGAAAAGAAAGTCTCTCACCAAAACTGAGTATTTTTCCTGACAAAAGTCACATTGCAGTGTAAACACTCTCATTGTTTTGTCACCAAAAGGCAGTTTTTGGTAACAAAACTTGGTAGTGTAGAGAAAGCCTAAGAGTAGCTAGCAGTTTGTATGCCCTCACATGTCTGCTGAAAGACTAGTTCAAGAGCTTGGGCTGCAGTCTGAGCCTGAACAGTGACACCATATTTAAACAGCCTCTTTTGCTGAGTCTTGCAAGTCCAAGTCAGATAGCCCTGGTCAACTACTGGTTTTTAACTGCAGTGTAGGCATACCCTGAATGTCATGTTTTGCTCTGAGTTTTGCACACACAGATTCTGAACCATGTGAGTAGTAAGCCTAGGGGTCTGGACCAGGCTGAACCAATGTTGATGGTGAACATAAGAAAGGCCATATTGGTCAGAGCAAAGGTCCATCTAGCCTTGTATCCTGTCTGCAGACAGTGGCCAATACTAGATGTCAGAGGGAGTGATCACAGCAGGTAATCCTCACATGAGCCCTCCTCTGTCATCCACCTCCAGAGAAACAGAGGCCAGGGACACCATTCCTACCCATCTTGGCTAATAGCCATTGATGGATCTAACATCCATGAATCTATCTAGCTCTTTTTTGAACCCTGTTAAAGTTGTAGCCTTTACCGCAACCTCTGGCAAGGAGTTCCACAGGTTGACTGTGTGCTGAGTGAAGAAAAACTTCCTTTTGTTTGTTTTAAACCTGCTGCCTATTAATTTCATTTGGTGACCCCTAGTTCTTATATTGTGGGAATAATAACTTTTCCTTATTTGCTTTTTCCATACCAGTCATGATTTTGTAGCTCTCTATCATACCCCCTCTGAGTCTCCTCTTTTCTAAGATGAAAAGTCCGAGTCTTTTTAATCTCTCTTCATATGGGACCTATTTCAAACCCCTAATCATTTTTGTTGCCCTTTTCTGAACCTTTTCCAATGCCAATATATCTTTTTTGAGATGAGGCGACCACATCTGTACGCAGTATTCAAGATGTTGGCGTACCATGGTTTTATATAGAGGCAATAAGATATTTTCTGTCTTATTCTCTAACCCTTTTTAAATTACTCCTAACATTCTATTTGCTTTTTTGACTGCAGTTGCACACTGAATGGATGTTTTCAGAGAACTATCCACAATGACTCCAAGATCTCTCTCTTGAGTAATTGTAGCCAAATTAGTCCCTTTCATATTGTATCAGTGGTTTGAGCATTGGCCTTCTAAACCCAGGCTTGTGAGTTCAATCTTTGAGAAGGCCATTTAGAGATCTGGGGCAAATCTGTCGGGGATGGTACTTAGTCCTGCTGTGAGGGCAGGGGACTGGACTCAATGACCGCTCAAGGTCCCTTCCAGTTCTATGAGATAGGTGTATCTCCAATTTTTTTTTTACTATAACGTTAGATGGAACGTTTCTATATAAACACAAGAGGAGACTAATACATCCTGCTTTCAAAGCAGATTAAATATGGTTCTCCATGTAACACTCATCAAGCATTCAAGTAATTTTATATTGTTCTTCATTCGAATAGGCTGTGATGTTCTGCTTCTTTTATTGCTATCCCTCGAACAAACCCTGTTTTCTATTCCAAAGGACACAGAGCCCAGTCTTGCTGAGGAGAAAAGACTCACTTCATAGTGAAGACTATAAAGTTACAATTCTTCAGTACTTTTATGATTATATTATTCAGTGCACGTTTTATTTTTTTCTTTCTTCCTGAATAGTTTTTACCTTGCAAACACCTCTGAGTACTCATAATTGTGAGACTTACATTGTGACAGCAAGTGGCACTTAAATCAATTGGATATTTTAATAGGTTTTATTAGCTGTTTTCACAAGCACAGCATGCCCAAAGCCAGTCATGGACACATGCTCAAACTACACATTGGCTAGCCGCTGCCCGCAGTACTGCAAGTACTGAGTAATTACTCCTACAGCTAGCACTCCTGGTTTAGTTTAGTTCTCTGTATTCTTGCTGCTTGATAATGGCTTCCAGCTGAAGAATGGTCCTCAGATTACTAGTGTTCTCTAGCTCCACGTGAAAACTGCCTTTCAGATGCTTACTGGTGAATTTAATTTAAACTATTTTGCATTGTATGTGGAAGTCTATAGCAATTATGGACTAACATTCCTCTCTTCCATCAATCTAATTCCTTTTAAGGTTGAAAGCTCCAGGAATTTGCATTTGACTAAATTACAATGCACTGTATGAACAAAAGAAGCACTGATCTGTAGGAATTAGCTTAAAATGGTTGCCTAGTATTGCTTCTCCATCATGAGTTTAATAACCCATAAGAAGTCAATTTATTATAATTATAGGTGAGACTTCAAATAAATATTCATTCTCACCTTTGGATTTCCCAGCATTTCCTGACTTCTAAGTAGCCATCCTTTACACTGGATGCCTCTCCTTTCTTTTTGCTGTGCCCCCTTCTACAGACTTTTACCAGAAGGCAAAGTGACCATCTGTTTTTATAACAATGACATGTAAATATTCTCCACACCCAGACTCTCCTGTAAGTACAATTTACATGTAATCTTTACCAGTACAAAACTACATGCTAATAAGGCATCTCACCCACATAAGTATACACAGGCTGAACCTAGTCTGGCACTCTTCAGACCTGACCAGTGCTGAACCAGAGTTTTTGCCAAACCCTGGGAGATCAATATTTCCTAGCAGCATTACCAACACTTCCACGGCTTACTGGGCTCTTAGAAGACATTTAGGGGTAAATCTTAAAACTGTAGCTTCATAATATGCACCTCAAACCTTTCAGTAAATTGTAAAGGGTTTGAGGTACATGTTATGTACCCATTCTACTGTTCCTGTACCCATTCTATCTCAGCAAAGTCCCTTTTATAATCCGGTTTGCCAAATTACACACAGTTTCATTCTAATGAAGACATTGCTAATGCCAAAGATCTTTCAATTTACTGGAAAATGTTGATAGCTTAATCCTAGCTTGTTTGATTTTTTAACACTACTGTGAAACATTGTAAAGATGGATTTAGTGATTTATGTCTCACCATCCCCAAATCTTTTTCCTGATTACTTTCTCCACTCTGGTGCCTTGTCAGTTATTTCTAATTTCTGTTCCCCATTTTCATTGTTACTTATGGGTTCATAAAAAATATTGTACAGTCATCTGTCATCTGTCCAAGAATGACGTTAAAAACTTGTCTGGGCAGCTATGCAGTTGAACAGAGCCATACTTCTATTTATAGTCTGTTTTACAATGACTGAGAAAATAGAAAGGCACAAGTCCTCCCTGTCTCCGAGGAGAAAATAATATTACATATTCTACCATTACAGATTTGTTGTGGTGGGGAAGAGAAAGAGGTGAAGGTTTTAAAGACATAGGGCTAATATGAAAAAACACCTTGTACTAGACTGGGCTAGCACAGTCCTGTGTAATAGGGTGGTGCCTGCCAGTGTTTCCTGTGAGCTGAGTATTTGTGAGTCTGCTCAGGAGAGATTCAAATGCTGCCCAGCTGATTAACAGCGCTCCCACAGCTAGATTTTGCGTTTATATTGGTGGTGCACAGTCACACATGCCTTGGTGCACATAAAAATGTATTCGGCACATGGATGGAAAAGATTAGAGAGTACAGCTCAGAAAGGGATTGTGCTACAGATGGAGGTTTTCCAAATTAAATAGCTATGATACTATTGCAAGGCCTGGCAGCTTTGATCAAATCTCACTAGACTATGAAGGCAGAAGAGCTCCTAGGGTGGAACGTTATTGCAGAACACATCAGGAAAAATTTGCTAAACAACTGACATCATCAGAGGAGCAGCTTTGTCCTGGCTAATTCTGAGAAGCCTCCTGGAAATGTTGCCCTAGGGCAACCTCTGCATCCAACTCGAGCAATAAAAACCAGCTTCATGCTTTACCCCCACACTACTGTATTCATGGGTCATGAGGAAACCTTTGAACTGTTGTATTTACTTGATCAAACACTGCTTAGGAGTTCCTATGTGGAAAAGGGTCATGAGCCATTAGGCAACAAATAAGAGATTGACCTTAAAATGCAGACAGAATGGCCCCTGTTGAATAACTGAGATAAAAACACCCCTTGGTGGTCGTATTAGCCAGTACCATGGAGCATAGAGTTGACCGATGGGGGAGTGTAGTGATACTTCACACTTGAGTAGGGAGAGAGGCCACTGAAGTTGCTGAATTTTGTACAGCTGTAGCTAAGAGTCCCATTGCTATGCCCTGTGTGAGCAATGTCCTCTGTTCCCCACATGCAATCCCTCCATTGTTTTACAGTATGAGTCTGACTCCACATTGTGACAGAAGTCTTGATCAGTTTGAAGGAAGTTAGCACCTACTTGAAAGAATGACTTTGAGTAACATAAAGTGGTATGAACTATTAGAGCTGGGCCCAAACAAACCCCAGGCCTAAACACCCTTGTAACTGTGTAGAAGGAGGGAGAGATATCCAAGGCATCTTCTCTACGAAATGGTGAACCTAAACCCCATAACTAAGCATTTCTAACCCTGAGAGCCTTGAAAATGGGCCCCTGTGTTTTGCAGCTTGGACCCATCAGCTAATCTTCTCAAACACCTTCATGTACAGTACTAAGGGCTAGTCTCTCAAGTATTTATAGAACTGTTTACCTGTTCTACTGTTAACCCAGCCACCAATGGTTATCCATCCATACCCACCTATATGTGCATATATTCACCCACTTCTTCAGGTGACTCTCTTACTTACCCACCCTGTTCTTTGTTTACCTGCATGCTCACATCCTAGAACAATAAATACACCTCAGCTGCTAAGTCACCTCCCAAAGGGAACATTCCCAAATGTCAGATACTCTGGACAGTCATTTAAAACATAAAGAATAATATTTGTGATGCCCATGACAGTTGTGAAAACCATTCTTCCTTACATACAATTTATGGTACTTAATAGGAAGCTAGAGAACCAAGAGCAAATGCAAAGGGTTAGAAAGAAGGACAAAAGAAGGTAGTTCTTCAAACAAATGGATCCCTTTTTGTGTTAAGGACATCTTGTATGCCAGCATTCACATGTATTATGTTTCTTTTGTAAAAGTCATGCAAAAATTGTTTACTGTAAAATCTGCCATGATGTTCTGTTTAAATTGTCTTTTACAAACCTATAAATTACTGATCTTTCCTTTCTGGAGGGTTGAAAAAACATTACTTTTGTTTTGTTTTTGTTTTTAACTGTGTATATTGGGGCAACTTGGACTTAGAAGAAATAACATTTAACTGAAGAAAACATAAATCTAAATCTTCTATAATTTTTCATTGACATATCTATATTTTTCTCTACATTTCTATCACATCTGTTACTGTGAGTAAATTTGTGCTTTTCAATATAAATTGTTGGCGAGATTAATGTTAGCAATAACTCAGAGAGAAGATTGAGGCAACAGTAACAATGGCCAATAAAAAGGAAAAAATATGAAAAAATGAAACAAAGAGTACATTTTATTGTAATTGCAGTTTATTCTGCTATCTGGTGAAACTGTGCTTTAAAACTGCAATGAACATATCTCGGTATTATAAATCATCTCAGATAAACAGCACTTTCATAAAGACATCTTTGATAATAGAAGAAAAGCTAATAATATTAAAAGTTATCCTTAGTCCTGAACTTTTCTCTACTCACATCTCTTTGAATATCACCTGTCACCATGATGGCCATTGCGATTTGTTCATCTTTATTGTTATACTGACTCTGTTGAACTCCTTAGTCATGACTTCACCTCTTTACATTTTTACTATTAGAATTTATTTTTTGAATTTCTTTTTTATACAATTTGCAAAGAACATAAGAATATAATAGTGTCCTTACTGAGTCACACCAGGCCCATGTAGTCCAGTATCCTGTGTTTTGGTACTGGCCACTGTCAGGTTCTTCAGAGGGAATGAACAGAACAGGTATTGAATTAACAGATAACTAGTGACTTTCTACGGAATCCATTTTAAACCTAAGCTTGTATCTACTATTCTAAAAATGTTCTTGTGTTGCACTATTACCAGTGAAGCTACATAATACTACCATGAGCAGAAGTGCTATGATATTCCACCTCCCACCATTGTTTAACCACTATGTCAGACTCCATATTGGTTTAGAGTGGGTTCACTTTTTCAGATTATTTTAGCAACTTTGAGAGCTAGAAAACATTAAATGAAAGCTCAGATTTTGCACAAGTCTTTGGCAACTAATGCAGTTTACAGCAGACTTGCAGAATATGTGAGGCCATGAATAGAGAGTATTAGAATATTGCAGTAACTAACCTTTTTGGACAGCATGCAAATAGTAAGTCACAATGCTATAGCAATTTCTGCTCAAAAAACAACGCTAAGACTTTTAAAAATAAGAGCCTAAAGTTTGACTTCTACATCTTTGTTTAGGCATTTCAATGAGTGGTCTGATTTACCAAAGCACTAAGCACCCAGCAGCTTCCATTGACTTCAAAATAAAAGTGAAAGTCACTCAGTGCTTTTAAAAATCATAATATTCATTTAGATTCCTAACTATGGATTTGAAATTATGCTGCTATTTTTTGAAACTCCAAATGTGTACCTGAATGCCTTAATTAGGTAGTTTTCATTGAGAAGTGAAGATTCTCAGCACCTCACCGGATTAGATGCTTTGTTCTTGTATGGTTCTGAGCACTGCCCTGCCTTATATCAGTAATAACTCTAATCAGTCCATTAATACGGACTCCTTATTCTTTTTGTTGTGGCCATTTAGTTATATTGATGCTAGAGAAGTGCTGCTGGAGATTATGTCTGAAGAAAAGTTTTAGGAAGATAATTCAATCTAAAACTCCCTAACCTGACTTTCTCGTGACTAGATGAGAAGATTACTGGGATTTTCTGTAGCTCTTCCATTTATTTGGTATGGTGCCAAGCAATGCTTCCTCTAATCTTTTCTACCCATGTGTGGATTTTTTCCATCCATATGCAGAATAATTTTTAAACTGTTACTCCTCGTGGAATGAGGTTTAACTGTTAATTCGAACTAAGGGTTTATCTCGGAATCCCGCTTCTCTGCCACGTGTAGACGCGGGCAGTTACTTCGGGCTAGTCAGTTTCCAAAATGGCGACCGGCCGGGAATATGCTAATCAAGCACGGGATATTTAAATCCCGTGCTTCATTAGCAATTTTGGTCACCCTCATTAGCCTCCCTAGTTCAAACTAGGGGGCTAGTGTAGATGTACCCAAAGTGAAGAAAGAGTCTGGACACAATCTCAAGAAAGCAGGTTGTTTAGCAGTCAGGCTCCCCAATGGGTGCAGGAGAGGGGAAATTGGGCAACTGCACCAAGACCAAGGTTCCCTCTAAGCTACATGGCAGCACAGCCCCACAGGTTAGAGAGATCCTTACCCAAGACCCAGTGATTCAAAAGGGCCCAGGGCTCCCAGCTCCTGCCACTATTGTTTGGCAGCACTGAAGGGCTGGTGGGGAGGCTAACCCAACACTAACTCCTTCAGCCTGAGGCCTTGCTCCTTCTGGGAGCATGAAGCAGAGAACCACATGGAGCCTCCAACCACTTTGAGCAGCGTGGGGCTGCTTTGTGCCTGAAGGCTGCAGTGGGGCAGGCTGTGGGCCAGATTAAAAGGCTTCATTAGCCAGATCTAGCCAGTGGAACAGATCTTGCC
>CM057847.1:134870580-134883532 GCA_030068395.1 Apalone spinifera | reverse complement strand
GCGGGGCCCGAGCCACAAAAATGACTTGGGCCGCCATCTGTAGTTGGGCCCCAGCTGTTTCTGGAGCTGGGCCACTGGGTTTTAAAGTTCCCAGAGTTTCCCCTCTCACCTGTTGCGTGGCATTTGAGGATGCCGTGCATGTGCTCTCTATGCCCCACAGTGCCCAGTAGATGGCTGCAGGGAATTTAAAGTGAGGGACTGTGGCACTCTGACACAAATCCCCCTCTTCCTCCAGCAGCTGCTGGCTGGCCCCAGACATTAGGGTGTGCCTGGGCACACCCAGCACACCCCATGCTCACACCTATGATGGTGGGACAGGTGTTGCTTGCTCTCAGGTCCAGCTGCTCCGGCTGTGGGAGAGGTCAGTCATACGTACACACACTGCCCCTGCTTATGAGTAGTGAGTAACTGTCCTTAGAACAAGGGACGCCAGTGTTCTGACAGCAAGCCCACATGTGGCCTGGTCAGCAGCCCCAGCCTCACAGGAGCTCCAAGGTGTCTAGGGCAACATCCTACCTCCCGCCGCCCCCCTTCCCCACCCTCCCAAAATACCACAATCATGGTCAAGCAGCCCAGGGAAGTGTCCGGTCACAGTGGGTTCCCAAGTGTAGGAGAGGGGCCTGGAGCAGCTTGGCTCTCCCAGGGCCCCGAGCTCCCTATGCCTGCATGTGGCAGCACTGTCTGTAGGAGTGGCTGTTGTGTCGCACGTGCGCACATGGCCAAGTGCTATGTGTGACAATTGGTGGTGTCATGCACGTGCCCTTGTGCCCAGCCTACTTCCCACAGTTCCTGGCAGGGGAAGAACGGCCCTCCCTGGGGTCAGACATGTATGGGGCCCTCCCCAGGCTGGGAGCAGCTGCCCATGTGTGCCCTGGGACTGAACTTGCTTGCACATGCACGGACAGCTGCACACTGTCTAGGACGAGCATGGTATGTGAAGATCGCGCTCCCCATCCCCTGTGCTCCCACCTCCCCCGCCCTGAGTGTGTGGCAACCTCACAGCACTCACCTGATGTTCCCTCCCCAGGGTCAGAAACTGCTTAGGAGGCCTCCTGAGTCTGCGGGACCGGCTCAAGGGTGAGGGTCACAACACTTCTGGAGTCCTCCTCCTTATCCTGGAGCTGCTGCTCTTCAGGGTTGTCCGCATCCACCTCCTGGCAGTGTCTCCAACCCTGACTCAATGTGTATCCATGCAGATAGGGGTTCCTCACCTCCCAGAATTCTGTCCAGCTCCTGATAGTATGCAAAATATTGAGATGCTTCCCCAGAGTTGGAGCTGTGCTCATGAGCTCTGGCATACCCCTGCCTTAGTTCTTTAACGGTGGCCCACACTTGGTCCACGGTGTGGGGGGGTGGCCTTTCTTTGGCAGCCCCTCGGCCATCCAGACATAAATAGCTGCATTCTGGTGGCATGAATGCAGAGCCTGCAGGGACTCCTCTTCTGACAACAGTTCTAAAATGGTCATGACCTTTGACCCTGACCAGGCTGGATCTCGCTGCTTTGTGCCCTAGGATGGGTTGTGGGATGGCTCCCTGGAAGGTCCTTAGGGGTCTTGGGCTTGTGCCATGCTTCCTTGGCAGAGAAGCAGGGAGAGTCGTGTGATCAGTAGCTTGCTCTGGCTGGCTTCCTGCCACAATGGCTTCCCAGGGTGTCTGTGCCTTTAAGACATGGCCAAAGATAGGAACAATAGAGGTGTTTTAGGCAGATGAAGTGTCCACCAGGACCTTTTCCTGGAGCCCTTTTTTTTTTCTTTTTTTCTTTTTTAAACTGGCTCCCCGTGTCCACACACACCTTTTTTTGAAAGATCTCTTTCGAAAGAGATGTTATTCCTCATAAAATGAGGTTTTCCGCTGTCGAAAAAACTTCCGCATTCTTTCAATTTAATTTTGAAAGAATGTGGCAGCAGTCTAGATGCAGGTGAAGTTTTTTCAAAAAAAGGCCACTTTTTTCGAAAAAACCCTGTAGTCTAGATATAGCCTAAGAAATTGTCACACAAGGACACTTTCAGCTTAAAATTTCTCACCAGTGGTAGGGGAACAAGAATGTTATTTAAATGAAATTCATATTTAATATTTTGCATTTCAAATGTGTCAACTGTTTTCCCTTTTTTTTTTTTAATCTTCTGTGAAAGGTTATAGGGATTTTAATGGAGTGCTTGCCATGGTACTAAGCAGGTTGAGGTCTCTGTATACCTACCCTGAAACTTTGTTTAGCACTGTGTAATGCTAGATGGTGACCTGTTGGACAGTGACTGGGTTATGCTCTTTGGCCCATACAGTCCATCTAAATTAATACAAAAGGAGTTATTTGTAGGATCCAGTGGATATTACTCTTCATAAATTTCTGTGACTAAATAATCAAACAATGGTTTAGAGTTGTGGGTCATAGCCACAGGAACATCAAAAGTTTAGAAAAAAGAAGACTGAGAGGGGAGCTCATAGCTGTTTTCAGGGCTCTAATAGGATATTACAAGGAGGAGGGAGAAAAATTGTTCTCCTTGGCCTCTGATAATAAGACAAGAAACAATGGGCTTAAATTGCTGCAAGAGAAGGGTACCTTGGACATTAGGAAAAACTTCCTAATTGTCTGGGTGGTTAAACTCTGGAATAAATTGTCTAAGGAGGTTGTACAATCTCCATCATGAGAGATATTTAAGAGCAGGTTAGACAGACACCTGTCAGGGATGATCTAGACAATGCTTGGTCCTGCCGTGAGTGCAGGGGACTGGATTCAATGATCTCTCGCGATCCCTTCCAGTTCTAGTATTATATGATTATTAAATTGCCAAGTCATGTTGACCAATAGTTTATCTAGACTACTATGTGGTCTTTGACAGTTATCAGTACAAGAAGCATCAAAGGATGGTTCAGGAAACTCCCCAGTAGTCAATTATGAAAAACTAGAGATGAGAAAGTTCTTTTCTATGTAGAAAAGAAAATTCTTTCTAATCCCAGGCAGTAAATGGTTGGTTTATCCCTTAATAAAACAAACAAACCAAACTGCCTAATGTAATCACGGATGTTCTGATAATCTACACAGGTGTATAATATTATATTGAACTCGCCTAAATTCTCAACCTCCATGAATGACACAACTTAATTATGTGTTTTGTTTAATAAAAAAGCTTGTTAATCTTTTGATGAACTTGATATAGATAAAAATGTGATTGTACCTGAACTCCTTGATTTTGCTTTTACTACAAATGAGATTGCTTCATGTTCTTTCACAATGCAGAAGGATTGAATTCCAAAGAAATAAAAAAAAGGTAAGGTTTTTTGCATTGATGAAATCCAGCAAGCTAGCTATAGAAATTAATTAGAATTCTGAGTGAAAGGACACACTTTTTCAGCTTTCAAAAAGAGAGACCCTAGGGAACAGTGGATTCATTTTAGCAAGGCTATGCTTATCAGTAATAGTAGCAAATTACACAAATCTCTAGATTTACTTCTGTTCTCAAACCCTGTCATGTGAAGGGACAAAAATCATTAAATCATGAAACCAAAAAAACCCCCACATTCTCACAAAGAGGAATGGCCACCCTCAGAGACTGACGGAGAGAGATGGCCAGATGCCTCCTGGTGGGTGAAGCCAAGAAAGCCTCACTAATCATGCCAGAAGCAGACAGGCAAGACAGGAACAGGAAGTAAAAAAGGGCCCTGTCGCACAACTGAGCAGCAGCTGTCAAAGAAGACCGATGTCTTTTCTCCATTGCTGATGCAGGAGCCTCAAAAAAACTTTAGTTATCCTAAGGAATTGCCTAAACTACCAGAGTTGCCAGACCCAACCAGTCCTGTGGAGCTGATGGGGTTGTCATTGGTGGTGTTCCCCATGAATACACCTGACTCTCAACATACCAAACTTGGGGAGGATAAGGAGTAGCCCAAGGAAACTAGACAACTGTCTGGTAGTATGGTGGCCTAATAAAAGGTCAACATATTGCAGGTTAATCCTGGCTGATCTAGTGACAGATCAGTTCACCACTGTTAGGGCTCTGGGCTGGGATGCAGTTGAGTCGGGTGGGCCTATATCCCCCTCTCTGCCAACCCACCCCCGGGGTGGCAGCCTTCCTCCCTTTGGTAGGAGGGCTATGTGAGTCTACCATCTGCTGAACGAGGATGCTAGTATGTATGGGGAGCTCACCCCTTTCTGGAGCCCCTTCACAGTGTGGGGTGGTCACCACTCTCTGGGCTCTTAGACTCTTACCTGCTGTACTCTGCCTGAGGGTTGAAGCTCTAAGTTGCTTGGTGCCCCACCCTGCCCAAGGGCCTGGGCCCTGAATTGTTCACTGCTCTGCCCTTCCTGAGGGGGTGAGCCCTAGAGATAGCTAATTTCTCCCCTGTACTGACTGCCATTCCAGGTATGTGACAGCAAAGAAATATGGCTGCCCCTGGAGATTGACAGTGAGGGATGACCACACATGCCTACCTACATGAATATCATTACAAAGTAACTCCATACAGATGAAATATGTGTGTGGGTTGCAGATGTACTATACTGGAACATACATAGACCTAACATATTGGGACAAGTACACGGGGAAATATATGTATAAAGGCCTACTGTGATGCTGTTTCTTTTCAACACATATTTTAAGTGATTTCTGTAAAAAAAAATGGACTTTGTTCTGTACTTTTAGTTTTCTTGAAAATATATGTTCAGCAATGAGAGCTGATAAAAACATTTAGTGTCTTACTGCAAGTTACCGGATCCCTGTCTTCTGTAATGCATGGGTTCTGGTTTGCTCTCCTTAGCTTGTCACCATGGCACCATAAACACAGAGGCTTCTCTGAGAGCAGCCCTCTCCCATGCCATCCTTCTTCTGGACAGTAGGTGGTGCAGCAATAGCATGCAAAGACTCTAAATGCAGCAAGTAAAACATTGAAAATTAATATCCACTTGCATTGAGGTACTATAGCGTAATATCGTCAGTCTTAGCCCCATAGGTAAGAATTTCACAGCACAGCAGCTTGAGGGCCCTCAGGTCTGCCGAGCCTTCAGGAGCTGCCTTTTGCTTTTATTTTGACTCTTGAGATAATATTGGTCTTTCATGGAGAAGAATAAGCCTCCTAGACTCTTCTTCTGGTCCTATTCACTCACATCCCCACCACTTATGACAGCCTCCAAAAGAGAGAGCCCAGACATTACAGCTCCTTTTTCAAGAGAGGCTGTGCATTAATTCCCTCCCCTCCCCTCCCCTCCCCCCCCCCTCTGTTCTTTAAGACATATGGCAAGTACATTTAAGAGATTTGTATTTTTGCTGCAGCTTTCTCCCTTACTATCTAGTTTATCCTTTTGTTTGATCCTGCATTTGACGCGTTGACTCAATGATGTTCTACTCAGCTATGGTAGATATTATTGTGAGTTTATCATTTCATGCAAAATGGATCAAACTGAAATCTGCTGTAGGACACTGAATTTGCCTCTATGGTTTCAGTGTACAATGGAAACATAAGATGGAATTCAGTAGAGACTGGGGAGTTGACAGACTTGCGGACCCCCTGGGCAACATGGGGAGGTGGTTCTGTGCCTTTGGAAGGGATGATGCCTTGGGTAGAAGCGGGGGAGGGGAGAGTGCTGGGGCTAGCTTCCCCCCAGCCATTCCTTTAGTGCCACCTGGCATACACCCCCTGGAGCTCCACAACAATTTAAGGAGCTTCTCTGGGCCCCTCTGAACCCTTTTAAATTGAGAGGCCCTGAAGAAGTTGCCCCTTTGGTTCTCCCCATCAGCAGGCCTGGGTAGAAAATAAAATGTGTTCATCTGAGTAAATGTATCACTGATAAGTAATGAAATGACAAGGAAGCTGAAAACTATGTAAGGCTAATTGCACTTATGCTAAATTGTGATATAGTTCAAATGATTTTTCCTAAGCAAAAGCTACTCTTTTAGCAAAGCCAGTTCTCCTTTATATCATGTGTCAAGATATTCTCCATGTGCTGTCCCCATTTGTTGCAATCATGAGCCATGGCTTTATGAAAGCACTTAACCAAATACCTTCTGGCTTGAGGTAGGAGGGTTTGGAACCCATCATGAGAACCTTTTGCAACACCTTTTAGTTTCTTTATCCAGAACCTTTCTTATTTGTTAGGCAAGAACAATGTGTTCATCATTTACAAGACCAAAAATAAACTCAAACTGAAAGTGTCTCTCTTTCTGTGCATATAAGATTACTATAAATGTCATCAGGATAGGTATTCTGGGGACTGAAAATGCATTATGGCCAGGATTCTTACACTTCATTGCTCAGCAACCCCTTTCTGAGAACAAAAACTACTACTAGGAGAGAGAACCAAAGTCTGAGCTGGCCTCAGCTCTGCTGCCTCCCTTCCCCCCCACTCCCAGCCCAGCATCAGCCTGAAGCAGAAGGCCTGAAACCTAAGCCCTGTCACCTAGGGATAAAGTTCTTAGGCTCCTCCCCACCCCCATTGTAGGGTTTGGGTGTCAGCTCCAGGCCCCAGCAAATCTAAGCCAGCCGTGGCGACCCCATTGAAATGTGGTTGTGACCCACTTTGGGTTCCTGACCCACAGTTTAAGAACTGCTGAACTATGGAATCCTTGGCCCTGAAAGATGATCATTCCATTCAAATGTGACTAAGAACGGAAGTGACTGAACTCTTTCACTATGTGCAGGGGTTTTGGTAGCCATTTGACATATTCTGGCTTTTGACCAGTGACACATGCAGGCTATTTGTATTCTTGATCTCATAATAAAGGCAACCAGGGATGCTAACATACTTTCTGGACCCCTGGGCAAGGTTTGGGGGCTAACTCTGTGCTCCTGGAAGGGGCAGAGCCTCAGGTGGAAGGGGCAGGGTTGGGGCAGTCAGCCCTCAGCACTGCCCAGACTGCGGTGAGTCACATCCCTCACAAGCCCCCTCAGAGTCATCAAGAGCATGCATGTGGCATTCTGGCAGTAGCAGCTCTGGCCACTATTACTACTGCAGTAGGGGCAGCAACAGCTGGGAACCTCCCTTCCCTTTTGAATAGCCAAGCCCCAGGGCAGTTGCCCCCTTTGCTCCCACAGTTGGTGGGCCTGAATACAACACTAATAGCCCATTCTATAGTAAATTAATTAACTCTCATTTCTTTTTCCTGGCTAATCAACTTTTAGTCAAAGGCTAAAGCAGGTAAAATATATGTTTCAGGTGAGTCTGTGAGTCACAGCCTATAATTACAAATGGTAGCCGAGATGTTGTAATCTGTCATGTTCCCAAAATCTTTCTCAGCTACCCAAAGTAACTCTGAGACTCTCCACGTTCTCTTTCAGTTAGAATCGAGATAGTCCAGGGATGAATTTTTCCTTGTGTCCAAATTTATAGTTTCTTCTCACAGATCTTTACCTGAGGAGCATGAATGAGGGATTCATTTAGAATAGTTGATCTTTGATCATCATACACAATGACTGCTTGTTTTGAAATGTGCATGAATTGGCACTTTTCCAGTGAAGTTCTTATTTGCATTTTACAAGGCTTCTTTCTGATTTGATGGGCTATATGGGTACAGGGCTATGAACAGTATAAATAGTTGCTATTTCATTCTAATAGGGTACAGATAAGTGAAAACAAATGCATGCAACATCCTATTAGTTTTTCATGGAGTTTAAACACCAAATACTCATACATTTAACAAGCACTTTATTAATACACAAGTGAATTGGCCTGGCTTCCAGCCTTGAGTTTGTCATTTTTTACCTGATGCCTGGGCTTTGACACTTGGCTTGTCAGCATCACACACATCACAAAGCTTCCAACATGACTGGCTCTAGCTGTCACAACAGAGAGGCCATGATTAAATGAACAGAGAAACTGAATTCCCTCTTACACCTCAAACTATCTCCTATAAGACAATTCTCTAGACTATCGATGGGAAATTGCACTGCCAAACATGTATCCACTCTCGGCCAGTCTGGCAAGCCTTACTAAGTCAGAACTCAAATGCCTTTTCCATTTAGGTCAATAAGAGGTTAGCCTAAATTAGGATGTTAAGAAAATGGCTGTGGGTAAATAGGCTGTGGGTCCCTATTGCAGCATGAACAATCTACTGTAAATATTGCAAATAAAACTGTAAATATTGTAAGATTTCTAGAACTTTTAAGATACTTCTAGGGCATTTTTTTAATCCTATAATAACAAACCCCTATAACAAACCCCAGTTGTTCTGTCCTTTCTACATCTGACCAAATTTTCTTCTCCCCTCCCTTTTTCCAACTTATTGAGTTTCATCATCTCAGAAAATCACAAAAGACTTTTGGGAAACTTCAAAGTCTATTGATGCAAAATGTCTTCAACTAATCTGAGACTTCAGCACACCTTCAGAATTACCTTAATGCAAAATTATGAGACATTTAAATGAGCTCTCTGAAAATGTTAATATTTTTCTCAGTTTTCATTTTTCACCAGAAAGTTAATTTATTTGAAATCACTTGGCTTATTATTTCAAAACGTCAAAATTAATTATTATGATTAGCCTTTTCTATTTAATATCAAGAGTAGAACAACCATCAGAACAGTCAATAACTACATTTGATCAGCAACATCTGCAGTCAGTCACATGTCTTACAATAACTAATCCTATTTCTTTTTCTCACGATTGATAGTGATTCTATCATACACATTAAACATTTACTAATATATGCTATCAGTGTCATGCAGAAAAGTTTCAAGAGAAGTTAAGACTTAAGAAAAACACTGGATAAAATTTGACTCATTTAGTAAGCTCTGTTTTGGCATTTCAATGGTTCATTTCCATTGCTTGGGACCATGGAAAGATTTCCTCAACCTTGAAAGCAATAATGGACCAAAAAACCAACCAAATAAACAAAAACAAAACCCTCACAAAATATTCGATGTAAAGAATGAAAAGATCCCATCAAAAATGGGGGGAGAGCAATATTATAGAAACATAGTCTCATGAGTTAGGCAGAAGTCTAAAAAAAATCCATTTCTGTATTCTATTTCTAGCTCTGCTGCAGACTCCTGGGACTGAAGACAAACCTCTTAATCTGGTTTCTGCAAAGCTTCTGTTTCTGCAAAGCAGGGATAACAGACCTTAGCTACTGTGACCAGGGTCTTGGGGAGCTAACTGAGGTTACTCAATTAAGGCCAAATTGCAAAGAATGGGGTTGACGCTCCCCAAAGCTGCTGGTGAATACTTAGAATTACCAAGCGAGCACAAAACAACTTCTATAATACCTTACTGGTTACCCAGAAGCCAACAACATACTTTCCTTAAAGCAGGGGTCTCAACTCCCAGTCTGTGGGCCAATCCCAGCTGGAACGATTGTACAGTATGGTCCAGGATTCCCAGCAGGCCGGGAGTGGGGGGTTGTCTGTCACCAGTCCACCACTGAGTCCCATTCCCCCAATCACACATCTTTGGGGATTACTAGGGGGCCTCATGCTGTGCAGCAACAGTGGCTGTTCCCCTTCCTTCACACTCAGACAGGCTCCCATGGATTGGATTGTGCAATTGCTCTGGCCAGGAGTTTGAGACCCATGCCTTAAACCCAGCTTTAGGCTTCCACCCAGACACACAAATCACATACAATTCTACCAATCCCAAAGGATCAGACACATTACCTTCCATGTCAATGAATATTTCATGCTTGGTGCATGGAGAGATATAGGAAGAGATGATCAATTTGTAAGCACCTGGAGGATAATACCAATTTATAAAGAACCACTTTTTCTGACGGGATTACTGGCCTGATGTGATGTATCTTGATTTTAGTAAGGCTTTTGACACTGTCTCACAAAAATTCATATAAGAAAAACCATAGAAATATGGTCTAAATGAAATTACTAGAATGGGTGAGTGTGCAACTGGTTGAAAAACTGTATTCCAATAATAGTTTTCTATGGTTTGCTGTCAAACTAGAGAGACATATTTAGCATGGTTCCACAGGGGTCTGTTCTGAGTCTAGTACTACAGGAAACCCTCAATCTCCAACCACCCGAGTTACGACCCACCACACTTACAACCATTTTTGCAAGTGTGGAAGGGGCCAAAACCCCCCGCCATACATCCTTGGCCTGCATTTATAATGGAGCACGGTGCCTATCGTAAATGAGGGTTTGAGTTACGACGCTCCTGACTTGTAATGCTTCCCCGGGAGCTAATCACATTGCAAGTCGAGGGCCGCCTGTAATAAATATTTTCATTCATGATTTGAATAATAAAGCGGAGAGTATGGTGATACAATTTACAGATTATATTAACTTGCGAGGGGTTACAAGCACTTTACAGGACAGGATAAAATTCAAAAGGATCTTGAGAAAATTGGCGAAGTGGCCTGACATGACCATGGTAAAATTCAATAAGGTACAAAGTACTCCTCTTAGGAAAAAAAATCAAATGTATAACTACAAAATGGGGAATAACTGGTTAAGTGATAGTTCAAAAGGTTCTGGGGGCTATATTGGATCACACATTGAATGTGTCAATAATGAGATGCAGTTTCAAAAAGGCTAATGTTCTGGAAAATGTTAATAGAAGTATTAGAAGTAAGACACAAGATGTGATTGTCCCATTCTACGCAGTACTGCTGATGCCTCAGCTGGCTCAGTACTGCTGATGCCTCTATCAGCAGTGCTGCGTAGATGGTATAACCGTAGATTGCAAATAAAGCAGCTGGTATAACTGTAGATTGCAAATTAAGACAGAGGGTATGTTGACACAGCAACATTATTTTGAAATAACTAATGTTATTTACTAACACTAAATAATTTAGTCCACATCTACACAGCAGGCAGTTATTTTGAAATAATGTCAAAATACTGTCAAGCTGGAGGACTCTGACTCCTGTAACCCTCATTGTGCGAGGAGTAAGGGAAGTCGGAGGAAGAGTGCTCTACTTCAAAATAAGCTCTGTGTAGATGCTCACAATTTCAAAATAAGCTATTTCAAAATAAGCTGTGCAATTAACATAACAAAATAAGCTATTCAATTAACACCCAGAGAGAATAAGATGACAATTCCTTCAGGTGGAAAACATACACAAAAGTTAGTGGATAAGCAAATAGCATAGAAAAAGAAAGTACACCGATTAGTTTAACTACTTCAAAGATTCTTTCAGTCTTGTCATATCTCAGTTAATGATCTGGATGTAGTATCCTCATACTGGCAGTGCCCAGTAACATGTTCAATATCAGAGAATCATAGGCCCTCGAGAGGTCATCTAGTCCGGTCTCCTACACTCATGGCAAGAATATTTTTTACTAGACCATCCCTGACTAGTGTTTGTCTAATCTGCTCTTAAAACTCTCTATTGAGGCTGTCACAGGGCTATCCATATGCTTTACAGAAATATGTTTATGAATATGAATATGCATAACTGGAAAATACTTTATGTAAAATACTGCATATGATTTTCCTATGTGTGTGCATGCATCATTCCTGTATTTGAAGTTAGAAATATGAAGTATAACTTTGTATACTAATACAGACATGTGACGTGAAGAACATTAAAGGTATTTCAGATAAGGTCAATGACCTGTAAATGGGTTTGCTTTTCCTATGGACCAGTCCATAGGAAGATTTGAGAGTCCCCACAAAGACAGGTATTTAGGACACCTGATGCTGGGACCCAGCTTGGATGCTCTACTTTTCCAGTGAAAGTGAGAAAAAGTTTAAACTGAACACAAAGGATTCCCACCTTTGCCAAAATCTATATTAAGGCGGGAAGCCAAACAACAGTGGCTGATGCCAGACACGAGGCCATCCTTGCTTACCACCCAAGATGACTGCTGGAAACATCTAAGAGGATCATCTAAAACAACAAGGGGAGGCTCAAGCCCAGACTGGGAGATTGTTCAGTCTGTGAAAGAAGCTTATCAGAGTTACTGAGGATGAGCTATTCTACGTAACCAATTTCTTAGTGTATTAAGCATAGCTGGCATGTTTTGTTTTATTTTGCTTAGAAACTTATGTAACCCTTCTGCCAGCTAGCACCAGCAGCAGCCAGGCCTGTGTTCAGTAGGTGGGGCTCCTTTCTATCCATCCAATACCGAAATGGCTCGATCCCCCACCCATTAACCTGGGAAATTCACACAACACTCCCGGGTGCCTCTGGGAGGCAATGCTTCTCCACTTGCAAGCACAGACTTTGATTGTAGAAAAGAAACCTTTAGTAAAAAGGTAGGGAAGTAATGTGGCATTAATTTGGGAAAACACCACAGAATTCTTAACCAAAACCACAAATAAATGTCCCAGGTCAAGGAGGTTGGGCAATGTCCTTTTCTTTCCAGGATCTCAAGTCCAGCAACGTAAATGTCTCTTTCACATGCCCAACCATTCTGTGCACCCCACTCACAGTCACTGCCCATGGTCAGGGCAGATCCAGAGCCGAGATGTGCATCTGCAGAGTTCACCTCCCCTCCTGAGTTGCGGGAGAAGGTCGGAGTCATCTTACTCACTCTGCTGGTCACTCACCATCCACCTGCTCACTGCTCTCTGGTGCTGCTCTGCCATTTTCACTCCTTGCTGCTGCTCCTCTGCTGGCTGCTCCTTGCACCTTTCCATCTCTGCCCTGTTGGCTGCTCATCATGCTGCTCTTCGCATCTTCCACTGGCTTGTGGTGGATTTGGCTCTGAGCCAAACCTAGTGATTTCAGCTCTTTGCCCAAAGCACAGTACAGCCACAAGAGATTCCAGCATCCACTGAAGTAAACATAAATACTAAAAGGGACTCCTTATGGAACCTTACTTTAGCTCTTATCATTGGAACAGCAGGGAGAAAGAGGTTGAGTCAGTCTTTCTTTTTTCGAAAAAGTACCCTTTTTTCGAAAAAACTTCACCTGCATCTGACTGCAGCCGTGTTCTTTCAAAAGTAAATCGAAAGAACGAGGCAGTTTTTTCAATTACGGAAATCTTATTTTACGAGGAATAACGCCTTTTTTCGAAAGTACTCTTTCGAAAGTACTGTGCTTTTTTGAAAGAGAGCATCTAGACTCTCTT
>CM057847.1:134854382-134870480 GCA_030068395.1 Apalone spinifera | reverse complement strand
CTTCACAGTTGAATGTCTAGCAGGCCTAAGCAAACTGAGTGAACTGTATTTACATGCACATGTTCAGAATCCCATTCTTTAAACTGAGAGTTTGTGCCAGGTTAAGCACAGACTTTTGTATTCCCCTAATGATTACAAACATTGCAATTAGTATTAACACAATTTGTGACCCAACACCAGCCAAGTTGATTACAATAAGCAAAATACCATTGTAATAGCCCAATATCTAACACATCTAAATGAATCAGGGTCAAAGCATATTTACATAAACACACCCAGGACTTCTTTCCTACTCCAGCTGGCTGTAATGGAAGCATGCATTCATTTACATTTACTTTGTTTACTATATGGCAATAGTGTTACAGTATTGACTCATATTTAATTTGTGATAAATAAAGAAAAGTTATTTATTAGTTCCCATAATAGAAGAACTAGAGGACACCAAATGAAATTAATGGGTAGCAGGTTTAAAACTAATAAAAGAAAGTTCTTCTTCACACAGCGTGTAGTCAACCTGTGGAACTCCTTGCCAGAGGAGGCTGTGAAGGCTAGGACTATAATAGAGTTTAAAGAGAAGCTAGATAATTTCATGGAGGTTAGGTCCATAAAAGGCTATTAGCCAGGGGATGAAATGGTGTCCTTGGCCTCTGTATGTCAGAGGCTGGAGAGGGATGGCAGGAGACAGATCACTTGATCATTGTCTTCAGTCTACCCCCTCTGGGGCACCTGGTGCTGGCCACTGTTGGCCGACAGGATACTGGGCTAGATGGACCTTTGGTCTGACCTTTCTTATGTTCTTATGTGATCTGCTATAACATCCAGATCCCTTGCCTCAGTACTCCTTCCTAGGCAATCATTTCCCATTTTGTATGGGTGAAACTGATTGCTCCTTCCTAAGTGGAGTACTTTGCATGTGCCCTTATAGGATTTCATTTTTTTTAATTTCAGATCATTTCTCAAGTTTGTCCAGTTCATTTTAAATTTTAATTCTATCCTCCAAAGCATTTGCAACCCCTCCCATCTTGGTATCAGCCACAAACTTTGAAAGCATACTTTCTATTCCATTGTCTAAATCATTGATGAAGTTACTGAAGGGATCCAAACCCAGAACTGATCCCTGCAGGAACCCACCTGATGTGACTTTCCAGCATGACGGTGAACCATTGATAACTACTCTCTAGGAATGGTATTCCAACCAGTTCTACACTCCCCTTATAGTTGTTCCATATAGGTTATACTTCCCTAGTTCATTTATGAGAAAGTCTTGCAAGACAGTATCAAAAGACCAAGATATACCATATCTACCATGTTCCCTTTATCCACAAGGCTTGTTATCCTGTCAATGAAATCTATTAGACTGGTTTGATATGCTTTGTTTGTGACAACTCCATGCTGACAGTTACTTATCACCTTATTATCTTCTAGATTTTTGCAAATTATTGCTTAATTATTTGCTCCATTAACTTTCCAGGTACGGAAATTAAGCTGACTGCTCTGTAATTCCTTGGGTTGTCTATTTCTTTTTTTATAGATGGGCACTATATTTGCTCTTTTCCAGTTTTCTGGATTCTCTCCCATCTTCCATGACTTTTCAAAGATAACCACTAATGGCTCAGCTATCTCCTCAGTCAGCTCCTTGAATATTCTGGGATGCATTTCATCAGGCCCTGGTGACTTTAAGACAATTTACTTGTCTAATGTCAATGTCTCCTGACCAACTACTGGTATCAAAAACTGTCAACCACTACATCAGCGTGGCATAACATCTGGGCACTTTACAATCCAAGAACACAGTCTTATTCCTGAAGCCCCAACAATCAGCATCTGAATGTAATAGACTATCCTCATTCTGTCACAGTATGAACCGGTGTGAGTATATTTCTCCAGTTTCCTTTCCTTTCCCAACAAAAGACAGTGATCTAATTCTGTAAGTTTCTTTTAGTCCAAAGGCACATTCTATACGTCATCAACAATTAAGACCTTTCCCTGCAGTTAATGCAGTGTCCTCCAACACTTTGTATAGAGCTTAATAACACAGTTTAATAGCAGAAAGTCTTGTGGAACATTTCCCCTTCCATACTGACTACCTCCTTTCTCACTTGCAATCCCAGTACATCCCTGTAGCAACTGCAGCAATTGCTTACATAGAAAAACAATTTTAACGTACTCTCAGCTTCTTTTTAATGGGGTTTAGCAGACAGAAACAAGGAAGAGATTTTGCACTATGTGCCCAGCCAACTCTCATAGACCTTTGTGGGTCCCCAGTGATCTATGCATCACAGATTAGAACCACTCATTTTGTTTTGTTAACAAGTGAGATGAATTCTGTGCAGTAGTTCAACGGAGCTATTTGAAACGTCTTCATTTTCAGTCTTGCATTTAGGTGAGAGAGCATATTCTCCATGACTCTTACATTCTATAAATTGATTTATTTTAGTTGCTTTCTCTACTTTACGGACATAGCTGACTCCCTTCTTGACATTTAGGACTCTGTGATTACATGGTGCAAAAGGAAATGGATTTTTACAAAATCTGGGTTAAGGATAATAGAGAGCCTGCTGGCCTAAGCTCATGGAGAACTCCCTGTAGATCAATGACAGAGCTCTTGCTTTGATAACTAAAGATCCTAGATTCCAGTGCCAGTAGCAAACTCTCCTCCTAATTAATTGTAGATGTACTGCAGTCTGTTAAGAGGATGTATGATGGCAACTGAACACTGATAACTGGCAACAGATACCTAAGAGTTATAAAGGCTGAATTACTTATTTGGTTGTCTTAGTATTGAAAAAGAGGGAAAATGCCATCTGTTTTCAGTTTTTTTGTTTTCTTTTAATCTTTTAATTTGTTTTCTTTTAACACAAAAATGGGTTTTAGCAGTACTATTCTTTAAGGAATGTTCTTGAGTGATATATTCTTGTGTTTTCCTTTACACTAAATAGAAGTTTTATTATTTACTAATCCTTAGATTTTAGAACGAAAGGCAAGAAACCACTATTATACATACTACTCAGGAGATTTATATAAGATATGTATATTTCCCTAAAATAATTCTTCCTAGGAAATTGTAGAGTATGTTTATATACTTCCACAAAGAAAAAAATAAATATAGAGCCAGTTCTACAGTAGCAGTGTCAGAGGGCAAGTCTACATTGGCAAGTTACTACGTAGTAAATCAACTCCCAGCACTGTAACTCCCAAGGTGTCCACACTGGCAATGTCCTTAATACACACTACTTCCGCAGTTAGTGCGCTCTAGGTAAACTACCTCAGTGAGAAGTGTAGAGCTTGCTGTTCTCTGGATACAGTGTTGGAGGGTAGAGCAGTATGGACATTTGAATTGATTGCTGCAATCTGACTGGCCTCTGGAAATGGCCCATAATCCCTCAAATCCCTTCTGCTCTTTGTTGGTGGAACTGGTCTTGCCCTGCAGGCATGCACATATCCCCTTTCAAAGCTCCATTTCTGACAGCCTGCTTGCTGCATTGATTTGCTCCATGACACAGAGCAAACCATCCACATGAAATGCTCCTGCTATTGAACATAGAGGCAGATATCTGTTTGCGTGAGTGAGAGAGAGAAAGGCTGTACACAGAACTGGGGAGGGAGGCAGGGTGGGAACTGAGATTTTGGGGTTTCCCCCTCTGCCTGCCTCAGGAGGGGTTGTTTCCTACGGCTGTCTGAACTTACAAGACAGCATGCTGACATCCCCCAAAACACGCTGTCTTCCACGCCCCGTTCCACATACACACACATCCTCTCCTTGTCACACGCTCCACCTTTCCACTGACTCTGTTGAAATGCAGCTATCAATGTAGTAGGATGATCATGGAGCAATGGGATGGGGAACCTGCATCATGTGATGCTGCCTGCCCCCATGTGACCTTGTAAATCCTCCCCAAAGCACCCTGCAGCCAGTTGCACCATGGGATAGCTACCACTATACACTGATCTCTGTGGTATTGCAAAGCTGCTAATGTGGAAGTTGCTCCACTATCACAAGAAGCACCAGGTTGATACACAACAGCAGCTTCCCTGCAGTGGTCTGTGAGCAGAGCTATAACTACCAGCGCTTTACAGCTGCCAGTGTCGACATAGCCAGAGTTTGACTACAGAGCCTATCTGACTACTCCACATATTTTATAAAAAGATTAATTTCCTTAATATAAGAGTGTCAGGCATATTAGATCAGCTTGTACAGCTAAGGGGTACAGACAGACTGACGTGGAGATGATTTGTATGGATACGCCTTGTAAATCACTTTCTTTGTGTTAAAAACATAAGTAGAGCTGGGAGAATGTAATATGGCTGAAATGTTACTGGCCATCCAGTCTCAAGCACTGTGATCCATTTAAAGGAAAAGCTTAATCCTGTGCACAGTTTTTATTATGCAAATATGTCTGGGAACACCCCCAGGGAACTGCACAGTTGGAAATTCCATTAAGACTCCATGTAACTGATTTGTTTTATTTGGATTTTTTTAATGTGCTTATCCACCTTTCTGGGAACATGCACATTTTAAAAAATGACACTCTTTAAAATAGTATAGTGGAGAATAACTGCTGACCAGTTTTGGATTTTGCAAGCAATGCACACTAGAAAAGTAATAAAAGGAGCAACACAGATATTTATCACCACTATAGAGACCTTCCTTCTTATCAAGGGCAAGTTTATCCATAAATAAGTTTATCCAGGAAAGTGCTGCTGCGGAATGAAAACTACATAAGAAAGGAAAATACAAAAGCACTAACTCCATTTTTCAAAAACCCCAAACCAACTGATAAGCCAAATCCTGGTCATTGCTTCTTCTCTTAGATATAGATTAAATTAATTTTTCAGCGAGTCTTCACAACCCAGTGGGAGTTTTGGCTCTATGCTACCTAAACCAAACCACGCTCATGTCCTATTTTCCACATTGAAGAGGGCTCAATCTCTTCTGTGACAGTTGACACCCATTCTTCCCACACTAGTAATTATAGTCTACTCTGAGGAAAGAAGTAGAGACTGATTTTTATTTCAGAGTGCTCTTCTGTGGGTTTTCAAAGGGAAGAATATTATGTGGGTGTCACCGGTTGTGTCCCCTGGCCCCCAATTAATTCGCGGGACCGGGGTTCGACCCAGATATCATTTATTGTGTGACTGCCACCCCCATTCACTTCTAAGTATTCCCACAGGTTACATGCAGTCATATACACTCAACGTCTTCATCGAGGCTGCGTTTCTCACAAATGATTCACACCCCAGGAGGGAAAGAGGGGGACTCGGGCCCACCCTCTCTCCTGAGTCCGAACCCAGGACCCTAAGGGTAGGGAACCTTCATCCCTACCTAGCGGATGGGGTTGCAGACCCTAAACCACCCGCTCATGGGTTCCATGGCCCTGCCCTGGGTTACTTCCTCTTCCCTCCCATCTCCTGGGGCTCCCCCCCTTGTAACAACTCACCGCCTCCTTCTTCCCCCTCTTCCACCTCCACTGCTCCCTTCCTCCCCTTCTGTCCAGCCTGCTCCCCTTTTGAATTCTGCCCTGCACTTCTGGGGTCTGTCATCATGCCGCGACCGCATATTCCTCGCCAGCGTGGCACATTACATCATCAGTCTGCACCACCTCCCATGCATCCCCAGCTTACTGCCAGCTGCTACCGTCCTCTGTCCCCAATTCTCCGGCAAGCGCCGTCCTGCTGGGAGGCGCCCGACCGGTATTTATCCAGGGTGCTTCCTCCAGGAGCCTTCGGTTGTGGCTCCCCCAAGTGCGGGGCAGCAGCGCCCTGTCACAGTGGGCCATTTCAGCACGTTTTGGCCAACCATGTGTACTTGAGTATGAATTTCAAACCTCGGGCAGAAGGAAAGTTGCTACTGTGACCATATCAAGCTGTATAAATCTTACTACATTATTTACTGTACATCGTATTCAACAGGAAAAAAAACAGATTTTTGTCAATAAACAGGGCCTATTTCTGTACTCACAGAAGTTCATATCTAAATTACAGCTGGTCAAAAATTTCTATCAATTTTTTTTCAGATGGGAAAAATGAGTTTTCTACAGAATGCTTTTGTGACAAGTGTCTGCTTTCGACAGAAAATTTTGATTCATTTTGCCCAGAAAACCCTCTACAAACAAACAAACATAAACACAAATCACCACATCCCCAAAAAACAATATAAAAATATTGAATACAAATTGGTGTGATAGCCATCTGTGGTGTTATCACATTGTTTTCTGTATTCTTTATCCTCTGCCATGTTGGGTTTCCTCTCTTCCCCAATTGCCTATTGGCCATTTGTCCCACAGCACAAGAAGAAAACTATGCTAGTAAATACAATTTTTATTAAATTACAGACAAAACATGAGTCACATGAGTTTTCTTAGCTTAGGCACATGCTAACTGTGTCTCATTTCTTCATGAATCTGCCATATGAGCCAAATGAAATACAAAAGTCTAATTCTTCTGTCAGTTAAACCAGTGCATTTTACTGGAAGTCAACTGCACTGGTATAAGTCTGAGGCAAAAATAACCCCTCTTATATAGACGGTGGTGATTTTCTGTTTTCATAACTTGGTCTTTTATCTCATGTGTTTGACAATTTATTTATTTCAAATGTCTCTCTGTACATCAACTAAAAGATAAGGCTTGGACTGTTATAATGAAGAAACATCAGCTGAGGAAAACCATTTTAGTTTTCCTAGCCTGTTTAGCAGAATAAGGCTAGATTAGAGCACATCATCAGAAATGAGACATCCAGCAAAGTCATTCTGTCAAATGTTCAATCATTAAACATAATTGAAGAAAAGATAGTACAGCATAAAGAATGTGCAAATCAATCTTCTGCTTCTCATTCAGAAAACGTATGGTTACAATTTCCCATATATCAGCTGTTTGTTGGGTAATACTTACTGAATGTATAGCTTTGGCAAAACATCAAACCTAGTCCAAAGGGGTAGCCTTGTTTGTTTCAGCCCATAAAGCATATGCCCAATTAAATGTGTTAGCTTTTAAGGTGCCACAGAACTCCTCATTGTTTTCAATCAAACTTATCAAAGGCCCATTTAGTGCCCATTTTGGAAAAGGGGACAGGAAACTTCATACAATTTCCTTCACAGAGTGTCTTCTGAAGTCTTTGGTTGAGATTCTGGGTCTCAGAAATGAAAGTTTGGAAGCAGGAGTTTGCCCCCACAAACCGTGCATCCCCAGAGTAACACCAGTGGCCAAGGCTTTCTGACAAAGGCTCAGTGCCTCCATATTGTTATCCATTTCCCAGCAGGCCTGTGGAGCAATGCTGACTTGGCTGCTTCTTCAGCTGTTACCTTTAGAGCTCCCTTTAAATCAGGCCAGCAGTGGAGTGGGGGGATTCCACTCACTAGGTAAGACAACATGTGCTTGAGCAGGCCTGGGTAAAATACCCTCCATGGGCCAGTTGTGGCCTGTGAAGCCACCAGATCTGACCTACGGATGTAACGGGGAGCCTCAGGCAGGCTTCCTGCCTGCCCCTCACACACTGCTGAGAAAAGCAGACCTTATGGCCTTCAGGGCTCTGTTTAAACAGCTGTGAGTCCAGGGGGTGGGGAGAAGGGAAGAGGGTGGGAGGATTCAGGCACTGCTCCCACCACCAGCACAGTCCCATTGGCCAGTCAACAGGCAGCTAGGGAAGCACCCTCTTTCTCTCCCCTCAGGCTCATAGCTGTTCAATAACTACATGGCCCTTGCAGCCGGTGCAGGGTGGGGCAGTCAGGGAGTCTGCTTGGAAAGGCTGCTGGATGGGAGTCAAGCAAATAAGTTCCCCAGTCAGAGCCTGCCTCAGACACCCCAACCCTTTGCCCTCCTACCCCACATAACCCTCTACCCCCTTCCTGCCCCCATATTCCCTCCCAGATCCTGCACCCCAATCTGCTGCCCCGGGTCACAACCCAAAACCTGCACCCCTCCTACACCCCAGTACGCTGCCCCAAGTTACAACCCCCCTCTGCCCTAGGTCACAACCCAAACTCCTGCACCCCCTTCTGCACCCTAGTCCCCTTCCCCAGGTCATAACCCCCTCTTGACCAAGGTCACAACCCAAACCCTTGCAGCCTATCCCCTAACCCAGGTCACAACTGCCTCCTTCACCTAAACTCCCTCCCACCCCAATCCCTTACTATAAGCTTCCTTCTCCACCCAAACTCCATCCCAGACCCTGCACCTCTTTCATTAACATGGAAGAGTGCAGCCCTTGACCATTTTCCAAATTCTTGGAGTGACCCCACATCAAAAATGATTTCTTGAGGATTATTTTGGAATCAAGATAAATGGCTGTGCAATGTTTCAGAGGCAGCTGACCTCCCACAAACTTCCTCCATGGGACCATTCCTTATCTTGTTGTAAGTTTTGCATATAGTGACTTGTGCTCCTTTGCAATAACTCCAATTAGCTAATCAGATCTCTCCATTTCTCTTGCTTCTCATGGAGTCAGAACCTTCTCCCATTGAAATAATTACAAAAGGTACTTTTACCTTCACGGGAGATATAACTGATGAGACTCATATATGCTGAGTGACTGTGAAATGTGGTGTATTCCAAACACCATCTTAAAGCTCTCAATAAATGTTGTGACTGTAATAAGGAAACAGAAACATAATTAAATTTAATTTAATATGCTGTGTATATTTTTTCCAGAACTGAGGGGATGTATCAGAGGATCCTGAAGGAATTGCCTGAAGCCTTTATGGAACCATCAGTGATAATATGTATCTGATCTCTTAGACATCAGATGAGCTATCCATGCATTAGAGGAAAGGTATCCAATTACAGGTTTTTAAAAATATATTGAACTAAAAGATTTACCCAGCATTGCTTGGGACCTTCAGGACAGGGAGCACACAATTCAGGGTGGGAATTGTATGTGGGGAGTGCAGGAGCCATAGCAGGAGCTTGGGGATCTGGGGGGGCACCCAGGACAGGGGACTGGAGGTGCGTGGTGCAGAAGTCAGGGTTGGGAGTGAGGAGGGACTCATGGCAAGGGATGAGGGGTGCAGAAGTCAGGTTGGCAGTGGGGGCTCAGGGTAGGGGGTGAGGTGCATGAATCAGGGCAAGGAGTTGGGAAGTGGGGGGGGGGGAATCAGGAAAGAGTGTAGGATGCAGGAGGTGTAGTGTGTGGGGGTATAAGAGGCAGGGCATGGAGTTGGGTATGGGGAGGCTCAAGACAGGTGGTGAGAGGTATAGGAGTCAGGGCAGGGGATTAGGAGGTGTGAGGAGGCTCAGGGAAGGGAACATGGGGTGCAGGAGTCAGGGAAGAGGATGGGGGACTCAGTGCAGAGGCTGGGTGCAGCTGGTGGCTGCTCCAAGGGGCCGGCCCAATGTAGCAGGGGTTGTGTTGGCTGGCCAGCTGGTTCCTGCTCCTTGGGAGTGGCCAGAGTGGTAGGGGCCATGCTACTGGGCTGCCAGCTGATACCTGGGGCAGGTTGCCTTGGCCAAACTAATATGATCAGCTTTACGGTATACAGAAAAACAAGGCTGATAGGAAAATTGGTAGATAAAAATGATATGGTGTTTTAGAAATAGATTTGATTATGCAAGTAATGAACATTGGAAAGAATAATCCCAACTATACATATAAGATGATGAGATCTAAATTAGCTATCACCATTCAAGACAGAGATCTTGGAGTCATTGTGGATAGTTCTCTGCAAACATCCATTCAATGCGCAGCAGCAGTCAAAAACAGAATATTGGGAAAGATTTGTAAAGAAAATATTATATTGCTTATACATAAATCCACAGTACTCCCACATCTTGGATACTGACTGTAGACCTGGTCACCCCACCTCAAAAAAAGAAATATTGGAAAGGGAAAAGGTACAACAAAACTGGTTGTGGATTAGGGGTATGGAAAAGCTTGTGTATGAGGAGAGATTAATAAAACTGGGACTTTTTAGCTTGGAAAATGATGACTAAGGAGGGATATGATAGAGGTCTATAAAATCATGACATCTGTGGAGTGAATAAGAAAATATTATTTGCTCCTCATCACACAAGAACATGGAGTTGCCAAATGAAATTAATAGGCAGCAGGTTCAAAACAAACAAAAGGAAATAAGTACAAATTAGTCAACCTGACTTAAAGGTGGAACAGGGGATTTGTTCTGTTCTTTTGATTTCCTTGTACTTCAGGTACAGACATCTATGTACATTGTTCCTATTTTTTTATTGAGATTTCTGAGAAATAAAGGAAAACTGCTCCATTTCTGTTCTGTTTCTTTCTGCTAGTGGTGCAGAGCTAGCTCTTGGAAGATTTGTCACAATAACATTTTCCAGAAGAGCCCCTGAGGACTGTTGCATGGCACATGGGGTGTAGACATTTATATTCAGGCTTCCCACACCCTGCCTGCAGAGTGGAACAGCAAGTGTTTGGCTGGTACATGCCATGTGGGGATGAGAGGTAGGACTTCCCACGAAGTGTGTTCTAGTTACAGTCCTCATTACACTCATTTTTTGTCATCAGAGTCTTGCACAAAAGAAGAAAAATAACCTTGTGCTATTGCTGCAGTGTGGAAGCTAATACATTGTTATGCTGGTATCCCATTAATGATACTCCGAGACAGAGGCTTGTTCCCCCACATAAGCCTGAGGCAAGCAATCAGTTACTGCACCTTTTCCCACCCACTCCTTTTTTTATTGCTTTCTCTTGCATTTGCAGTCTCCAAGAACCCCTCATGATACTATATTAATAATAAAAGACCCAAAGATTTTGTAGATTCTATGTAACAAACATAAATCAACAACTCCCAAAGATCTGTTGTACTATTTAGGAGCCCCATTGCCCCAGGGAGCACTAGCACTAGCATGAGCTCCCCAGTGCTGGGGGGAGCCATGAGCCTTGGAGGCCAGGCCTATGATAATGGCCCCTCAGAAGAAGCAAAGGATCCCACATGGTCACAAGGTGGGTTTTTTTTCCTAAAGGTTTAATCAAGTTTTTTTTACTCTTGATCCCAAGATGTGTTGCTGCTCATGTGTGTGTGTGTGTGTGTGTGTGTTAGTTAAATACAGGATTGGCTTAGTGCACCAATCTCCTTCTCTTGGAAGCCCCCCAGGAAAGATGAGAGCCTGCTGCTCAGAGTTACTCATGAGTAGGGATTATGCTTTGACGGATCCTGGTTTGATTTCTATCTGAAGCTCGGTGTGTCTGTGATGGTGCAGTTCTATATAGGCAATATGGTCCTGTGTGGTGTTTCTACCAAATAAGAGGTATAAAGCTGACCTTTTGGGTGTTAGCAAGCATCTAATATAAACAAAGCAAGTAATAACTTTTGCAAAAGGGATTCAAATTAATGATAATGCAGAATATCCTATTTCTAACATAATTTCCAGCATGGGTTAGGCATCAAATAATCAAAGTTCATTGCTGAGCATCCCTGTGCTCTGTAGAATATGCTGTTAAAATATTAATGAACTGCGCACTACACTAGCTATTTGAGGGATGAGGGGAAACTGGACTCAATACTATACCTAAAAATCCTCCAGGTATCCAATGTACAATAATAAGAACACTCAGATACTATTGTATTTTGTCCGTATTATGTTGTTTCAGTATACTAGCATAGTGTACCATGACTTCACTGCTCCCCTTTCAGCCCAACTTTTTCTGTCAAAAACTAATGAAAACCTCCCTGTATTAACAAGGTGAGAAGCAACTTGATAATGGAAAAAATACTTGTGGGGAAAAAGCAAGAGGAGAAAATAGCATTAAAGTGAGCCTTTCAAAAAATGACCCATAGTACAGTTCAGACTAGATTCTTTCCTGTTCTGAGCTTCACCTGGAGTGGTCAGTAATCCACTTCATGCAGTCTGATTTTTTTCAAGCCCAACATCAGTCACAGCACAATTTAAAGCTGGTGCCATGGTAGACAGCTTGAAGGTTCACCTTTAACTTCCTTAATGAACCTATGCTTTATTACCTTTAACGTGGCCTCTTGCCTGGAGAACTCCCTAGCAAAACTCCCCTGTGAGCTGGTCCTGTTCACTCACTCAACAAGAGGGGTTATCCCCAGTTGACAGAGAAACAAACCAAAGCACTGATGAAGTGTTTCCCAAGATCATATGAGAAGCCAGTGCCAAAGCTGAGTTAAGCTTACTAGTCCATTTCTAGGACTGGGACTCTTATCTTCACATCTATTAAATGGATCCCTGGGGTAGTTCATAGCAATCAGCTGGCCTCTTACAGCTCTGCCTCCCTTCAACAGAAAAAAATGCAATCAAATAATCAGGATCTAGTGGTAATATTTTCACCAAACAGACAAACTTCATAATGCAGCATTTTTTTATCCACAAGTGGCAGATCGTAAAAGATTCAATATCAAAGTCTTAAAATATATCTGTCCTGACAACTTCCCTCTACGAGGCAAGACATTTAAAACTGCTTTCAGAGATAATAGTAATGCTTCTCCAAGGGTGGCAGCAATGGTGCGCCAGCTCAGCAACTGGCTTCTGTCCCATCTTTCAGGAGACACCTGACTTTTGCTCGCCTACTACTGGCAATCCCATAACTGATGTCCTATTCAGTTCTCTTGGTTCACAGCTTGCATTCTTAATGCCTTCCAGTCTCAACTAACGGTAAAGAAACTTCACTCCTTCTGTTGGTGAGAGTAAACAGCTCCTTTTCTCCTGTAAATCTTGTGAAGAGGGGTTAACATTCATAAAATAGTGACACATTTTGGGGGTCATGTGAAAGTTCATTTGCTAGAAAATAGCAGCATGTCAAGTAGCTCTGTAGTCTTCACTTGTTTTCAGAGTGGAATTCTGCACTCAATGGCAGTTTATGCTTATAGCCTCTCAAAACTTTCTTTTACACTTCTTAGTTACCACATTTTTGTGGCACTATGTCGTGTTTTATATCACTTTAGTGCCACTGATCAGTAGAGTAGAATACAACGTTATTCCTTTAATCTAAAATTGGACAGTGCCTTTTTAAGGGATATGGGCTTATTTGACATATATGAATGAATAGGTATCATCATATGCCAGCAATCCAAGGCACAGTAAAGGATTTTTTCTTCTTACAGTGTGGGAGATTGAAAGGACTGTAAGTCATACTCCAGGAAATGAACTAGTAGATTTTAAAAATCTTTTCCTCCCTAGGCAGAGTTTTGTGTGTTATGCATTATGTAGCAGCAAAAGGCATGAACAGATTTTATACAAGGGGTGTACAAGAAATATATGTTTAGCAGCTGTAAGCTAGGTGATAGCAAGAGGGTTTCTAGGCAGGCTGTTAGAGAAACTGAGTGGATTAGGGAGACTGTGATGATGGAGGAACCTGTGCTGCAGCCATTTACTGATGAGTTTGAGCGTTATTCTTGGTAGCTTTCAGGCCATGTGTGTTGTGCATGTGCTTTGATCTTTCTTCACACGCTCCCTCTGGAAATTTTTGCCCTGAGACCAAAATTTCTGACTTGCGTGACATATTAAATTGCTCTAAAAGCTACATGAAGTCTCTGATTTTACTTCAGAACTAGTGTCAAGTAAATGACATTAATTACATAAAGGGAAGATGAAAGGCATTTAAGATAGCTCCATTGTGCAAGGAAACATTATGCTAAATCAAAGAAAAGCGAATCCCTTTGTCATTTGGTCAAGGGGTTCTTGAAACAACATCCCCGCTACCATGAGCTGTTCCTACATTTTCAGAGTCTTAGAATTTTCTTGATGCAGCTCCAGTTGTGTGGCAGGATATAGCAAGCCCTTTCACTTTGGGGAATCTGAACCCTTCTTCCAGCTTTGCATGTGTACACTAAGATCTGAGGGATTTGAGGAGATTTCAACTCCAGCCCCCTGCACTGAGGGTGGACCACCTCAAATTATTATGTAATTAACAGTGAGTTTCCATTAGCAACTGGTGGTCCATGGAAAGGTTTGCTTTGAGCCAGGTAGTCCATGGGCCAAAAAATTTGAGAACCACTGACTTAAACCATCCTGGAAGGTATTTGTCTAGCCTGTTCTTAAAAACATCTAGTGATGGGGATTCTACAACCTCCTTTGAAAGCTTATTGCAGAGCTTAACTTCCCTTTCAGTTAGAAAAAAATCCTAAAATCTAACTTAAATCTTTCTTGCTGCAGATGTAAGACCCTTACTGCTTGCTGAACTAGCTAGGATTTGTATTTTGAGCCCCTATACAGCATAAACCCTCTGACATGAGCTGAAGAGCTGGAAACTATAGTCAAGCCCTTCACTTTTATATAGCAATTTGATATCTAGGGCTTTATATACTACAAAGCTATACTAACTGGTTTTCTAGGATTCATATTTTTAAACATCTGATTTTTTTTAGCAATTTTAGAATGCAGACTAGCAACTGAAAATGAAATTTGAGAAGTGTGTCTTTATAACATTCCAGAATGCCCACTTCCAAATTTTCAGTTTAGTTCTTTCTACTTCTGCAATATCGTATGTGGATTGTATTTCCTATTGGCTCTCATACAGTTTTCCACATTGTTCAATATATGGCTATAAGCATAATTAAACACCTAAAAGCTCCTAACATTGAATTTTTCCAAGCAACAAGAGAAGGGAATTTCTAAAGTAAGAGGAGCACCAACAACCAAATCTCCATAAATTCTCAGATCTCACAATGGTATTAAGAAGCCACAAGCAGGCTTGTTTCATTAGACATCAAAGCAAAGCTTAGAGTATAAAGCATAAAAATGTCACCGAGATAAAATTGGACCTTAGTTATTGGGGTGTTTTGTATGTTTCAAAAGCATTTTCATACACTTCAGGAGATTTAATCAGGAGACAGGGCAAGGATCATACAGCTAAGGATTTATATTAGAATAAATTGTTAAAGGTAAAAACCCTGGCTCTGGCCCTGTACAAGTTACAATCTCTGCAGAGAAATGGAGGAAAGACTCTAAGGTAGATTGTTTCAGTCCTTAAATCTCAAAGTGACTAAAGCATAGATCACTGCTGAAATGTCACATTAAGTCCATCTATAAAGATTTCTTGGATGAGGTGAAGATTTGATATTCTTAGAAGGTTAGTCCCAAACAATAAACGGCAATGACAATCAGTCCTGAACAGTCTAAAGTGTATTTTGGATAAACCAGTTATTGAAAAAGTTAATGGTGGATTTGTGTGTGTGTGTGTGTGTGCACGTGTATTATAAGCAAAGCTAGTAGCAACACCTATTAAGTTACCCGTTTCCAGTTGCTCACAAACTTTTAACAATTTGAATGGAGATTTTTCCATCCTGGATAAATCTGGATCAATCATAAGCCTGTGAGTCAGCGACCAGGGAGCTTGCGAACAGGAGCAGCTAACAGGGAGTTTGGAGAGGGAGTTTAGAGAGGGAGGTTAGAGGGCACCAGTGACTTCTGACCTTCTTTAAACATAACTTTTATAATCTATATTCTAGACATTTAATAAGAAGCCCAGTTTATACTTAAACTTATTTATAAGAAAAATGGAGACAGAAGCCCAGCAGCAGAGTGGGGGCTATCCTGTTTATTGCGTCGAGTGTAACATGTATGATTACCTGCCCTGTGGGAGGGTGGCGTATGTGTGCAC
This sequence comes from Apalone spinifera, assembly GCA_030068395.1. NCBI lineage: Eukaryota > Metazoa > Chordata > Testudines > Trionychidae > Apalone > Apalone spinifera. Next base: position 134,854,957 of record CM057847.1, on the reverse strand, counting down.
CTGACCCTCAGAGACCGAATTCGGGCTTTGGAGGCCAAGGTGGCTGAACTGGAGGAGCTAAGGGAGGTAGAGAGCTATGTTGATGAGACTTTCCGGGACTCTGTAGTACTCTCCCACCTCCAGTCTGAGAGCCCCAGTGCTCTTAAAGAGGATGAAAGTCTCAAGGGAACAGAGCATTCAATTGGAACAGAGGGAAACCATCCTGTAGTTGGGACCCTGCTTCCAGAGGATGTTGCGGTATCCTCTCGCACTGAGGATACCTCTGAAGGGGAGGGAATGCCAGTTGTTAGAAAGAGGTAGGTGTTAGTAGTGGGTGATTCGATCGTTAGAAACATAGATAGCTGGGTTTGTGATGACCAGGAGAACTGTATGGTCACTTGCCTGCCTGGTGCGAAGGTTGCAGATCTCTCGAGGCATCTACATAGACTTATGTATAGTGTTGGGGAGGAGCCGGTGGTCATGCTACATGTAGGTACCAATGGACTTAGGGAAGGGTAGGAGAGATGTCCTGGAGGCCAAACTTAGGTTGCTAGGAAAGAGACTGAAATCCAGGACCTCTATGGTGGCGTTCTCAG
>CM057847.1:134842092-134854282 GCA_030068395.1 Apalone spinifera | reverse complement strand
GGCTAGATGGACCTTTGGTCTGACCCAGTACGGCCGTTCTTATGTTCTTATGGATATCAGTCTCACACTGGTTTTGTTTTGTTTTTGTTTTTTGTTTGTATGGGGTTTTTTTTTAATTTAACGCAAAACAATTCAAATATTTCCTTGAGAGAGGGGGGTAGAAAGAATGTTTTTGCTCATGTTAAAAAACCATGTCACCCTTTCCTAAGAGACGGCATGCACCCACCTGCATTAAATCAGCAACTTGAAATTTGGCAGTAGGGTGTTCAGGTGTCAGGGATATGCCTTTTGCTAGCTCCATGAAAATGTACCCCTATATGGCCAAGTCATAACCCTTTGAAAAATCAGTTTCTATATTGTTGTGGTATTTTTTAAGCTGTTTGTCCCAGGATATGAGAGACGCAAAGTGGATAGGGTAATATCTTTTATTGAATCAACTTCTGTGGGTGACAGAGGGAAGCTTTGCTCTTCAGGTCTGGGCCAGGCACTCACAGCTAAAACAAGGTTTAGCATATGTAGCTAAGACACACAATAAAAGGGAGGTGATGATCTGTCCAAGAGTGGCAGGGTTGGAATGTCCTTGATTCTGACATCTAAGTCAAAGATTAGGTCCAGACCATGAATTGAATGCAAATAATGAAATTGAAAACATCTCTAACTGTGATGATGGGGTCCATAAAACCACAAGGGAGGGCTAAGGGTGCAGGAACAATTCTGGGGCTGGGAAAACTCAGTCCAACAGGCCTGCTGGGCCTTCTCTAGTTGGAGGAAGGACTTGAAAGGGACTAGCTTGGACACAGTAGGATGGCCAGCAGAGAGAGGCAAATCAGCATTCTGCTACAGAAGGACTATGTCAGAATAGTTTTTCAAGAGTTGGAACCCAGTGAAGTAAGAGAACTCAGGATCCCCTAGCCCCATACCAGAAGACTGGGCTGCTGCCACAAACTGTAACTGCTATGCAAGACTCTTCCCCCTGCTGACAATGGGTGGAGAAGGCAGGTGTGACAGCCCAGTCCTAAGGACATGAGGACAGCCAAAAAGCTAGGAAGAAATTAACAATGGGGCTACCTGTATCTAGAGAAACTGCTGAAGTGACTAGTGGGGAGCCAGCAGCAACAGAGTCTATTGCTGCAAACAGCTAGCCAGCCAGCACCAGCAACAAGTAGATCAATAGCAACAACAGCAGCAATTCTTCCAGGAGCTAACCGCTCAAAACCTGGTCCATCAGATCACCCATTCATGTCTGCACCAGATCTTGCCATAGCAAATGCCAAACCTATAAATGTATCTCTGCTGCTGTGTTTATTAATAGCTTCCCACCCCAACATATCTTTCAGGATCCAGGAGTCCTACACATACCTGTCACAACATGTGATGTACCTCAGCCAGTTTAATAACTGCTCCAATAATGCCTATGTAAGTGAAGCCAGACTACCACTGTACTCTTGAATGAATTCACACAGATCAAGGCTAAGAGATTAAAAACACCATATCACGTGGGGGCAAACCCTTTTGACACAGGAGCTCTCACCCTCCCCCACCAGTTGTATCACCACCCCATCACATTAGCCCCCTATCCCATCAACCCCACTGCCCTTGGTTCACCCTCCCAGCACTCCATCTTCCCAGTATTCACCATCAATACAGCGCTCACCACCCCATCAGTCCTACCCTCCTCGCTTCAGGCTATAGTGCAACCCTCCCAACCTCCCCCTGATCCTTTTAGGGCTCTTCACCCTTCCTGAGCCTCATCCACTTCCCAGGCTGCCAGGAGAACTCCAGGTACCTGGGGCTCACAGTGGGGCAGCCTTTCCTTATGGGAAAGTTTGGTTGACTGATGATGATAGCTCTGGCCACCAGGGGTGAACTGACAGCAGATGCTCTGGATGCCACAGCACTTTCTAAGTAAAATTAATCCCTACTGATTAGCTAGAGATGGAAGGGCTTTTGTTTGTTTGTTTGTTTGTTTGTTTGTTTGTTTGTTTGTTTGTTTGTTTGTTTGTTTGTTCAGCTGCGAAGGCAAAACAAAAAAAACAAAAAAAAAACAAAACAGCCCCTGACATTTGAAAGTTGTCTCTTGAGATCCTGAGTCAGGTTTAATTTTACTTGGTAATGATGTCCCTCACAACTTATTCACAAGAGTTGGCATCTGCAGCAAGCAATAACCCACTAACCCCCCTGCTTTGTTATATGTTGGCAAAGGATAAAATGGATATGCTAAACAATCTCACACCTTGTGTTTAGTTGTGACTGAGTACCTCTCCCAGACCTGACGAGGAGACCTTTTTGAAAGTCTGTCTCTCACCAATAGTAGTGGGTCTGATAAAAGATAATACCTCCCCCACCTTCTTGCTCTAGTTTCTACATGATCGGTACAAACTTAGTAAAGTTTTAGAGCTAAATTTCTCGAGGATTCTGCCCTTGTTGAGCAGAACCAAACAGGATTGTCCCTGCCATTGCGACTCTGTTGCTGGCTGGTGTCCAGGTCTGGGTCCAGCCACTGGAATGGAGAGCAGGGAGCTTGTCTTTGCTGTGCTCTGTGATCTCCCACCCCCTCTACCTCCACTGACACATGGGCAATGTGAAGGAGAAAGGTGCCTGATTCAAATGCAGAGAGAGTAAAAGTTGGACCTGGTGGGAGGGTGAGGAAAGTGGATTGGGACAAAGAGCCTGGGAGAGGAGGGAGGAGTGGGAATTTTGATGGGACTAAACTGGGATGGGTTGGGCAAGGGGACTGAATTAGTGGGAGAAGTGATGATAGATTTTGAGATGGAGGACTACTTACTCCAAGTCATGGTAACCCTCATTTCATGAGGAGTAAGGGAAGTTGAAGAAAAGTGTTCTTCCTTCAACTTCCTGCTGTGTACACAGCACCTAAAGACAAATTAAGCCATTTTGACTTAAACTATGCAATTGATGTAGCTGAAGTTGTGTAGCTTAATTCAACTTTAGCCCTACTGTGTAGATGTTCCCTTGGAGTGGGGGAAGAGAATTGGTACGAGGAGCCAGGCATAGGGCTGAGACAGGAACAAGGGAAGGGAATCACTCAGAAGAGGTCAAGTTGTGGACTGGGGGAGAAGATGCAGAAAGTTCTGTGCCCACTGGGGCTCACTCCTCTCCAGATCCTGCAATGGAACCCAAGATTTCTTAGCTTCACCGTTCCTCCGCTGCTGACAAGTACCTATGAAACCTGCTGGCACAGTCGGTATGTGTGTCTTAGCCCCCTCTCAGGCTGGTCCACATAAAGAAAGACAACCAACTATCCCTGTTGTTCCACAATTATCATGGAATATTACTCACTTCATTAACTCAGGCAGCTCAAGTCTGTGGAGCATGGCACGTCTTTTCTCCCTTCCCTGTGAGGATGTGGGGAGGTTAATGGACTGTTGTCATTTGTATGTCATCACAATCAATATTTCTACATATTTTCACCCTTTGTTGTTATGGCACCCCATCCAAATGCTGGGTACAGAATTATTAATTCCCCACATGATTTTCTGTGACCTTCTCCCCACAGCATCTGAGAGCTTGACAATCAATAATGTATTACTCTTCACAATGTTCCTCTAAGGTAGGTAGGCATTACTACACTTGTATTTTACAAATGGGGTTAATGAGTCAAAGATTAAGGCAAAAGTTATCTAGAAAGTCCATTGTTTTTATTTATCTGTTGGATGCTCAACTTTGTGTCAACTAAGATCTGATTATTCCAAATATTTAGCATTTTATAACACTCTTTACATATTCAAGCATAGATCTTACTGATTTTAGCTGTGAATGTGCTGCTCTGTAAAACTAACCCCCGTTGACTCAAGCTGGGCTCCCAAAATGAAGAACATGCAGATAATGATCAGCTGTGAAAACTTTGGCTTAAGTGACTTGTTCAGTATTTCACCGATGTCTGTGGTAGAGACTGGGAGAGAATCCAGTTCTCCAGTGTATTTAGCTGGATGGAATTTCCTGGATGAGTCCTGGAGGCTATGTCTAGACTGCACTGCTTTTCCAGGATACCGGGAAATTATGTTTCTTTTTCCGACTTACCATGGCAATGTAGACCTAGCCTAAGTGATCCCATAATTCAAAACCATATCAGGAATGGACACAAGGGGAATGAATTAATTCCATAGAAAATCTTAATTCTGGCATGCCCCAATGTTCAAGTACTTGAATTTGCTATCTTAATGTTTTATACGTATAATTTTTATATTAATTTAATATTCAGTCATGTTTGTATAAATTCTTTACAAATAAAAGAAATGGCCAAGTAATGCAGCTTTACAAATGTGGACCTCTCTAAATGAGAGGAAGGAGACAGGTCCCCGTAGCCTATTCCACTGTTCTGTTTGCAAATAATTAAAAAACATTATTTGTGCACAGTTCCCCTTACAGCTGACCTATCACAGTATTTGACTGTATATTATAGGCAAGGCTGAAATATATATTATTTTCTTAATAGAAATACACTGGGTGTTGTTGTGGGTTTTTTTCAGTTACAAAGATATTTTGGTAAAAGTCTTCTGCCATAGGATCACAGTCCTCTCCATTGGCTGTATGGGATCTCTTGGGACTAGAGCCCTGCAAAACATCAGAAACTCATGTCCAGCAGATAAATGTTCACTCATTACCATAAATAATTTTCCACTTTATATATTCTCACTTTCTTATTCATATCAATGCTAACTGAATTAGCTCTGATGTAACACACCCATCTCTATACATCTACTATCTGTTGCTTTTTCTTTCCTTTCATGCATCTGACGAAGTGAGTTGCAACTGACGAAAACTTATGCAGCAATAAAATGTTTGGTCTTTAAGGTGCCACGAGTCCATGCTACTGGAGTCCTTGCTAGTACCATTTTCATAATCAATACTTAGTGGTATGGCATCACAGTTATTTGACAACAGTGAATGGTAATTAGGGGGTAGCAATAACTAGAATACTGTGTTCCAGACCTGCTATTTCTGGGAATGGCCACATGTTCATATCATCTTGTGACATTCTTTGACAAGAATGGTGTTTGAGAAAGTGAATACTAGGCTTCCTCATTTTGGCTCATCTCTAGTTTTCATTACTAGCTCTATATCCAGTAGCACTGATGACAGATGCTCACTTACACATTTTCCCCTAAGTTAAAGGAATATTAAACAATATGAAATTCCTGACTCATTAGCTGATTCAGTTAAAATGAAGGAAGTGCAAACCTAATATTTGATGAGATATGGGTTAGGATCTAAAGTCTGCAGTGTTTGCTTTCTTGGATTGAAAACTTTAGAGGTCTCATCAAAATTACTCAATGCCACTGGAAAATTAGGCCCTACGTCTTTTAAAACTGGTTCCTAGAATCATGCTTAAGCACATATCCTAGGTATTTTAGTTAGGTTCTCAGTACCAGGGCTGTCATTTGTTGTGTTTTGTGTTTGTTTTCCCATTGTATCTTATTGCTGTAGGTCAGAGGTTCTGAAACTTCATTATACCATGACCCGTTTCAGACAACAGTTACTACATGACCCTAGGGGAGGGTGGAGCCTGAGCCCTTCTGCTGGGAAGGGGAAGAATGGACCACGGCCTGAGCCCCACCATCCAGGGTAGGGGAAGAGAGGGCCACAGTCCAACCACCACTACCTGGGTAGGGGTGCAGCTTCGGCTTCAACTTCATCCCTAGGTAACAGCAAGTCTAATGCTCACCCTGTTGACCCCATTAAAAAGAGGTCAAGACCTACTTCAGGATCCTGACGCAGTTTGAGAACTGTTGTAGGCCTAAAATAATAAGATTCAGATACCTATGCATGTGCTTTATCTGCATGAATCATCCCATTCTAATCCCTTTTTGCTGTTTATGTATTACTTTTAGCAAATCAGTTTATTTGGGACTGTATGACAACCCTAGATGTCCTATATAAAACTGCTGCTACAACCAAGCTTCTCACTTAGAAATTTTACTTTGTATCACCACTCACTTTGTTCCCTTATCCCAAGGATCCAGTCCCCAGGAACAGGGTGCTTGCGGTGTATGGTAAGTGCTCCATGAGCGCCACTGCAGCAATACCCAGTATCCCCAGCTCCACTTCCAACTTGAGTTACTATTTTTTACAAGGAGCCCCTGAATGAAATCATTATGTTCCAGGAATGGACTATAATCAACCAGGCCCCAGAACAACACCCCCTCCAGCTGGGAAGCCTCAACACTTCCTCCCAATGGTTCTCATTCCATTCCATGCTTACCATAACCAAAAATACCTTTACAGAGTCTGCAGATGCTGTATTACTTACTGCCTCACGTGCTTAGTCTCGTCTGAAATTGAACATTTGAGCACAACTAGTTTGAGACACTTTTTAAGTGGCAAGGGAGAGGTCAAATACTTTCCAATTATAAGTAAAGGTTGGGTTTGTTTTAACAGTTCTACAGGGCAAAAGGCTTAGGGTAGAAAGATGACGCGCCTTGGAAATGTATTTGCTTTGGAAGAGAAAAGTCACTGAGTGTTCAGAGAAAGTCGATTTGAGTTCACCCACTAACCCTTGTGTTACATTTAGTAACACTCCATTTGGAAGAGATTCTCACTTAGATCCTGGCTTTGCGATAAGCACAGTGCAGGTAGCTAGACACCTGTGCCAATGCAGAGTTCATTATGGTTTTGGATCTAAGTAAGGAAACCTATTCAAAATGTAATGTTCCCACTGAAGTGCAGATGAGATCTTCAGAGTAAGCACTTTTGCCGAGATCCAAGAAGATACTCAGGCACTTAACCCTAGTCTAAGGCCTCGTCTAAACGACAAAGTTCAGTAGACTTAAGTTATATAGCGATACACCCATAGGTGAGGTGGTGTGGCCTCCCTGTGAGCCAGAAGGGAGGAACCACTTTTTCTGCTCCACCTGGTGTGGGCAGAGTTCAGCCAGGCCCGGCCCTCCCACTGGAAGTTGTGGGCATGGGACAAGAAGTACAAATGATGGAGTACCTAGCTCAGCTGGGGCTGAGCCAGGGAAGGAGACTGATGTGCCTTGATTGCTGCTGCTGAGCCATTAGGCACCCTGGACCTGGAAAGGCCTGATGCTGAGGAGGAGCTGAAGCTATTGGTGGCTGAATACCAAGACGAACTGGAGGAGCTGGAGCACTACTGGCAGCTGAATACCCAGATGAGCCTGAGGAGTCTGATCTGGAACTTAGGTAGGAAGTAGCCCATGAGTTTTAGTTGGTGGTGTGGCTTACCAGCCAGTCAGTGTGTTGCAGGAGGATCCCCAATGACCCAGTGGTGGGATATTCCTCCACTATTAGGGATTGGGGCTGACACTCAGTGGAATCTGAAAAACCTGCATTCCCTTACCCCTGACATCCTGCCTCCAGGGTGACCGTCTCCCCACCCTAGGTCATGTGACCAGTGCTTGCTCATGCACCCCCCTGAATAGGGATCCAGGGCCTCCTGTTTTTGGGAGTGATCCTTGTTACAAAGGCTAGGATATTGTGTTTACTCTGCCAATTCCCCTAACTGTAGACCATGATTCTGGTGACGTATGGAGGCAGTGTGGCCTCCCTCGGAGCCAGAAGGGGAGGGACAACTGTGCCAATGTACTACAAGCCTCCACTATAATTAAACTATTCCTGCATGTCCAAACTATGCTCCTTGTGTCAGCAGAGCATGTTCACAGTAGCAGCTTTTGCATCAACACAGAGAGCAGTGCACCATGGATGCACTCCCCACCATCTACCACAGGGTGCTTCAGGATCAGGTTCAGCATCCCATGATTTCCTACCATTCAGTGCATTTTCTAGTACATTGCTAATCAGCTCCTGAAATCTGTGCACCCGCCATATCTGTCAGCACAAATCTTGCACTGCTCCCCAATATTGTGATGGTGGGTTGTGTTCCCACAATGCTCTGTTCCTGCAGTATCTCATGAGCTACAACTCTGATGATGATACCTTGAAATCTGCCTTGCTTTGTGCCATAGAAGGAAACAATCCTTGATTGCAGTTGGGATTTGTGAAGCAGCTTGACATGGTGGACTGTCAGTTTTTGAGATCAGAAACAAACACTGATTGGTGGGATTGCATCACTATGCAGATCTGGGGTGACAAACTGTGGCTGCAGAACTTTTGAGATGCAAAATTCCACTTTCCTGGAACTGTGTGTGGTGCTCACCCCAGTCTCACGGTGCAGACTCTCTAAAATGAGAGCTGCTCTTTTCATTTCTAATGATAATCCTCTGGCCTGGAAAAGAAGACCCTGATTGTAATATTCTGTACAGGCCTGTGTTCCTAAGGATGTGCGAGTTATGCTCCTTCCCTGACCATCCGCACTGCTTCTTCCTCTTGCTATGCAGTGTGGAGTGAGGCAGGTGCCTAACCCATTCCCATCAGAAACACGCTAGGTGCCAAAATTGCCTGATGGATGGCTAAGCAGAAAGGCATCTGTGTGCAGCCCCGAACTCCAGAAAGGAGAGGCTCAGAACATGTCCTTCTCATGCACAGAGCCCACTGAATAGTTTAGGCAGCTCCCCTCCTACTGTGGTGTCTGTGTGGATCACATTCTAAGGATCTAGCTCACCCCATTCCATGCAGCTCCCCTAGGCATCTAAGTAGGCTTTGTGGATTACAATTTTGTTCCCATGATTGCTCTGGTAGTCTTACAGTTAGGCATGGCAAAAGCTAAGCATCATAGCCCCTAAAGTCTCCTGAGGGATTCCACCTCTCATGATGGGCCCTGAGTGCATTAGGAAGGAGTTTTTTCTTTCCAGAGGCAACACTAACATTCTAATGACAACAGGTCACTAAGAATTAAAAATTGTCTTAAGTATAGCTCCATATATATTGTATCTCATAGAGCTGGAAAGGACCTTGAGAAGTCATTGAGTCCAATCCTCTGCCTTCACAGCAGGATTAAGTACCATCCCTGAGAGATTTGCCCCAGATCCCGAAACAGCCCCCTCAAGGATTGAGCTCACAACGCTAGGTTTAGCAGGCCAATGCCAAACCACTGAGCTATCCCTTCTATTTTACAGCTGTGAATACTTGGTTATAAAATATCCCAATGCTAGACTGTGTTGCCTAATGAGCAGGCACAAAAACAACACATATCTGGGATAGGGATGTTAAATTGCATGTAATCAGCTAATCAAGTAGCCAATGGAATTTCCATTGGCTTCAGGAGCTAACCCTGCTGCAGCTTTGCCTTTTAAATGTATTAAGATCCACCAGACTCTTAATACATTTAAAAGGCAGAGGCATAGCGGGGGGACTGGATGTGAGCCGGGAATCAGTTGTCCCAACTCATGCCCAGTCAGCGTCTGGGACCAGGTATGAGCCAGGAATCAACTGATTCCCGGCTCATACCCACTCCCTGCTATGTCTCTGCCTCCCTTGGTCCCCTAGATGGGAGCTCAAAAGCCGCTCCCCCCAGCATTGGATCCTGCTCCCCGCCCCGCTTGCTGCCTCTCTGATGGAGGCAGCAAGGGAGTAAGTGACTAGTCAAGTCACTACCCAACTACTAACTAGTCACTTACATCCCTAATCTCTGAAGAAGCTCAGCTATGGTGTGAATTAGGGAATTCATAAGATAGCTCACAAAAAAAAAACCCTGTTGCTGCTTAGGATATTATCTAGCTAGCTAGAAGAAAAACACAAGGAAATTACCTCCTTATTTACTAATATAAAGATGGTGATTGGAGGGCTAGGGTTCCTGTAACAGCAGCATTCATGTTTTGTTTGGAAATGGGTGACACGGAAGGGATCATGTGAGGATTACCTGTTGAGTTCCCTCCCTCTGGAGCATATGGCATTGACCACTGTCGGAAGACAGGATACTGGGCTATTGGTCTGACCCAGTATGGTCATTCTTATGTTCTTAATATCATGTGTAACTCCATTTACAGTTCCTCTGACACTTTTAATATTAGAGTCATAGTCTTCTTCATTTGCGGTCATTTCCTAGCACTTGAGCACACAACATTGCTATCCACTCTCTCCGTGTGAACCTTACTAAAGCAGCAAGCTTATAATAGCACTGTAGTATTAACCCAACTTAACTGTCCTTAGCATAGCAAGGTAGGTATTTTAACTCCCAAACCTACTAAAATATAAATATTAAAGGGCTATTTAGTCTTGTTTTCCCCTAAAAGTTTTATTTTAAAAAATTGTCAGAAAATGACTTTCTTCTTTTCTCAGTAAGAGTATTCTTTCAGAGTAGTACAACTTCATTTTCAGCCTCTGCTACACAGCTTCACCACTGCTACTTACTGTGTCCTCTAGTTCCCCCTCCAGCCTACCATTTGTCTCAGCACACACTTCACTCCTTTCCTGCTCGTTCCCATATGTTATCTCCTTCTGCTTTTGTCCACACCACCCCATCATTCACTACCTGCCATGCTTTTTCCAAAAATATGGTGATAACAATAGTACTTTCCAGTTCTACAGCAATTTTAATCTTGTGATATAGAAGCACTTGGCAAAGAATGGATCACATGCATCCAAGAAGCCAGTGGAAAAGATGGGAACAGAACTTATCTGCTGTTGCCAGCCAGCTAGTTGCCTTGGCCATTGGTACTGAAATTATTACTGGTTTAAACGTTTCCTATGTGTTCCTAAGTATGTCCTCATTCTATTAATACTTTTAAGTAAATACCTTAATACTTGCTTAGTGTTCATCTTTTTTTTTAAATCAAACTTTATTTAATTTGTTACAAAATCTAGCTGCTCTAAATCTCTCTTTGGCAGGACTTTATCGCTTGCAATGTTCCCTAGCTGATATATGTAATGGAAATGTGGGTTATGGCTTTGCAATATCTGTGCTGAGCTTCAATAACAATGTTTATGCTGCCTTGTGCTGTTATGGCAACTGCAATCAGTTTCTAAAATGACATTCAGAAAATAAGGACTCCTATGTGTCAAGTTGCTATAGAAACACATTTTCTGTGTTTAGGAAATTCAGTCTATAGTGTCACACGTCCCTTTTGAAACATCTGGACAACAGAAGAGGGGCTACATTGTGGCTGAAACAATAGTCAAATGTCAAGGGAATGCAGGATTGCATCAGCTGAGCAACAGATTCCAAATGGAATCATTAAGCCTTATTCAATAGGGATAATTTTTCTCCCATGTTCCAGTGGGCCTTCTGCTTGAGAAACTAAGGGTGTGATTTTTTTTCCCATGCCTGTTTCAAGGCCTTCATATAGTTAGACCACTGTGGGACCAAGGATGCTCCTGAATCACACCCTGCCAGATCTGTATCAGGAGTATGGATGTAAGCAACTAGTTGACTACCTGATAAGCATGTGCTCATGGGCTACCTGGAAAATCAGAATCTTGGAGAGGTATGACTGACTAGAAACTATGGCTAGGAGGCACTAAAATTTTTACTGCCCTGAACAAATTGAAGTACTAGCTTCTTAAATATGAGCCCCTCGAGTCTTAGACTGATTGTTGTATGTACTCTTTAATCTGATAAAAGATCATGGCTTTTGGATTGTAGGTACCATTGTTTTCTCTGTGTTGCTTGCAAATGTAGGAAAGTATTTTAAGGCCTTATGGGTTTTGGTCAGTTTTAAAGGTCACTATTACACTGGATAATCTTTCAGTGAATCATCAGAAACACCGTCACTGTTTCTATGGGCTTCCAATGTCGTCTAAATTACTGCTGAAATTGAGCCACATCTCTCAGCTCCCTAAGCTAATATAACTATGTGCTGGCCATGTTCTCTGCTGTACAGTTGATGGATTCTAGACATCACGGTTCAACAACATTTCTTATCCAAGCTTTTTCAATGCAATGCAGCCTGGAAGAATTATTTACCAGGAATAGGAGGCCATTCGAGGTAAACTTCTCTGAGCATGTTAAACTTAAAAAAGAAAAAAAGTATCTACATAGTGATAACTTCATGACAGTAAATGTAGTTGCACAAGTGAAGGGGTAAGGAGCAGCACAGAGTGATTCTTGTTCTACATTACAGACGTTAACAAGGAAAAACTTCGATACCCAAAGTTCTGGTAAGTGACTAAATTCAATATTCAGTCATGAGTTCAGTTGTTCAGGACATCTGAAAATTGGGTTGCTAGTATGACAGGAATAATTCTAAGAATAAGAGTCAAACTAATTGTGTGTGTGTGTGTATGTATCTCTAAGAAGACAGACCATAATCTTTATCACTACAGTAAAACTCCATTAGTCCGGCATCTGATGGTCCGGCACTCCTAATGGTCC
>CM057847.1:134800516-134828880 GCA_030068395.1 Apalone spinifera | reverse complement strand
CCTCCATGACGATCACACCGACAGTCGATCTTCCCACCCCGAATTGCTGTGCCAGCGATCGGTAGCTGTCCGGGGTGGCCAGCTTCCATAGCGCGATGGCGACCCTCTTATTCACGGGGATGGGTGCCCGCAGCCGGGTGGTGGCTCTCTGGAGCGCGGGGGTGAGCCAGGCACACAGCTCCAGGAACGTCCGCTTTCGCATGCGGAAGTTCTGGAGCCATTGCAGGTCGCCCCATTGCCCAAGCACCAGCCGGTCCCACCACTCGGTACTGGTGTCCAGTCTCCAGAGTCGCCTCTCCACGCTGGGGTGGGGATGCCACAGGGAATCTAGGGCCTCCCTGGTGAGGGAGTCCAAGGCGATCTGTGCCTCCTGGTCCTGGAAGACCAGGGCACCAGCCTGGAGCACCAGCTGCAGGCACTCCAAAATGGCCAACAGCGGCCAGAGCAGATAGATGGCCACCCCTGGTTCCATGGCAGACACAGCAAGCCACAAGAAAACCAAACCAGGGAAAAGCACTAGGGGGCACAAGGCAGTGGTGTCCAAAAGGCACAGGGCAACCACCAAACCTGCTATGGCTGACAGTCCCTGCAGAAGGTCCTAACGCACGGAGCAGGAGACAAACGGCTGTCTGGCTAGACCCCTTTAAGCACGTGTCTGAACGGAGCACCAGCCCTGCCCCCGGAAAGGTCTGGTGCCCTTTTGCCCTCTTCAAAATGGTTCCGGGCTTCTGCTTTTGCGCAAAAGCGCGCCGCCAATCTAGACGCGCTTTTGCGCAAAAGCGCATCGTTCTTACGATGACTCCCGGACCAATCTAGACGCGCTTTTGCGCAAATACTTTTAACGGAAAAACGTTTCCATTAAAAGTATTGCCGCAAAATCATGCCAGTCTAGACGTAGCCCTAATGTCCAGCCTTCTCTCCCTCATTGCAATGTGAGATCGTTGCTTCTTTTTCTGTCATCTGCCAACATTGATATTAGCTTGGCTCATTCCTCTTTGGAACCCTCTTCAGGTAGTTGGAGACTGCTATCAAATCCCGGTCTCCCCCCCTTCATTCTTCTCTTATGAAAATAAGTCCAGTTCCCTCAGTCTCTTCTCAAGTCATGTGCTCCAACATCCTAACCATTGTCTACATCCTTTTTGTAGAAAGGCTCCCAAAAGTGGATGCAGTACTCCAGATGTGGCCTCACCAATGCCAAAGAGAGAGAATAATCATTTCCCTCAATTTTTCTGGCAATGCTTCTACTAATGCAGCCCAAATATACCGTTAGCCCTTTTGGCAACACTGTTGCCGCCTATCCAGATTCCTGTCTACTGTAATCCCCAGATCCTTTCCTGCAGGGGGGGAGGGATAGCTCAGTGGTTTGAGCATTAGCCTACTAAACCCAGCATTGTGAGATCAATCCTTGAGGAATCTGGGGCAAATCTGTCAGGGATAATACTTGGTCCTGCTGTGAGGGCAGGGGACTGGACTCAATGACCTCTCAAGGTCCCTTTCAGTTCTGTGATATGGTTTATCTCCATATATTATATAGAACTGCCACTGAGGAAGTCAGTCCCCAGTTTGTAGCAGTGTGTCAGATGCTTCCATCCTAAGTGCAGGACTCTTCACATGTTCTTGTTGAATCTCATATTTCTTTTGGCCCAACTCTCCACTTTGTCTAGGTCACTCTGGATTCTACCCCTACCTTCCAGCATATCTATCTCTCCCCTCAGCTTAATGTCATCCACAAACTTGCTGAGGGTGCAATCCATCCCCTCATTCAGATCACTAAAGAAGATGTTGAATAAAGTCAGCCTCAGGGCATAGGGCACTCCACTTGATACCAGCTGCCAACTAGACATCAAGCTGTTGATGACTACCCATTGAACCTGACAATCTAGCCAAATTTCTGTCCACCTTATATTTCATTAATCCGAGCCATACTTTCTGGCAAGAATACTGTGGGAGACCATATCAAAAGCTTTGCTAAAGTCAAGATGCATCATGTTGATCACTTTCTCCATATCCAGAGAGCCAATTATCTAATCATAGAAGGTAAGTAAGTTGGTCAGGCATGACTTGCACTTGATGAATCCATGTTGACTATCCCTAATCATCTTTCTCTCATTCAAGTGTTTCAAAATGGATTCCTTGAGGACCTGTTCCATAATTTTTTTCAGGGACTGAGCTGAGGCTGATTGGCCTATATTTCCCTGGATTTTCCTTCTTCCCTTTTTTAAAAGATGGGCACTAAATTTGCCTTTTTCCAATTGTCCAGGATTTCCCCATCTCAGTGTTAAAAAATAATAGCAATGGCTCTGCAGTCATATGGCCATCCCTCTCAGCACCCTCAGATGCATTGGATCTGATCCCATGGACTTGTGCATGCTCAGCTTTTTCTAAATAATCTTCCTCATCCTCCTGGGCTACTGCTCTATAGCAGATGCCAACAACATCACTCTTGTTGCTCTCACCTCTAATTTTAAACCAAAGATTCTCAACAGGCTTTGCTCCAGTTTCATCCTGGAACTCTAGGTGATCATACTGCTCTTTTCTGCATGGTGCACCTCTTTCACCTTTTTTCCCTGATTGTCCTTCCTGAACATTTTATACTCATCCATGACAGCGCTCCAGTCATTAGTTACCCACCAAGTCTCTGTTATTCCAATCATATCATAGTTCCTTGACTATGCCAGGGCTTCCAATTCTTCCTATTTGTTTCCCAGGCTTCTTGCATTCTTGTACAGGTACCTAAGAGAATTCGCTGGTTGCCCTACATTCTCAGTGTGAATCGGGAGGCCTCTCCTCCTCCTTAGGTCACATGCCCTGGTGAACATATTTTAAAGCCCTCCTCACTAGCTTAGCAAGCCTTCCTGTGATTATCTATAATAGCCTTTCCAAATCTTAAGCTCTGTCTTCAGTTATCAATTTTTTTCCTCTGAAAAAGCTATTTTCCCTTTAGCTCATAAATAAGACAATTTACCCACTTTTATTTTTTCCTCACCTTTAACGAGACACCAACTTAAGGGTGGGACTATTGAGTTGACGTGGAAGGAAAATATCAATTTCTTTTTCACTTTTTTCAGGATGCTTTCTGTGTTCTCTGCACGCACTCTGGCCCTGAAATCGGCAGAAATTAATGCTGTGCACATGGCGCACTGTACCAGTAGCAAGAGAATGCTAGTAAATGCCAGGACTGATGATATCCTGAAAGCAGCTAGGGAGTAGGTCTTTAGGCAGCAAAAGAGTTATCCTGGGTTTTTAAATGACCACTGCAATAAAGAGTCTCTAGGTTTGCCTATAAAAATATATTTTTCCTGGAGCTTAGTTTACTAATTGACAGAAGATGCCTTAAGGAAGGATGACAGCAATAAAAAAGCACTATCTTTATTTCTTTTTCTAAATTAAAAAGAAAAAGCCTAGTCTCTTGGAATTCACACAAACTACCCTCGCTCTGGGGTAGGTCTTCCAGATTCCAAACCAGAAGAGACAATTGTGGGCATCTGTATTACCACCTGTATAGCACAAGCCATAGAACTGCTGCAAAATAGTTTCTAGAGCTTATCTTTTCCAAAAAGCACCTTATTTTGCTTTTAAAATTCAGTGATGGAGAATCCACTAAGACTGTTGGTAAATTGTTCCAATTGTATTCTGTGTTGTTCTCTTTATGAAAAGTGTAACCATGTAAGAGAAATAAAGTTTTCTTTCCAGTATGAATTTGTGTTACTCTGGATGAAGAATTAGATTATTATTGTACCAAAGATGTATGAGATGAACAATGAATCTTAGGTGTAAATAGGAAATTCTTAATGAATTCTAAACAAGTAGGTGGTGATGGCCTATTCCAGTAAATAACTGTAGCAAATTCTAACAGTTCCTGCAGAGATGTATGTCAAAGCCTCTGGCCTAGCTCTCTTTTTTCCTAGTAAAGTTTGCAAATTGCCTTCCTCCACTCTCAACCTCCCAAAATTGCATTTTTGGTTTGCACTCACAAAAATTAATATTGGATGCTAATCTGAAAACTTGCAGTTGTAACTGTCTGGCTGCAGATATGAACAGTAGAAAGACTGGTACTGGCATTTCCATTATGGGTGTACATTTAGTGACTACAATCTATCCCTTTAAAAAAAAATGTCCAAAAATATTTCAATAAGAGTTAGGCACCTAAGTGCTTTTGAAAAACTCTCTAAGTACAGGTTAAACCTATCTAGTCCAGAACTCTCTAGTCTGGAAACATCCATCATCCAGAATGATTTTAGTTAGCTGGATGGCCACTTTTCATGGGTACAGCTATGTTTCTCGTGGTTACATAATGGTTGTTTATAGTCACCAACCCTAGCTCTCAGTATTCTATGCTCTTATTTAGCTCTAATTTACCCCTAAATGTTCTCTAACAGCCCAGTAAGCAGTGGAAGTGATGGTAATGTTGCTAAACAATATTGACCTCCCATGATCTGGAAAATTCTCTAGTTCAGAATGAGCAGGTCCTGAGGGTGCCAGACTAGAGAGGTTCAACCTGTACTCAGATGCATACCAAAACATGTAAAAATGTAAGTACCATTGACGTTCAGTAAAACATGGGCACTTATGAGCCTTTTTGGAAAATGAGAATTAGGCATTTTTGAAACATTTTACCCTAGACATAATGCAGACTAGGGATGTTAAATATCGACAAATTGAATAGTTGATGCATTTTTGCATTGACTAGTCGATAGGGTGCCTCTGTCTTTGAAGTGTAGCAACAGCCGTCGGGGCGAAAGCACTGCATGGAGACAGGGATCAGCTGGGAATTCCCCCACTGTCCCCAGGCTCCGTGCGGTGCTGCCATTTTGAAATGCCACGAGGAGCCTGACGCCAAACTTCCCTCAGCGTTTCAAAGCAGCAGCATGGCACAGAGTCCCCAATTAATCCCGGCCTCCATGTGGCGCTGCCACTTTGTGCTCCTTGCAGTGTTTCAATGCCAGGCTCCCCACGTCATTTCAAAGCAGCAGCACCATATGGAGCCCAGAGTCACCAGGGAATCCCCAGCTGATCCTGGGCTCCACGTGGTGCTGCTTCTTTGAAACACCGCGTGCAGCCTCGGGACACCCCAGCTAGCCCCAGGCTGCACACGGTGTTTCAAAGCGGCAGCACCATGTGGAGCCCGGGGTCTGGCCCTGGGTTCCAAGTGGTGCTTCCACTTTGAAATACCCCATCTGTCTTTCTGATAGAGGCAGCAAGGGCGGAGGGGGGCAGTGACTAGTCAACTAGCCTGTTGACTAGTCCTTTACATTCCTAATGCAGACTTTGGTATTTCTATCTATGGTATGTTACAAAGACCAGAAATTGGCTTGTGGATGAATAATGATTTTGAACTCAGAAGAAAGCTGTTGATCGATGTTCAATTCAGAATATTTTCAACTGCCAATTTCGTATCTAGCATGTTTAAATTTCAGTGGGGGCTAAATTCTACACTCGATTACACATATACAACTTTTCCTGTCTTTAAGGGGAATAATGTGTATCTGGCCATATGTCTTATCACCAATTGTAATTTCCACTGCTATCATTTTTTATTATTATCAAGTGAAGAAGTAGAACAAGCCTCACATTTTGCATCAGAGAGAACTTCTTAAAGTTCTGTTTGTTTAGGCTGTTATTAACTAAGAGTAAAAGCCCAAATTTCTACCCTAACATTAGGCATCTTCTATCTTCCCTTGCAATTTTTTCCCCCATTTCTTTACAGGGGAGAGCAGGCTGTCCCCAGTTCAACCCTTATTTTTAGAATTTTGGCTACTGAGTTGGCAGGATGCAGTGACGCAGATTCCAGATGAAGAAGCTAGATATAACGAGTTTTCAAGGTAAACTGAAATCATGGTAATGTCAGTTTGGGACTAAATTTAGCACTCCTTTGCAGCCCTGTGGGATACGCAATTTGAATGTTGGTGACACCGACTGGAGACAAGAGGGGCAGGGCTAATAATTAGTAGTTAAAGCGCTAGTTGGAGGCCCACTTAAATTAACTCAGTTACTGTGTTACACTAATGCAGATAGACCCTTTTTTGTTAATCTCCCAAAGTACAGATTTGTCTTTGTCTTTTTTTTTTTTTTTTTTGTGCCAGCACAGACCAAACAAGAGAATTTAAGGATAGAAAAAGCACAGGAGTGGTAACAGAATTGCATGTTCAAAAATGAAAAAGTTCGGCAAGTACAATAATATTGTAAAGGCAAGCAGAAAGTATCCAGTTACAAGAACAGTTGAGGGGCAGACAAACAACAGGATATGGCTTGTAGAATAAATAGAAGGAGACAAGTCTTAAGGAGTTTCCATGACTCATTGCTGGGCTACAGTAACCAAAGCGGCACAGAGAAATTATTCAAAGGGTTGTAAGGAAAATGGATGCAGAAGAAATAAAAAGGAGGATAAATGCTTTGTAGGGCTGAGGAGACAGGGAAATGGATGAGCTGGAATGATGTCATGGAGAGATACCTTTCTTGGCCAGACATGTGGAAAATTGAGGCACATAGATTATAGTTCTGTTTATGATCCTTTGCCAGCAACTTCTTGTTTACAGCACTGAGGGTTAAGAAAAGATGACAGCTGTACCTTAATGTGACAGGAAACCTTATTTTGCAGTAAGTCTGGTCGGTCTGGCAAGGGGTCAGGTCTGGTCGAAATGGAAGCATGTAAAGGTTTTAAAAATCCCATAGGCATGTGAAGAGAGCAGATTAGTTTCGGAAAATGAGATGGAATAAAATCTCCCTCTTCTTTTCCAGCTCTGTGACACAAATAATGAGAGAGAGCTCTGCAAAGATTCAGTGCTAGATGCCACAAAAATATAAATTAAAATCAGCAACTACAAAATCAAAGAGTATTTTAGAAAAGTATTTGCTTTGGCTTTTTCTCCTGGAGAGAATCAGAGTGAAATAAACATTTTTCTGACTAAGATACCTTCATATTTCCATGGGGATATTTTGCACACTAAGGAGTGAAAGGAATGAACAGATGATAAAGAAGCATAGTAGATCCTGACAGAACTCAAGGTACAGTGTGTATCTTTAGAAATGAGCTGCAAAGGATATACAACACAAAGAGCATTTCAGGATTCATCAGTAATGTGAGATGAGATTATTCTGGAAGTCAAATGAGGACAGAAGAAAACATACTACAGTTAATTTTAGAAGCCCTGGGCTTACTGTGTCTTTTCCTGTAAAAGGGCAATATTTAATGGGCATTCAAACACTTTTATTAACCCGCCTTTTATTTTTTCTCCATGGCCCAAACACAACTTTGGAGCGCAACCAGGTGAAACTTCCACTGAAGTAAGTTGCAATTGTGTGCTTACTCCAGGGATGCACTTAGTTCTATGACTCTAGCTCTTAACTGAGTAACAGGCTTGCTAACTCAGAGCCAGACTGGCCAGGTAAACCAAGGGCTCAAAGTGATGCCTCCTCAGCCATCGTTCTGATCTGCATACAGTGTAGAATGCACCAGCTCTGGACAGGAGAGTCCTCACTCACCTGTCTCCTTCTCCCACAAACAAAAAGGAAGAGAGTTGGGGGGCAGGGAAGATGCAAGGTTTGTGCAAAGAAGGGAATAAACTGGGGTTTCAGAACTTATTGTGAGTAACTTGCTAGTCCCAGGCTCCCCTACACATTGGTCCTCATTTGATCTCACTCTCAATATTCTGGACTCCATCAGTTCCCATGTTGCAGCTATTGGTTTCCTCCAGCCAAGCAGCACATAGGGACTGGACTGGGCTGGGGGCAGGAGGGCGATCACTTGCCCTAAACATAAATGTTTATAATACATTGAGTAAACTTGGCTGAAATTAACCACATTCATGTGCTGGCTGTCAATGATCATCACGGTAACTTTGCCTTTATATTTTATCCCCTTCCTCCATTCTTCAACTGCTTTCTCTTTTTTTAGTTTATAAGTTTGTCCAGTGCCTGCACCAGAAGATTTCTCTTCCAAATGGTTTATGGGGCTTTTATGCCTCCTATTGCTTGTGCAAGTTCATGTGCAATATAGTCTACCGTTCGGATGTTGGGCACTTTGCAACCCATCCAGTTTGGCTTTTGAAAATGTATATGGATGCTGTGCAGGATGCATACATGTTTTATTTTCTGTCTGTTGAATTCAAAATCTGCTATAATGGCTCACCCTCTTGAGAGAGCCCAAAATTCCAGAATTCTACAAGCAGTTGTGCTTTGTATTTGAAACAGAGCATTGCTCTTTTATGACAAATGTTTACAACCTTCATAGGTTGAGCACCACTGTGTACCTGCTATAGTGTATCTTTTACATGATATTTCAATAATCTTTAACTTCAAGTGCCAGCAAAATAGAAATACAGTAGACTTCTCTGGCCAGGCAAAGAATAAGACGTTTAAAGAATATGTTCCTCATCCATCAAATAATAAAAAATAGATTTAAACTCTTCCATTCATTAGGCATTGCTATTGCTGAAAACTGATCTGCTTTACTAATAATAAATACTTCTTATTATGCTCCAATTGCTCTCAAAGCACTTTATATAGGCAGCAAATATCACTACTGCCACTTGACAGACAAGGAAACTGAGAACCAGTGAGGAAAGTGACTTGTCCAAGGTCACCTGAATCTCAGTGGCAGAGCTAGGAATAAAATGCAGGCTCCTGAATGCTAATCCATTGATCTGGCCACATGGCAAAGCCACCAAGCCCTATGCCTTTAGCACCACATTAGTACAGGATGTACCTCCCTTTAATCACAACGAGTCCTGTAGCACCTTATAGACTAACAGATGTATTGGAGCATAAGCTTTCGTGGGCAAGGACCCACTTTGTCAGATGCATCTGACGAAGTGGGTCTTTGCCCACGAAAGCTTATGCTCCAATACATCTGTTAGTCTATAAGGTGCTACAGGACTCCTTGTCGCTTTTGCAGATACAGGCTACCCCACTGATACTTGACTCCCCTTAATGAGACTCCCTGGTCCAGCAACATTACAGGTTGGACCTGTGGACCATGGATGTTCTTGGATCACAGAGCCCAGGAAGAGGGAAGTCTGGTGGCAGGGCAGAAGCACCATAAGGGGCACCAGCAACTCAGCCAGGAGCCCAGAATGTATGTGTTTAGGGGGAGGACAGATGGCATGGCGGGGAGTTCTGACCTCAGTGGAGTTCCCTGGCTCCAGTGGCCGGGGAGCTCTAGCCTGGCCACAGCCATGGACTTCTGGCCCCAGCCAGGGAGCTCTGGCCCCATCCCCAGCCATGAAGCTCCAGCCACGTTCCGTTTCCAGTGGCCAGAGAAGTCCAGCCTCAGGCAGCAGCAGGGACAGGCTGGAGGAGCCCTCGCCTGCTGGCAGCATGGCCACAAGAGAAGGGACCTTCCCTGGACCAGCAAATCCCCTTGTTCAGGACCAGTGCCAGATCAGCAAGGTCCAACCTATAATGCTTTCATTTTTGTGCAACCTGTACGCTGTTGGTTCTTGGGACCCCAAAGATTGAATTAGCAGCTGTGAGAAGAATACCTTTTAATGGGTCATGCATTTAATATTTACATTAATAATTGTATCTAGTCCTCACATTTGGAGAATACTTGTAACCTACTTAAAACCTACTTTACATTTATTTGGTGTTTTCAATTGAGGGTTTGTCTAATGGAATTAAACAAGGGTTTAATGAGAATACATTATCATATATTATTACTAACGTTCAAAATAGCATTTATTATCTTAAAACTGGCAAAGTGTTCCTAGATTTGTGTCTCCTTTACACCTGAAGAAAGTGAGATACATGCAGGGCAACTGACTTGCCCAGCTCACACAGCAAACCAGTGGCAGAGCTGGGATTAGATCTCAGCTTTCTTGAGTCCTGGTATTGTGTTCCAAACTTTAGCTGACATTGCCTTCTATTACTTTTCTGGAGATGGTGCAGATTAATGGATAACTAACAACAAATAAGATGATGCCATGACAATTAAAATTTGCAGTGAGCATCTCCAAATGCTTTGTAGCTTGAGGTGAAGCACATATGATCAATTTCATATAGCTCTTGTGTATAAGGAAATCCATTGAAACCATTTCATTACGCTGAGCAAATGCAGATATCTGTACTTAATTTACTATTATTTTTCTTTAGTAATTGTCACTGTTTTTTTCTAAACTTGTATACTCAGAGCCTGATTTTCAGGATCACTTGCTGAGTATCTAGGACTTCTTGAAGTATATTTGGTTCCTCCTGTGGAATCACTCACTTGGCAGCTCTTCAAAGCAAGAATTTGATCTCTCTAAACTCAGCTTTATAAAGGGGTGCAGAAGGAATGCAGAAAGTAAAGACAGCTAAAGACAGGGACAAGTAACACTTGGGTGTCTTTCAGCTGGAAAGAGGGAATTTCCCTTTCTTGCACTCATATCTCCTTCCAATATGTATCAGCAAGGCATGTGGGCCAGATCAAAATATGTTCACACTCAACCTGCAGCGTGGCCAGGCTGTTCAGCAGGCACAGATTGCTCTACAACTGCTCTCAAGATCTGCAGGAAGAGACATGAGCAGTAATTTTCCCTATCTGTTTGAGAAGGAAGAATGCCAAAATAGGTGAAGATGTTGGCGCTGATATGCATGTTTAATTTCCATTGTTGCTGCTGCATCACTCCCCCAGTAAATCCATTCTGCCACTCAGTTAAATCTCTCTCTTTCCTCAATAAAGCAATTCTGTCCTCATTCAATTCTGCCCCATCACTTTGCTAGGCAGGGCTTCTGTTTTCTCTGTACTTAGTACACAGGTTCCTCCCACCGCTTGGTCGTTGGCTCCTCTCTCTTGTTTCTTGCCTGCCAAATGAGATACAGAGGTCATTTTGTTCTTTCTACTCAAATAGTATCACTTGCTCCCTGCCTCCTCCTTCCCATCAGAGAAGATCTAAATCACACTTCATAACATGAAGCCATCTTCCCCTGTGGGTTTCACAGCCTATTTGAAGTGGCCATCCTGAAGTCAGTGAGAAGTGCAGGCATTCAGTGTCTCTGAAAATCAGACCTATGTTATTTGGGAAGTACCTGACTCCTCTTAGGCCATAACCTTGCCAGGAGTTTGCAGATCTTCTCTCTGGGACTAATTTTGTATTATTGACAGGCATGGTAGCACACTAGATTTTGGCTTGTGCGTAGAATTCTGAGGCAGGCTGAGTAGTATATTTTAAACCACAGGAGCATATGGCCCACAGATATGATGAGTCTGTATGAATATTGTGTATTACAGCTACAGCTTTTTCTGTATGTGCCCCTCAAAGCTTACCTATTTATATTTCTATATGTGTATGACATACACATAGGTTACTTGTCAGTCACCCATCACATTAGTGCTTAATATCTATATTACAGCTGCGTCCAGAGATGCGGATCAGGCCTGAGGCACTGTTACACTAAGTGCAGTTTTATTAATCTATCTAGATTCTTTTATGCCCCCTGATGCACACAATATTTGAACAGCTGCATAAACATTTATTTTCTCTCTGATTGCTTCTGGCTCAATGGCAGTGTGACTTTACCATTCTTATCTTTGTAAGGCACTTCTGTCCATGGAAAACGGACATAGTCTCCAGTCCATTGTGTGGGTTTCAATCATAAGCATCCAACATGAGGGGCACAGTGAAAGCCATAGAAACCAGAGTGTCTATGGTATTTGCAGTCTAAAAATTGTAGGGACCAGTCTCAACTACTGTAAATTGATGTGTCTCTGTTTAAATCAATGGAGCTACAGTTCATTGCACCAGTTGTGAATCTGTCCCTGTGTTGTGTATTTTTAAAATGTGTTTAAGAAAACCACTATGCAATGCAGAATCCACTCTATTCTTGGGCATTAAGAAACTAATTTAATTGGTATTTTGACTTATTAAGATAATAGAGGTTCAACACCTCCCATTTTTGTCTTATTCATAACCGTTATAGACCAGACAGTGTTGAAATAGGCCAAACTAATATCTCCAGATTTAATGGACAGGCCATAATATTCCAGGACCTTCAAAATTCTGATCATTTGGAAGCTGTGACCATGACAAATATGGTGCCACACTTAACAAATGCTAAATCATGTAAGGGCATAGATAATTATTCATCTAAGTGTTTGTTTATATGTTTTGTTGAAAATTCTGGATTTTAAAATTTTATGTGATAGGATTTTTAATGATTTACATTATTTTGGTTTAGCATGGAAATGTGTTATATTACATAAGTACACAGACTGCTGCTATGATAAAGTTTTCATTTAAAGCAGTCCATTTTTCTTATTTCTAGCTGTTAGGGGGTCTTATTTATGACTTTAATATGAATGCATTCTTCAGTGTATTTATCACTGTAATCTTGCTGAAACTTTTGATTTAATCCATAAGAAATCCCAGTCTGTGGAAGAATTATTTTGTATTGGAATTTTGTCTCTTGGTTTATAAAATATTAAACTGCTATTATATCTTAACATTTTCTACATCTTTACAATCCTTACTGATAGCTGTGAAATTCCTGTATTGTTCAGCTTACACAATGTCCTGGCTTTCTGAAATTGCCCAGCTCAGTCATAATTTCTAATCTAGGGCTAGTCTAGGGTACATCTATACAGCAACTTTATTTTGAAATATCTAGCATTATTTCGAAATAACTTAGTCCGTGTCTACACAGCAGGTAGTTATTTTGAAATAATGTCAACATACTGTCAAGCAGCAGGACTTCTTACTCCAACTCCTGTAATCCTCATTGTACTAGGAGTAAGGGAAGTTGGAGGAAGAGTGCTCTATTTCAAAATAAGTGCTGTGTAGACGCTCCCAATTTCGAAATAAGCTATTTCAAAATAAGCTATGCAATTGACGTAGCTCAATTTACATATCTTATTTTGAGTTAAGCCCTGATGTGTAGACGCACCCTTAGGGACTGTCAGGGTGGCAATCCTAGGAGCCAACATTTGGGGGTGCCAAATCTTTGATTTACTTGAATATAAATCTCTATTTCTGGTTTATGGTATAATTGTTTTGCCTGACAAGGGTTTTTTAAGCCTTTCTGGGAAAAGTGAAGCTGAAAACATTTTCTGGTCTGAGCGGCAAAATGCCTTAGACTGACCCTGGTCTGATTCTGCAAAGATCTGTGCACATTCTTAATTTTACACACATTTTGTAATCCCACGGAAGTCAAAGGTGAAATCCTGGTTCTGTTGAAGCTGGTGGCAAAAATGACTTCAACAAGCCTAAGATCTCACCCAAAGTGCATACAGTTTAATCCAAGACAAAGAATCAGGGAAATAAATATTTGAAGACATTTTAAAAATCGATTTTAGGAAAGTGTATAACAGTATTCAGCCGGGTAATCATATTTGTTTTCTTGTTACTCCTGTAAACTTCCACTCTAACAAATGCTAAAAGATAGAAATGCTCAAAGGCAGAAATTTTGGGGAGGGATCAGGCAAAGATAGAAAAGAAGCTACTGACCACATGCTAAAGCTCATGGAGGATCAAACCGAAATGCTGAAGTGTCTAATTTAAGATGCAAAGTGAGCAGAACTGTCAAAGGCCTCCCTGGCAGCATATGCAAAATTCTGTATCCAGCAATCTTCTCTCTACCTTCACTCACTCTCTACCCTGGGAGTGCTTTTTTACCAACCCACTTCATTCCCTGAGAGCTGTGAATCTGGCAGGCAGACATTAACACAACTGTGAGGTTTTCCCTTAACCCTTATCTTCCCTTACCATCAAGCATTCATTTGGTGCATGACTATAATTTACTGTGATCAATAAAGGCAAAACTGATGCAGGGTTCAATGAGTTTATTTTGTTACACACCCATACTGATTGCTCTGGTCCCTGTGGAAACCTGTAATATCCCTTGCTTTCATGGGAATGCCTTGCTGAAGATGAGAAGTGGGCCTATAAGGGGTGAGTCAGGTCACCAAGGATCATTATGGGCATTTCCATATCCACACTGTAATTTTGTGGTCTGCAAAGAAAGTCCCTGCCTGCAGCTTAATGTGCAGGCCGCTGTTCCTGAAGAAGTATGCATCATGTACCTTTCCAGACAATCCTGCATTTATGTCTGTGAAACACCCTCAGTGATTCACAAGCACCTGAAGCGCCATGGAGAAGAATTTCTGATTGATGTACTCTGTAGCAAGGTCAGGTGATGCTATAATGGAATATGTGTGCACTATCAATTGCCCCACTACAGTTAGGAAAGCCCTTTTTAGCAAAGACAGCCACTATGCCATCGACAATTCCCAGAACCAAATTCCTACCCAGCAGAATTCTATTTATTGCCCTGCACACTTGCAGAAGTGCTTCTCCAATGACAGACTGCTCCACTTGAAACTGATATGCAACTGAATGGTAGCAAACAGGAGTCTCCAGCTTCCACAAAGGAATCTCAATATATTTCTCTATAGAAAGAGCAGCTCTCATTCTGATGTCCTGGCAGTTCAGGGGCTAGCTTAGCACACAGCTCCAAGAAGGTTTGCTTTACTTATCCTAAAATTCTGTGGCCACTGCTCTTGGTCCAACACTTACATGACAATGCAATCCCACCAGTCACTGCTGGTTTGCCTGGCCAGAAGCTATGGTCTACTCTGCACAGGTGTTCTGTGACAGCCAAATGCAATGCCAAGTTGCTGCTGTGTGTGTCACTCATCGTATAGTCCTCAACCGAGTCTTCTTTTCCTGACAGTAGGTTCAACAGTAGCTCTGCTGCAATGTGTGATGTCTTAAGCACATTGAATACAGCATGGGAGAAATGTCTGGAATCCAAGATTTCTCACAGCAGATGCTGGAGTGAATGTACAGCAAGGGCTGGCAATTTCAAAGGCACGAAAGTAAGCCAGAAGCCCCAGAAGGGCTGTGAAGCAAAATGTGTTATGATAAAATTGCATGTTCCCACAGTGATTAGTGACTGAAGGTAACGCCAGGCACTGTGGGATGCATACCCACATTGCTTTGCTTTTTTCTGTCGATGGGGGGAGATAAATTTATGGCAACAGAGGATAGCCGTGTAAACATAATTTGGCAACTTACTTTTTGGTGACTTTTGCATATCAACATTACTTTTGATGTCAAAACTTTCCAGTGTAGATACAGCCTTACCTGGAAATAGGTGTTAGAATAGAATTGTTTTTCTTGCTAAGAAGCCCCAGGCCTGTAACAGATTAGATGTGGCTGAGATATGCAGCTTTAGTATTTAACTCTGACTGCAACAATCAAGATACCATCTAAATAAAAACAAATTTTCACCCCCAGATAATTTAGGTAGGACTAAACAACTGCTCTCATTGCCATGGTAAATATTCTGGGTGCAATGAACAAATACCTTCTAGAGAAACAGTTCCCTTTTCCAGGAAAACCATGGAAAAATCACTTACATGGAATTATATCTGTACATGTTACCTACATGATAAACTTTATACCTGAATTAGTAACATATGAAGATTTAGTTCATGAGAAATTATTCAGCTGAACAAGCCCTACAGCCTGACATTCTGATATTTATTTTCTGCAAAGGTATGAGCAATTTGCTTGCTTTCAGTCATAGCTACAGCAATTTGCGATGTGCCCCAGCTTTAATGTTTTTCATTGAATGAAGAACAAGGGCCCTCCCTCACTTCACACTGGGGAAGGGAGCAGCTGGGAGTTCTAGGAGTGGAATGTCCATTACACAGTTTCCAAGGTAGAATTGGTTCAAACCTAATGCATGTTGGATCTCCCTGGTCTGGCATCCCGTGGCCTGAGCAGTCCCAAACAAGGAAGATTGGCAGACCAGGGAAGATCAGTGCAGGCCCCCCCTGCTAACAGACTTTGGGCTCTCTTGGGGTCCATCAGCAGCCCCATTCAGGCATCCTTCCTGGTCACCAGGCTCCACTGCTAGCCCCGGCCAACAGGCTCCCTGGTCACTGGCTAGGCTCTCCTCATGGTCGTCAGCTGGGCTCTGCTGCTGGACCTGGTCTCCTGGCCCCTGACGCAGGACTCACAGCTGCCAGGTTCTCTGGCCAAGAGGCTCTCAGGTCCAGCGACATCTGAAGTCCAGCAGGATCATGGGTGTTGTTGGACCAGACAGTCACCAAAGAAGTTCAATCTGTATGTAAATCTTCAGCTGTTCTGAATTCTTGGAATTCACTGCCCATGACAGAGCTGAAGTCTCTTCACAGCCAATTTACTTGTTGGTCCAATTTGTACAGCATGACCAATCACTTCCCTTCAGTTCACTCAAAAATTCTCTACACTTGGTATATGTAAATTATCCCAGTTAAGAACAAACTTTTTAACTATCCTGTATTAGCAAACTTGGTTTAAAACAGCAATGATGACACATCAGTTCAGCTGTTAATTTATGATTTGTTTCCCTAAGCCTGTTTCCCAGATATAGTCATCTGATGATTATCTATTCTGTTTATTCCTTTTGAAGCATCTGGTATTGACCTCTGTCAGAAGACAGATACTGGGTTAGATGGACCCTTAGATTATGTCTATACTGTGGCCTTCTTGCAGAAAAGCATATGCAAATGAAGCACGGCATGGAATATCGCCGCACTTCATTTGCATAGGTAATGAGCAGCCGTTTTTGCGCAAGAGGCTTTTGCGCAAAAATGAGCAGTGTATTCAGCTCCTTCTTGCGCAAAAAAACCCCTCTTGCACAAAAGCCGTTCTTCCTCATTGTTTTAGGAAGAATGGCTCTTGAGCAAGAGGGGGGTTTGCACAAAAAGGAGCCGTCTACACGGCTCATTTTTGCGCAAAAGCCTTTTTTGGAAAAATGGCTGCTCATTACTTATGCATATGAAGCGTGGCGATATTCCACACCATGCTTCATTTGCATATGCTTTTCCTCAAGAAAGCCAAAGTATAGACGTAGCTTTAGTTTGACCTAGTATTATTGTTCTTACATCCTATATTTTCCTGTTTCTGTGATTTAAAAAAAAATGCAGCATTTCAAAGTGTAAGTTTATTTTAGTGAATATTATATTAAACATGAATTGGTACAGAAATGTACCTGATCTTAAGAGCACTGTAATCTAAGATTTCCCTAAATAAATAAAAGTCACATCATAAGAGCTGTAATGAAAAAAGTGGGAATTTCAAAGTAGTTCAAAGAGCATTTGAATAGGTAGCTGATCTGTGAGCAGGATTATGACTGAAGGCAATTCTTTTTATTGAAGTAAGAGTTCAGAAAAACTCTTTCTCATGAATCTTCAATTATTTAGAATGTCAAATGATATGATAAATATTTTGAAGATACAGCGCTCAATAGCAGAGAAGAGATGTTACAAATTGGAGATACAACCACACGACAGGGACTCTGGAGTGAACATGTATGAGTCCTGGTACAATTTAGAGAGAAATCAACAAAATAATGTAGTTATTTTTTTCACATAATTCTACATTTGTAATTTCATCTTTCATGACAAAGAGATTGCATAGCAGTACTTGTATGAGGTGAATTTAAAAATATTGGTTCTTTTGGGGGGATTTACTGTTCAAATATTTGTCATAAAAATAAGTATAAAGTGATCACTATATACTTTGTATTCTGTGTTCTAATTGTAATCAATATATTTCAAATGTAAAAACCATCCAAAAATAATTAAATACATGTTATTCTATTATTTTTAACATAATCATTAATTGTTATTAATTTTTTAAATTGTGCAATTAATTGCCATTCATTTTTTTCATTTCTTGACAGCTCTGTGTTCAAGTCACCAGAGGTTTGATGCTTCTTTACCAGACTTTCTGTTTCTGGGTTTCCAGCATGAGATGTATCCATTTTGATGGCTGCAGAGACTGTTGTTGTTGTTGTTTGTTTTCTTGCAACTATCGAGATAAGCCAGGCAAAATGGTGGAATTATGTCCAGGGTGGTGCCAAACATCTCACTGAATTTTGGCCAATTTGCCTTTCAGAAGTCACCAGTTGATGCTGACGGTGTGGAAGCTTACCAAGAATGGCTCTGGAGATATTCTGAGGGATTTCTAATTGTTCTTTGCCGAAGAGGAAGAGATCTGGGTTGGCATCTCTGTTCCTGTAGACAGAACAGAACAAAACATGTCTCTGTCTTTCGCATGAAAAAGAAGGTATGTGTCTTTGTTTAATGACAGTTCCAAAAGTGCCTCACCCACAGTATCTATTATACAATTATAGCCCAACATCATGTGGTAGCTATTGAAATCATTGACATATCTAGTCAAATGATAATTTATGAACAATGTGGGAAGGCCAATCTGTTTTTGGTGATTTATATGCAGGGCTCGACAAACTATAGAATCTACTCACCCGTGGCGAGTAGATTTCAGCTGTGCGCCCCGTTTACTGCCGGCATGCACATGCGCAATGTGGCTCTTGCGCATGCGCAGTGCAGGGCTGGCGAGCGGTTTTTGCTGCCGTTTGTCAAGCCCTGTTTATATGCATTACTACCATTATCTTGATAATTGTTATTGAGATGGTAAAGATTCTGGAATTGCTCCTGGTGTCTATCAATTGCAGTCCAACACCTTCCTTGTTGTAGATGTCAAGGCCATATTGCTTGAGACTGTTGCAGGGAACCCCTGTCCATAGCTTGTGTGGAACTATCTCAGTAAACTCCATGGATTCTTGTCGCCTAAGCCTGCATTGTAGTTTTGTCTTGGACAATGAAGAAAGTGTCCCACAGTTTTCATTTCTGCCTATGTCTATGTTTGGGATTTTTTTTTAATTTTGACCTCAACTTTGTTTTATTTAATTATTTATTTTATGGCATAGAATGACCCAGATTTCAGTTTCAAGAGCTGACTAACTCCTGACTTCAGGTCTTTGTCTCAAGCCAAATAATCTGAAAAAAATGCTTGAAGAGATTTTGAAATCTCTTTTCTTGCAAATAACCACTGAAATATTGTGAACGATTGTGCTTTATTGTCTGAAGAAACAGTACTAAAATCAATAGCTCCTTCTCACCAAAAATACAGAAATTACCAGAGAGTTTGGGTTTTGTGTTCTTTTTCTCCTTTTGTTTTGATTGCATTCATGTTTTAGTGTGGAAAGAAACCTGTATAGTAAGTCTAACTACTAGGACATTTTTGAATCAATTAATATTTTGCTGAGTTCATTGCAGCCATTAGGAGCCTAAATAGTGTACAGTTCCAATTTATAGCACTGATGCATCATGTCAAACTAAACACAGAGCATTTCTTTGTTCTTCAGCAAGTTGAGTCTACAAGTTGGCTTGTTTGTCTTTTATTTTATTCACATTTGGGCAAGTGGATGCCATAACTAATCTTCATTCCCTCATTTTAAAATTAACTTTGAAAAGCAATTTTCATAGAGGCTGTAATTAGATAAAGCAGATCACTTAATGCAACCTGACTGTGTTTCTAAATCAGTGAAGGTAATCACTGTCTTTTCATATAAATGTATTAACTTTAAATGGAGAAAGGGGATTCATGTGAGCATAGGTTCTTTAACTAGGGTTGCTGCACCTTCTGGCATAAAGTGGTTTCTATCATGTATAGGATTTACAGTTTGGTTCGTGTCTCTCAGCACTCAGATTGTTCCAGCACCCCTATATGTGAGGTAATTGCTTGCAATAGCCAGGCATGCTGGATGGATTCACAATGGTGATTTAGGCAGTCAACATCCACTATAGAGGCCTAAGTTCAATATTTAGGTACCTCTGGCATTCAGAAAACTCCCAAACAGCTAAAAAAAGCAATGCAGACATTCAGGTTTTGGCTGAAGCCCAAACTCCCTTGTCACAACATTTCAGAGCCTAGGCTCCAGGCTGAGACAAAGGCTATGTCTACACTGCAGTTCTTTTTCAGAAAGAGGTACGCAAATTGCAATTTGAGTACCTTTTTCTGATTCTTTTTTTGGAAAAGGCTTTTCCAACATTTGGCCCGTCTACACGGGGCCAAATGTGGGAAAAACCTCCTCTTTTGGAAGAGCCCTTATTCCTCATAAAATAAAGAATACAGGGCTTCTGAAAGAATGTGCCCGCTTTTTTGGACACTGATCCAAAAAAGTGGACGCGTTCCCTGGATGCTCCATTGTTTTGACTTAGCTAAAATGTCTACACTGCTGTTTTTAGCCCTGCTGTGGCAACCTGAGTCAATTGATCCAGGCTCTGAGACTCACTGCAAGGATGGGGGTGGCTGAGTGGTTTTTATTTAATTGTGGAGACATACAGTAAGTTTCTGCTCCTAAAGTCCCTATAGGCACCTACATTTTGGCAGCTAGGTGGACATCTTGCATCTCTGCACCTAATTAATGCCTAAACCTCAGTGGGATTCACAAACTAGGTATTCCCCCAACCTTACCTTTTGGGACTGATACTGTAGCAGCTCTCCGAATGTCTTTGCCACATCAGATAGGAGAAATTCAACCCCAGGTTCCCACAATCCAGATGATTATAGTAACTACCAGACTAAATGTTGCAAAGGAAGGATGGCACTACCACATTTGTCTTGAAAAAAGGCTAACATAGTTTCGGGGTTGAACTCTAGGAGAGATTTCATGGCTCTAAAAGAGGTTTTATGAATCCAAGTGGAGAAAAATGAATTAATCTATTCCATATTGGGACACTTTAATTCTGAATAAATACATCCACACAGGGATGTATTGCAGTTGAACTAATCAATTTAAAAAAAAACCTCACATTTAGTTAATTCCAGTTTTCCTCTGTGTTCCTGTTTACAGATGCTATCATCCTTCAGAATCAAATGCATTTCAGAGTTCTTCCATTACTGAGATTCCTATTCTGCAAATATTTACACCTATATATATCTAAACATTTTAGTAGTTTCATTAAAGTCATTGGAAAAGTTTATGTATGTTACAGTGTGCAGAATCTGTAACTGAGCTGCACTCTGCTAAGAAATAAATATAATAATTGATTTATCCTTTGCTGAGGAAGACATTTTACTTTCTAAACAATAGGAAGAATAGATACACTTTTAGAGGTTACCTACCAGGTTAGCCACTACTGAAGAAGTGCCAAGGGTATCTAGCTTTTGTCTGTGAAATATTAATAAATGATGTCATCTTAAATTATTATCAGGGAATAGATTTTGGAAGCTACACAATATTATTCCCCACTATTCTACTTTGCAGAGTTTTAGTATACCATGAGATAACAAAAAGGCTCCTTTGTTGTGTTTTAACTAAGACAAAAATTAATAATGTTTATTACAGATAATCAGAAAAAAAATCAGTAAAACAGATTTTTATTAGAAAGTGTAGTTACATCAAACTGTGTCCAATTCACTGACATTTAATTTCAGAGGGGAAAAATGAAAAGATGTGACTAGATTGAAAATCCGGTTTCAAAATGTTTGTGTTCCTTGGGTTGAGTTTTAACCAGCTCATATAGTAATCCAAGTTATTCTCTCAAGCAGGGACTGGGACATGAAAGAAATGGCACATAAGAATGTAAGAATGGTAATACTGGGTCAAACCAACAGTCCATCTAGCCTAGTATCCTGTCTTCCGACAGTGGCCAATGACAGGTGCCCCAGAGGGAATGAACAGAACAGGTAATCACCAAGGGTACATCTACACTGTGAGCTAAAGTCAAATTAAGATATCAACTTCAGCTACGTTAATTGCGTAGCTGAAGTTGAAGTACTTTAACTCGACACTGTCTACACAGCAGGAAGTTAAAGGAAGAACACTCTTCCTTCAACTTCCCTTACTCCTTGTGAAATGAGGGTTACAGAAGTCAGAGCAAGAAGCCCTTTATTTCAAAATTATTTTTAAAAAAACAGGCTTGCTGTGTAGACGTGTTATTTCAAAATAAGTGTGCAGTGTAGACATAGCCCAAATGATCCATCCCCCTGTTGCCCATTCCCAGCTGCTGAAAAAAGAAGATAGGGACACCATTCTTACCCATCCTGGTTAATAGCCATTGATGGACCTATCTTCCATGAATTTATCTAGTTCTTTTTTTGAACCCTGTTAAAGTCCTGACCTTCACAATGCCCCTCACAAGGAGTGCCACAGGTTGACTTTGTGTTGTGTGAAGAAATGCTTCTTTTGTTGGTTTAAAACTTGCTACCTATTAATTTCATATGATGGCCCCTAGTTCTTGTGTTATGGAAACAAGTAAATAACTTTTCCTTATTTACTTTCTCCATACCTGTCATGATTTTATAGACCTCTATCATATCTGCCTTTAGTCTCCTCTTTACTAAGCTGAAAAGTCCCAGTTATTAAATCTCTCCTCATAGCAGCCATTCCAAATTCCTATTCATGTTTGTTGCACTTTTCTGAACTTTTTCCAATGCCAATATATCTTTTTTTGATGATGTAACCACATCTGCATGCAGTATTCAAGATGTGGATGTACAATGGATTAATACAGAGGCAGTAAGATATTCTCTGTCTTATTCTCTATCCCTTTTTAAATGACTCCTAACATTCTATTTGCTTTTTTGACTGCCGCTGCACATTGAGGCCATGTCTACACTAGGAAAGTATTTTGAAATTACTAAATTAAACTTAAGAACTCCTAATTTAGCAAATTTCAACTAGTATGTCCTCACTTCGGGGAAGCATCAAAATTAGTCTGAGGAAGCCTCTGTTAATGTAGATGCACTACCTTGGACACAGAGCCCGTGGAAGCATTCTGGTTAGCTATGGGAGGCCTCACAGAGGTCAATTAGCTTGAATTAGCGGCACCGGAGTGACCACACTAACATTATTTCAAAATTCCAAATTGGAATTAGTATTACTCCTCGTGAAAAGAAGAGGTACAGAATTCAAATTCCATTGCCTATTATTTTGAAATAACAGGCTTTGTAGTATGGATGCACCGCTTTTAAATTCTAACTTGGGAATGTTATTTCAGAATAAAGTCCTAGTGTAGACCAGGGTTGAGTGGATGTTTTCACTTTCTGTGTTGATGAAAAAGGGAACTAGATTTGCTGTTTTGCATATACTAAGAGCTTCACAGTCTAACTCTTCTTCATAGCTTCTCCACTAGCCTCACGCTCACATTGAATGGGGGTGTGTGTGAAAGCATAAAATCCTGAGGAATACATATGACAGAGATTTTAAGAGCTAATGAGCAATTGCTTAACAAGACCTACTTTGATCTTTCTAAAAGAAAAAAAGCTTCCTAAACAATCCTGACTATCCCAATCAGTTTCAGAGGAGTAGCCGAGTTAGTCTGTAATGGGAAAAAGTTAAAAAACAATGAATACTTTAGCAGCACCTTTTTGTTAGTCTTTAAGGTGCTGCTAAACTATTAATTGTTGTTTAAGTTTATCCCAATCAGGCTCATAGTCAGTGACATCAAAAGTTCCAGGCAGAGTAAAATATGCAGTTGAATCAATATTTTTAAAAGTGGCTTGTGATTTTTGGTGCCGCTGCTTTTTCTGGAATCCACTTTAAGATACTGCAAAATGTTTTTAATTAGGCACCTCAAACCACTAGTTACTTTTGAAAATCTTGACCATAATCTTTGTCCATTAGTAGAATATATCTTCAGCCAACAAATCTCAATGCAGACTTGCCCTATCTAGGTCTAAAACCAGACTGATATAGATGAAAGGAGTATGAGGGTTCCCAACTCATCCCATTAAGGAATGCTTGAGACAATGCTTGGCAAGATTATCAGTGTCAAGTGTTTCTTGGGCATGGCTATAGTTAGCCACTTACTTGAGAGAAGCTGACATCCTTTTTTCATGATTCTTTACCACCAACAGTGAACCCAATACTTTACCTCCACACCAACTTGCTTTAATGACTCGTATGAATATGGGTCCAACTTCCACATCACAAAGTGCCTCAATATTTTTATGATATACTTTTGAACGGTAACACCTATGCATGCAGTTGATTCTGACACCTGAGCATTAAGATATTAGTGTGACAAGTCCCGTTGAGACAGTCACCTGATGGGCTGATCATATTACTGAGTCTGCCTACCTGCCCTTTTGGGATGCCCCACCAGCCTGTCCTGCTCAGCCAGAAGCTCTGGTCTCCCCAGAAAGGCACAGAGTTGGGGTAATAGCCTTCCCAGCAGAGTAACACAGAGACATTGAGAATAGCTCAGCTCTTGGAGGACTCAGTTACAGTGACTTGCCCACACCCTGGAGCACAGCCCTAATGGAACCAAAGTCCCAAATAAACCTGTCTTACTATGTATAAAAGTTCTTAAGTTTGATCCCTTTAATCAATGAAAGAGAGATATACACAGCCGTTGTCTCCTCACCCCACGTAACAATTATTTATACTGGGTTTGATAATAAATAAAAGTGATTTTATTAAATATAAAAAGTAGGATTTCAGTGGCTGCAAGTGATGACCAATAGTTTAAAGTAAATTACTAAGCTAAAATAAACAGAACATGCCAGCTAAGCATAATATACTAAGAGAATTTGTTATAAATCACAATTTTACACCCTACTCTTTATTTCAGGTAAAGCTCTTCAGGCAATAGTTGATCTTTTTTCTGACCAGTGTCTAGCAGCTTCTCCCCTCATTAAAGTTTTTTTCTTTCCAGGTCCTTTCATGTGTCCTTTTGAGGTGGGCAACAGTTTGTGAAGTCAACTGAAGACAATCATTGTATATTTCCCATTCCTTAAATAGAATTTCCCCTGGGTAAGAAGTTTTTGTCCCATTCCTTCCACTTTTGTGGAAAAATACCAAATTCAAGATGGATTTTGGCACCAGATGGCATGGCCACATGTCTTTGTAGAACCAGTCACAGTTTACCTTACAAGAAGAACAAGACTTTCATAGATCCTTGTCTTGAGGATGCTTAAGGACCACTAATAGCTTTCACTAGAACAGTGTTTCTGAAAGTGTTCCACAAAAT
Organism: Apalone spinifera; assembly: GCA_030068395.1. Taxonomy (NCBI): domain Eukaryota; kingdom Metazoa; phylum Chordata; order Testudines; family Trionychidae; genus Apalone; species Apalone spinifera. Next base: position 134,804,132 of record CM057847.1, on the reverse strand, counting down.
CACTTTGAGAAACACATTAAATGGCTGCCCCAGTTTGTTTATTTACTGGCGCTGTGGCCACGCAACCTCGCAGCTCCCATTGGCTCTGTTTCACTCTTTGCAGCCAAGTGGAGCAGCGGAAAGCGGTGGCCTGGCCCACCAAAAAATGAGTTCAGGATCTGCCAAAAAAGCTCCCCGCTGTCGGCAGAGCTGCGGCTAAGTTTTACTTTCACTTTCGAAAGGGTGCGTGATCGGCACAGCACCCAAACGCAAGTATGCAAATGAAGCCCGGGATATTTAAATCTCAGGCTCATTTGCATTTTCGAAGTGCCTAATCTACATCCCTTTATCGGCAGAGGGGTGTAGTTTAGACACACCCAAAATGATTTTGTGGAACACTTTCAGAAACACTTCACTAGAAGATCAAGGGTAAATAGGTTTACTTTTTATGTTTCTAACTTCACATACAAGAATAAATATCCACATTCAGGGTGTTACAAGCTCTTGAATGATACTTGTCCCATTTTGCATAAAGCATATTGAGTTATGCATATTTATATTCAGAAATAGATTTACATACAAATATGTGGGCACAGTGTCAGTTAGTGTTTGGACAACATATGTATTTGCTTGTGTGCAGTTGGTTGTATGGTATGGATATGTCTGGAATATTTTACCGCAACTAAGACAGTGGAAAATTTGTCTGAGTAAGCCTGAGTAAAGACCAATTGCCCCTTTGTTTTTTCAATATGTTGGTACCCAAAACTACATGTTGATGGCTTGAGACGTGAGGTATTCTGCTTTTGTCCCAAAATAATACAGCCTCAGGCTGCATTTCAGCTTGGAGACACTTAATATTCTGACCAATGGAAAACACACTGATTTAAAATGTGTTGTTAAAACAAAATATATAAACAGAGATAACTCCTATGTTTTCTTAGTTTCTGTTTATTATGAAGCATGTGGCCAATTTCTTTCCTTTCACTATTTCTCCTAATAAGTTAGCTAAGTAAACATTTTTGGCCTTATTTCAAATAATACATGTATGTAGGCAAGAACCCGGATCTCACATCAATACTTCAAGTAACCTTTAAACACCAAAACAAAAAAATACTTAAAGATATATGAAATGCGTTCTCTCTCTCTCTCTGTTTGTGAGGGAATGTATTGCTCAGGCATGTATGGAACTCCAATGAGTGCACTTAACATGCTTTTACTGGTTTGAAAGTTGGTCTGGTTTGAGAAAGGTTTTCTGTACATATGAGGAACCAATCGAAATAATAAGCCATTGAAAACTGTCATACTGATAGTTTGCCTGTTGTAATAGCACTGTCCTGAACCAGCTGTTGAGGTTCTATTTTCCACGCATAGTTCTGCCAGTGCAATTGAATCCTGATTTTCAGTTTGGCTGGAGCAAAGCAAGAGAGGCTCATTCCATTCCACTGCTTCTTCTTCATCATTATAGCACTTCCCAGAGGTACACGGTATCCTTACAGATTGAGTGTCACATGAATTTCCTCAGTATATATGCTTCAGAATTTGTTGGCTTGCCATTCTAATAATATGTCCATTCCAAGAAAACCTCAGAAACCAGACCTAGAGTCATTTGCTGAGTTTGGCTTCAAATACTCTTATCTCTCATCTTGTCCTGCCATTTGAAATAGAGCAGCTGAAAAGGATGACTGGAATTGTAAATATTAGCAGGTGTTCCTTAGCCTCTCTCAGCACCACTGTTTCACTTACATACAATAGAACTGGTGCAATCATAGTTCTATACATCCAAGGCTTCATAGCAAGTTTGAGGTCACAACATCCCCACCGAAGCAGCCAAAAGGCCTGAAATATGGCAGCAGCAGCAACTGCTGCTATACAGATGTCCACATCTTCCATCTATCGTGCTTCCCAAATATGTCTCATTTTCCCCCCACTTGATGTCTGGTCTGCTGCTGGCCGTAACCTGGAGGTGGAGGCTGCCTGATGGTAATGGCCAGGGGCTTGGCGGTCAAGAGTCATGGATGATTGAGTTCACAGAGGTGCTGAACTTGACTGACCAAGGTCCTTCATTCTTTGAATATTTAGGGGCCCCTGACAACCAGGGAAGTTTGAATCATACAAATTTGAGCTCCTATAAACAAGGAATTGATATTTTTCTAGGCAACTCTTAAATCTTCATGGGTTTTATTAAAATAGACTGTAGATATTGGAAAAGGTAGTCAAAAGATTACATTTGAGCATGCACTCAACTCAACTTTTTGAAAGTTTTTTTCTAGAATTATTGATAAATTTGTACATCTATGCCATGCCAAATAAAGCAGTTAATAATGAAAGACAGAACTAAGAGTTTGCAGAAAAATATAAAACAAAACCCAAAACAATAATTTATCCCTCTCAATAACTAGCCTAGATACATGTTTTTCCTATACAGAGCATTCACTAACCTAATATAAACTATTTAGTAACAATGCAGACTTTTCTTCATTACTTTATTGAAACGTTGTAAAATTTGCAACATTAAATGTTCTTTTATTGTAGAGAAGAGTTACTCTTAGGCAGAACTAAGTAGTAATTATCATAAACTAGTGTTTTCATTTCATAGTAGAATACCGCTTACAGTCCAGCTTAATCATTTTTGGCTCTGTGTGTCTTTACACATGTCTTGGTGTCTGTGAATGGGAACCACACCAGCTTCCATCCCCAGAGGCATTCTGTCTGTGGAGCATTTAGGCAGAATGCTTCGGGCACTGAAGGAAACATGCTCGCAGGAGATTATAGAGGGATGATCTCTGCTCTCACACTAATTATACATGGGTGAAATGATGCGGAAAGAATATGAGGACACTTCCAATTATGCCAGTTGGAAGCACTAAAACTCAGTTTTTATACTCTGTAACTGTTGCTATCCTCTAAGCAAATGTGCAAAGTTGGGGGAAGGAGCAGAAAAAGCTGGTTGTCCATATCTTTTTGCTCCACAAAGAGCAGGTCCTCTATTTCTTCTCTTTCAATTTCACTTGTTCAGAATTACTTCTCCCTTATTTTGAAAAACCCAAGTAAATATAAGCCAAATATTCTTGACTACATGTAATGTGTGATAAGAATTAATCGAATGATATATTATTCCAATGGCATTATACAGTGCATAAAAATATGACTTGGACACTTCCTCACTTTCTCTCACATCCCTATTGTCCAACATTAGCTATTGTGAAAGACGGTAGGTGTTTGAAAGGCTTGTCAGGAGGTCTCACGCTTGCTGAAGGATTTTTAAAAATTGTGCATATATAAGAACTACGCACATATGCAGGTATAGTAAAGTATATATGTAAACACTTCCACCTGCACATGTAGGTTCATGATAGATTATAAAATTTGCAATTGTGTGCACTGATGTCAATGCCTAAAATGTATTTGCACATATTAAGTTCTATTGATGTGTTATGCTTAAAAGAAGCACTCGCGATCTTTTTCAGGGGGATAAGGCAACACACCACAGTGTCTTCAGTGTGCTTTTGCTTAGTTAATCATTATTTGGTGCTTCTAAATGTCCAGCACCTTCGCTGATGATCTGGGCATGCAGTGGCTTTCACACTTATAGAATCATAGAGCTGGAAGAGACCTCAGGAGGTCATCAAGTCCAGCC
>CM057847.1:134770948-134796446 GCA_030068395.1 Apalone spinifera | reverse complement strand
AAGCAGATGATTTTCCGCAAAAACTGGCCAGTCTAGATGCAGCCCTTATGTTTATGAGGAGGATTTTCTCACAGTGTCAGAGGAATAGCAGTGTTAGTCTGAATCTGCATAAACAATGGGAAGTCTGACAATGTGGGTCTTTGCCCATGAAAGCTTATGCTCCAATAAATCTGTTAGTCTATAAGGTGCCACAGGACTTCTCATTTTCTCACAGTGTGTAATAACTGAAAGTTGTTACAATATGAAAATACCACTGCTTATAGAGGTGAAGCAGGGAGTTCTAAGTATATTTACCTATAAGACTGAGAGTTAAAACTGACAATGCTAATGATTTCAAAGCTCTGTAACAAGTAGCTGAACTAATGGTTCCAGGAGACAAGCAAAGTTTTTTTCCATCCAGAAAACATGAGAAAATATGTGCAATTATCTGTTCCCCCAGGGTTCAGTAGTTGTTTCTCATAGATGGGCCCCAAAAGTGAATGTATCCATGCTGTATACTATGCTCCTTCTGGCCTTAAGGATCTCACTTGTCCATGGTTAGAGAGACTGTGTGAGAGCTGCAAATCAAGATTGCAGAGGCAACTGCTGGGGAGGGATAAAAGAGCGGCATGAGTGAGCCTTGTGACACCCCTCCCCCCCGACACACTCCCTCCGTGATTTCTCCCCATGCCATTCATAACATGGGGAAGGGTCAACTCGAGGAATGTGAAGGGCCCTATACAACCCTCCACTTCATCCCAGGCCCCACTTCTTCCTGTCTCCACCCCACCTCCACTGCTCCCCATCCCTTAGCCCATGCCCCTGCTCTCCTCTGCCTCTCCTCTTCCTGCCATTGCTTTGCCCCAACCCAGTTGCCATTCCACCCTTTCCCCTAAACCCTCTTCCACAAACAATGAGACTCGGGGGATTAGTGGGGTGCCTGGCACCAGCAGGAGGGGTCCCCTTGCCACACGCACTGGCAATAGTGGGAAGCAGAGTAACTCAGCCCTAGCCCACTCTGCTCTCCTGATTCCCAGCCACAATGCTTCACTACCCACTGTACCAGCCCTTCCCAAACCCTCTCCCCCAGGTGACCTGGCTGGGAGCCGTAGGGGCAGAGCAGGCTGGGGCTGGGTAACACCCCCTTCCTGCATCAGCCAGTAAGTGTGACAATGCTGCTACCAGCATCAAGCTCCCTGCTAGTCCCCTGACCCACTCTAGGGCCTATGGGGCCCCCAAAGCACAAGGCCAAGGGCAGTTGGAGGAACCATCCAATGAATGGGATGGCTCTGCATGCAGATGCTGGCCTCTTGCCCCTCCCGCCACAGCTTTAGGGCACATGGCCCTTTGTGCCCATCTATGTGCCACACCTCCAAGGATGGATGATTCCCTGTGAGCTCTTTGTCACCTTCTTATCTGGCAGAGGCTGCTCTGCCTATGTGTAGGGATTTCCCTAAATACTACATCTGCAGAAGCACAAGAATCAATAAACAGAAGCATGATTGTTAGTGCATGCATAGTACAGAATCTTTTTAGTAAAATGCACCTCTTTTTACATATAAATCACTTCCTCACTTTCTCTTGGCAAGCATGCATCTCAGTAAACACCCTAAGCATGGTGAGCTTGACTTCAGAGCTTGATCTGGCACAAATCTGCATGTAGGCAATTCCTAAGCAATGAGGCCCAGTTCCTCAAAGCTATTTAGGCTCCTAGATTCCATTGATTTCCACAAAGAGGATCAACAAACAATGGCTAGCCAAAGTGACACATGTTCAGAGCAAAGCTCCGAGGAGGTTTGTGTCAATTTAACTGTAGCTGCCATTCAGAAGACCAAGAAATCAAAAATTAGCTTTATCCATGAAAACTTTTTAAAGGCAGCATAAGCACCTGACCTACTGCAAAAATGTGACTAATGACCCGTGCACCCTGCAAAGGTTATGGAATCTTGTGATTTGCTTAGCCTAACATCCATCAGAATTTTACTGATCTGCTGTATTTATTTAGGCTTCTCTTGTAGGAGTTTTCATTATAAAAAATGAAACACTACAATAATCAATTTGCCAGGACGCAACCATGAATCAGAAATTCTGTTTGAAAAAATATGAATTCTTTTTAGATGGGAATATAGAAAAGTGAAGTGTTATTGACTCTTGTGAGAAATAAACAGAGTGGTGCAGTCATGGTAACTGCTGCTACAGTACATCTTTTATTCATGTAGCCAGGAGGTGCAGAACCTGCACCTCTTTTCCCACCAACACCCCCTTGCTTTCTTTCCTGATACAAATCATTGTTATCTGCTGGAAGCTGAACAGATACCTTCAATCAATACTCCTCTCCAGGCTCAGGTGACCTGCTTCTGAAGTTCTTGTCAATAGAGAAAAACATGTCTTCTCAAGATAATAAATGTTTTGGTCGATAGCTGTTTAAAGCCCAACACTGCAAGACCTTTTGTCTTTTCTTCTAAAAAAAAATCCAAGTCTCACTTGAGAGCAATGAGCCAGTATATGACAGTACTGCTACATAACAGTTCTAAATGTCATCTACTCTGCTTCCTGGGACAAGCTGCATAAATTGACAGGGAACATGTAAAAGTACAAAGGACAGCCAACACATAAATAGAAAGGATACCAGCTGATAAAAACAGTCACTAGCATATAACAGACTTAATAAAAAATGGCAACTGAGGTGGTCTATTTTTCAGTGATTCCCTGTCTCATTCATTAGCGGCATACATGATGTACAGAAACCTTAGCTGAAAGAAAATAAGTCATATTCAAACCTGCTGTAATTCCACTGAAGTTAACAAGGACACATCTGGGAATTGAATTTGGCTCAATATGTAAGTACAGACTACCTTAGTTTATTTAACTTGGTACTAAACTAATCTCCATTCTACACTTATATCCATAAACATCAATCCATAAACATTATATAAATATAATCATTTTAAAAACTATTTAAAAAGCCAGTTGGATAAAATGTATATGTTTTAAAACAGCCTTAAAATACAATACAAGAAAGCCCTTCAAAAGACTTATGCAACACCCCAAAAATAAGGAAAATGTGAAGAAAAAAGACATTGCATATTTACCATTACAAGGCCACATGTGTAAATGAAACGTGTGAATATATCACACTAGAAAATAAATTTGTTTTCTTACAAAAAAATAAGCATGACTGATAACCCTTTAAGTTAATTATACAGGAATAATCCTGTCAATAATTAGAGAAGTAATTGCTTTAGCATAATGTCAGTTATTGTCCTTTCATACCTTTTTATAAGTGCATCTTTATATTCCCTTCATCTCGAAGGAAATTCTGTGTTCAGTAAACATTTTAAAATCAGTGTATGAGTTGGCATACAAGTACTTAATCACAGTGTTAAATATATTGTCCAAATATAACAAGATCTTGTTAATGAAATGTGTAAATACCATAAGTGAAACACAAATCCAGTAGCAGTGATGGCAATTAAAGGAATGCACTTCTCAGGGAACATATGGATATGGAAATACTAGTAATTTTTTCCTGATTGATTGCATCCCTTTTCCTAGAACAAGAGCACATTTATTAAAAGAAACAAATTCTATGTGTGAATATAATAAAAATGATAAACAGAAAATTCTTAATATAGTAATCCACTCTGGATTTATTCCTTGTTCAGCCGATGGGTAGTTTCATTTGAAAGGTTTGTATTGTCATTAGTGGTTGAGTCTTATTTATTTTATTATCCATCTCTGATCCACAGTTTTTTCAGGAGTGGTAAGGGAGCTCAAGGGCAGTGCACAAAGTCAGGCATTCCCTGCTAAGGAATTTACTTCCTGGAGGTTACATTTTTCTTTTAACAAGTTGAAAAAAATGCAGCCAGAGTGGCCACTGCTGCAGTACAGTGGGGTGCACTATTACAAACCCAAGATAAATAAACTTTTCCTTGGCTGGTTGCTAAATGTTCTTAGTGCCACCTACTGAATACATTTGGCTACTGTAGTTCTTAGTTTAAAAGGGAAGTTTTCAAAAATGGCAAATCTTAAGCCTTGTCTACACTATGAGACAAGGTTGAATTTATTCAGGTCCAATTTTAGCACCCGATTTTGTAAAGTCAAAGGTGCATGTCCCCACTATATGCAATAGTTTGACAAAGTGCATAGTAGTTGGGTGGCTACCATCTACTTTGACAGTGATGCACTGTAGGTAGCTATCCCACAGTTTTTGCTACCCCTTTGCATTCTGGGTTAGTCTCCCAGTGTCTGATGGAACAAAGGCAGTGTAGCAGGTGGTCCTGGGTACATGTCATCAGTGTCCCATAATGTACTTATTTCCTCTCTCCTCCCCCCGATCCCTGCTTGAAAGCAATGGCAAAATAACCTTTTAACGCCCTTTTTTTCCCTGGTTATTCATGCAGATGCCATGGGAGGGCAAGCACGTACCCCATTCAGCAGCAATGTGCTATGGTAATCATAGCAAACATCTTGCATCTTATGCTGCAGTATGTCCAGGGGCTAGCCAGAGCCCACGGGAGTATGGAAGAATGTGAGGAGACCATGAACAGACACTTGTATGAAGCACTTGAATGGAGCAATTGGCAGATGCTGGTGGCATTCGATCATCTTGACACAGTGGATTGCCGGTTCTGATGCTGTGAGATAAGCAAAGACTGGTGGGACTGCATAGTTATTCAGCTAAGGAATGATCAGCAGTGGCTGCAAAACTTTTGCATGCATAAGGCCACTTTTCATGGCATTTATAAATTGCTTTGCCCCACCTTGAAGCGCAGAATGAGACCCACTCTGACAGTTGAGAAGAGTGGCATTAGCCCTGCGGAAGTTTGCGACACTAGACAGCTACCACTCAGTTGGAAATCAATTCAGAGTGGGTAAATCTACAGTGGGGCCTGTTGTGATCCAAGTAGCTAAGGCAATCTGTACCCTGCAGTGAAGGGCAGTGACTTTGGGAAATGTGCAGGACATCATGGATGGCTTTGCCACAATATGGTTTCCTAACTGTGGTGGGATGATAGATGAAATGCATATCTGTATCTTGGCCCCAGATCACCTTGCCAAAGAGTATATAAATCACAAAAGGTACTTCTCGATAGTGCTGCATGAGTTCCTGGGAAAATGCATGATACACACATCTTTAGGAACCTCGGTTTCTTTAAAAATCTGAAAAATGGAACTTTCTTCTGTGATAGACCAGGCCGGATCTGGGCAAAGCTGAGGGCATCTGCTCAGGGTGAATTGCTCAAAACCAGGGCTGCTTACAGCCCTAGACTGGAGACCTTTCCCAAACAGGTTACAAACCAGTCACACAAAGTGATTCAGCTGCCAATCCGGCCAGCAGGAAGCCTCACGAGCAAAACTCCTCAGACACCTCAGCTCTCCCTGTGCCACAATCAGCCCTAGGCCTTACACACAGGTGAGGGGTTAGAGAACCCAATCTCACCTACCTCGAATGGGTTCTCCTGGTCCCAAAGAACCAGCCACAGATTCCTAGTCAATTTACACTTTAGATCTTACCCCCAAGATCACGCTAGGCCAATCCTTTAGAATCTATAATCTAAAGGTTTATTAGTAAAAGAAAGGAAAAGTATGAGAGTAAGGTTGTTAAGGAGAATACATTACGTGCACCAATCTCCAAGTTCTTGATGCAGGCTCTCAGCAGAGATGTTACAAACTGCTATCTTAAAAGTCTCTGGTGTACATCCTATGTCAGGATGGGTCGAGAATCCTTCCCAGCTCTCTGTCCCTCGCAAGGCTGCATTTAGGATCAGTAGCAGAACTGAAGACAAGATGGAGTCTGTCTCATGGCACTTATATATCCATTCCTGGTACCTTCCAAACTTGAGCAGGTCACATGGCCAAGTGACCTATCCCTGTGTCCCATGCCAGCAGCCATTAGATACTGTCCAGTTTGCAGGTTTCCAGATGCATTTCATAAGAACATAAGAACAGCCGTACTGAGTCAGACCAAAGGTCCATCTAGCCCAGTAGCCTGTCTGCCGACAGTGGCCAGCACCAGGTGCCCCAGAGAGGGTGGACCGAAGACAATGATCAAGCGATTTGTCTCCTGCCATCCCTCTCCAGCCTCTGACAAACAGAGGCCAGGGACACCATTTCTATCCCCTGGCTAATAGCCTTTTATGGACCTAACCTCCATGAAATTATCTAGCTTCTCTTTAAACTCTGTTATAGTCCTAGCCTCCACAGCCTCCTCTGGCAAGGAGTTCCACAGGTTGACTACACGCTGTGTGAAGAAGAACTTTCTTTTATTAGTTTTAAACCTGCTACCCATTTCTCAAGTGTGTATGGGCCACCTTGAGAGCCATTGTCCTTGGGGCCCTGCTAATTAGCATAGTCATTGACTGAACAATTGTTCTTTACAACAGGCAGTCCAGATCCACTGCTCTGTCTCCAGCAGAGAACATTCACAGTACAAGCACAAATCCCATATTCATAGTTCCACATCCAGATATCACACAAATACATGAGTAGCATATATAGAATCAGTAGAACATATGCTTTCATTTGACACCTCACATGGCCTCCTTTGTATAGACTTTGGGGCAAACACCCTTCCCTCCCTTCCTCCTCCCCCCGTGGGTGCAGTAGTGCTCTGGCTGCTCCCCTTAAAATCCAATAATGTGACATCTTCCCAGACCAGAAAATTAACATTGGAGGCATTGAAATATCAATAGTTATCCTTGGAGACCCAGTCTACCCATTGCTCCTCTGACTCTTGAAGCCGTACACAGGCAGTTTGGACTACAGTAAGGAACAGTTCCTACAGGCTGAGGAAGTTCAGAACGGTGGTAGAAGGTGCTTTTGGGTGTTTAAAGAGAAGGTTTACAGTTTATTGACTGGGCTAGACCTCAGCAAAAGCAACATTCCCATTGTCATGGCAGAATATCTGTGAAAAGTAAGGGTGAAAATTTTATGCCAGGGAGGGTGGGGTGGCGAAGCACAGTACCTAACTACTAATTATGAGCAGCCAGACACCTGGCCAATAAGGAAAGTGTATTGGGAGGCACCACAAATCAGAGAGGCTTTGAAAAACGGTTTTGTGAATGGCCAGACAGCAATATGATAGTCATACATGTTGCTCTTTACAAGGTGCCCCCTGCATTAAGTGTGCTTGCCTGTAAACCCTGTAACCTCCCCCATCCCATGCAACACAAGCAATAAAGACAGTGTTGTTGTGAAATCATGCATTTTTATTTAGGGAACATAAGGAAACAAGGATAGAAAAGGAGTTCAGGGCAGGAGATTTGAGGGAGGTGTGGGAGAAGGGAAAGTGGTGTATTACAATTCCCCTGTTCACCAATCTCACAGGTTTGAGAATGACAGCCTTTTGTTCTGGGACATGCTCCTGGGGGCTGAGTGTAAGGCTGTCCTTGGCTCCTCCTACCCCTGCATTCTAGGGTGCCTGCGAGAGGAGACTATGGAACTTGGTGAACAGGGGCTGTGGTTCAGCATGGGCCAGAGAGGGTATCTATGCATCTGATTCTCCTGAGAGTCTACCAGGCACATCATCAGCTCTCCCAGGACCCTCAAGACATTCTCCTGTGCCTTCACTTCACATTCCGTGTATGCTCTCCTCTCCTTGCACTCTGCTCTCATCTCCTGCAACAGTGTTCTCCTTCACCCATTTAATTGCAACCTGTCCATGTGAACGGATTGCATTTGCTCATTAAACATGTCATTCCAATTACATTTTCACCTTCGGATCTGTGTTTCCTGAACAGCTGGAGGAGCTGGGGTTGTAGGTAACAGGCTTACTGCTGCACCCACTATAATGAAAAAAGGGAAGGTCAGATTGTACAAGAGATACATTGTGGAACATAGAACCTAAACTCTCAGCATAAAGGAGCATCTGTCCAAGACAATAGGGATGTGTTATGTACAGGGCCACAGTTATACTTTTAAGCACCCACTATGCAGCTGGTACACCACAGAGATCTTCAGGGAGCAACTGCATACGGCTTGATGGCAAGAATGGCAAGGGGCAGGTCAGGCCTTGCTCTTTTGCTTCCTCTTTGAAAGCATGTGCAACACAGTGCATTTGCAAAGGGGACCATGGTTGCATGGCAGTAGGACAGGGCAGGGGCTCCTCCAGGTGTTTGGCACCCCCCATTTAGTAGGAGAGTACAAGTTTCCCTTCTTGGAGAAGCCTGCGGGGGGAGAGGACTGGGTGTGGTGGCAATGCAGGGGTTCACATGGACACTGAAGAGGGGGTCTGGACATGGCAGCAAGGCAAGGGCTCATGCAGACACTGAGGAGACTACAGGAGGGAGGGGATCTGGGTGTGGTGGCAGGGCAAGGCAGAGGCTCATGTAGTGTCCATGTGTTTGGTATCCGTTGTTTGCTGGGACCATGCAACATTCCCTTCCCACATGAGCCTGGGGGCAGGAGAGGATTCAGATGTGGAAGCAAGGCAGGAGCTCATGCAGATACTGAGGATCCTGCAGGGACTGGGGGCCCAGGTGTATTGGCAGGGCAGGGGCTCACAAGGTGACCGTGAGTTCAGCACCTCCCATTTACCAAGAGAGCACAACTTTTCCTTCCCACAGAAGTCTGCAGGTGAAAGGGATTATGGGTGTGACAGTAGGGCAGGGGCTCATGTGGATGTTGAGGAGCTTGAGTGTCTAGGATATCCTGCACACTCCATGCTGGAGCTTTTTTTGCAAACCTGGGTATTCCTGGTCAGGGGTGCTGCCTGCTCTGAGGTATGCTTGCCATGCTGGCCAAGCAGGAAATGAAATTCTAATTTTCTTGGAGCTTCTGTGCACCTAGAGAGAAGCACAGCTGAAAGTCCTGGCCAGAGTGGTCACATAGGGTCAGTATGGCACACCTCCCAGAGGCCAAGAACATCAACTTTCACAGTGCTACATTTGCTCTACCCTAAAGTCAACCATGCGAAAAGCAGGAGTACAGAAATCAACTTTAACAACCTTTAAAGTTGATAGAACACGCTTGGTGGTGTGGACTCACTGTTTAGATAAATCAATCTAATATAGCTAAGTTTGACTTAAATTCCTAGTGTAGACAAGATCTTAACATGGCATGAGTCTAAAGAAGAGCATGAAAAAATAATTCAGTAATAGAATACCTGATTCAGTACTCTCTGAAGTCTCTGACATAACTCCCACTGACCCAATGGTTAATTTTAAACTTGCATTTGCAAAGTCTTGATAGATTAGTTAGCTTCTGGATAGTTCTCTGATATAAATGTGCAGCATCCTATTGGTTTCTTTTCCATTACAAAGCATATAGTTTTCAAAGGGTATTTTAGGGAAAAAAGGAAGCAGCACTGCTCTAGAAAGCAAAAAAAAAAAAATATGCAGAAGGAGGTAATATTACATTGTGGAAAATATTTCTTATAACTAAATTACTGCAACTAAAACACCTTTGAAATATCTCTTAAGTCAGAAACAGTATATGAAAGTAGTGAAATCTTTGGCAATCAAAAAAAAAGTTTGCTCTCTAACCTGAATCAGTGCTACTCAGGATCCTATCCCTGTGGGAAATTCTGTGCCAGTGCACAGGCACAGAATTAATGTCCCCTGCAGATACTTTTTTCACTGCAGAATAATTGATTCTGACAGGTAGGTGAAGGGAAGCTGCAATAACACCTTTCCCCCACCAGGGGCTTATGTGCCATCAGAAGAGAGGGCAGCCAGCAAGCTGCCTTCCTCTCAGGTTATGTTTACACTACAAAGTTTTTGCGGAAAAATGGCCGTTTTTCCACAAAAACTCGCAGAGAGTCCACACCTCACGTACATTTTTGCACAAAAAAATCAAAAGAGAAGTAGGGGTTTTGCGCAATAGGTATTCCTCTTTCTATGAGGAATAACTCCTTTTTGAGCAAGAGCACTTGCGCAAAAAGGTGTGTGTGAACAGGGAACAGGGGGTTTTTGCGCAAAAAGAGCTAATCAAAAAAAGCAGAGGTGCCCTGGTGACCATTCTGTAAATAGCAATCAGAGTTTCCTTTTGAGAGAGCGTCCATGCAGTCTGGATGCTCTCTTGTGCAAAAGCGCATCACTTTTTCAATGCGCTTTTTCAGCCTGGACGTGCTCTTGCGCAAGAAGTTTTGTGGAAGATCTCTTCCGCAAAAAGCTTCTTGCACAAGAAGCCTGCAGTCTAGATGTAGCCTCAGTGCCCTGTTCATTGTGCTAGGTAAGAAAACACAGGATATAGAGGTATGTACACATGGTGCCGGGGGAGGAGGTGTCACACAGCCTGCGGTTCACAAGAGTTAGTTGGGGGGGAACAGACTGTGTGGGGGCACAGTCGGGTGCCAATACCTAGGCGAGGTGAATAGGAATGAGAGTGTAGGACCACATGGGGACAAAAGGAGTGGATGTGCAATGTCATATGGGAACAGGGCAGCTATGCCAGGCTGAATGAGGAGTGGGTATGCAGGAACACATGGAAATGGGGCAGCTATCCCCGGCTATCCTCAGCTATCCCCGGCTGAGTGAAGGTACAAGGACTTTGCACTGCTTCTGATAAAATATGTTTTTGTATTGCAGTTTAAATGAATTATTATTCAAGTTCAATATTAAAATGATAGTAGAGATTCTATTTCCCCAAAAGAAATCCTGATTTTTTCTGATATCTATATTGAAATAAATTACCAATATAATTGAAACTGTAATGATTATATTATTTTATTTTGACAATAAGATGTTTGAGTTTTAGGTAGTTGTCCAAAAATCGGGAGTTGGTGGGGAGGGTGAAGACAAGCTTTCCCTTTGTTTATGTTGGAAATGCATCGCTGACAAGGATGAAGATAATGTCGCTATTCTCATGTATGGCTGCACATACGAACTCCAAACCCAGATGCGCAGACTCAGCTGCACTAAGAGTAGAGGGACAATCCATCCCGTTTTTAATGGGACAGTCCCTTATTTTAGCGCTCTGGAAGGAGTACTGCCTTTTTTTAAAAATGGGCAAATTGTCCCGTGTATTGCACAGCAGGGGCAGGCTGTTAAAAGAGTGAACTGGGGAGGCTGGGATTGGCTTTTTAAATGGCAGGGATTGGCTGTTTAAAGAGCTGGCTGGGGCAGGCTCTTTAAACAGTCTGTGTGCTGGGAAGCCTACATGCTGTCTCTGCTGAGAGTTGTTGCCAGCAGCCCCAGGGAGGAAGTCGGGGTGGGAGGAGGGGTGTCTCTGTCCAGTTTCCCAGCTGCAGTGCCTCCACACAGTTGGCCCACAGCTCCCTTGTGGCAGCAGGTAAGAATAGGTAACCCGGACCCAGAGCTCCCCCACTGTCTCCCCCCCCACTCCCAGCCCTCTGTCTTGATTCCCGAGTCCTACACCTCACTTATATGCCCCCAGCCTCCTGCCCTGACCCCTGCACCCTATCCCAGTCTCCTGCCCCCCCATCACCCCTAACCCTGACTCCTGAAGCTCGCCCACACACTTCCAGCCCTCCGACACACATACACCCAGTCCACTGTTCTGGTTCCTGCAGCCCCTCTTCATACAACTAGCCCTCACACTTCATACTACCAGCCCACACTGTGGAGGACAGCAAGAATGAGAAGTCAGGCACTTCTAAAGAGCAGTAACCACTTAATTGTAAGTATATATTTTTAATGTTTAACCTATTTTAGTTATAATAATGCAGTATGTCTTTTTAATGGGTGATCAATCAGCTTCTTATTTTGACCATTTGTACTGCATAGTTCTGATTGACTGCCAATGAACTTGCTTAAATCTGAACAATTTTACCAGGTGTCCCATATTTGGCATAGGGAAATATGACCACGTTAACTAAGAGTATGAGAAGTCCATTTCTATGATGTTTGATGATGCAGCTCTGTGGTGTCTTTCACATGCAGCCAGGACAATATTTTGTCAACCCTGCTCAAAACTGTTGCATGCTGATTTTGTCAGAGACCATCTGAATCCTGTTCTGAGAATTTGCTCTAATTCTGTGATGCCAGCTCGCTGGAAAATGCTTTGCGGGTTATCTTTCTAGTGCTTATATGGACAGTCCTTCCCTTTGTTTGTCAGAGGCTGGAGAGGATGGCAGGAGACAAATCGCTTGATCATTGTCTTCAGTCCACCCTCTCTGGGGCACCTGGTGCTGGCCACTGTGGGCAGACAGGCTACTTGGCTAGATGGACCTTTGGTCTGACCCAGTACGGCCATTCTTATGTTCTTATGTTCTTTGTTTTTTTCTCCCTCCCCCTACCCTACTCCCACCTAGAATATCTATTTGGGGAGGCAATGTTCTACCATGCTGACAACAAATCTGGTCCATTTAAGTTGTGCTCTCAATAGCATTTCTTAAATGCTGGTTATGTTTACTTTCTCAAGGAGTTTAATATTGATCACTCTGAAGCAAATGCTCATTGTTAACTGGATGGAGCACATGTGAAATTGCTCAAGCTGTTTAATGTGCTATCTATAAAGAGGCTCTGTGTCAGATCAATGCAGGAGAGATGTTAGGACTATGTATATACTGTAATGAATACCTCATTGTAACATTCCCTAGCGTACTTTTAATGGGGTACTGTTTCAAACAGCACTACATTAAAGCTCAGTAGGAAATCTTTAATGCTGACCAGCAGGATCTACACAGATGGTTAATGTGCAACACATCCGAGTAGGGTAGAAATTACATCTCTATAGTCCATGTTATTGTTCTGTGTATGCCCTTTTTTCCCTGGGAATGTTTTATCAGTGTTCATCAGCTAAAACCTAAAAACAGAAACCCTAAGTATGTGCTAGGGATCACAGCAGGTCTGAGCAGGAGCAGGAACAGAATATTTTCCATAGCCATGAAGCAGCAGTAGTAGTGTCCCTGGCTTCCCTAAGCCTGTACATTACCACTGTGATGGTTGCATAGTTCCTAAATACTGCCTCACTTTCCCCAGGAACATTTCCAAAGCTGTAAGTGGGCATTTTAGCACTCAGGTGAACAAGCATATTTGCACCCCCTCGAGAGGTAATGCATGGGAGGCATGCGGCTAAATGCCTCCTCCTGATGTTTCAATTGCTTCCACCCAGCCCAGACAGTCTGGGTGGCCCACTAAGGTGATTTGGGGGTGGAGGTGGCCCTACCTCTTGACCCTGCACAATGCAACACTAGGCTGATCCATCCCCACAGCCCACTGTGTGGGACTGGCCCAAGTCATTTGGCATCACCAGCCTGAGCCACCCCCACAGCTTTGCACCCTGGGTGGCTGCTGCCTACTTGCCCCATCTTGGTTATAGCCTTGAAGATTTCACAAGCTTTATTGGATCAAAGCTACTTTTGGGTGCAGAAAAATGGGGCACAATAAGGCCTTGACCTCAGTGCCTTCATTTACTCATCTGTAAAACATGTACAGATTATATACCTCCCTAAACTGGGACTCCCTGGTCCAGCAACAATTGTGGTCCAACTAGATGTTCCTGAATCAGAGAGTCCAGGGGCAGGGAGGCCAGTGGTGGCCTGGAAGCTTTGGGGCAGAGGGCTCAGGCAATGTGGGGAGCACAGTGCCAGAGGGCTCAGGCTGCACGGGGAGTCCCACGTTGTAGCCGGGAGCCCTGTGGCAGGGGTTTCTGGTGACATAAGGAGCCCTGCAACTAGGAACCCTGCAGCAGGGGACTTAGCTGTCATGGGGTGCTCCGTCAGTGCAGCCAGGAGTCCTGCGACAGGGAGCTCAGGTGGAGCAGGGAGCCCCACAGCATGGGGCTCAGATAGTGTGAAGAGTTCCAGTGGTGCAGCCAGAAGCACAACAGGGGCTCAGACTGCACAAGGAGCCTCACAGCACAGCTAGGAGTCCTACGTCAGGGGACTCGGGTGGCATGGGGAGCATCGCAGCAAAGGAACCCAACAGTACAGCTGCAAGTCCTGGAGCTGAGGGATCCAGCCAGGGCTGTCAGCATCTCTGGCTCTGGCTGAAGGCAGTAGGTGTTGGATGGGGCTGAAAGTGAAGCTGGAGGGTGCCTGGGAAGCTGGTGATGAGATCTCCCCTGGTCTGGTAAATGCCCTTGTTCAGGACAGGTCAGGTCCCAAAGGTGCCAGAATCACAGAGGATCAACCTGTATAATAGTAATAATAATATGGTAAGTGTTGACATTTGGCTTGATGCTGTACAAACATCCAGTTTTGCTTAAGATAATTAGATATGGTTAGTTAGTATCTGCAGCTGTTTTTCATACTTCTTTGTATTTACTTTAGAAATTCCGAAATTGGCTGAAAATACTTGCACTAGTGGTCTAAGGCAGTGGACAAGATTTTAAGGATCATCGTCTAAGAGAAGATGTTATGAACTGGAAGTTACAGGGTAATCAATAATTTGTCATTCTTGTGCTTTTTTATGAAGTCTGGTTAATGCTTACAGTGGTGAAATACAGCACAGTGCACAGGCCCAGCAAAATGTCTATGCACTGTAAATCATCATTTAAAGTTATGCAATTGTAAGTTAGTAGTAGTAGTGTGTGAACTGAATTCTTTCAATCAATCTGAAACCATTTTTTTTCATGTTTTGAAAAACCTATCACCTTCCCAAACTGGGGCTGAAACAACAATATTTCAACTTTTTCCACAGGGGCAGTCTTTGAATAACTAATCTTTGGGTTTCCTTGAAATTACACCTTCTGCTCTGCTGGACAGTGCCAGTCTTGTAAACCGGGTGAGTGCTGAAATACAGAAAAATCCTGTTGCCTTAGGTACTTGAAGAACTTGATTCTGGTATGTGTTGTTATACTTACTGCTTCTAGAAACAGAACATGCTATAGATCAACAGAGAAGAGTGACAGATGTTGTGCTCATGTGTGCCCACAAATCAAAACACAACTGGATGATCTAATTTTAGGCAGTGTTTTCAACAGCTGAAAACAATACTAACATGAAAGGTTATACTGACAAGGAGGAACACAATGGACAAGATTCTTTGCTCATAACTGTGAAGTTACCCTAGACTCACAGCAGTAAAAATGAGTCTAATCTTCAATAAGTGATTCATCCACTGTTTATATTTTATATTCTAAATGGGATATGTATGCGTTGGAGGATGATGTGGAGCAGTGTATAGGTTAGCTCTGGAAAAAACAGAGGGATTCTTATCTATATGGATTCAAATAGGAAGAGATACAGCAAATGAAAGAACTGCTTCTTCAATCAGACATCATAATTGAGTTGTATGTATATGTATTCAGGGAGTCTGTTTTGTGAAATGTTCAAAAATATTCATCAGCAAGCTTTCAGCCATTTCTCATGTCTGCACCAGGGAATTATTTCAAGCAAAATTAATTTTGCTATTAGGGTATCAGGATTCAGCATAAGGAATGTGAAATCATGGTGATAACTATTTCCATCTGAATTATGGAGCAGCCGGAGATAGTTTGTTGGTTTTATCTTTCTCTATAATTATCTAAGTAATTGTTTTTAATTGTATAGGATATAATGTGCATGATATGGAAAATCATACGGGAATCAGAGGCTTTAAAATGTTCCTTTAGAAGATGTTTTAAATGTCTCACTTTCCCATTCACCATTCCAGTGACAAGAAGGGTAAAAGGAAATGGAATGGTTCATCACCCATCAAGAAGGACAATCAAAACTAAATGTGCCATTGTGGGAACATCAGGATACAAAGGTATGGTTAATGACACTCTCATACCCAGGAAGGTGCTACTCTCAAGAAAGTTCACCCCTTCAGCTTGAATGCTGCAAGAAGGGGATAAAACTGGAATGCAAGAAAAAAATTCCCTTTCTTTTTGCTGTTTGAACTCTGACAAAGCTGGAGCTACGAAACAGAAGCAGAAATCCCCAGAATCAACTTGGGTTAACCCTCAGAGAGAAACAGTGCTGTCAGATTACTACAATTTTCTTCACCTATTGGAGACTGTAGCTCATCTGTTTGTGTCTATATCTATATCTATCTATATATATATATCCTGCTTTAAAATATAAATAATTCTTTCATATATTTTTTAGTTAGTTACTTTACTAGATGATTGGCTACAACCATGGTCTCTGGTGTGAGATTTAAGGTACAAATTAACATTGGGGAAATGATTGGTTTTTTGGGACTAGAAGAAACATGAATCTTCTATGATATGTGGCCTTAGATAGCAACCAGCTATTACTAAGTCCAGCTTCCCCGTGTGCCGAGATAGATAGGAATGCCTAAGGGGACTGTCTGTGATTCCATTGTAAGACTCTTATAGTGGTTTAGGAATTCATATTTGTTACTGGGTTGGTAAAAACTAATTAGAAAATGTACAGCCAGTTTGGGTTATCTGCCCTGCTTTTTGACAGTCTACCCTGAAGCTGACACTCATGGTTGTGAACCACTCCAGACTGCATGATGGGGGAAACTGCTGAAAAAAGTCTACCAGGTTCAAACCATCTAAGATTGAAGTCAGTGATTTGCAGCTCCACAAAGTAGGAGTGCTACAAGAAAGGGGCACTGGCCTCCAAAGCCCACAAAATTAAGTTATGTAGGGAAGGCAGAATATATCTGCATCACTCCAATGCAATCTCCATAGACTGCTTTTATATCTATTCTAGTCTTTGGGACTCCTGCCAATTGAATTGATACAGCTATGTTTCCACGTAATGACTGGGGGGGAGCATGTGTGTGAACTGCCTTTCTGCACCCTCTTTTTGTTTCCTGCTTCCTGCACTCTTCCTGTTCCTGTTTTTGGAGTGGGAGGGAGAAGTTGTGTAGTTGCCTAGCTGTCAAGGTTGTGCTCAGAGTGTTGTGTGAATGCAAGCTTTGCCTGCCCCATGCATAAAATTACTGCTCTTTGGCTCCTTTGAAACTGGTAGCCATAGACATACCCTGGCTATGCAGTGGATACTACTGTTCCCTCATTTGCATGGCATGTGTACATACTGCTGACTGTTTATAATATTACTTACTTTACCATTTTGCATTCAGAATTTCACAAGAACCTCAATGGAGCTCATTTCTTGTCTGATCACCTTATTTGCTATGTTTGGCCTACCAGACAGCCTTGATTTAGGTAATGTACTTATTTTATCAAGAGTGTGATTTTATCAACAGCATAATGAATTTCTGACTAGTATTAGCACAGTAATTTATAAATCTGCTATGTGCCATCCCAAAGGAAATGGGATAATGTAGAGACTGCACAGAATACTGGAGGAACATGAAGATACATCCTTCCCTATTTCATTAAATGATGGTTTATATTGTATTTGGAATACATCTTAAGAAAGTATTGAAGAAACCCTATTCTATCAGCTCTTCAGTTGACCTGTGAGGACCAAATTGTCTATGCTGACATAAATGGTTTATCCCACCCTTTTGCCATTCTCAAAACTGACTGATATAAGTAGGAATTATGGAAATTCCAACAACTATATCCACACAATAATCCATGCATTTTATGCTGCAACAGTGTGTGCATTAGGTGTGTGTCTGGAAGTGTTTCTGAAGTTCACAGCATGATCTTGTGGGCTTCGGAGTGTGGAGTGTAGCAAGTATGTTTACTACAGGTAAGTAGATGCTCTTACTTACTATGATGATGCCATGTTTACAACAAGGAAAATGCACCATAATAACAGCATCCCCCCCTGAGTCAGATGTCTAGTCACATGGTGCCTCCTGGTCAAATACCACTGAGCTTTTTGGGGAGAAGGGAAGAAAATTGTGATGATGATGATGATTGTGTTGCCTTCCTGCTCTCCATTCCTATTTGTTACTCCCTGAACTCAGTGTTCCTGTTTCTCTACAGGAGAAAGAAAAAGGCTGAGGCTGGGGGGGATGGGGGTAGGGGAAGAGGAGATGGCTGTAGAATTGGATCTACGTGGCTACTCAGGACCTGCTGCTAAGTATCTGCTGTAATATTTTGGTCAGACTGCGGCTGACTAACTGAGCCATGGTTATTACATGTTTAGATTGACAGTCTACCTTCATGTCTTGCTTCATGTGCGAACGGGGGTTACGGTTCAGCAGTACATCAGGATATAACACTGATGTACATTGATTAGTTCCTTCCCATCTTTCTCTGGGCTATGCCGTGCATTAATATGCCTTCTTTCTCCATTTTTCCCTACCATGCACTTTTTCTGTTCTTTGTTTTGTGCCCCCACAGAGGCCCTTTCTTGATTCACACTCACATAATTCACTGTCTTTCTGTGGGCCACTCCCTAAGTATCCTACATCCTTACTTCTTCCCTATCTCTCTACCCTTTTCCATTTACATCCTACATTCCCTCCTCTTTTTTTCTTCTTATCCACAGACACATTCATAGATACTCTTCTAAATGCATGTGAGAATATCCACTGCCACCCCTCCGGGTCTGGGATCTCACTTCCCCCCCCCCCCCCCTCCCCCCATCACTCACAGAGGGAAAGACCTCTTCTTCTGAGATTGCATAAACATATACATGCCTGCATCTCTCTGAGACACCTCTCACAACTCAGATCCTCAATGTATCTGAGTACATACTCTCCTCTGCTAATTGCCTAGTAGTCTGTTCTGTTCTCTTCAAGCTCTTATACTAGGTACCCATCACTGTGCTGTCAAAACACTTTCTAGAAATGCATTAAGTGCCGTGACTACATCTGTCCTGTGAGATCTGGTTCTTTTTTCCTTGCCGGTCCACCCTTGTGGAAGATAATTATATCATGCAAACATAGATAAGAGGCCATTAAATAAATAAAATAACCAATAAGTGGCTAAATTAAAAGATCTTAATTAGAGATCAGTTGGCTCCACAACTGTCTCTCAGCAAGTTGCCACCACACACAGAGTTTTAGAAAACTTCATCTAACAAGTTTGATTATTTTGCTTTTACTCAGATGAAGAACAATATGGATAAAATTGATTGTGTTAAGACTGTGGGTCCTACACAACAAAGTTTGGGATTGAAAGTCTCCACTTTTGATTGGCAGTCTTAGAGGTCAGGATATCAGAAGTGAGTCGCCTCTTCTCACTCATATATATTTTTGTCAGTTGCATTGGCTAATCAAACTTATCTACTAAAGCTGTTGCATCATAGGCCAGGTCACTGGGGCTACGTCTACACAGGTGCGTTCTCACGCAAAAACTCTTTTGCGGAAGAGTTCTTCTGCAAAAACTCTTCCAGAAGAGAGCTCTACACTGGCATGTGCTTTTGTGCAAGAGCATCAATGCCAGTGTAGACGCTCTCTTGCGCAAGAAAGCTCTGATGGCTGTTTTAACCATAGGGCTTTCTTGCACAAGAAATTCATGTTGCCTGTCTACACTGGCCTCTTCTGGAAGAGCTCTTGCACAAAAGGGCTTCTTCCTGAGTGGAAGCATCAGAGTTCTCACGCAAGAAGCCCTGATTTTATACATTAGAAAGTCAGTTTACTTGAGCAAGAACACGCGGCCAGTGTAGACAGGGTGCAAGTTTTTGCACAAGAGCAGCCGCTTTTGCGCGAGATCGCACCAGTGTAGACACAGTCTGGGTGTTCATTTCACAGGCCTATCTATCTTGTTCTCTGGTATTTGCTTCTCTGATTGGCACCTTATGTCTTAGCTCCTGTCAGATAACTCTGGCCTGTGCTACTTCAGGAAGCAGCAACATCTGCCTCTCTTCAACCTTCCAGGATATTTAAAAATCCTTTTTGACTAATAAATTGTGTTTCAGACTGTAGTGTACATGGAAGCATGATATAAGTAAGATGTATAACAGCTGCCATTCCTCGTCATCAAGCCTCAGGTATAAAACAGTAGGAATGACCTTTAAAGATCCTTTCTGAATAAAATCTTTTTTTTTTTATAAATAACTTATGCCCAATTTGTATTAGTAGCATTTGCCTGTTACAGATTTGTCTCATTGATGCTGTTGTCATTACATTATTGTTACTTCTGTATTTGTCTTGGCCCTTGATTTTTCATCTCTCCTGGATGCTCACGTCCTCCTGGGGTGAGGTTTTAAAAGGTTTAGTAAAACATTTTCAATACTGAGTAACTACAGTTAGGTTTCTATAAACATATTTATGCGATCACAGGACAGCATTCCTTCCACCTGCACTTCTTATTGCAAACCATTCTCACACATTCAATTTCAAAACCATGTGTTTTATTTACAGTGTTCTATACAAGTGCTTGCTCTCCATAACATAAATCTTCCCCTTCACCCCAGACACTGCAGGAGGAGTACAGGTTGAACCTTTCTATTTCAGCATTCTCTGGTCCGGCAACATCCGTGGTCTGGCATGATTTTAGTTAGTCAAATGTTCACATATCATGGGTGTGGCCAAGTTTCCCGGGGTCCCATGAAGTTTGTTTACAGCTACTAGTCTTGACTCTCAGTGTTCTGTGCTGTTATTTAGCTCTAATTTACCACTAAATATCTTGTAAGAGCCCAGTAAGCAGTGGAAGTGCTGTTAATCCTGCTAGACAATACTGACCTCCCATGATTTGGCAAATTCTCTGGTTCGGCACCCATCAGATCCCCAGGGTGCCAAACTAAAGAGGTTCAACCTGTAGCAAGAAATCTAATTTCCCTGAAATCTTGGGATTCTCTGGCTCTTCATTATACTCTCTCTTGTCCTTTCCTGGCTGTCTTTTGTCCTTAGTTGAGGAGCTGACTCACCTTAATTGGTTAATTACCTGGTGATCAATGAATTACCTTTTCAATTTGGCCCATGTGGGACACTTATGAAGTGCATACAGAGATGAGTCAGCCTTAAGCTACTCATATTCTGTTACTGGCAAAGAACTCATATCCTTTTCAAAAGTACTAAGCGCACAACAGTTGTCGCAGAGGTCAATTCCCCATTGAGTGAGACTAAGCCTTCCAAAGTCCTATTATGTTCGTCACTTTCACCACTCTGCATTCCCAGAGGATATGAGTTAATGAAGTCAAAGGGAGTTCTGCCGTGGGAGACAGGTGTCACTAGATGTAAAGTTCTCATTGGTTTCAAAGGAAATTTGAAATGCAAAGGACTTATAGGAAGTAGTCTGTATTCTCTGTTTATAGAAATACAAACTGTTAGAATTTTAGAATTTTGATCCAATATTCTGCGATGTTGCTAGTTCAGGAATAAGCTGTATTATATTACTTAAGGAGTACAGAGAGGTATAGCTTCTTAAAATTCCCAAAGGATAATTAGAGTTGGAAAGCTCTTTGAACAGGAAAAGAACTACAGAAAAGCTAAGCATTTTTATTTTATTGCTACTTTTTTAAAGGGGCAATTGCAAAGCTCTTGTTTTTCAAAATTTCTGCATTCACATATGGCTGTAGAATATATTAATTTTTGATTAACAGACTCAGCAAGTAGTACAGTAATTTAAGTTATCTCTTTTTTATAATATGAAGGAAGATTAACATATGGTTTAAATATAACATAAATAGCTGATATTCATAATTTTGAGAACAGTGAATTAAGTCTTCACCTCCAATACTTCTTATAATATTTTGAAAAAAACCCCACTATGTTACACCAGTTTTACAAGGGTATAACTTGACTGAAATGAGTAGGGTTAGACTGGTTTACTAATTTAAACATTTACTTGATGGGAGTTGGATCCACATCTTCAAAAATGTGTAAATCTTAAGTACCAAAAGTACTTAAGATTTAAGTATCAAAAGTTTAATTTAAGTACCAAAGTCCCAGTTTTAGGCTCTGCTGCAAATCTCGAGACTTGTATTTGTCTGCCACCTAACCTTTATAAACCTAAAAACCTCTGCACCTAAATTTCCTCTGCAAAATTCCCTAGCTGTCTGTTTCTGCTTCTGGCAGGATCTAGCCTCACTAGAGGCATGTATGTGCCTATCTGTTTCCTAAATCCCAGTGTAATCCCTGAACTGGGGGAATATAAACACTCCTGTACCTATCATTCCTGCAGGAGCCGATACATCAGATTGCCCAGGAAGAGAGAGCTCTGGCAGCAGGGTAGGAGCGCCATTGGAGGCACAAGCAACTCAGTTGGGAGCCCAGACAGTGTGGGGGGAAAGAGAGGTGGATGGATGGCATGGCAGGGACTTCTGGCCCCAGCAGCTGGGTATCTCTACCTTGGCCGTGGCCATGGACCCCTGGACCTGGTCAGGGAGCTCCAACCCCAGCAGCAGCCAGGAAGCTCTGGCCCAAGTGGAAGAGCTCCAGGCCTGTCTTTTCGCCCCAGCCATGGAGCTCCTGCCCCAGCCACGGAGGTAAATGGCTGCATACCTCTGGCCCCGCTGGGCAGCTCTGGCCCTGGGGGAGAGCCCCAGGTGGTTGTGGTAGCAGCAGGGACAGGATGAAGCCCTATCCCAGTGGCAGCAAACCCCCTCATCCAGGACCAGTCAGGTCCCGAGGGTGCCAGACCAGCGAGGTCCAACCAGTACCACTTTGACTTGAGTTTAATAATGCTTTAATTCACACACAACACTATTGGTATAAATTAGAAGTAAAGAGTTCCTTATCAAAAGAGAACAGAGTTTTAAGTGTGATTACAAAGATTACAAACAATAAAAGTGAAAACAAGACACATATGCAATGGAAGCAGCTTGACCAATGGGGACTGTCTAATCCTCATGTCACAGTAAGGATCATTCCTGCAAACTGGAAGAAAATATAAAAGCGGGGAAGTAACATCATCACCAGGCCTCTCCCCCATCTCAGCACCTGGACAAATGCTTGGAAGACAAAGACTTTGAACTGAGCAAGGGTGGTCCCAGGTTGGTGGGGAGCCCCAGCTTGTATATTGAGTAACTATAACCTACTTGTACCATCTGTCATGGTTAAACATTGTTTGATTCTATTCTTGCTTAGACTAAACACTTTAGATTTATAACGTATTTACTTTTCATTTTATCAGCAATTTCCAACCT
The DNA here is from genome assembly GCA_030068395.1 of Apalone spinifera. Taxonomy (NCBI): domain Eukaryota; kingdom Metazoa; phylum Chordata; order Testudines; family Trionychidae; genus Apalone; species Apalone spinifera. The sequence continues at coordinate 134,773,708 of CM057847.1, read as the reverse complement.
TCATGGCTACCACTTGTACTTACTTAAAATCCATATTCCTGTAGTTAATAAATTTGTTTTATATTTTACCTAAAACAGTGTGTTTTCTTTGAATTATATGGGAAATCTCTGTTCAGATTAACAAGGGCTGTTGTATGTCCATTACTTTTTTGTTGGGGTGATAAATTAAGTAATGATCTTACATAAGTCCGACTTCTGACCAGGTGAAGATGGAACAGTTCTGGGGTGCCAGGCTGGGGAGCATGGGGCAATTGGCTGCAGCCTTTCTATTGATGTGTGATGGGGCAGACAGAGCCCGACCTCCCCACTGGAGGCCTTTCAGCACCCTGGCCAGCAGCAGGAGCAGTGGAGAGGTCCTCTGAGCAGGGTAGAGAGGCAGCCTGCACTTCAGCCAATCAGGGTACAGCAGGCTGCTATATAAGGAGCTGCTAGTGAAGGCCAGGCAGTCCCAACCTGGAACTCAATTCAGGCAGACCTCTGGGATGACTGGGAACACCAGCACCTTGGACAGCTCCGAGTGGGAGTTGAGCCAGTGCAGCTAATGGGTTCCCAAACTGGGGGGCATGAAGAAATTCGGGGGGGGGGGCATGAGGCGATCCAGTTTTGCTCCCCTGTTCAGTTCCTTTTTTTTTTTTTTTTTTTTTTGCTTAATAAGTTTTGCTGCTATTTGGTGGGGGCCCTAGAGAAGGGCTGGATGAGATTCCAGGAAAGTGGCCCAGGGACGTGACCAGAATTATGAACTCTGAAAGCTGGCAGGTAACTGCTACATATAGGATCCCTGGGCCGGGACCCAGAAGAGTGGGTGGGTCTGGGTCCCCCTTCCCCTCCCAATCCTGTACAAACTACACCTGAACGAGGGGGTAAAGAGGAGGCCTAAACCTCAGCCACAGAATTGACTGTGCCTGACCCACAAACAGGTAAGGTAATTATTGCATGACCCCCTTCAGCCATTAAGGGATGCTCACAGACAGGACTGAACCTGTTACATGATGATTCATGAGTGACTGGGCTGCCCCAAGCTGGTGGGTGCTGGAAGGCTCAAAGGTCTCACAGTCTAAGTTACATCCCAGGAATCTGTCACAATCATATAGAGTAAATTTATAGCTTTACATATAATGTTGCTACATACGTGTCGTCATAATATCATTGACTGGCAAGTTATTAGTATGTAATAATAACTCACAAAGCATATGTTGTACAAAAATTACCACAACAGTCTGAATACCTGGATCATTTGGACCATAACTTCCTCCTCAAGGAAGCAGGCCTGGTTGCTGACCTTTTTCATTTCACAAAGAAATAAAATGTGAGAAAGTATGGCCACCTGAAGAAAAGTCTGATATAAGAGGTCACCGTGATTAATGGCCAAACTGTACAGGTGGTAAATTAATTCAGTTATCTGGGATCAGACATATCCAAACAAAAAATTTCAAGACATTGGAAGAAGAGTAGGTATGGCTTTGTCAATTCTGGCCTCCTTTATGAGAACCATATAGCATTTGAAAATGTATGAAGACGTTCAATTGGTAAAAAGCTTAATTTTGGATTAAGTGATTTAAGGATGTGAATCATGAGAAATTAACACGTATGACAGTGTTAATTATGAAAAAAAATAAAACCCTTTGAGATGTGGTGGTGATAAAGACTCCTGAGCATCTCCTGGATAGAAAAGAAGATGAATGCTTATGTAATAAAAATTACTGGAAAAAAGCACATTGTGATGTCAAAAACCAACAGGTGCAAACTAATTTACTTTGGTCACATTAGGCATAAAGATGGACATTTCTTTGTGATCATTATCATGGAAGGAATGATGGCAGGTCATCATCACAGGTGATGACCAGCAAGGAAATGGAGAGGTGTTGGGTGACAATTCAACTGGTGGGCTGAGTGCCCTAGGAAAGCAATTGGTAAGGAAAACTTCCAAAAGTTCTGCTATGTCAACAATATTCAAACATGAATAAATGGATTTAACTTGTTTAATCAATTACTTGTGTAATCACCTCATTTTTGGTATTGTTAAAATATTTATCAAAGTTTAGCACGTATCGCTCTTTTCTCAAATTAAAGATAACTGCTTCAACTTCTAACACATTATATTTGTACCGGAAATTGTTGATAGTGAAGAATCTCTCTTATAGAGTATGTATAAATCCCTATAGAAGTGGATCCTACTGGAACAAAGGAGATAATTCTTACCTACTGAGATAAATAATTGACTATTTTATCTGACTATAGTCCAGAAATACCAATTAAGACAATATGCTATATATAGTAAAACCTGTGTTATCCAGCACGCTCGGGGATTAGGGCATTCTTGTTATCTAAAATTTCCGGTTATCTGCGGGTCCCATCAACCTAGGAAAAACCAATGGACAATAATAGTAAAACAAAAGTTTTTAATATTGGTAGTTTTGTAGTGTGAGGCAGTTGGTCTCATATTTCTATTTTGAGTTAAAGATTATTAGTACTTCTTAAATAAAAAATTAAGCTAATCATGGTAAACCAAGCCAGGCCTGTGCACCTGAAGATGTAACAGTATTGTGGCTGGGGGCAATGCCAGTTAGCAAAGTTTTCTGGTTAACAGAGTGCCAGCTAACAAAGGTTTCACTGTAATTAACATACCTTTATTCTCAATCATTTAATATCATCATGTAAGTGGAAACACAACTAGTACATATAATATGATCCTCTTCTTATAAACATTGTCATAGAATCATAGAATCATAGAATACTAGGACTGGAAGGGACCTCGAGAGG
>CM057847.1:134753006-134764870 GCA_030068395.1 Apalone spinifera | reverse complement strand
CATTTTATCTCTGAAGCAGACGACTTCTAAAAAATTGTAGACCAGTGTTGTTATAGCATAAGTTTTGCATTATCTCAATAAGAATTAGTTTTTCCTATTACTAAATTACCTTCTCTCTCCCCATACCACCACCACACCTATTGGAGAGGTAATCAAGCCCCACATGCTTTACAATTAACGTGATGGTACAAAGCACAACTACTCTGTCCATCTTCTTGTTATTTTACCCTGCACCTGTGAAATGATTTATTTAGTATGCTGGACTTTCTCATTGGAAAAGTAAGGTAACATTCCAGGAAGTTGGTCATAACTAAGATCTTTTAACAGAAGTCTTGCTTAGGTCAAGTCTGCAGGAGCAATCCTCCTTAATGATCCTTTAATAATTTTGATATTAGTTAATTGTTATCACATGCACATATGGTGGAACAAGTCAATATAGGCCTAATTTTAGCATTCCCAAATTAGTTAAAACGAGTGGAAGCACATTTGAAAATTAGCCTAAACAAATTAGACTTGAGAGCTTGCTTTCAGGAGATGCTTGGTTTAACATTTCTTAATTTAGCACTTGTAGGGGGATGATATATTTAGTTTTGTTACGATTTCTCTTAATACAGTGTTAACGGAACAGCCTCACAACCTCAATGATTAAGGTTTTGAGCAGGCCTGAGAATTAACTAAACCCTAAAGGGGGCTAAGCACTGTAAACCTAAGCAGGCTTTCTGCTCTCCCCATATTCTGTGCCAATTCTTAAGGCATATATCACTGTGCCCTTTTTGGAAAACAATATATTTTCAAAACAGCCTGCGTGGAGGGCAGGCAGCAATCAGTTGACTTTAGGAAATGAATACGATGATGTGTTTTAGCTGCAGCATGCAAAGCAGCAGCAGGCTCGGGTTCAGAGGAAGTGAGTAATGTCTTCTGGTTTACTACAGCAAGCGATACATGTGCTTTAAAGAGACATTTTTAAATAAGCCAAGCATTACGGTGGGGCTTTTGTAAATCAACCCTGATCTGGCTTGTAGTCAGGATGCCAACCCCTGGCGTGTCTCAGCGTGCGGGTCCGCCACTTTTCTGCCTCCAGGGGACTTGTGACAGGCGGTAACCTTCTGAGCGACTCTCCCGCCAGCCGGCCGGCGTGCGAGTGTGGCTGGCGGTGGAGTTGAGCGAAGAGTCACGTGGGCGGCTGGCGAGCGCACATTGCTTCGCGAGAAGCCGTGGGTGTGTTTGGGCGAGAGGCGCTCCAGCAAGGGACAGCTAAGGAGGGAGCCGCGGGCGCTGGAGCCGAGTGCAGCCAATAAATAATAATCAGATAAATCCTGCCTGGGCAGCTCCCGGAACAGCCGCCTGCCTCCTCCTGTGTGTGGGTGCGCGCGCCTCAGAGGAGAAGGGGGGGCTAATGCGGGGTAACTGCGGTGTGGTTTTCTGCACATTCACCTTAATACGCGGGGGAGAGACAAGGAGCCAAACGCCCACCCTCAGCAAGGGGCGCTTTGTTTTCTGCTGCTCAGCTCGGATACCAAGCGCCGCCCATCAATGCCTTCGCTCACTGGCTATCCTATCTGTGCGGTGTGAAGCCCTGGCACTTGCCGGGAGTTTGCAAGCACGAGAGAGAAGGACTTTCTTTCCCTTCGGGTTTGGATTTGCTCTCTTTCCTATTCGTTCATACCCCACGCCTCAATCAAGGAGGAACCGCTAATGCAGTTTATTAGCGTCTGCGAGGTGGGGGATTGTGTGAGACTTCAGATCTGTTACATATTCCTGTTTGTGCAGATGTTTACGGTATAAATCTATATGCAAGTGGGCAGAGGGAGGGAAAGCTGGGGCTACCTACAAAGTGGGGCTGCTCCCGCTGACAGCTCTTCCCCCATAGTCTCTAAGGAATTGCTGCTGCTGCTGCTAGTGACTGTTTTATTACTTTCTTCGACTTAAATGGAAATTTCCCGACAGTCTGTATAACCTCCAGGAGTTGCGTGTTGTCAGATGTTTTCAGCACTACTGTCATTGTCCGGGCATGGTGGTGCTTGCCGTTTGACAGCGGGCACACATTGGAGCCTTTTTTATTCAAGGGATGTACAATTACCCTTCTGCATTTGGAATTAGAGCAACAGCTTTTTGGGTCGACTGAGGTGCCTGTGAAAGCAAAATGTACCGGCTAACCAAGGGCAGGACCCTTCTGTGTAAATTTCCCCCCCTCAAGCTGCCCTAGTTTTACTTTTATTTCGCACGCCATACATCCAAATAACCGAGAGAGCATCTGCCACGGTGCGTTTCCCTTTTACTTCTGAAGCTCATCGGTTCGCCCGATTACTCACGGAGCTAGCTGGGCTGCTGAGACCATATTATTTCGAACTTCTTTAAAAGAAGATCCGAGGGGCACAGGGAGCCATCCCGCCTTTTAGGGGAAGGTGCCAGCCTAGGAGGGACTGCTTAGGAGTCCCTCTCTCTGCTTGGGGATTCCAGGGGCTAAATAGTGTGTATGGGGACAGCTGGGCTTCTTCCCCGCCAGTAGCACCGAGGGAGAAAGGACCCTGCTCGATCAAAGTGGCCCACACAGCTCCCACTTTCCCACTCCGCTTTGCTTCCCTCCGCCGAGGGACTCGGCTGGACACTGTGCCCCTTTCTCCCCAGCTCGGTGGGCCGCTTCACGCCCGCACCCGGGGAAGCTGATCTGACGGCTGCTACTCGCACCCAGTTCCGGTGCTGCTCTTGCCCCGCTCTTCGCGCCTGTGGTGATGCCATGCCCCGCAAGCACAGCGGAGGAGAGGAGGGCGGCTCCGCCGGGCTCTGGATGAAGAGCAGCCGCCCGGGGAGCGGCATGAAGGATGTGGAATCCGGCCGCGGCAGGGTGCTCATGAACTCGGCCCCGAGGGGAGACGGCTTGCTCCTGCTGGGCACCGGCAGCGCCATCGGCGGCTCGCGGGAGCCCCGGCGGGGGAAGCAAGGGGGAGCCCGGATGAGTCTGCTGGGGAAGCCGCTGTCGTACAACAGCAGCCAGAGCTGTCGGCGGAACGCCAAGTACCGGAGGCTGCAAAACTATCTGTACAACGTGCTGGAGCGACCCCGCGGCTGGGCATTCATCTACCACGCGTTCGTGTGAGTACGCCTCCCTCCCGCCTGCAGCCGCACCTGTCCCCGCCGGCCGGGAGCCAGGCGCCCGCTGTGCCGGGCGAGGCGGCGCGAATTGTGACGCGGCCCCGCCCTGACTCCTGGAGCATCTCCCGAGCGCGGGAGGGGAGGGGAGGGGAGAGCAGAGTTGTGGTTCTTCGCCTGCAGCGCTTCTCCTGGGGAAAGTCCATGTGCAGCGCGGGGTTTGCCGGCAGGCCAGTGGCAGCCCCCAGCCGAGGGCGGGAGAGAGGAAGGGGCGCGTCCCAGAAAACCGCCAAAAAGTGACTCAGAAACGTCAGCGTTTCGGGTGCTCCGTGCAGCTGTAGCTCCCTCGCCCCCCGCGAGCAGCAAAGCGAACCACTGCCCTGGGAGCCGGGGTGGGGGCCTGGGGAGCCGGCTGTGCTGGAGAAGCGCTTGGCCCTCCCTCGGGGAAAAACCCACGTGACAGCGGTCCGCTGGGACCTCCCCGCCAGTCTTCTCTGCAAGGGACTGAGCTGCTGCAGGGCTGCTCTTTGTCACTCGCCCAAGCGAACAGAGGCTCGCTCGTGGCGAGGTGTGAAGCAGGGAAAAGAGGGACTAGACCTGAGCATCCAGCGGAAAATGCCTAGAGCCGCCCAGAGGAATCGGGGCCGGGGGCAAAGCAATTTCGGGGCCCCCTTCCTGGCACGCCCTGTCTCAGACCTCAGACATTCTCGTGGGGGGGCGGGGAGCAAATTGTCCATTCCCCCCCTAGCGGCCCTGAAAATGCCCAGCGAGAAACTAGCTGATTGGAATCAAATACAGTAGTTACTTTCTCTTTCGGGCCTGTACAGCCTTCCTCTGGCTTAGCGGTTTTACTGTTTTCCCACCATTCGTTCGTGCAGCCAGGCTCTTACTACAGTTTTGTCTCGTTGGTTATTTTTAGACACGTTTATACGTGCTTCTGCCCAGAAGCTAAATAAAAAACAGTTACTGGAAGGAAAGAGGCCAGTGTGTTGGTCCACAGCTTTTCAACCGTTTTCAGCCTGGTCTGAAAACGTATGTTTGTAGGTGGTTGATCACGTTAGAGGCAGGAAGCACCGAGCATCTGCTCTCAGATGCGGTTGTATCTGTTGCTTGGGAATTGATATTCTTGCCTGAAATAATTTTTAAAAAGACAGTGGGGCTTTTGCAAAGGCCAGGCTGCAGAGAGAGTTCATGAGCTCTGCATGAACCAGGCTCTCTAGTCAAATGCTTTTAATATTACCCGTGTACTTAAATATCCAAGTTTTGGGTTCTTAGTTTAATTATTATAGCCCCTCATTTGTATCCTGCAGTGTGGTATTCCCATCATTATGAATTCATTAGGTATTATAAGTAATAGTTTTGGTCGTTATGGACTTATTTAGCATTCATACAGTTAAATAGCAGCACAGTGGACATAGTGTTACTGTAATGTTTTTATTGAACTGTTCAATGGTTAGGTATTTGGAATTCATCCTATTAGTAATAATCATGATAAATTAATTTGAGACTGCTAAGAGGTTCCTTACTATTTCTGTTATAGTTAGGTATCATTTAGAAAGCACTTTAAATTGTTATACAATTTTGATTTATTTCATCCATTGGATGTTAATAAAAGTTCCTTATGCACCTTGTATTAGCAAGTTACTTTTCTGTTTTGGCTGTGTGCACAGTGTTCATTAGGTTAGTGGAGGATGTGACTAATATTTTCCTGTGGTTATAGGTATTATCCTTCAAAGAGAGATTCAAACAGAATTAAAGTATATTTTGAACTGGCTCTTTAAGACAGGGTGATGCTTATGTGAGGTTTAACACCATACCTTAAGCACTTTAAACTATCCCCCAGGGTTTCCAAAACAAGTTAGTTTGGTATTAGTCCTCTTTCTAGATGCATCCATCATACATGAACCATAGATGATTCAGTTGAAAGACCGAGTTTATCAAGAAGTCATTGCAGTACACCATATTCCTAATCCCAGAAAGTTCTAAGAAATCAGATGAAATATGAGGGATGTCAGTTGAAGAAATGGGGCTTCAAAATATTGAACTTTTGTAAAAATACAGAAAATTGATCTTTGATATAGTTGTGTATGAACATGGGTCACTATTTTTAATAATAGAAAACTATCATACTGCAGAGTATGAAGCAGATTGCAAGGCACATTCTTTGAATGTTAGTTTTGGTTATTTCATTGAATAGATGATTATGTACAGTGAGAAAATGTCAACTAACACTTTTAGTACTAAAACAACTATTTGTTAAAAGCTGTCTTTGATAACTTATGATCAAATAATGCTTTGTGTCATACCAGCATGGGAATCCCCAAATCCTACTTTAATAATATGTTTTTATAGTTATATAGAATATGTTGCCAAAAACCACTGCACTGTGATTAATGATTTACCTCAGGGATAGATTTACTTAGTAGTCCAAAATTGCTATAGACAAAAAACAAAACAAACACCCCACCCAGAAACAGGCGAGAAATTACATTTCATTTAGTGAAAGATTGTGGTCAACTAAGTAGATCTATTTATTACTCTCCAGATGGTTCATTATGAAAATCTACTTTTATATATTGAACTTTCTTTATTCTTAGTTACTTATCAGATACACTTTGCTATATGTGTTTTAATGGGACTCTTTTACACTAAATCATATTCTTGCATAGACAATTCTTTTTCAGAATTCACTTAAATACTTATTAGGACACTTCTGATTGCCGTTGTCATGTAAATGCCAAGAAATCATACTTTGGTGGTACTCCATATAATTTGAGAGCATAATGATAATTGTTAAATAACTTCCACAATGAAAATAAAGTTGACAGTATTAAACCTATACAAAAAATACATTTCCAAAACAATGAAGTCATGACACAGCAACACTGTAAACAAGGAAGATTGCCAGATGCCTTTAGATAATTGCCTGCATAGAACGAGAGCCAATTCTAGTTTTTAATTGCAAATGGCAATGTTGGCAACTGAAAATGCCAATATAGTATCTTTTTATTTGATCAAAGCTGTATGAAGCAGCTTCGAAACATTATTGTAATACTGCTAGGTGCTTCTATACTACTAGTTTATCAGTGTTTCTATTATAGCTCCCATTTTAATTGGGTTTTTGGCCATTTGAAGCTCCATTGGGTGAAAATTTGGCGAACAGCTCATCAACTTGGGTTCAATTTTTATGTATAAATTATAATTTTACATATATTGAGATAAAAAGAATATACGTAATTTAAAGAATATACACAATTCAGTGTTTCAGATTCATCTTTTGCAACCATCTGACCATAAATTCATATGCAACAGTCACATAACGAACATAACTTCATCTTGGCAAATTTTCTGCACAGAAATTGTAATGTTTAAAATTAATTTTGAAATTAATTTGTTGAACTGCTTTTTTGATCGTTAATATACATGTACATTCTATGTTGCTGTTCTAGTTAGAGGATATACGTTATTAAACCTTATTTTAAGGAGAGTATAACTCTAGATGTAAAAATCTTTGATCTGCAAGATGGCATAACCATAAATTTTATTTTTCTTCATATTTTCAGTTCCCTTAATTTTTAGAATTAGAAGTTTGGTACCTTTGGAGGGGCATTATTAGTAAGTGGCATTAGGTAATCAGGAACCAGTCTTATATGAGAAACTTCATGAGAGCTCCGCTACAGAACTTTAGACCAAGGTTTAGTCTGTAATATAGTTAAGTTTTTCCTTCTTGTCATTTTAAATAAAGGAGTAAGGGGAGCTAGCCACTGAGGATCATTGAGGTATATATTCTAGTAGGTTACATTTTAGAAACTAACTAGAGCATTTACCTGGCATTGCTCAGGTCCTTGTGGGGGTTCAGGGCAGGGGGTGGTTGGTGCAGGAGTCAGGGGAGGAGGTTGGGAAGTGTGGGGTGGCTTGGAATAGGGGATGCAGGAGTCAGGGTGGGGGCGGGCTCAGGGCAGAAATGTGGGGAGGTGCATGAGTCAGGGGACCCAGAGGTGCATGGGTGTTTGAGGGGACTCAAAGCAGGAAATTAGATTGTGGGGGGGGGGAGGAGGGTGACTCCCTAGCGCTGGCTAGGGACAGAGGGCTGGGCAGTTCAGTTCCTGCTGACCCAGAGTTAGAAATGGCAGGGACCACCAGGTAGGGCTCCCAGCCACTCTGTTCCTAGTGCGGCAGCCCCCTGTGATCATTCAACAGATTTCAACTGTTGCTGCTAGCAGACCTCTCCCTTTCCATTTGATTAGAAACAATTGAATTCCAGGCACATCACATTGTCCTGGCACAACCAAACCCTGACCTTGCTTTAAGTTATGATAAGAGGAAGCTGCATAGCAAATGTGATGGTCCTAGCTCTTATGGTTTAGGAGGAGTTCTTGAATGCAAACACACACATACTCTCAAATATATACAGGTTGGACCTTACTTGTCTGGCACCCTTGGGACAAGGGAATTTGCTAGACCAGGGAAGGTCCCTCCCAACATGTCCCCTGATGAACTGCTGCCCCTTGCTAGGGCTCCAGTCCAGCACTGCTGCTGCCTGTCCTACCATGCCTCCCTAGGCTGGAGCTCTGCAGCCAGAGCTGGAACTCCATGGTCGCTGCCAATGCCTGCTACCTCCCGGCTGCAGGGGGCAGAACTCTCAGTTGCGCTGCCCACCCCTCTGCTTCCCTATCATGGGGCTTCCAAATGAGTCATGCCCCCTTACCCCGCCATGCTCCTGCCCCACAGCCTGACCCTCCCTATATTTGGGCTTTCTGGTCCAGGAACACCACTGGTCCTGCTGCACCAGGGATGTAGCCAGACTAGAGAATCCTGGTTAAGGGAGGTACAACTGGTAGTACATGACTTATGTTAATTGTTTCATTTCTAGATTTTTAAAACACATTTTACTTAGAAAGGGCACCATCCTGTAACCTTCTGCTACTGGATTCAATGCTTATTATTGGACAGATAGCATTATACTGAGTAGTAAGTGTTTGCAAGATCAGACCCACAAATTGCATGTTTCTTTGCTTAAGTATAGCTTTAATGGGTTTTATTAGTATTTCATGACACAGTGCTCTTAGGTAAAATCTAAATCCTGTATTGTAAATCTAGGGGAAAATAGCCTTTTGAATGGCACAATCTTCAGCTCTTAAAGGTTTAGGAATAATCGGACTGTCCAGTACCAATTGCGAATATCAAGAGTGGCAGACCTCAGAAACTCATGCTGGTATAACCTTATTTCATGCCACATAGTCATGTATGTGCTAATATTTAACATGCAAATACATTAAAATACTTTAACTTTTCAAAACATGTTTTCTCAGAGAGCCTCTAGAGTGCTTAATCTTTTTTAATGAGCTTGTTCAGAAATACAGGGAGCTATTGTTTGCGTGGAATTACGCTGCTTCCCACATTCAGTCTGAGTATTGCTCAGAATTGTCTTCCAAACATATTGTTTACCTGATTTTGTCAAAGTGACTATTGAGTACTGATTTCATGATTATCAGTAACAATAAATACACTGAGAGTAAACAAGAGGGTCTAAATGTCATTTGTGCCTTTAGAAAACATCCCCTATATCTATTTATATATATATATGGATTACATATCTGAATGTCTTTATCAGAAATATTTGGAAATCTTTTCATAATGTCTATGAATTTCAGAAGTGTGTTTTAGTTGTCCTGGTGAGCAGATGGAGTTAGAGATGTAGGGGAAAAAAACATTTCCCTTTTGCATCATATCCTGAATTGAATCAATTATTTGTATATATTTTCTAATTTGTTAACACATTGTTTATCTGTTGATGTGAAAATCTTGCATTTCTTATTAACATAATATGGCAGGTATGAAAGTACTTATTTTGATTTGGGTTGGGCGAGAGGCTAGATTTTGGGGGTGTATGTCATTTATGCATCAAAGCAAAAGGCCGTAAAAAATTACGGAAAATTTAACACACAACAATGATGATTTAATCAGGAATTCTGTTCGTCCCAATTTTTTTCTCCAAACATGTCTGTTAATTCAATATTTTTCTCAGATGTTTATTGGGTATCTGAGCTAGTGGTGTTTGCCAAATATGCCAGTGATATTTAGGCAGAACTTCTCAATCTGATTATTCACTGATGACATGTATGGCTTAATATTATTTTGGAATTAGACATTATGTGCTTCTACAACTCTTTGTCTGTATTATTTCTCTGATGAACTAGTCAAAATATAAGTAGTATTTTATTTCTGTTTTTCTCCTCATTCCTGTTTTACTTAGAGTTCTCATTTCCTTTTTTCTAAATTTGAAGGCTTTAGGGAGGGATAGTGTTTGGATTAACATAAGGCAACACCACAGTTAAGTGTTACAGATGTTCTTGTATCAGCAATAAGCAGTTGATGTTGGAAGTCTATCTTGTCTGTAATTCAGTGCATACAATGAATTATATGTGGCAGTCTCCTGGGGCCCCAGGGATGTGGGCAGGTACAGGGCTCTGCTTGTTCCATTTCACTTTCAGGGTCAGAGTCGGCATTTGTAAAGCAATGCAAATATATACAAAATTCAATTCTGTTGGGACCTGAGGAGGAAAACAATGAACTTTCGGCTAAATACAGGACAGAAGGGGTTTTTTTCTATACAACAATAAAAAGATAGCAGCATTAGAGCATATATATATGCTGTGGATATAGTGTGCTGGGGGCAAGCTATACATAAGCATGAAGGCACATACCTGGGCACATTTTTCAGTAGTAGAATGTACAGTGTAATTATACATTAAATATTCATCTCACTTGGGCAGTGGCACACCAACAATAATACCATAATAATTACAAACAGCCTTTGTATCATTTATTACCTATGATAGTGGAAGACAGGGACCAGACAACAATGCTTCATTGTGCCTTTTCCCTATGGTGTTCCGTGGGCAGCATTTTGCTGGAGAGGTATTGAGGTGCTATGGAATTTTTAAGCTGTTATGTGACGACATATATATTACTTACATATCTGGAGAATTAATACAAGTGACTTGTACTTACTAACATTTCAGTCTATTTGGGCCTGATCTAGGTTACAATGGACCTGATCCCACATGTTATATATTCAGATTTATGAGCTATGCAGAATCCATAAGGCTTCAGATGCTGGCTCCATAGTAGATGATCAATCCAGGGGAAACATTGAGTTGCCACAAAAAGCAGAACTGCTCTCCACCCTGTGGGGAAAGAAGAACAAAAAACATTCCCCAGGAAAGAGTTACTGTCAGAGTCCTAGACTGAAAAGACTCTGCAGATCAGCTACATCCTGTTTGTTTCCAGATAGGAGTGTAGAGTCTGAAGGAACCCCGCATGAACCCAGTAGAAGAGATCGTTCTGGCCATTGTTCAGAACAGATTTCTAAAGTGAAGCTAATGCCTGGAAGTACTGTGGGTATCCCATCTCCATTTACTGAGAAGTGGGTCAAGGATCATCTTAATTTTCCTATAAGGAGTCCTTCCTCCAACCTCTTTGGGAAAGTCTACATTGGCATTATGTTGCAAAGGGTCCCATCTCCATTTTCCTCTCGTTAAATTTGGACCCATTTCTCTTAATGTGTGATTTGTGAGCATGATGTGCCCTCTTTTTTGTCTCCCAGTTTGAGGGTATTTGGAGTTTTTAAAATTTCTCTGCCAATTGCTGATTGGCAATTGGACAGTGACACCCCTCCCACCCAGATGGGGTCTGTTATATTAAAAAAAAGCTCAATAATAACTAACATTTCAAATTCAGTATTTGGTTAAAAGGCTAGGTGGAATAAAAGATACCATCTATCAGAGAGAACAGTCATGAATGTCTAGTTTAGAATGGGATGCTGTTTATAAAGAAGGAGCAGCCATGGCCAGAGAGGTTTTGGCTTTCTTATGGGGCAGCATTCATGTAACACATTTTAGCTGATTAGTTCTGTAATTAGTGAGTTAAAATGATTTTTTAAATAGGATACACTGGAAACTTAAATTCTCTGTTTGAACATGATTATCAGTTGGTGTACCTTCAACATAACAATGGGAAAATGTGACTAAATTATTAATATGCATCAACTTTAAATTACCGCTGTTGTGTTGGATCTGAATTAAGTATAATGAGTATTGTTTTTCCAATAGTAATTCTAGATGAATTATATGTAACATTAATCAAATTGGTCACATTTTATGCTTAATATTCAATCATTACTGCATTTGGTATTTGCTATAATACTGATCATGATTAATATTTTCTAGTATAAATTACTTACTTTAATAAGAAATTATCTTGTTTTTATATAAAGCCACACATTGAAAATAAGCAGAATAATTTCCTTTTATGTAATGTAAGCTTCCAAAGTCTCACAATAAAATTTAATGTATTAGCTCTTGGTGCATAATATGTGGTATCTTGCTATGTTTTAATGACTCCTGACTAAGCAGGGAGATGCACTAGATGCCTAAAGTTTAATCATGCCTTGATTGATTCAGGTTTATATTTGTATTAATGGAGGTTTGAGGCTTGATTCTGTTCCACTGAAATCAAGGAAGTTTTGTCATTAATGTGGAGAGAATTTAACCTGTTGTATGTAGGCAAGAGAGCTGAGCTTTAAAAAACACAATATTATCTAATAGTAAAACCATGCCATGTGAATACAGAACACCTAGTTTCAGAGTCAAATTTTTCTAAACAAGATACACATCTCTCTTACACTATTACATCTGCTGTTCTGAAGGGAAATCTTTCTCTCATGCAGATGACTGAAATAAGCAACAAACTGATTTTTTGCCATGTTATAT